>OX465389.1:17581502-18808234 GCA_950005105.1 Lycophotia porphyrea
GTGTACTGGCATGTGCCCTGCGTCAAATGAAAGTTACCACCGACTTAAATGATAAAATTCCAGACTAACTGTATCCCGTTCGTGCTCAGGTAACACCTTCTCAGTTCACTTAGCGATTTAGGCCGTGCGTTTTCTGACAGCAAATTCAAGATTTGTCTTAGGTGGATTTGAGTTATTAATGTAATACATTTTGGCTGAAGCAAGGAAAACCGGTTCAGACGGAGATTCATAGATGACTCTGCCCTTTTTCTTCGGATGGGAAATCATCAATTGACCCTTCCCGCTCTGGGCGGAGCGAAAGGGAGTGTCAGACTTGTACTGACTAAAACCCATCCATGTTTCTTCCTTGCCCTTTGTGATCCAGGGCCGCGGTATCCTTTCCGAACAGTCCCGCAGCCCTGGAGACAACTTGCCCTGTAGTGTGAATACGGTGTTGCCCCCACAAATAATGGAACAGGTTGATATCGTGTCCTGCCTGTTCAGTTGCTTACACATGACAGGAGCTGATGGACGCTACTAAAAGTGCCTAACTCGTCGCCAAATATTGGGCTGACTCAATTTGAATTGTACCTATTAACCTACTTTTTACCTATAAGTACATATACCTATAAGTATACCTTTTTATCCTATAAGTAACAATTAAAATATTTCATAATAAGAGAAAATTTCTTTGAATGCGTGGCATTAATAAGATATTAATTTAATCTGACCTAATTAATTTAAATGAACTCTCTTACATAATTTCAGGTTAACGAATTTTCATTCAAGGAATTTTATTTACATCTAAGGAATCATAAGTTTCCAACGATATCAAGATTTAACGTCGCACGAACCAATTATACAGCTCATTAACGACGAACAAGTTTTAATATGAATTATTAGAAAGATAATAATTTTATGAAATGGTAATAGACGTCAGTTGGACATCCTGATGGGCTGGCACTGAAAAATTTATAAGGGAAACATTTACATATATTTTAAACAACCTAGACATGATGGTCGTCGGTTTTAGGATGTTTCGTATTTCTTCAACGACTTTCAATAAAATCGACCTGCACACACAATTCCATAGATTTTTTACTTTTCTACAATCGTTATCTCTCATAGAATTTCGCTTTGAACACTTACTTTAGCCATCCGACAGTCCAATTCAGGACTCAACGCTCATAGTCATTAGTCTTAACTTTTCACAACGACCACGAGGAAGTCTGGAGGTTACTATAAAGGGTGTAAACAGACTCTTAACGCAGCCTAAAGAAACTGGTTCTCCCTGTCATTGCGATCATTTTTTTGTTCTAGACCATACCTGGGAACCTTATAGTTACGGAGATATTGGGGGTCAAAGTTCCAACTTTTTCACAAGTTTTTTTTAAATACTTGTTTTAATTTAAGATTTTTACTTTAAACACTTCCAGGACCATCAGTACAATGTTTTGAGTGCGTTACATTTAAATGCAAATCCCACAATTTTAATATCAAAACAGCGCACCTGCAAACGTATTTTAAGCCACATCGTTAAGTACTCACAAGAATAGACCAACGCATCGCTCTCGCCTTTCACTAAAGTATTAACGAGACTCATCCGCAGAAAGTACTGCTGCTTACTTTAAAATTCCAAAATATACAGAATTAATTCCACAAAGTACCTAATGCACATCCCAACCGCGAAGTTCCCTGGGGATCACTCACGAAATTTCCTGATTCAGAGGTGCAAACAAACGGGAACATTGAGGCGGTGCCTAACGATCCCAACGTCAACGCCATCGCATTGTGAATATTGAATGAACCCCCCTCTCATTTGAATGGGCCATAGTACATACTTAGGCATGGAATAAAATAAGTACAGAGAGCCAGCTCCCGTGCAACGAGCGAAAACACACGCACGATTGACCAAACTTATTTTCTTTATCTGTGTATGTTAAAATTCTATCTATACACCGTGACTTTTTAGTCGTCTTAAAACGGCAGCCTACTTCATGTATCCAATGACTACTATACATTCATAACAAAAAAATAGATATATGGTATTAATGAGATTTGAATAATTTAAAAATAACAATATGTTTTATTATTTTGACGCATGACGTAGTTGAAATACCCTATTGCGAGCTATAAACTACTTGACTCGTGCGCTGGGTCGGTATTTTCAACAGTTTGACATGTAAACATTATTAACAGGGTGTTTTATATATCAAATGTATTATTTATTTTTCTTTGTACCTATTATCTTAAGTAATGATAAAAAAAATCACGCCTAGAGGTACCTATTTTATGTCGGATACATTGAGTGGATCACCTTTGTAAGACGACTAAAAAGTCACGGTGTATATCTATAGGGTGACTGGTAATTAGTGACTGATAATTAAACACGTGATAACAAACAACTTTCCCAAAAAAACTGCTTTTTTAAATACTCATTAACTTTTATCACAATAACACAGGCAGCAGTATAAAATTCGCGTGTGCGCGCGTTTTAGGATCAGCTGTTAGCTGCATGACGCCGTTCAGTCAGTCTCATTACTATCGTACCGTGCAACAGTGGGTAAGCGATGTACGTAAGCAGTGTAGGTACCTACATGTGTAGATTGTTGCTAAATTAAAAGTATAAAAAATGTTTCTTTGGGAAAGTTGTTTGTTATCATGAGTATAATCACGTGTATAAGTATCGGTCACTAATTACCAGTAACCCTAAATAAACTTTAAAACAATATCGCTATAAGTGGTGGTAGGCCCCCATGCTTTTATTACGTACAGTGAAGGCCGTACGTTAGTGGGAACAAAATCATTATAAGGAAACCATTATATGGGAACAAAACCACTCTCTGATGATTAGCGAGGTAATGTCTTAAGAATCTTTAATCGCGTTGCAAAAAACGGAGTTAACGCAGCTATTTTGTTTTTTTTTTCAATACAGTTTTTCAAATGTGTACCGACGCCATTCAGTCAATTTCATTCCAGAGCTAAAAGATAATTTAAGTTCTGTACGAGCAGGTAGTTATACGGTGATTTTAAGTCAAAATGGGAAACAAATGCCAGTCGTAAATACGCTTACACTCGCTGTACCTGCAAGTGTGCGTATATTTTTGCACCTTGTATGAAACCGCACTTCTGTACTTATTTATTCTGTGTCATCAATATCGGTACTAAGGTATCGGCCGTACTTGGGTATCAGTACTTATTATTAAAACAGGGAAATGGAAATGAATCTTATATGTAATGGAACCGGGGGAGTTTGATTTGCGTTTTACAAAGTGGTTTCCTCGCGACTTATTTCAGAGATTTTCAGTGTGAAAGGATTAATGGTTAATAGATTTTGTAAATCCCTTTTGTTTTTGGCGTTGCCGAGATGTCTGTTCTTGGTTTAATTACTGGGAATTATAACAGCGTCATCGCTTTTATAATTCCCGAGATTAAACTGTCATCAGTTTAATCTCGAAACCAGCGGATCATTTTCGTGATACTCGAAAATTTATAGTACAAGAGCTAAAGCACTCCTTTGATATCTACATAAGTTCACATTATATCCGACCAAATTTGTATTTAAGGAGATTTACTGTACCCATTTTACTAGTAATAAAGATTTTTACTGGGCCCGTTCATAACTTACGGCGAAGCGATTTGTGTCAAGCGACTGCGCGCACTTCAGCTGTTTCCGTCGAGACACGTCGCATCGCAATGACTTGTGGCATGCTTTAAGAGGGAATAGGCCCTACGAGGTGGGTATTTGAAGAAACTATTGCCAAGCCTGCCCTGTAGAGTGTCATAGAGACAGCTGCAGCTCAGACCGATTATATTACGAAAAATTTCGACGAGATCAACGATTCGCATTCCCTTTTTTTCTCCACGAAAACTGAACCGATTCTATTATTATTGACTTTAAAATTTTAATAAAGAGTATGCCTAAGTTCGTATCAATTTTTTATGTTCAAAACTTTTAGACTTAGTCTGGTAGTCCTCTATCAAGGCTGTAAAAATGGGGCATTTTTTTTCAACTTTTCGAGAGTCATATTTTCTTTACTTATTAATTGCTGACAAAAAGGAAATGATAGGGACGTGCCTACAATAGACCTTGATTTTATAAAAATAAATGAAAAAGAAAATGAAAAAAGAGGAAAATACATATCTGTGGAGAATCACAGCCCCTGTTGCCTCTTAAGCAACTTCTTACATTAATTGTCTTCTACAAAGAGACTGTTGCAAGACACGTGTCGTTTGTGCGTCTAGCTCGAAGTCAGAAAGTATTAAAGATACGGCTAAACAAAATTAATCAATACGAATGGGAAATCCAAATAACCTTTTTTATTTTCCAATATTAACATAAAGTTTTATATTCCAACACCTATATGAGGGATAAACATTTTTCTTATAAAGACACAGATGAGGGTAGACAGTGAAGTGGCATATTAAATAATGTGCGACGTAAGGTAAAGAGGGATAATCCCCCAACGTCGCGCTACTTTATTGGACACGGCACGTATTAAGCCGGCTGCTGTAGACCTACTTTTTATGGCAATCCCTGTTATGTTGGCTTAATTATGTCATTACAGGAGTAGATCCATATTAAGCTATAAATAATCCGGATAATGCTGGTGTGCTCGGGTATTTAAGGATTAAATTCTTTAAGTTTTTAAAAGATGGCTTTTGTAAGTTTAGTTTTTTAGAGGTCGTGGTTAAAGAGGAGCACGTGGCTAATAACAGCCGCACTGGTCGATCTTCAGGTTAAACCACGCTTGCCAGGGTTGGTCTGTGGATTGGTGACCCATTACATACCGAGTTTTCGTTGGCCCCGGCTGTCATTTGTAGATCTTTGACAGACGTTACGGGTAGTCAGTGGCCCGAAAGACTGACAACCAGTCTTACCAAGGAGTACAGTGTTACCCAGTACTAACTGGTTTGTGGAGGTCCGTGTAAATTACTGGAATTCAGATGCATCCAGTTAGACTGGTAGCCAACCCTAGCATCGTCGTATCCTACGAATAATGCCCTAAAAAACATAGGGGCTTTCTTTTTTTATTGCATACTTCAATTCTGCTCATCAGATCACATATAGTTGAGATAAGTTTAGGCAGGCAGATATAGACGTCGTTTAATGAGGAAAATCGAATACAAATGCAATGCAAGACGATATAATCTCATTATAATTTCAAATAAAGGCTTTGCTTTTCAAAGATCCTAATTAATATTAATAAGTAACTTAGAATGTCACTCAAATGAAAACAAATAAGCAATAATAAAGTGATAATTTTTTGTTATGAAAACGAATAAATACTCATATGTAGGGGAATGCCCGGATTTATTCAGTTAGGCTCGAGCATTATGTGGGCAGACGATGTGTATCGTGCTATGAAAACACACTTGGTACGATACACTGTTTTTAGCAAAACTAACGAATTATTTCAGATTACAACTTAACACAATAACTCGGGACACAATGAATCGAGTACAGTTTCAAGACGTCTCAACTCGGCCGCGATCAGACACTGACTATCGTCCTCGCGTCGAGCTGTAAAAATCAAGACTCTGTAAGCACGCCTCGGTGGGAGTAAGTACGTCGTCTGACGTCACCACAGGCGTACTGCGATTCATTCCAAGTCTATACCAATGACCCACTCCGTCTGATAAGTTCTATTAAAAAGAAATACGTATTTATTGGATAGATACTAAACAAAAACCAATACCTACTTACCTGTTTACTAGCAAAACTTGTCTTTTATATAAATATCGTTCTGAGTTTTCTAAAAATAGCCTGATGAGCACCATTCAGAAAATAAATGTAGGTAGGTAAGAAAATTGATTTTCTTTTAGCTGAAAGACATTAGTTTTTAAACAAGGTGAGGTTTAAAAACTTTTAACAAGGTGAGGCCCTGACATAGATTGGTAAGTCATGGGTTCTAACCCAGCCATTTGCATTGCATTGTTTAGTTTTTTTCATCACCTCTGCTCTCTAAACGGTGAAGGAAATCATCGTCAGGAAACCAGCATGTTCTAGGACCAAAAATTCAGAGACATGTGACATCTACATCGACATCTACTCTAACCCCTTCCGTCAATACCGTACGAGACTTATAACCAGCTCGGAGTCTCGAGATGTCAGTGCGATATCAGACACCGGGTAATCAATTGCATTCACCTCCATTCCCCTCTTTATTCAGCCTTTTAATATTTTATTTCGTTTTTGTTCTTAATTTATGCATATATATTTTTTTTTTGTTAATTAATCTATATTTCCCACCGACCTAATGTAGGTACACAGCCCACTTCATTTTTTTTTTTATTATAACTTAGTATCTTTTTATTGTACTATACATAATTTTTGTAATGTAAAGGGCAAGTGAGATAACTTGCCCTTTCATTATTCTGCGAGTGCTGTGCACTTCTATAAGTGGCGAATACCTAAAATTGTTTATGATTTATGTTTATGTATGATTTAGTGAGTAAGTCGTTGAAGTGCCATATAAATAAATAAATCTACCAACCCGCATTGCGCACTAGGCAGCCATATATCCAACAGCTGGGACACATACCTCCTGGTCTGTGTCCAGCTGTTGGACCACGTGGGCCCAGTATGGGTAAGTGTATGACACATGTCATGTCATGTGGGTTATAGGAAATACCTGGCGATCCCTTCACGCTAACATCGTGAGTTGTCCTTAATTCTAGTTCTGGAGAACTGGATTAAAATACTGAATCTATGTAAATCAGTCCCAATACAAACCATTTCAAAAGAAGTGACAAAAAGATAATAAAATCCGGCAACATCTTAAGGATTTTTACAAAGATCCCTAATGTATTTACGATTTCCTTACGACCATAATAACAGGCTTAGGGAACAGCCATTTTTTTTGGACAATGACTTTCCCGCCAAAGCTTTTATCAAGGTCGCCTATAAAAACGACAATTGTGTCCAAAAAATAGTCGCTATTATTGAAGATTGACAATGTAATTGACATCGCGGTCAAAACAAGGATAGTTTTGTACGAAATATTTAGTTATTCACGTTAGTTTATGAATATAAAACCTTAACACACTACAAAAGTTGCTTTTCTAAACTATGCTACGTATATTGAAGAAGTTTTCTTCTTTATTTAGAAAATCTGTTTTGCAAGATTTATGTATAACACAAACATTAATTTCAAGCTTATAAGTATGTAGTAAAGAAATTAAGTGGTTTTGTCAGGTTGTAAAATCCATAGGTGTAGCTGAGGCGGGTCGCTAGTTGAGTATGAACTAATAAACCAGTCTCGTTACCCGAATCATCCTTGCGATTAAATTTAGCTAACTCTGCCGCAGTTGACCATTTTGCCAAGTAATTAAAAAACCCAGTTTTCGGTAACTGATTGAATTATTCCTAAGATAAGATAAATTCTTTTTTTTTTTTAACTTTTTAACTCATCAAGAACATTATCAAACTCCCAACTATACGCATACTCATAAATTCCCTTTTCTCACCATCTGTTTATAAAGCCCCCTATAAATTCAAATGGCGTACGATATTTCTCGTATTCCGTGGCACATCAATCTATGCCAAGTAATACTGTCAAGAAACTGGTGCCACCGTAATTTATAGTTCAATTTCTCAAGTTAGATGACCATTCTAACTGTTCCCCGCTAATTGTCAGTCCTAATCGAAATTGTGCCTATTAAGAGTATAGAATTGTGTTAAGAAGCCCTGGCACAAGCGAGTGGTATAAACGTAAAGTAAATACGTTGATTTTAAAATTAAAAATGTGTTTTTCACTATTTTCATAACATTAAGAATGTATTCATATTTATGTATAGATGTTACTGTAGCTGCTTAAAACAATTTAACTAAAATGCTATAATATAATTGTATTTCCGTATTGTATTTACGTTACGTAAAATCGCGCGCTCGTGCTGGACCTCAGAAACAGTTTTCTCTTAATTCCCTGACTTGGAGGATTGTCTAGGAACAGACAAGGTGGAGGAATTAAACGAAATGGTGGACAGTCTTAATTGCTTTGGTTGTCAGTTATGAAATTTTGAATAAGGAATTGCGACTAGACTAAATCGATATGATTCTGGCCATTCAACAAAACTGTTGTTATTCAGGGTTACAGAAAAAAAAACGGAATTATGCAAAATAAACAGGCATAGAACAGTATTATTTGCACAAGTATCCAGCGTCTCCTGTGTCTTCAGTAATCTGTATATTGATGCGCAGATAAATGCAATAGGTCCCATATTTAATGAGACTTCAAAACAAGTAAAGTAGGTGAAGAAATGTGAGAAAGCCGTATAGGTAGGCACTTCTGCCTAACCCTTCAAAAAATACAGGCGTCATAACTTCTGCTCAGTTCTTAAGGATCAATGACCTTGCCATGATCTACGTATGTGTGTAGATGTAACTATGTAAATTTTCTTTTATCCCTACATCATTATGGAAATTTGTTCTTTTGAATAATACTGAATAGTCTGATGAGAAGCTGAATATGCGTAAACTTTGGTATTTCTTATTTCGATGACGTCATCGCTTTGTGGCTTATCAACAAACTTGGCTCATTGAATACGTTTCGAATTCTTATTCTCAGTCAAAGTTGGTGCGAAAATGTATCATTTGCGTGACAAAACATAATGAAATTATAACCGTCTCGAGAAAATTTAACAAAATTTACATACTGAAAACTGAATTGAAATGAGAGTTCATAAGTTAGTTTTCATATAGGTATCAATAGCCTCAAAAATACTACCTAGTTAAGTTTTTCTAATTAAATCTCGCAATCATCTCTTTTTACTGAAATGAAGCGACTCTTAATCGAATGTCAAATTTTTTAGTCTTTGTCCAATATATTTTATTGCGCTGCTGAAGTTGACAATCCAACATAATGCAAATGGCCATCGACCCGTAGTAGTTCACTGCTGGACTTAGGCCGGTCCTAAATGGCGTCACAGCACCCGGTTCGCAGTCCTCGCTTTCCCCAAACTTGAACCATAATTGCTTAAAAGATTCCACGGTACGTAACCACTGAGTTCAACAAAAGTCATTTAAAAAACATTAAAAATGCAATTAAGTTGCCAAATTAGGCAGAAAACACAATTCCCTTTATTCCTTTTTAACTTTACTACCAAGTTCTAAAAAGTATAATAATGCTTCGGGAACTTAATGTAGCATATTGAACTTTTCCTCTCCCTACAATGTATGTAGGAAAGTCAATATGCTGTAATAGGTATTCTTACTCATACTATTAAAAACTTTTATTTTGCACGGCACGCAAACATAAACGACATCATCCGACGAGCTCTACTCTAAACGTTTTTTCTTTCTTTCTCTTGTCACCGTCGGCGTTCCAGCTGTTTTAGAACCCTTGGCACGCGACGATGGCAAGAGACCGGACAGCATGTCTTTGTTTCCTTGGAAGATGGGTAGGCCTTTGTGTGGGACGCAACATGCGTCGATACTCTTGCACCATCCCATCTTCCAAGCTCATCGTGCTGTGCTAGCGCTGCCGCTGCGGCTGCAGAGAACCTCAAGCGGCTTGAATATAGCAACCTTTATGGTAACTATATTTTCGAGCCATTTGCGGTTGAAACTCTGCGGCCGTGGGGTCCGAGTACTCATAGTCTATTTAAGGAAATTTCGAAACGCCTTGTTGACCCTTCCCGTGACCCAAGGGCTGGCTTTTACCTTGGCCAGAGGCTAAGTGATGCCATACAACGTGGCAATGCCGCCAGTCTCTTGGGCACATTACCGGCTGCCAGCGTTGAGGAGGAGCTTTTCGATGCCTTTGTTATAGTTTGTTCTTATTCAATTAAAAATATACATACAAATTGAATGGTATAACTTATGTACAATGGCGAGCTTAACCCAGAATTGGGTTTTCTTACAGCAAACCTAATTTTGATTATGAGAATTGCAAAAGAGGATACACTTATGTGCATTAACATTAAATTCTGTTATAAAAGAAAATAAAATAGTTCATTTTAAAAACTAAACTACATACATACATTATGATATACGTAATGCATACAGTACATATATAAATATACATACATATTGATCATGTTGACAGGAAATGCTCCTTTATTCCTTTCTTGAACACCTCTAACGAAGGGCTATCCCGCAAGGAGTGTGGAAGTGAATTCCAAAGACGCACAGCACGAACAGTGAAAGATCCATCATACCGACTTGCGGAGTGGGGAGGGAAGCGAAGGAGAAGAGATGATGATGAGCGACAGGGTTTACCTCTAGGGACAAGGTATTCAAAGCGTTCCCGAAGATACGAAGGAGCCTTGGAACTGTGAAGAATGGAAAATAGAAAAGAAAGAGTGTGACAATCTCGATGCTGCTGAATAGGTAGCCACTTCAGCTGCTTCCGAAATTCCGACACATGGTCGTACGGAGCCCGAAAATGAAGCGGATACACAGATTCTGCAGACGTTCGAGCTTATTAAGTTCCTCAGTCGCGTCAAGAAAGAGACATCAGCATAGTCTAGTTGTTAGTTTATTTATTTTAGTTTATTTAATCGTTTTTAATTATTAATGTATATAGTTAGTTTAAAAACTATATCTAGCTAGAACTCAAAGTCATTTGAAATCATGATTCCATCTTCCAAAAATGGCTTACTTTCCAGTGAAATAATGCAGGATGAAAATAATATCATAGCTAAGAAGAACAGCACAGGGCTCGTTAGTGTACCTGAACATGTAAACAAAGTTTAACAAACATTGTCTTTAAACACCATGCACATCTTCTTGATAGGTACACGTCACGTATAAGGTTCTCCTTGGTAGAGGAAAAATTCCCTTCACCACTGAATAAGCTGTAATTGTATTGTAACGTGGTGATTTTCAATAAACCACAATTAGAATTTTCCCGCCAAAGCGCATAATGAAGCTTAGTCAAATGTCAGTTCCGGAGGACCGTGTTGTTCGCTATTGGTGGATTTTTTTACATTCACAGCAAACGTATACAGTGATAAAACTAAGAAGTAATTTACACCAGGGTGTTGAAACTATTCCCGGATTAAAATCCATAATAAGACTGGCAAAGTTCTCGTTAATTTTAGGGAAAACAATGAAATACTAACAGGCGCATAGATCATGGACCAATGAGAAGCGCGTCCATTAGCAAGCCTTGAATCACTGTGTTGTCAGGCGAAGGTTGGGATCCCCTAACGTTGCAACTTTTCCAAAGTTGGGGAAACGCTTGTTGTGTGTTGAAACGTCTTTTATTTGCTAATATTCCAGTTTTTCCCATTGAAAGTTTATCAGTATATTATTCCAACCGAGCAGGCTTTTATTTTCTGTGGTGTGGTTCGCTTTTCAAAATTTAGGTTTTGGAGGAATTCCTTAATAACGGAAGTAAGTTGGAATTTGTAGGCGAAGCTGGTAACCCCAGGGAATGACAGATGACGTGTAATGAGGAAGACTTTGTTTTTTCTTGTGATGGATATTTCATTTTTACTCAGAACGACACTCGTCGTTTTATATTCCTGAGACTTTTGGTTTTTTTTGTAAGGTGAGTTTCCTTCTAGATATTTGTTGGAATTCCCGGATTAGGGACACTTCGGATCGTTGCAAACTTTATTTTGGTTTCCAGGTTACAATGTCTATTTGGAGCCTTGGAATTTTCCCAGGGATTCCCAGTCGAATCTAGGCCTGGTGAATTTTAAAGGAGTAACAGGGCGAGAGGGTCAGGCATCTGAACACATCCAGATTCTGGAACCTTGATGATCTGGTGAGTTGATTGTTTGTCTTTTTCCATTGCCATGTGCGTCCGGTCATGGACGCCTTGTTCTCACGCCACCTTTCGTGGTTACTTATTAAACCCGTGTCATTTCAGCACGGGAAAAGTTACTTTCATCTTTACCCTTCGAAGAAGTGTCCTCTGGGAAGGTCGATAGTTTCAGGAGGAGTCGTCTGAAAGCGGGAGGACAATGCCGGTGTCAGCAGTCAATGTTGGTTGACTGTTGATTTACGTCGGCTGGTAGGTCACTGCTATTGTTTTACATCGGCAGCGGTGCTGTCCTGGTTGCTGGCTCGTGGCCTGGAGAGGAGCACTCAGTCAAGCCAGCGATTTTCAACCGATGAGTATGGACACAGCGAGGTCGGTGCATCTTTTTTAACTTTAGTTTCCTGACCAGTGGTACTAGTCTGTAGGAACTTGTGAAACAGCATATATTATATTTAGAAGACCCACACACACACCACGAACCCTTTATTTGAGCGACCCCTATCGCTGGGTTAGTTTTTTTTATAGTTTTTATTCTGTGTTTAACTGTAAGACTCTTGTTTTTTTATATTACATTGTTAAACATAAAATATCTGTTTTTTTCCTTATTTACTTTGCCACGTGGTCTACGTGACAGTATAGTCTGAATCAATCTGGATACTTTATAACTGCTTTCTACTTTTGCTTCTGCTTTTTTACTGCCGAGCATGAGGTCCTGGGTTCGATTCCCAGGTCAGGCAAAGTGTTATTGGGTTTATCCATCAGGATTTTTTTAGTAGCAGCCACGGAGTCTGGATTTGTGCCCGGTTGATGGGAATAGGCTCGCACCCTTTTACATGGGACTTTAAAAAACATAACTGGTGAAATGTGGGTGTACTATTAGGTACACCTCTGCCCAACCCTTCGGGGATTACAGGCGTGATGTTATCTTATGTTTTAACAAACATATATAAACTCATGCCTTTTACCCAAGTAGCAAACACTACAGAATTAGCCTGCTATGATCCTTACATACTAATTTTATCTCGTCCACGTTCATGCCTCGTAAATAATTAATTCTTACCAAAATTCTTACACAGCTCTTTTACAATGTTCTTTAATATAAAGGGTGTAAATAGACTCTTAAAGAAGCCCAAAGGCATTCATTCTCCCCATTATTGTGATCATTTTTTTGTTCTAGACCATACCTGGGAACTTTCTAGTTACGGAGATATTAGGGGTCAAAGTTCCAAATTTTTCACAAGTTTTTTTTTTTTAATACATGTTTTTAATGTAAGATTTTTACTTCAAACACCTCCAATACTTCCTTACTATTCAATCCATCCGTCAGCACAATGTTTTGAGTGCGTTACATTGAGCCCTACTGTAAAACGTGATTGTTCAGCCCAAAAAAAAAATGTCGTTTCCCAGCACTAATTTTTGCGTAAAGTTACTTAGTTTGATGTACATAATGCTTGGTTGACGGCTTCGTGAAGAGTCTGTTTACACCCTGTATTAGGGCAATGAAAGAACAATCAGCAACAGAGTAACACGTAATTTTTTTAATAATGTTCATAAGGTTGTTTACGTTGCTAAGCAGACTGTTGTTTCCAACATATACATAGCAATGTATTAGCAAATTCTTTCAACTCAAAGTGTGTAATACAATTTAGGTGACTATGGTTTACTACCGGTTAGATGCAGCATAGCAGAGAGCTGCGGTGGCCCAGTGGCCCAGTCGTGGGTTCGAACCCAGGCAGGCGCATTACTTTGTGTAATTTATTTCATCACCACTGCTCTCAAAAACGGTGAAGGAAAACATCGTGAGGAAACTGGCATGTCCTAGAACCAAAAAAGACATGAGACATCTACCAATCCGCACTGGGCCCGCGTGGTGGATTATAGCCCAATCCCTCTCATAGAGAGGAAGCCTGTGTCCCAGCAGTGGGAACATTATAGGCTGATGATGGTGATGATGAGATACAGCATTACTTGCAGTACTTCTTATACTCCAAAGTTCAACTAGTGTAACATCGTTGCTAAACTTGAAAGAAAATCTCAAGGATGGCCAGCTCAGAAAATCATTACGACAGCCTTGTCAACGAACTCAAAGTTAGTCATAACTCACAGGCCGAACTCGGTCAACGCGATTCGACGAAACTTCCTCACAGGCGCTAGTTGGACGGACTTCGCAATTGTTTGAGATCTCTTGTAATTGTTTAAATGGGAATAGTTCATTGGGTTAAATTGTTTTACAAGAGCAGGTGCAAGCTGCTGAAAAAAATTACTAAAAATTTGTAGGTTATCTAAAAAGAGTGCTACGCAAACTTACAAGGAAAGGCAATGTGTTTTAAAACAAAGTTGACACAAAACCATGTTTGTGTATATTTAGGCATTGGTTTGCACTACTTCTAGATCTAAATCTTATCAATCTTCTAGATCTTATCAATAGGAGTCAGATTCTTGGAATAAGGTGCATTCTTTGCACAATTCATTGGTTATGCTGAGAAAAGTATTCGCTGATACATCATCATCATCAGCCTATAATGTTCCCACTGCTGGGACACAGGTCTCCTCTCTATGAGAGGGATACATAAAGGACCTTAATACCTCCTGTAGGATAGCTAAATTAATTAATGAAAAAGACACCAAAAAGGCGTTAACACTAAAGCACCTTCATAGCTGCTAAAAACTTATAAAATTCGCGAACTTTAACAAAAGAGGCATCCACAGTAACGTTAAACATGTGGGTATTTTATTATTAAAGAAGCTCACCCAAAAATGTCAACAGAACAAAACTTTGATTAAAACTCCTCACGACCTCTGGAGTTGAATGGGAAAATTTTGCAGGAACTTAACATACTTCGAGAACAACGTATTCATAACCCGGTTTGTAATTCTGAAATATGTGAGGTAACTGTTTACTTAACGAGAAAACTGCGTTATACAGTATATACTTCTCTATGGAGTTCTGAAAAGCTACAGTAAGTTTATTTCCAACACACTTGCTCATAAAATGGCTCTATTTTCACCGCAATTAGGCACATACTGACACCTTTAATAAAACTGTGACTTTTTCATTGCTATTATTCACAAGTGAGTTATAGGTTTTTTTTTATTGGTGGAGATGCTTTGTTCTTAAAAAAGTTCCGATACAAAAAAGATCGTGTTCAATAGTACAAATAAATCATTTTCTTCACAAGTGTGTTGAAAAACGTCGTATGATACACGTGTGTATTGATGATTACCGTCCTCGGCTCTCTTAAGACCCTCACCTAACGGCTCTGGTCTCAATGGGGCCTCAGCGGTTATCACCAACATTACACACTTGTACCATAATGTACTATTATCTAGTGAGTACATGCCCCTGTTAGGGCGCAGCAAGATAGCTTAAAACTAATAATATGGCAGTGTCAGTGTTATTTATTATCTAATATCACGTAGGTCATTAGGAACTTTCACATTTAAATATTATATTTATTAAACTTATATCTAGCTTTATACATAATTATAAAAACCTATATTAACCTGAACACATACATATTTATTTTACTTGATTGAAAGGCATACATACAGAATTTGTTTCCTTACATGTTATTTTGGTACAGAGAGGAGGCCTGTGTCCCAGCAGTGGGAACATTATAGGCTGATGATGATGATGATGATGTTATTTTGGTTAACCAATAATAAGCTTTTGCATCATTTATACACTTAAGATTTGTTGTTATTGTATTGTTTGAAGCAGTTTTTAATGTAATTCATCATCTGCATATTCTAACTTGTTATCATGTCCTTTGAATTTACGAACCCATCTTATTTATTTTCTCTAAATAGAAATTCAATATACCCTTATTTGTTTACCAAATTCATGTAAGGAAAATACAACATAAACCAATCAGCTATTGCAGAATACTGTTGAACAAAATAAGAACCAGTTTTTAACCCCTATTAATATCATAATTTAAACGTTATTAACACTAAAACGGGATATTTACCATGTTCATTGTTTGTTTTGAAAAAGACAAAAAAAAAATGAAAAAGTAATTTACCTAATCTTCTTACATAAACGAAAGATTAACCAAAAGCATCTAAGTAAGAAGATAAACACAATTAATTTCCTATTTACCGTTATTGCTACAGTTAATTAAACCGGATAATTAACTAGGGTGTAATTACTATAGTCAACTGAAACACTTAAGCTGAATTGTAATTAATAGAATCAGATTTGTGTAATCGGTGAATAACTTAACCTTCCGTTAAGTGGGCGCGGTAGGGATGCACGATACTTGCATTTGTGTATCGATACTGTGGATCGATCCGGATAGCATCAAGTTATACGATTCTAGGTTCCTATCGAATGGCTTCTCCTATAATCTGGATCTGCCTCTCCTATAATCGAATCGTATGGTATCATCCATACAAATTTAATAATCGTATCATACTTTTCAACACACTTGCTCATAAAATGGCTCTAATTTCACTGCAATTAGGCACGTAATGACACCTGTAATCAAACTGTGACTATTTCATTGCTATTATTCACAAGTGAGTTATAGGGTTTTTTTTTATTTTATTGGTTGAGTAGCTTTGTTCTAAAAAAAGTTTCGATACAACAAGAATCGTGTTCAATAGTACAAATAAACTTTTATCAACACACTTGCTCATAAAATAGCTCTAATTTCACCGCAATTAGGCACATAATGACACCTGGAATCAAACTGTGACTTTTTCATTGCTATTATTCACATGTGAGTTATAGGGTTTTTTATTTTATTTTATTGTTTGAGTTACTTTGTTCTTAAAAAGTTTCGATACATAAAAGATCGTGTTCAATAGTACAAATAATCTATCTGATGAGACCCCTATGCCATCAAAAACAGTTAATAACATATAATTTTACTAACTGCACAATTACTAATTGTTTTTCTAAATAAACTTCTTATCTGATCTACTAAATAAAATTATTTTTTAGTATTATTTTCTTCACAAGTGTGTTGAAAAACGTCGTATGATACACGTGTGTATTGATGATTACCGTCCTCGGCTTTCTTAAGACCCTCACCTAACGGCTCGGGTCTCAATAGCGCCTCAGCGGTAATCACCAACATTACACACTTGTACCATAATGTACTATTATAATACGAGTGAATTAGCAATCGTTATTATTTAGTTATTCAAAACTTTACTTCATTATAAAATTACATAAAAAATACTATACAAACCAGTAACTAAAATATAGCGTCAAAAATACCTTCTCAACGCTATCAACCGGTAATGTAGTGTGCCAAGGGACTGGCGGGGTAATATGCCACGTTGTATGGCAATGCTAAGTTTTTGGTCAAGGTAAAAGCCAGCCCTTGGGTCACGGGAAGTGCCAACTGCTAACCGTTTCGACATACCCTTAAAAGGCTGTTAGCACTCAGTCCCCACAACCCTCTGGTTGCAACCCCAAATGGCTCGAAAATAAAGTTACCCGCAATATTGACTGATCATGTATTTAAGACACGGTGACACGATAATATGATCTATTCATTCCATATTCCGTATCTGCATTTATCGTATTTGTTTGTATCGATCCGAAATATCAGAGTATCGGATTATGTGGTATCGATACTGCATAGAACAGGATCGGATTGTGCATCACTAGGGCGAGGTAGTCTATCTTCCTGCGTTCCAATTTACTGAGGATTAAATACAAGTGTGTTTCTCTAGTGAAACAGTTTAATTTCATCACATATATAACTTTATTCCTTGAGGGATTGCGCCGGGAGAAATAACTATAGTTTAGATCTATCGAGGTTCGGTTATTAAAAGTAACTCAATATTGAACAACAGAGTTATTATGTTAAAATAGCTTGCAGCATAGTCCGGGTGGAGTTTGAAAATATCCCACAAGAACATATTACGGAGAAGAAAGTATCCTATGTTCTAACCTAGGTTATGTTACCCCCCCGTGTATCAAAATATAAAATTAGTTCAGCCGTTAAGGCTTGGAAAGACAGGCACAGAGCTACTTTTTACCTCCAAACGTTAAGGACACTGGTGGAAACGGCCTTTTTTAGATGTAAAAGGATTTTTAATGTTACTAACGTCGCCATCTTGTTTTTCTACACATTTTACCTACAACCCTTCTGCAAGTGTCATTAAAGTACTAAAAGATTGTTGTAACTCTGTACAGTCTTTAAGTCATTCTCATCATTGGGCAACAGTGAAAGATTCCTATATTTTTATTTCTCAGATTTTAGTCTCCATCAACATTTGCCTAGCCTTTTATCAACTATTTTGAAGTCGGCTTCCAGTCTAACAAGATGCAGCTAATTACCAGTATTGTAAAACCAAGTACCCCTTGGTAACACTGATTTTCAGACTTCCGGGCCACTGACTACCTGTAACGACTGTTAGAGATCTACAAAAATTACTGCAGTGCGCCTGTGACCTGCCGGAACCTCGCCATGTAATGGATGGTCACCTTTTTGGTCAAACGGACCAACCTTGGCAAGCGCGGTTTAAACTGAAGATTAACCGGTAACGTTGTTATAATGGGGGTAATCGTTTTTTAGCTCATCAGATGGCGCCACTGTCGAGTAAGGTCCTGTCATTAATTCTATTTCATATTTTAAAGTACAAATAACTTCATAAAAAGTTTATTTCATTTCGTTTATCAACATAGTGTAAACTTCAGATGCATATTAACAAATATTCTCCCTAACATTAACAAGCATGAAACATTAAAAATTCATTCTACCTCCAAGTACTAACAAATAAGATCTTAAGTTGCTACTTAAAATCTTCAAGTCATAATTAATCAGGAATGGCTCGTGATCTATATATATAAAATTCAAATTACTGACGGATCAACGCACAGCCTAAACCGCTGATCGTAAAGACCTGAAACTTGGATTGTGTGTTCTTTGTATGACGTAGGCATCCGATAAGGATTTTCCGAAATTCTACCCCTAAGGGGGTGAAAAACGGGGGCGAAGTTTGTATGGGACAACGTGATTCCTTGGTCCAATCTACTTGAAATTTTGCATAAACATTCTTTAACAGAATTGATGGAAGACGTGTTTCGTGTTTTATTGAAACTCATCGTCTAGCGGAGTTAAAAAGGGGTAGAATCCGATTTTATTCTAAAAACAATGTCAAATCTGTGGCCCGAGTGTCAAATTGAGAAGAGATATTTTTTCCTATCCGATTTTTTTATTTTTTTATTATTATATCAGTTTAATACCAGAAAATCAATTTGAAATACAATGAAAAGGAAAAAAAAATACAGATACATACAGTTCCTGGACTTTCATCGAAATTGACCCATAAAATAACCATATCGATTTTATTCAAAAAACGTTGAACTCACATAAAAGCTTGGTGCAATGCAATACTTTTCTCTCCTTCCTGAGGATGACCGAAGACTTCGATACTATCTTGGTGATATACACGGAGGTATCACAATTAAAAGCGTTTTTAAATAAATTAGCGTAATTGATAGCTCACGTCACGTAGGTAGGTAGGTAGGTACTAGGTAGGCAGGTAGGTAGGGACTAGGGAGCTACCTCCCTAGTAGAATCCGATTTTATTCTAAAAACAATGTCAAATCTGTGGCCCGAGTGTCAAATTGAGAAGAGATATTTTTTCCTATCCGATTTTTTTATTTTTTTATTATTATATCAGTTTAATACCAGAAAATCAATTTGAAATACAATGAAAAGGAAAAAAAAATACAGATACATACAGTTCCTGGACTTTCATCGAAATTGACCCATAAAATAACCATATCGATTTTATTCAAAAAACGTTGAACTCACATAAAAGCTTGGTGCAATGCCATACTTTTCTCTCCTTCCTGAGGATGACCGAAGACTTCGAGACTATCTTGGTGATATACACGGAGGTATCACAATTAAAAGCGTTTTTAAATAAATTAGCGTAATTGATAGCTCACGTCACGTAGGTAGGTAGGTAGGTACCAGGAAGGCAGGTAGGTACTAGGGAGGTAAGTAGGGTAAGTACGAGGCAGGTAGGGTACATTCTCATCGGAACAGGAGCTGGCCAGTTGTCCAAGATCTCAAGAATTCCAATGATTCCCACGGACCTGCTTATATCGTTTAAGCTCCAGTTTCCTGTAAAAACATAATTTGCCCTGACTATTAACAAGTCCCAGTGACAAACATTATCTTTGGTTGGCACTTACTTAAGAAAATATGTTTTACTCAGGGGCTGTATTTTAGAAATCAACGCGGACGAAGTTGCGGGCGAAGTGCTAGTACGTGACAAAAAAGCACGCAACGCGCGAAAACTCTATAACATCTGACATTTCGGAAGACCTTACTCTACACGAACGCCTCTAGCGGCGAATTCATGCGCGATAGCCCCCATTAAACCACGTGCTCCACATAATGTTCGATTTTAGTCTCCGAATAATTCAAATTATAATTCTCGATTTTAACCCAAATTTTATTCGAATGCATGCATGTAGTACAAGCAAATGTTCCACAACATTGATCGTGGACCGGATTTGTACGTGTAATCCATACAATTGGGATTTTACGGAGTAATTTATGTTTATTATGTTGACTCTCGATTTCGCTTGGTTTATTTTTGGTTTGTACCGAATTTAGAACAATTTGCTCAGTAATAAATTTACCTTATTGGTCTGGGGGATAAACGAATCAGCAGGATTTTTTTTTGTAACAGGTAACAAGATTATGAGCTATTAATGAATTCCTTTTAATCCAAAATGGTTTATGAAAAAATTGGCCAAGTGCGAATCGGACTCGCGCACGAAGGGTTCCATACCATTAACTATACAACATTAGACAAAGGTAAACGACGTATTAAAAAAAAATACTTACTAGATCTCGTTCAAACCAATTTTCGGTGGAAGTTTGCGTGGTAATGTACATCATATACTTTATTTAGTTTTATCATTCTCTTATTTTAAAATTTACAGGCGGGGACATTACATTTTACCATTTTGGAAGTGTCTCTCGCGTAAACTATTTAGTTAAGAAAAAAATGATATTAGAAACCTCAGTATCATTTTTGAAGACCTATCCATAGATACCTCACACGTATGTCTGGGTTTAATGAAACAAACATTCTTGAGTTTCAGTTCTAAGTATGGGGAGCCCCCAAAATGTATTGTTTTTTTTTCTATTTGTGTGTAAAAATCTTAATGCGGTTCACAGAATACATCTACTTACCAAGTTTCAACAGTGTAGTTCTTATAGTTTCGGAAAAAAGTGGCTGTGACATACGAACGGACAGACAGACATGACGAATCCATAAGGGTTCTGTTTTTTGTCGTTTGGCTACGGAACCCTAAAAAGGTTAATTAGAGAAAACAAAAGTTTATTATATTATTTTTAATCTGGAACTTTTAGGTTTCTAAAAGCTTAGGATTAGCAGTGTCCGTATCCTTCTTTATTTCTATTACCTAACTTTGTAGACAAATATCTTGAAAGTTTGAAAGAATCCGTATACAAACCAGAACCTAACCTTGCGTGTGTTGTTACTGTACAAAATAAACAGTCCTTTTTTATTTCTTTCTTCTAGTCTTTTCATGGACCGATAATAATATCTACAATATAATATGTTCGATGTGGCGAGGAAATCATTTAGATATACAGCAAAAATAAAAATAAAACCGGCCAAGTGCGAGTTGCACTCGTGCACCGAGAGTTCCGTATAAACTTATGTAGGTATATTATTAAACTACATATTTGTGGTTTTCAGATTGTTTCCTTTACCTGTGCTGTAAGACATTGCTTCTTGCCAAATTTCGTGATTCTAGGTCAACGGGAACTACCATATAGGTTTTCGACCCAAAACCTATAGGGTACTTCCGGTTTACCTAGAATAGTCAATTTTGGTTAAAAGCAAGGTCTTACAGCACAAGTAAAGGGAACAGACCGAAAAATAAAAAAAAGTTGAAAATTAAGGTAAATTTTGTTACTTACAAGTTTTCGCGAAAATCTAAATTTGCCCATATCTTTTTATCGTGTTGACTCAGGACCTTGATTTTACGATATGATACACTTGATACACCTAATCACTGTAGACTTCAGTATCTGGTATAAACTTCAACTTGCTTGGTCACAGACAGGCTAGGGGACAGACAGACAGACGGACAAGAGAGTGATCTTATAAGGGTTCCTTTTTTACCTTTTGAGGTACGGAACCCTAAAAAGGGCCCAGCACACTACCCTGCGGTACGCCGTAACTAATAATTCTAGCCTTAGATAAATATTTTTCTTCTACTATAAAAGCAAAGCATAAAACCAATCAGTCTTGTTCAAACATCATCAAACTGTTAAGTCAATAAAATAGTGATTATAAAATTTTATATAAAAAATGAGTAAATAGCCATCGTAAAAAAACCATTGAATTAATTATAGGAACTCCATAATGACTTCCATCTTTTACGATAATTATTGGGTTGAAAATTTCTTTATGGCAGTGGGAAAGTGCTGGTTTCTGATCCCGACAGTTCCTTCTGCAGTTATTTTACCCCTGAAAGCTGTAATCCAATAGCAACCCTAGGATTACTAAGATAAAGTTCACTACAATTTTTCAGATTCGTCAGTGATAGTAACACACGTGCACTATGATTCTGACAGATTTGTATGACAGATGAAGAAGAATGGTGTAATAATTTAATAATGTTGTTAGTTTTAAGGTTTAAGGTTATTAGTTTAAGTTCTTAACTGTCTATTAGGGTAAACACTGTTAGGACAATTTAACCTTTTAATATATAAATAAAAATAAATAAATAAATATCGAGCTTAGGAACGGGACTGTCACACAGCCTCTGCCGAGAGAAACGATTGTCTTTATTATATTCCAACTACTAAACTAATTTATGCTATTATTAAATGCACCTAAGCCGGATACTGTTCAAAACGAATCATAGTAGAAATAATTCAGAATTCATAAAACAGAAAACCTAGACAATACCGCTCAACTGAGCCAAATATCTAATATTACTGATGAAAACGAATTTCAGAGTCTCAGAGATAAAACAGAAGAAACGAAAATGGCTGCCAAATCTAATTCCCGACGAATTACAAGAGATACGTCCGCGGGTTAATCGGATAGAAAAGTTTGAATTCCTTAATAAAACCATATCGTCGTCGTCGAGTCGATATTCTTGTCTACGAACATTTATCCTTCATTATTATAAAATTGGGAGCCGTTAGAAAGTTTTCTAATAACTTAGTGGAGCCCTCGTTTAAATTCCAGGTATGGGGCGCGGATCTCAATCAAAGTTGGTCGCTTGAAGCGTGAAGTTGGTCAAACAGCGAGCTAACTTATGCAAAAACGTGTCGTCTCTTTGGTGGCGTTAATTGTGTGTGACTAATGTGCTATGGGGGTTTAGGTAAGTTGTAGAATATATTAGGACTGTAAGTACCTACTGTTGTAATGTCGCACGGGACCGGTCAATGTGGCGGCACTTGGGGGAGGCCTATGTCTAGCAGTGGAGGATTTTCGGCTGAACTGATGAAAATGATAAAGTACTGTCGTGAAAAAAATGAATTCAGGTAATCCAGCAGACTACGGTGAACCAAAAAATAAATATAATGGTGACAAGACACTAAGATTTATAACTATTAGAGTTTTTTAGTCCTGGCCAAAAAGGTCTAACATATCTCATAATCGAGAAAAAAATCGGCCAGGTGCGAGATGGACATGAAACATAGCGCATGAAGCGTTTTATACCATCATATATAGTAGGGGAGCCCCTTTCATTAGTAATTTATTGGTATTATTTGTTGTTATAGCGGCAACAGAAATACACATTCTGTGAAAATTTCAACTTAACTAACCTAACATGTCCGGTATATTACGGATCATGAGCCCGCTGACAGATGGACGGACGGACGCACAGATAGGATCCCGTCGGTTACCATACGGGCACGGAACCCTAAAAATCAAATTACAATATTATGTGCTATATTACATGGAAGATAGTATCGTACCGTGTAATATTGAATTACGAATATGCAGCGTAACTAAATGTATTACCTTAAGGCGGTTGCGTCAGGGTAGCCCGCGAAATTCTATGTTCTTACGTTTTTTGCAATTTGCAAGATCAGTGTTAGGTTGTATGTTGATGAAAAATGAGTCGCGCCAGTAACACGTATGTAGTTACAGAATCACAATGATGAAAATCATCAATATAACCCTGTGAGCCCATTTAACCCTATTGAATGAATTTTTTATGAAATATTCATTGGGTTACATGAACTTAGAGAGTTGTATTGATGATTTTCATAATTGTAATTCTATCTGTACCTACGTACGTGCTACGGGCGCGACTCATTTTTCATCAACGTACGACCTGACACTGACCTGCAAATTATAAAAAAAAAAAAAAAATTGAATTTCGCGGGCTACGCTAACGCTTCCACCTTAAAGGAATATTGGTACTAATATAATGTTCCCTTGAGAGCGAACAGGATACCTACATTATGTTTAGCGAGATACTAAGTGAAAAATACACTTAGGTATCAAAATCAGAATCAGAACTTTATTTGCTATGAATGTAGGTACAGTTTTATGATGTTATATATAAATTAATGAGATCGGCTACAGTCTACCTTACGGCGTGCAAAATATAGGTACACAATATTACATACCCAATTGTTGTTAATAAAACCTTATTATAACGATATATGAGCTCATTTTTCATTTGAATTTCTGATCAAACAGTGGAACTTTTCATAAAAATAAATGGAAATGTTACAAGACTGCCTCGTTGGTCTAGTGGTTGCAATGGCGACAGCTGAGCATGAGGTCCTGGGTTCGATTCCCGGGGTCAGGCAAATTGCAGCCACGGAGTCTGGATTTGTGCCTTTTTGATGACAATAGGCCCTACTACATGAGACGAAATGTGAGTGTAATATTAGGTAAAGCACGGCTTAAAGGATCGGGGATTACAGGCGTGATGTTATGTAATGTTGCATAAATGAACCGAGGAATCCTAGAACCAACACTTTGGAGACATGTGTCATCCACTGATTTGGATTACTGCCCAACGACAACAGGTCCCAGCTGTGGGAACGCCTGATTATGCTATATTATATAAACGTTTAGAGAAACAAATAAGTTGGTATTGGATGGAAAAAAAGATGGCCACATTGTATGATCATTAATTATTTGGTGGATTGAAAAATACAGGGTGTAAAAGACACTTCACGAAGCCGTCAAGCATTCTTTACATCAAACTAAGTAACTTTACACAAAAATTATTGCTGGGAATCGTTTTTTTTTTGGGGTTAGAAATCACGTTTTACATTAAGACTCAATGTAAAGCATTCAAACATTATGCTGATGGATGGATTGAATAGTACGGGGGTCGTGAAGGTGTTAAAAGTAAAAATCTCACATTAAAAACATGTATTTCAAAAAAACTTGTAAAAAGTTGGAACTTTGACGCCCAATATCTCCGTAACTAGAAGGTTCCCAAGAATGGTCTAGAACAAAAAAATGATCGTAATGACGGGGAGAACAAGCGCGTTTTGGCTTCGTTAAGAGTCCTTTTACACCCTTTAAGTAAAGGTTAAAAAAAACTCGAAATACATTTACAAAAGCCAGTCTATATAAATGCAAACTGATTTGATATATACGGCCGTATATGTACGGAAAATAACAAATATAACCTCATCAAATTATGAGCCGACTCATTGTGGGCTCTCGTATTCAATGAAAAAATAAAGAAGATTTATCCAATGTATCTTACAAAAATAACAAGGGTAAAGAATAACTTATTTCTCTTTTATATCAGCCTTTTTGCTTTATTTGGAATTGGGGAGCTGACGTATGTGATCAAGGTTAGGGCTCAAATGCTTTATTTATAGAACAGTAAGACAATATATTGGATAAAAGAAAAGAATTGGCACCCCCAAATAAATAAATATAAACAAAGCCACGAAATTTAAGTATACTCATGGACACATCGCGTTCAACTGTTTTTTTCTTCCATAAGACCAAATAAATACAATTAAAAAAATCAATAATAAATAATAAATCAATATTAATTCTAACATTTTTCTACACTCTTGTAGTCAAATTTGAATTTCGATCACATTTTTTTTAAACTTTAATAGCGGGTCCAATCTACCAAAGAAAATAAAATTAAAATAATTATTTAGTAAACTCATCCCGCGGGTCCCAAATGAGCGGGATGAGTTTACTAAATATGAGATGAGTTTAAAAAATAAAAAATTGACGAAAAAAATTCTCCACTCCATTCTGCATAATTATGCCTTTAACTTCTGAACCTTTGAACTGTCCTGAAATTCTAGGAAACCAACGTATGAAACAAATATTTTACTGATTTCCTGATAAATCCTTCAGAAGAGGGCTTTTCTATGGAGAGTAAGAAAGATAAATAAAAGATTCTCTCATCTTGATAGGGTACATACAGGAAACAATTAATAACATCAATATGTGACAAACTGACTTAAACTAAATAAAATAATTGAACATAAGGTATACAGACATCACCACACACAACACTATAACATACTCACACACCTATTTGCAACTCCTCAGGCACACACACTCCTACACACTCATCCACGCTGAATCTTAGCAATGTATTGTATAGCTATTAAATTGTAAATTCGTAATTGGCTGTAAGATTAGTTTATATATATTATTGTGGGATAAAATTTCAAAGAACTGCGGTATTTGTGATAATAAATAAATAAGATTGAAGGTGTAGTTAGTGGTTGTTCTTCCAGGACTGCGGGACTATTCGAAAGAGATACCACGGCCCTGGAACATAAAGGGCAAGGAAGGAACATGGATGGGTTTTAGTCAGTACAAATCTGACACTTCCTTCCGCTCCGCCCAGAGCGGGAGAAGTCATTTGATGATGACGCATCCGAAAAAAAAAGTGGTTGTTCTAATAAATATTAAGTGTTGAAAACTATCAGTGTTATTGCTTCCAATTGTATATTAGGCAAGTTTGCTTAAGCTCACGACTTCACTTGCGTAATTTGGTATCTTGTAATGTCCCACATACTCGTACAATCGGGATAAAAAATATCCTATGTCTATCTAGGTTATACACTATTCCTGTGGCAAATTGAACAAATTGAACGTACACTAAAATGCATACAGTTTTAATAAATCAATAATAAAACACAACAAAACGTCGGGCCAAATAATTATTTAACATAACATAACATAGCTGTATTACTTAATGAAAAAAATAGGGCACCGAGTTGCCGTGTCTGGCATATCACTGTTTAACCAACGATGGTTTGTGTGGTTAAAAATAAAAAGTAAACGATAAAAAATAAAAAATAAACATCACGCCTGTAATCCCCGAAGGGTTAGGCAGAGGTGTACCTGATAATACACCCACATTTAGCCAGGTATGTCAAAGATGGCGAGCCTGTAGTCATCAACCGGACACAGATATAGTCTTCGTGGTCGCTACTGAGAAATAAACAAATCATTCTTTAGTTGTTAAAAATCCTTAACTGAGATTATCCAAATATTATTTCATCCGAAGATACGAATCTCATTTCCTTCAAGTAGATATACTTAGAGGTATGTATTCATAAACCCGTCCTCGCAACATCCCAAACTTTCATCCCGGCGAATAACCGTTTATCTGTGAGTTAACCACTTCAGTTACTGATTGGAGATAGCTGCTCTGTTAGCTTAGGACCAAGGTTCGTGGCAGTTGTTGGTTGTCGCGCACATAAGGATGTTGGAATAACCTCAATTGCGGCATGATGTGTTAGATAGATTGACTAGTATAGCGACGCAACTTGAAAACAAATTAAAAAATAAATCAATATCAAAGCATTTATTTCAAGTAGGCCAGTTACAGGCACTTTTGAATTGTCGACAAGATAACAAAGTAATGAAGCTACAGTCCCAGTCACAAGGCATAAAAACTGTGAAAGTGTCCATTCCCTAGCGTAGATCTCTATAGAGAAGAACGGGCAAGAAACTCCAGGGACACTCTTTTAAATCAGTGGAATTAATTACTACAACTTTGGAAAAATTCAGGATTGTAGTCATTATTTTTTCATTTGTTTATATTTGACGAAAATATTGCTAACCAAAGACACAAAGTCTTTGAAAAATAAATCTTCTAGTACGATTTGATGTCTTCGAAAATGCTTACGTATAAAAATAACCCACTGTTGTGAAATATTTTAAAACTCATTCTGAATAATTATTTCACAACATTAACTTTTCAGTTATGGTGCAGAACTCTATAGCATAAAGCAATTTTTTAGGGTTCCGTACCTCAAAAGGTAAAAAGAACCCAATTATAAGATCACTTTCGTGTCCGTCTGTCCGTCCGTCTGTCTGTCTGTCCGTGTTTCACCACCGATTTTCTCAGGAACAGGTGGACCTAGCAAGTTGAAATTTATACCAGATACTGAGGTCTGTAGTCCCTATTAGGTGTTTAAAAATCAAGTCCTGAGTCAACACGATAAAAAGATATGGGCAAATTTAGATTTTCGCGAAAACTTGTAAGTACCAAAATTTACCTTAATTTCATTTTTTTTCGGTGTTTTCCCTTTCCTTGTACATAAAGACCTTGCTTTTTACCAAAATTGACAATTCTAGGTCAACCGGAAGTACCCTATAGGTTTTGGGTCCAAAAAACCTCCTACCTATTATACCTATTATATGGTAGTTCCCGTTGACCTAGAATCACGAAATTTGGCGAAAAGCAAGGTCTTACAGCACATGTAAAGGAAAAAAGTCTGAAAACCGCAAAAATGTAGTTTAATATCAAAATACCTACAAGTTTATACGGAAGCCTCGTTGCGCGAGTCCAACTCGCACTTGGCCGGTTTTTTTTATTTGGGCAAGCCCGCCACACTATTCCGAAACCACTGTTACTCCCGAACGCCAGAATCAACAGTGGCGACCACCAGAAAAGCGCTGAGACAATGAAGCTCGACGAACTGACAGAGAAATAATTCCACTGTCTTGGATCCCGCAACGAAATTATTCAGAAAGGTACAGCGAACGAGTAGGAAAACCAAAAGAAGTCAATTTGTAACTCAGCAGGCATCATAAAGAAAAACAACCGTGGAACTGAAGACAGACATTCCAAAATAAGCCGACATTCTCGGACGCCATTCCCAAGGCGTTTAAAGGTCCAAATCGCAACATAAATACTTATTTATTTCAAAGCAAGGCCATAGAAACCCTTTTTCCAGTAAACTTTTACGACGGGCCCAAATAATCAATTGAAACACTTTATATTTTAGCGATGCGTACGCACGACGTCTGATCAAGCTTTACAAAACCAGTTTATGCGGATCTCTCATTGTACAGAAAATATATACTAAGCGAGGCTACGTTATACTGGAAATGTAAAGCTTGATGTGCCGCCGTGTGTACTTTTATAGGATATTTCCGTGCAAGAATTGTCTAATCAAAATTCTTTTAGTAGGTAAGAATGTCTTGAATGTTATCGTTGTTACACAATTTTTTGTAGCTTAGTCAATGGGCATGTAATCTTAATGGAACCTACACACCAAAGCCTAAAGATCAATTTGGTCTAGTATCAAATAGCTATTATGGAGTCTACGCACCAACCACCAACTTTAGTACGCGTTCAGTTGTTATGCCAAATCGATATTTAGGTACATAGAATAAGCATAAACAGCCTTTTATGAGTGCTGGCACACACACTTTCTGAGAGGAAGTGCGCCTCAATCCACCCCGTAGACAACACTGTAGGTTACTAAATCCTTTTCAAATATTTGCTTCTCGCTTTTATGACACGACTATAGCACTACTTTAGAATTGACTGACAATCAGTCTTACCAAGAGGTATCGTATTATCCAGTATTAACTGGGTTGTGGAGGTCAGATAGGCAGTCGCTCCATGTAAAATACTGGTATTCAGCTGCATCCGGTTAGACTGGAAGCCGACCCCAACATAGTTGGGAAAAGGCTAGGCTGATGACGATAGCACTACTTTCTAATTACTTTCAAAATGTTTTCCGCTGTTGCCTGTGACTTTCATTCGCGTGAAATTATTATAAAAAAATATGACTTCCCTTTTTGAATTGAACTTTATTACCGATTTCTAAGGTTTAATGTATTTGCATGGAACCCTAATTCTTATTCTAAAATAAAAGTAGCCTTATTTACTCCTTACTCTCAGTTCCTTAGCCTCAGTTACCTGCTAGTAAAAGTCCTGTAAAAATAGGTCCAGACGTTTCGGCCGCAACAAACAGATAGATCGACAGACAGACAAAAATTTAAAAAAAAATGTGTTTTTGTTATAAGTGCTGTATATATTTCCCATATGCATTCAGTAAAAAGCTGTTATATTGATGTTACAAACAGATACTTCAATTTTATATATTTGTATAGATATTTAAAGATATATGTAGATGTATGTATTATCTATACGGGGTAGGAGGGACATCAACGAACAAACCATTACCACGTATTCCTTACATCATTTCGATCACCATTTCCCACATAGAAATTTTTCAAAGGTAGTTTTTTTTTTTTGGAGAGCAATGGTGGCCCAATGGTAGCGACCCCGACTTACGAACAGTAAGTCATGGGTTCGAACCCAGGCAGGCGCATTACTTTGTGTATTTTTTTTCATCACCACTGCTCTCAAAAACGGTGAGAGAAAACATCGTGAGGAAACCGGCATGTCCTAGAACCAAAAATTCGAAGACAGGTGACATCTACCAATCCGCACTGGGCCCGCGTGGTGGATTATAGCCCATTCCTTCTCATAGAGAGGAGGCCTGTGTCCCAGCAGTGGGAACATTATAGGCTGATGATGATGATGATGATGATTAGTTTTTTTTGTAATCAACTCTGCGAGACATTTTCACTGTGTATTGCCCTTTACAACAACAGCAACCAGCAACATAAACAACAACAAGCAACATTTTACATTTTACACACACACATAAATAGGTACATACACACGTTACATTGTTATTACTTATGATTTATTATTTTTACATTTTTTTTTAAGAAACAACATTTTTTTTTAAATTACCAGCTGATGAAAAATTTTTATGTTTGGTTTGATATGATGTACTTACTTTTTCTTAGCGTATCGATGGCAACAAGTCTAAATAGTATGTACTTACTGTTACGTGGTACCCGTTCCTGCATCGATGTCTCTACCACACTCCATAATTTTATCGTAATTAGCGCGATTAGTGTGATGGTCCCGTATCTATTCTATTCAAAAACTAATTAGCTAAAAACGAAAGTAACATTATCCAGTAATATCAATCCAATCAATTAAAACAGTACCGGTTTTATCTAATTGACATTTTCCATTAGGGTGGAAAAAAAACCTAATGCTAAATGCAATACACACCATTTTAGCTGTACTAACTAACCGCAGAATCGATTAGCGGGCTCGCTACTAATTTCATTGGGTTTGCACGTGAAGCTCTATTAGTTTAATTTTTATTACGACCCCTGGAAGGAAAAACACAATGATAATTTTTATTATTTGTAGGGATTTTTTACGAGGAGCTCGTGGCTAATTAATAATAGCCGGTCGAGTCGATCTTTAGGTTAAGGGTGCGGTTCCACTGAGGCGGAGGGGAGCAGAGCGGAGTCGAGCTGTGCCGCGATTCACCAATCACATGGCTTAAAATGCACATCTCTTCTCCACTCCGCCATGTGATTGGTGAATCGCGGCACAGCTCGACTCCGCTCTGCTCCGCTCCGCCCCAGTAGAACCGCAGCCTTAGACGCGCTTGCCTAGGTTGGTAAGTGTTACACGTAGAGGTCACACAGAGGTGTTTTTGTGCAACCATTAGTTGCGCTCTGCGTTTAGTTGGTTGCGCTTAAAAATAGTTGCGCTTTGAGGAATACTCCAATTTAATTTAATCTTGTGAGCCTACCGTAGTTTAAGGCTCGGATTCCGAACGATTCGCTAGTTTAGTCTCGAAACGGGATTAAGAGACTTAAGGTTAGGGATCAACTATATCCCTGTATCTTCGTATCTTGAAAGCTTACATTAATACCGAGTAGAAATGTGAAAAGCTTGATTTTCTACCTACGTTACGTGATACCGCCTGAAACTGTTATGATTGAACCATTCATCGCTATTGAGCATGATTTCCTGGGTTCGATTCCCAGGTCAAGCATAGCGTTATTGAGTTACTCGTCAGGAATTTTTCAGCAGCAGTCACGGGATCTGGATTCGTACCGGTTGATCTCAATAGACTCGCCCCCTATTGCATTGGACTTTATTATTAAACTACAGAATCAATATGAATAAAATTATAATGGGACCGCGCGTTTTATTGCCTAAAACAGTCTAAAAACAGATTTATGTTAATTTAGGTGAATGCTATTACGTACTGGCCTGAAAGGTAAAACAATTTTTTATTTTTTTGTTTTAGGGTTCCGTACCTGTGAAGGAAAAACGAAACTCTCCAAGAATCACTTCGTATTACGTTTGTCTGTAGCTGTACAATCCAGCATCTAAGCCAACGCAATAAAAATATATGGTCATTTATGTCGCATATTTTGCCCATTCGCGAGTAAATCAAAAACTACGGAATACTTCCCGTTGACCTAGAACCATGAAATTTGGTAAGAAGCAAAGTCTTACAGCGCAAAGAAAAAAACCTTGTAAACAGGTCAAGATTATTCCTTAAATAGCTTTACCCACGACTTCACTCGCGTTAATTTAGAATTTGACTATCAATTCGGATTGTACTCTGCTTGTAATAATATTATAATTCAATCATGATTCGAACACGTGACGCTATATATTATAATAAGAACGTCCTTGTTCCTCGAGAACAGTACTTTTTTTCGGGATGTAAGGTATATGTCCGTTTCGGTACACTTGACAACGTATATGCAAAATTTCAGGATGATCGGTTCAGTGGTTGAGGCTTGAAAAGGTAACAAACCAACTTACTTTTTCATTTATAATATTATTATAATTATAAAAAATAGGAAGTTACGATGACAAAGAAACAATGGCATGTAGCTTGTTCGTTTCCATTACTGGGCTTTTGCCGTATACATTGGCAGTTGGAGAATTGAACGTGACGTATGAGTGTATTTTCGAAGAAGCAAAATTAAAGTTTGTTAATCCAACTTTTTTTTTCTTAAGAGCTTATTAACTTCAGAGACCTGATTTCCAGTGACAAGTTTGTAAAGAATCCTCGGTGCGTGAGCCAGAATCGCACTTGTCCGGTTTTTTTTAATTATTTTCCTGGTCTTGCCCCGATAAGAGCCGGTAACCTGCGTCGCAATAAAGTAGCAACGTTACATTATTATATGATGTCTCGGTAATCGTTTTAATATACTAAATATGTATTCTACAACCTTGAATTAGGATAAGCGTTCATTCCGCCAGAGAATGGGTTTGTTGTTAGAATTTCAATAGATTTAGCCATTGCAACGTATGTCACGTGATACTTATTCTTATAAATACGACAGGGCGCAAAACCGCACGTCACAGCTGCTTTAGCAATGTATAGCGATCCGTATCATCTCCAACTTAAAGCTTATTATCTAATTAAGATATTGTAAAAGACACAACACAAGGGACAAGGGAGGGATCATTTTTACCCGTGGTACTAGGCAACTGGGCTTATCCCAGTTGTAAACGTCCCTTTGTGCCTATTGGCCTTAATTATTTGGTCTACGTATCTCCTCTTTGATATGGAGGGAAGTGGCAAACATTAGGTTTTTCTTATTCCTCCGCTATGAATTATTTTCTGAATAATTTCGTTGAGGGATCCAAGACAGTTAAATTGTTTCTGTTAATTGCTTTTCTGGTGGTCGCCACTGTTGATGCTGGCTTGCGGGAGGAGCTGTGGTTGGGAATAGTAGGACGGGTTTATCCCAAAAAAACCCTTGAAGCCTGCATCTCCATATCAATTTATAGATTCATTAAAATTATGATGCTTAAGTTTCCTGTAGAAGCCGCAAATAATTAAATAAGGCCCAAGGGGCCAAGGCAAGGGGGCAAGGGGGAGATGGGTAAGGAGGGAGGGGGGTTAATAAGGGTTTCCCTGACTGTTGCGACATCACTATTTAGTATGTAATTATTATGTACAGCACTTACCATTGTCTATGTCATTGTCTATGTATCCTATTCCGGTCTGTTATTCTAGGAAGACTAATGTACCCAACGGTATATCTTTTATTGATACAAACATAACATGGTGTCAGAAGTCGTTTAAAAGAATTAATCAAGATTGTCAATAAAATCCAGCAGCGCGTCCAGACGCCGACGTCAGCCATGACAGTGTTGAAGGTTTGAGAACGCATTTAAAACAACTACATATTTCGTCAGATTCAAATGCGAACAACAATACGGAGGTGTGGAAAAAATGGTGGCAGCAACTAGACTTACATTTGTTAGCCACAGGTTTAGATAAATCAAGCTAGAAGCGGAAAATTGCCATTCTACTGCAATATAATAATTATTGGACAAAAAGGTCTCAACATATTCAACACATTTAACCTCAAAATAGATGGGAGCACACTCATGAGGTCATGCCCAAATTCAACGGATTCTTCGAGCCAAGGAGAAATGTGACAATGTGCAGATACTTATTCTTGACATGCAGGCAAAAAAGCAGGCTTTTTGACTTTTATCATAATCATAAGGCATAACGTCATAACATCAGAACTGCATTTCCAATAGGCCCTATAGGAATTTAATATATTAATTTAATTTAAACCATGGAAGAACTAATAGGGGTTCTTTCAAGTGGTTGGTAAGAGGTAGCTTTAAATTCAATTTTTATAAATCTGTTTTTCTATCTCTTAGGTGCAGACAGGACAATTTAAATGATTTTTATATAATATACAGTGTTTGAAGTCAGCCACCGAATTCTTGTTAGAAATTAAATTGATTTAGCTGATCTTTCTTGATAAGGTAAACACTTATAAAAACGATCCTCTTTTACAAACATCTAATGCTGCTCCAGTAAACTTCCAAAAATATTTATTTTGCGAAACAATTTTTTTTTATCGTTTTTGTGATTCGCTGGAATAGTATACGTCACGTCACGACGTACGTCACGTAGATGAAATGTGGTGATAACTAGATATTAAGGACTGCTTAGTTAATCTAGTGGTTACAAGCGCTGCTGCTGAGTAGTCCTGAGTTCGAATCCCAGTTTGGCCAAAGTGTTATTGGAATTTACCATCAGCAATTTGCCAGCCCGGAGTCTGGACTTTTACCAGGTTGATAGCAAGGCTCGCCTCATACATGATACTCTAATGTGGGTGTACTGTAGTCGTTTCTCATATTAACATGGACACATGGAACATAGATGGATGTTGTATACTTCTCGTCGTGGTGGTGGTATGGTTGGTCGTGGTAATGGTATACACGAGTATCAGAAAATAAATAGGTAGGTACCTACTACTCTCTAGAACAGCATTGATCGCAAAGATCTCTTTGCGATCAATGTGGTTCTAGAAAGTTGTACGAATCCATTCTAACAATTCATCCTCGTTTGTTTGCAGAAAACCAGAAATGGCGATGAGCCATCTTTAATTCATAGATGTACCTACCCCAAGTTGTCTTGTGTATCATCTGTTTCAATGAACCAACACTAACTCCATCACGGTTCTGTCAAAATCCTCCGAAATAAACAAAGAATCTTATGATAAAGTGTACAAAGAACTTCCGTTTATTGAATTATCTAATCTAACTAAGACGTTAGACAAACAATGGCTTTATTATCCGGTTAATAAATCACGTTTTCCTTTCGGTCTGGTTAATTTAATAAAAAGTGTCGTATAATCAAATTAATAGACGTCAGCTTCGTGTCAGTTTGCTTTCTGGTTTATTGAACTTATTAAACTTTAATATTTTGCGTTATTAGATACTTTTAATCCATATTTATACTGATACTGTTCAAATGCGTCATCCAGAGAAGTCCACCAGCACACCCACGTTCGAACCAGGTGTTACGATATAGTAGTTTATTGTGAGTGAGAAAGAAACCTTACCTAGTTCTCTGTCCGTTACCTTTTTACGTCTTAACTGTAGAACGGATTTCGATGAAGTTTAGTACACAGGTAGACTATCTATAAGGATAGAAGATATCCCTGGGGTTTCCGCAAAACTTTCGAGCCAAGCTTTTTTCTAAATAACCCAAATAACGTGTTTAACGTCATACATGAGGCACATGTGTGAAAACACACTTTTAACAACAAAGTAAAGAAATCCCAGTGTAATACAACCTAGACACTAATTTTACCACATTATATGAAAATAAACCAACATCATATGGGTTGAGAACGATTGACGTAATACGCGCGCAATCATTTACTCCACGCACTAAGCTAAATAAACGTGGCGGTTGAAACGCCAGTCATGACAATTGGACATGGGTGGGTTTATTCAAAATTAAACATGATTTTTAAATAGTGTTTTTCAGATTCTCCAGATTAATTGACGGCTAAAACACCTTGATGCCCTTTATTATAACAAGCCCTAAAAATCATCAGAAGGCTATAAGTTGGTGGGCCTAGACAGGCTATAGCATAAATCTTGTAACAGTTTTACACCAGGTATAGAAATCAGCCGTGGATGACATACGGAAGATCGTGGGGGTTAGACCTGGTTGAGGCTCGCTTAGACCAGGGAAGCATGAAAGGGAGCAGGCATATATTCCCATAACATGACGCTTGTAATCCCCGAAGGATAAGGCAGAAATGTACCTAATAGTACACCCACATATTGCCAGTTATTTTAAGTCCCGTGTCATAGGGGACGAGCCTATTGCCATCAACCGTGCACAAATTCAAACTCCATGGGTGCTATTGAGAAATTCCTGATGAAAAACCTCAATAAACTTTGCCTGTCTTGGGAATCGAACCCAAAACCTCAAACTCATCAATTGCGCTTGCGATCACTTATATACTAACGAGACAGGCTATTAATATTCAGCAGAGCAAAAAGGCTGCCAATGATAAAGTAGATAATAATACAAGGTGTAAACGGACATTTTCACGAAACCGTCAACAAAGCATTCTGACAAATTAAGTAACTCGACGTAAAAATTATTGCTGGGAAACGATTTGTGTTTTTTTTGGGGTGAGAAATCACGTTTTACGGTAGGACTCAATGCGCATTCGCAAAACCGCATTCAAAACATTGTACTGATGCATTGAGAGGTGTTTAAAGTTAAAACCATACTTTGTGTTATACAAAAAAAAAAATTGGAACTTTGACCTTCAATATCTCCCTTACTAGAAGGTTCCCAAGTATGTTCCAGAGCAAAAAATGATTGCAATGACGGGGAAAACAAGTGCCTTTCGGCTTCGTTAAGGATACTTATACACTCATTATACTCGTATACTAAACTCAAACGCCGCGTTTATTCAGCGTCAAATACTCCTAGTTGGTACACTACAAAGTAGGAACAGTCTAAGTAACCTACGAATTGAACTGCTGAAACGTCTGCCACTACGATGGGGAATCCGGCCCAATGATTGATGCTCTGATGGTTTAATTAATCTTGCTCAACTCCGCCTGGCTTGATTACTAAGAGGTATATAGCTCTCCGAATATTTGTCGTAAAGTGCCTATGTTGAAGGAATGTTAGCCAAAATTGCAACATTAATTATTTGGTGACCAACGTAATTATCTATCAATTTAAAAGTTTTGTAATTGAGTTATATTTAGTTCTTGGTTTAAGTAATTATTTTTTTGAATAAATTATTTGACGAGATTTAGAAGTTTTGGTTTAATACTAACCATACTTCGATCTTTTTGATGAAGTTAGGGAAGTTAGTATTGGGCTGCTAGTCAGTACAAGTCTGACACTCCCTTTCGCTCGGCCCAGAGCGGGAGGAGTCATTATTGTTGATTTCCCATCGGAAAAAAAGGCATGTTAGTAATTCATCTTGAAAGTCCACGCAAATTATACGGTCGGTACGGTTTTGTCAACCAGTCGTCAACCCAACCCAAATACCTGGATCGAGTTAGAACTTCAGGGACCTCGCCTTGGCATTTTTTTGACGTGACAACGTCTAATAAATCGGTGAGCTGCATGCACGAAGAAGTGTCCCGTTACGCTCATTGTACGCAAGCGCCGCATCTATCTCTCTTCCACTCGATTTTATGGCATTGTCACGTTAAACTATCGTCCGTAAACCAACTTTACAGACAACCATTTTTTTTTAAATCAGTAACAGATGTTCCCATAAAACGTTTGAAATACTTGTTAACTCACGCCTAACTACAACTGTCTCCAATATCCTCAGGTGTCAAGCTTTCATGCTGAATATGCATAACTGCTGGCTTCTTGTCGTTAAGCAGTCTCAGTAAATCAGGAATCGTTTCGGTTCATTGCAAGCAGTCACACTCTATTGCAGCAAATTCTGTAAAAAAAATCTTTTTATTTTTCTCTTTTTAGTTGTGGTATATATATAGTGTCAATTTGACATTATAACTCGAAGTTATAAGAATTCTGAAAGTGACGCCGGTGACTGAAAAGTTCTGCGGTTATCGGTTGTTGTGGTATGGGCATGTGATGCGGAGGAATAAGGAAAATGTCGTGAGGAAAGTTTGGAGTATGAATGAGAATGGCTGTAATAAGAAGACCAAAGAAACGATGGATTGATTGTGTGAAGGATGAAATGGCAAGAAAGTAGGTGTCTGATAAGATTATGAGTAACAGAGAGGTATGGAAGAGGAAGACGTGCTGCGCTGACCCTGAGTTATGGGCAAGAGAATGATGACGATGACGCTGATATTGGATTGCTGACAGACGTCAAGCAACTGTCAAAGTACAGTAAGTATATATGCGTAGAGATAGCTAATGTTATGACAAATTATTATAACCACAAATCACTTGACCGACCAATATCTATTAACAGTAACGCGCATAACGTCCCAGTAAGCACGTATGTCTCCGCAAACCGCTGCTTAATATAGTGTTAATTATTGCCTGAATACCCAATACCCTATAGGCATTCTGAGAATTTCCTGTTTTGTACTGAGATTTAATGATTGTCACTAGAACCGAATACATTTCAATTTAGGTTCGCAAGTTATGAGAAACTTGCGAACCTGAATAAAATATAATTTGTTGAATTTCGATTTTTCAAGTGATTTCTGGGAATATTTTGATTCAATGTTACCTGCAAAATGTCAACGGCCTGATAAAGAATGTGATAAGTATAGTAAAGGAGTATGCCCACTACACCTTATCATACTATGACCGTGCTAGGAACGTGCGACACGTGCTGTAATAGACGAATTTTTTAACGCCTTATTATTCTTTTCCCCTTTTGATACTTGCACATCTTGCTGCCCTTGTCTTATGATATTTGGGTCTGTGCATTACTTTTTTTTTCATCCATTCTCCCTTGTCAATCGTCACGCTATCGTTTACTCCTTTTTCATTCATAACATTCCTCACAAAATGTACCATCTCTTCTTTGGTCTTCCTCTCCCTCTTCATCCTTCAACATTTTATATTCATCACTTTTTTAGTCACATGTGTTCCATTCCTCCTCATCACATGTCTATACCAAAATAGACGAATCCCTTTCAGCTTTTATGTTACGGACGTAAGTAATTGCTTTAAAATAGATAAGAATGCGTCCATAATGACGTTGGAGCTTATTGCAATCTCTGAAGCACTTACGTTTAGTAGCAGTAGTCAACATAAAAAAAATTGTTATTTGCACAGACAGCAAAAGTGCCTTGCAACATTTAGCTCGATGCGCCTCTGGTCACAGAGGTGTATCGCTAGCTTATGTTATTCTATCTAAGATAGATGAATTAATGCGTAAAGGTGTTACATTGAGATTGCAATGGGTCCCATCGCATATCGGAATACAGGGCAATGAAAAGGCTGACATGCTGGCAAAATATGCAGCTAAAAATGGAAAAGGAACTAATATAATTTTGGATTATTCAGAAGTTTAACCTAAATTTAAAAAGAAGTGTTATGATGATTGGAAAGAATATTTTGACGAGCGCTCATTAGATAAAGGAATCTGGTATAAAACCATGCAGGGTCAGCCTTTTCATGTGCCCTGGTTTATAAACATTAATTTAAGTCGAAAATTAGTTGTTACCGCTCATAGACTCAGATCTGGACACATTCCATGTAATAAGTTTGCGTTCATGATGAAGAAAACGGACTCGCCTAATTGTGTGGAGTGTGGAGTTGTTGAAGACTTACACCACTTATTAATGGACTGTGTTCGGTATGAGTCTGAGAGAAATGACCTGTTTAGGGTCTTGAGGTTGAACAGACTTGAAGTAGGCATGTTTCATCAAATCCTGGCTCAACCAAACAGTGATGATGCGAAGAGTCTGTTCAGGTTCATGGCCCAGATATGAACAATGTGTATTTAGGTTACGATGGGACTGACATACGCATTGCGATTATAAATGTCCCTAAATAAATAAAGAAAAAAAAGAAAAAATCTTCAAACTTCCTCTTATATGCTCATTTCTTACTTTATCCATTTTAGTCACTCCACACATCCTTCTCAACATTCTCATCTCTGCTGCATGCAAATTTCATGCGTCTTCTAAACTGCCCAGCATTCCGATCCATATAGTACGACGTCGAATTATGGACTTGTATATTTTCCCCTATAATTGCAAAGAGCATGGCATTCGTGGATCGCAAGTTGTTCCAGTGACCTGTCACCATTTCATCCATGCTGAGTTGGTCAGGTGCGTTTACGACCAGTTCTGCTTTGCCATCGCCTTGGACAAGCGACCCGAGGTAACGAAAACCGAGGCAGATGGGTGTGGGTATTCCGGCATCGGTTATAGGCATAGGACTGAAGCAAGGACTGGAGCCAACAGCATACACCTGGGAGCCTCTTCCTGGATGATCGTCGTAAGAGTCAACTTTATCGCTAAAGCATTAGGTTCAAGGTTGATTGGTAAAATTTGACAGTTTTGGGTGGCTTGATATGCCTGACGTCTGTACTATCTACTTCAGCATAATTTCCGGTCAAATCTAGTCACACCTAACATCCCAAATCTACATATTTCAAATTCAAATCTTAATCATTATTGCAGGACCTCTGTCCACAGTGTCAAAATTTAAACCAACTAACTGTCAAAATTTTGAGCACTAAGCAATATAACATTATCCTTGGAAGGATTTTATCCCTTTTTGGTGCAAAGGTGTCTGTCGACAGGTACATGTTACCTACATTAATGAAAGAGATCATAGTTAAGTTATGTTACGTTAAAGTAGTCATAGTGGCCAACAAACACAAATAAATGAAAAACTTTCCTTCCTATTATTCTTTCACTAGCTGACCCGCGAAACTTAGTTTGCGTCACATACGAGAGAGAGAGGATTAATGAAAGAGTGTGAGTCAACCTTAAAACATAGACAATCGTATGCTATCGTGAACCTTTTTGTAGAACTCTTTAAGAGAAACAATTCTGTCGTACATGATTATTGCGTAACTTTAACCGTTTACGCAGCGCACGCAACAGAAGCTCTCAATAGGAATAATTTTCACCGTGCTTGCATCATTCTTCATTGATGCTCCGCTCCTGTTGGTTGTTGCGTGATCTTATATAACCTTTACCTACCCTTTCTCGATAAATGGGCTATCCAACACTAAAAGAATTCAATTAGAACCAGTAGCTCCTGAGATTAGCGCGTTCAACCAAACAAACTTCAGCTTTTCAAACGAAAAGATATGTGTTATTATTTCATGGATGAACTAACTAAATACATCATCATCATCTGCCTAGCCTTTTCCCAACTATGTTGGGGTCGGCTTCCAGTCTAACCGGATGCAGCTGAATACCAGTATTTTACATGGAGCGACTGCCTATCTGACCTCCACAACCCAGTTACTACTGGGAAATACGATACCCCTTGGTAAGACTGGTTGTCAGACTTTTTGGGCCACTGACTACTTTAACGGCTGTCAAAGATCTTCAAATGACAACCGGGACCAACGGCTTAACGTGCTTTCCGAGGCACGGAGGAAACTCGGTATGTAATGGGTGGTCACCCATCCACAGACCAACCTAGGCAAGCACGGCTTAACCTAAAGATCGACCCGAGCGGCTGTTATTGTTTAGCCACGAGCTCCTCAACTAACGAACTAACTAAACACATTAATAATTAAAAGATATTATTTCGAAACGCCTAGTTGATGCTTCCCGTGAGCCAAGGGCTGGCTTTTACCTTGGCCAGAGGCAAAGTGTTGCCATACAACGTGGCAACGCCGCCAGTCTCTTGAGCACATTACCAGCTGACAGCGTTTAGGGGGAGGATTTTTTCGATGCCCTGTATAGCTTTTTGTTATTTTACCATTAAATTAAATGTTAAAAAATATCTATTTTGGCAAGCACGTTTCACTTTTAAGCGTCAATAATAATTTGATAGTATTAAGCTTTATCATCAGACTGAAAGCCAACCCCAACATAATTGGAAAAAGCAAAGACAAATCATGACGAAAGTACTTATTTTATATCTAATTACTATGTGACAAGAAACCGAAAATGTTACCATGAACCCCAATCTCATAATTTTGCGAGACATCAAATTCACACGAAAATCTACCGTTCTCGACTATTCGGGATACAAGAGGTCGTTTTTATGGCATCCTTAAGTGCTTTCTGACCGTCGTTTTCTTTTTCAATCCTGAAAACTAGCCCCAAAGGTCGATGGGCCACCTGCGACCTTTGCATGTTCCAATCAAAACGTTCTAATGCTATGTTTGACCCTTTATCTGCCTCTAAATTATGTATTAAATCTAAATATAGACTTATATTTCGAATATACGAATACTTAGTTTATTATTTTTAATCAGAAAGTTTTATAATGGCTCAGGTTATAGTTCATCTGTGATTGGTTTCTGTTTAGTTATTCAAAAGAATTTGCCCAAGTACAGTTTAACAGGTAACTTCAAAACTTCAATAATTTACTTTATAATTATCACATTAAGGTGGAAATCCTATTGAATGACTATTTCATGATAACATCATCATTCATTGAGATTTAATAAAGTTAGAGGGTTGTATTGATGATTTTAATTATTATAATATAACTCAATTTAGCAAAGCCATAATTCTACAGCCGCGAATTATATTTTGTTCAACATCAACCTGCAAATTGCAAAAAACGCAAGAAGAATTTAATTTCGCTGGTTACTCTGGTGTTTCTAACTTTTTGTTTTTTTTCAACATCCTCCTTGATGGGCAAAAATGTATGGAAGCTGGTACACCCCTCCAATAGCAATAACATATACGTCGTTGGATAGGTCTTTATAACTGGAACAACATTTCAAAATAGCTCAATCATTCGGAGAAAAAATAGACAGCAAGCAGGGTAGTTAGCGAGATCTAACTGCACAAGATTGCAAAAAATATGTCAGTAGTACCTGTCGTAGTTTTTGCAGGTCTAGGTTAATTTAATTCACCACCACATGAACTACGCAAGTAAGTATCGTACCATCACGCAAAATCCTATGTTGAGCAAATAGTGTTATCCGCGAGATTAGAACTTATATGCAATAGCTCGAAAACAACCGACACAACACCTGTCGTCTAGATGAAGGTCGGAAAAAATTGACAGCCGCCACAAATGGTCGCCGGCCGGACAGAATACATTTTTTTTATTAACAAAATATTTTTTTCTTTTTAAGCGGTTCGCAATTTTTTTTAAATATTTTTAAATAATCCCCCGTGCAATGTCGAGGTGGGTCGCTAGTAGATTATAGAGAATAGTCATTTATTTTTTGAGAAAACATACGTTTGTATGGGCTAAACACCGCCAGCCTTTCCTCTCAAGGATTCAATGGTTCGAAATGTTGAGCATTCGGCTCAGTTCATCAACATGAACGATATTCATCGTACAATTTCTTCCTGTGGTTTCCCTAATGTCGCCAACTCAACCGTTATTATTTAAGCATACATAAATACATTTATAATGACCAATATTGGAAACTATCCAACGTCCCCAATGGATTATTCACAACGCGAATGGAAATAAGAAGTCTAGCAATATTTTTTTATCGAGCAAGTTTTCTCGAAGTTTTAAAAACATTCTTCAAGAGGATTCAGGTCAGCTGCATGAATCCTTGCGAACTATAAAGTTGATAAAGCTTAACTAGATATCTAACCTAGTTTGCATCTAATTTATACTGTGATCACACTTCTAAATTTAAGATCTACCAACACGATATTCATGAGATCTGATCCCTGAAAGGGATGTATAGAATAGAGTTAATTTAACTTCAGGGTTATCCCCTAGGGCTGCGGGCTGTTCGGAAGAGATACCGCGGCCCTGGAACACAAAGCGCAAGGAAGGAACATGGATGGGTTTTAGTCAATACAAGTCTGACACTCCCTTCCACTCTGCCCAGTGCGGGAGAAGTCATTTGATGATTTCCCGTCCGTAAAAAAAAAACAGAAAGGGTTATCCCCTAATTCTATTCACAATATTACTTTGTATATGTATCGTGGGTGGGTACGTATACAAATATTCGAACTCATATACACAAACAGCCAGACCCGGAACAACTGTCTGAAGGCCATACAAATATGTGTTCCATGCAGGGATCGAACACAGCGCAGCAGTCCATCGCTGAGCAAACCAGTCTATTTTGTAATCAAAACAAGAATTACTTAGTCATAACTCGTACCGACACTTGAAAAAAAAGAACATAAATATTTAATCCAACCAGGCTTGCAATTCCAGAAAAAGATAACATTTTCCAAAACCACGAGGTCGAAAGTCAGGGGGATGAAAGTATCTTCCTAACCATCACCCCTACGGCTTTCAACCCTACATAGATGAAACCATAAAGACACACCCATAAGTAGCCGGGCATAGCTTTCACGTGCAGTTTGAACACGTTGCGATCATCAGATTGTACGTCACTACCGCTTTTTACATAGATGTTGAGAGTTACTGGATATGGCTGGGTATAATATTTTGTGTTCATAAATATTTTTTTGGGGTAATGCTGTCTATAGACGAACGTAAACATATGAAAGGGTTTTACAAGTCATTTGCTTGCCCAGTGCGAGTGAGAGTGATTTTATTTCTTTCTTAGGAATAATGTTGAGCAAGAATGAATTGATTTATTTATTAGGAAGACTGGAATCAGAGTGAGGGATTTTCTTTGATATTTCTTCCCACGACGCTCTTATTCCATAAATAAATAGTTACTACAATATTTTTAGAATTTCTTTCAATCTAAATCCCTTGTATTTTTTATTTATTTAAACGCTAGCTCAATGCCCGCGGCGTCGTCTGCGTGGAGTTCGATAAATGTCCCACGGGAACATACTATCGGAATAAAAAGTATCCTATGCGTTAATCCAGGTTATAAACTATCTGTGTTCCAAATTTCATCCAAATCCGTCCAGTAGTTTCGGAGCCTATTCGGTACAAACAAACAAACAAACAAAAATTCTTCCTCTTTATAATATTGGTATAGATATAGCTTATAATAATAGTCTTAATACAGGTTCATGTTTGTTTTGTACCATTAAACCAGAAATGGCTTGTATTGGTACTCACATTCGCTTAAACAACACTGCTTAACCACTGCTAAACAAATAATTAAAATTAAAATTGTAGGTACATGGAAATTATTTTTGTTCGTAACTATTTAGCCGTAAACATCTATCAGTAAGTACGTGATTCAAATAGTCAACCAACCAAAAAAATAAAATAAATTTAAATAGTCTATCAACTTAAACGACATTTCTCAATATACAGGATGTTGACTAAATCAACAGCGTCCTCAATCTCGCCTGATTCCACATAGAGCACCCTTTGCCTAATTAACTGGAAGACCATTCCACACATCAGAAGGTTCTGGTTCACTAAATACACTGAACTGTTTGATCGAATTCTAATATATTGCTAAGGGTCTTTGTCAAGGATATATTGGAATATTATATAGTCCGATATCAATTGAATTGGAAAATCTCTTTTTGGGATGATTTTGAAAGACTTCAAGTTGCGGAGAGCAGCGGTGGCCCAGTGGTAGCGACCCCGACTGACGAACAGTAAGTCGAGGGTTCGAACCCAGACAGGCGCATTACTTTGTGTAATTTATTTCATCACCACTGCTCTCAAAAACGGTGAAGGAAAACATCGTGAGGAAACCGGCATGTCCTAGAACCAAAAATTCGAAGACATGTGACATCTACCAATCCGCACTGGGCCCGCGTGGTGGATTATAGCCCATTCCCTCTCATAAGAGAGGAGGCCTGAGTCCCAGCAGTGGGAACATAATAAGGCTGATGATGATGATGATGATGACATAATGTTTCAGTAAGTTTATGCCAATGTCATATTTTGTTTTACCTATGTTTAAATGTCAAATTTCAAATAATTAATTTTAAGTACTTGTTTACCTACTCGTACTCCCAATTTTAACTTTAATATCTTGATTAAATTTTTTGCTATATATTAAATGTTATATCTAAGCCGGAGAGGTGATCTGTAACTCAGGACCTTCCTACCTCAGACACCTAAGAATAAGATTTTGCAAATACCAGCGCTTGTAATTTCTGATGTTGAGATAAATAAAGATTTATGATTATGATTATTATATATCAGCCCAAAAAACTCTACGCGCGGTACTCTCCACATACATCCGCTTTGCCGCCTCCGCTCGATCGTGCGGATGAGCAGTTTTCGTGTGAGAAATCGCCTTAGTCAATCCAATTGCTTTTTCACTAATTATTGTTAGTAAAATATCACTTTGTCTAGGCCCTTTTCTTTTTTTTCGGATGGGAAATCATCAAATGACTTCTTCCGCTCTGAGCAGAGCGGAAGCGGTCAGCAGACTTGTACTGACTAAAACCCATCCATGTTCCTTCCTTGCCCTTTGCCCTTCCGTTCCTTCCTTTCGAATAGTCCTGCAGCTTTCTCTAGGCCCTAATGTCTCATCTAGAGTCACAACTTCCAGGATAGTTCCAGTTTGATTGATGATGTGGTGTATCAAGCGGAGTGATGCTGGATCATCGCTCTAATGATTGATTACGGCTCACGTCCAAGCTTCTTGACTACCTTTGAGCTTTCAATGTCTTATTTTCATGATGAATTTATTAGAGACAATGGGTGATGTGTTTTTGATCAAGAATATTTCAGCACACGATTTATTTTTAACACAGAAAAAAATCCACATTAAAAATCACACGCTGGGTATCTCACTGTATGCCTCATCATCATCATCAACATCATTTCAGCCGAAAGACGTCCACTGCTGGACGTAGGCCTCCCCCAAGTGTCACCACATTGACCGGTCCCAGGCGTTCACCAGGTCATCGGTCCCCCTAGTGGGAGGCCTTCCAACGCAACCCAGAACCCCATCGGCCCCATCGGCCATCCGTTCTGCGAGCAAAGTGCCCTGCCTACTGCCACTTAAGTTTGGCAATTCTTTGGGCTCCGTCGGTAACCTTGATTCTCTTGCGGATGTCCTCATTCCTGATTCGATCACGCAAGGAAACTCCGAGCATAGCCCTCTCCATTGCTCTTTGGATTAGTGCTGGGTTTAATAAACCTAGAACTTTTCATGGTTGGTACCGTGGCAATGGCCGCGATCTCGAGTTGCACTAAAAACACTTCACTATCTAGTCAATTGATGCGAGTAAAATAGAAACTCTTCGATTTTTCTATAAGTCATGTTTTCAAATACATCATGATTAAACACAGCTGCATGCGATATTAACTATTATTATTTAGCAATAGCATAATTGGCTGAGCCATGCGCTAGATTGCTATCGAAATGTTTACGAAATCCAAATTGCTTTTACCTGTTACTTATTGGCTTCGTCGAACATTTAATGAACTTGTATTTACCAAAATTAAACTAGCTTTCGATAAAGTCAAATGTTAATTAGCTTTCAACAAACTACTAATTTACTTGCTACTTACATAAATACTACCTCCACTAACGTAACAATGAATGGACTTTGAAAGATTCTATGTATACAAAGAGGATGACGGATAATAAAGAAGTATGGGAGAAGAAGACATGCTGCACTGACACCGAATAAATTGGAAAAAGTGTGGTGTATGAAGAAGATGATAAGACATGTTTGTGCCTAGCAAAAATAATTTTCTTAAAATAAACAAGACAGTTTAAAACATTGACAACTTTATCCACATAATAAGACGTGCTGATCCTATACCAAAAACTTTACAAAAGTAATATCAGTATATCATCCAGCAGGTCTCAATAGGCCCAATAATAGCGCAATATTACTCACAATAAGGCAAGATATTCGACTGGCCCCTTCGAATAAATGTCAGATATCTATAGCTTAAGTAAAATAAACAACAGACCCACAATCTAGAGTCTGAACCGAAAGTGCTGGACGTGGAATGGAAACAATAACGATAAATAATGATACGGATTGGAACGCAGTATCGAGCGGCGACGGTTTAAAGCAGTGGTTCTTAACTGGTGGTACGCGGACCACTGATGGTCCCTGGAAGCATCCCAAGTGGTCCACGGAACCATCCTAATAAATAGGGTAAATGACAACGAGTTGAACCGCGCGCGGGGCGAGACATTTACAGACACGAAAATCTCATTAAAACTGTAACTGTGATGTGAATATAACGTATAAAAATTAATACATGGGCTTTGAATAATTTTATGCGTTTTTATTCCTTTATCGATAAAACAACCCTTTATTTAGTTTAATGTATATTACCTCCAAACCAATAAACCTACTGGGTGGTCCACGGCAAAACAGAAATTTTATCAACTTATTCCTCATGACTAAAAGTTTTAGAACCACTGGTTTAAAGGAACTGGTTGTAGTTTACATATTCAACGAAAGAAACTACGGAAAAGTTTTCTTGTATTCAGTGAAAACCAAATGGTTGTTCAGCAATGCAAGCAAGGAGTCTTTGTTAAATTATTATCAATTTTAAACGTTTCTAGTAGTAATTTTTATAGTTTCGGCAGTGCTTATGCAAAATATGAGGTAGAAATTAAGGTACCACACCATAACCTTTGCAAAATTTTTGTCTTTGGTGGCACGGTTTTTGGGGGTGCTGGTGCCAAAAACTGGCGAGTGTGAAACTCGAGTGCACGCGAGTTGGCGCCTTCCGATTTAATCTATTTTTTTTATCGTCAACTCGCTGGACCTTAAAATCTGACGTTAAATATTTCAAATGTACAGTTAGCTACAAAAACTTCTTATAAAATACCGTCATCTTGTATTTTGATTTTGACCCCATCCTTAAACAACACCTTGACTTTCTACTTTTAAAAGCGCTACAATAAAACTAAAAACTATTTGGCTCAAAGCTCTCTACTGTACCTGGGACTAAGAGAAACCGTATTTGGATACATTACCATATTGAGCGAAAGTACGACTATGGCCACTATTATATGGCGTACGTAGACTAGCAGTCCTCTGTGAGTTGAAACACGTGGAATTTAAATAAAACATTCCCGACTGCTGCGGCTTATTTTTTACTTATTATTTTTTATTCTCTAGGTGTCCTTGCCTTTCATTATTATACCCATTTCTTAGTAGACCGTTGATCGTATCGTACCTAAATAGATACCGAAACCGAACATCAACATCCAATAATATCTAGAATAATAATAACAAATAAGTTTAATAAACCACAATTAGACTTGCCGCAGGTTGGCTACTATCGTTGGAGTAAACCTTGCGACAAACCTTGACACGAAACTTCGTTTTATAGCTTCTTGTCTATATATCTTTTGGACTGTGGCTAAATTTGGAACTAATGCCATCTTGGTTTTTAATACCCATGACAAATGTCATTCAAGCGCGCTGAAAAAGATACTTGTAGCAGTGCATTTATTATGTAGGCGACTGCCTAGAAGTTGAAAGGTTACACAAGGTACAATTCTGTATCTCCACGCAACTATTGTTTTCCTTAAGAAAAAAAAATGTTGCATAATATCTTATGTTCATCGGCAACAATTCAGACGCGTTTACTTACTTGTTTATGAACTCGGTTCACTTGTACTGATCGCGTTCAGTTTTCAAAGTGAAATCGCCGCGCAAACGGGCCACCGGTGACAAGCTGTTTACATGATTTTTGAAACGTTTTGTATGGAATGGAAATGGACCACTCGTGACTCAGTGGCTGCGACACGCTACCACCGGTGGCAGCCACTCGCGACTCAGGGTCCGCGGACCGCCAACGGTGGCGAATAATAAATAAATACCGACCACTCGTGGCAGCCACTGACCACCTTTCTTTGCGCGGTACCAAAAGACATGGCGCGCAACAGCCACCGGTGCCGGCCACCGGCGGAGCCTTAGTTGCGTTCGTCTGCGGCACTTATAATACAAGGCCTAGAAAAGTAGTTAGTAGCCAATGTGCAGCCAATCTAAGGTCCAGCGAAGGTTCTTCCATTTCAATAACAGACGTTATTCCTTAGACCAATCAACGTTGGCAAACAATTGTGTATTCATAATTCACAATATTGGATAATAGCTTCTATTAGCCGTATAATTTAGTTACAGAGCTGTCTATTTCAATATATTGTGTGATTAGGTGCGGTCTGCTGAACATGCTACGTAAATTATCTGGAAAATAACTAATGGCTTGAAATTAGTAATGCTTTATTCTGGTACCATAGACTCTTGGTTGACTTTTAGGGCCTTAGAGGTCAGACGGTGGATGATCTTCAAGATAGGGTGCATGTTTGCCCAGTCCCATTTTAGTTTTGCAGCTTTATGACAGCTAGACGGGGTGGCGGCAGACCGAGGGGAAGATGGCGGCACGTCTTGGATGGCTTGGTCAAAAATTGATGAAAAGAAGCGCAACATCGAAAGAAGTGGAAGGAATAGGAGAGACCTTTGCCCAGAAGTTCAAGCGGGACACCTGGCAGATGTGAAACATGGAAATTATTTTGTACAAGTAATAATATACAAAAAAGAACAGTACACAGTAACAGTACAGTGTATATATACCATCTCATAGCATGACGACACGTCGCCACGGCTTGCGACGCCACGCCAACAATCGGTTTTACCCGCGGCTAAAGATGTTTCACATCATAAACAGTTGTTTTCTACAAAAGTATACATACCTACACGGTCAAATGTATGGTACGCCGCGCAGATTCGTAATGATGGTCTATCTATTCGATACCTGCCGAGTTTCGCTCTCTGCCGATCTTTTTAGTTTTCATACATTTCATTATGGTTTTGGTCGATTTTACTGCGTGTCGTTATTTTTTCACGTATATTGCTGACTTTATAAACACGCGGTAGTCGTTCCGCCCTATATTGAGTTCGTATTCGCCAGTGAACTCCGATCAACATTATTATCTAAACCGCGTTCAAGAGCAGCTGTCATTGCCAAATTATTATACCAATATTCCATAACCGATCTCCTACAAACCACAATGTCACGCTGATTGACGTGGGGCTTCATTCATTATTAGTACACAATAATTAGATCAAAACGTAATTCGTAAAGACAGAAGCAGCTATTCGTAAACAACCACCATATTCTGTACATGTTACCGGCCATACCTGACTTCAGACCAAGCTAGTTTGACCTAGGCCAAACAGGTTTACTGCCGAAGTCCACGTGTTCTATTGGGGTCCTGTTTCTCTTAAACAAGAAGGCAATGGCGGGGTCTTAGTTCGCGTAAGGGTTTAAGCCTAGTGCACGACTAAAGTGAAACAATCCAGGCAGCTTCGAATTTAAAAACAAAGTTACTCGCGGCCTTAGGTGGTTGCGTCAGGGCAGCAAGGTATACAAATTTTCTTACGTTTTTTGCAATTTGCAGGTCATTATCAGGTTGTATGTTAATGAAAAATAAGTCGCGCCAGTAACGCCGGTAATACAGTTAGTTAATCACAATCATGAAAATCACCAATACAACCCTGTAAGTCCATTTAACCCTATTGAATGGCTTTTTCATGAAATATTCATTGAATACGGTTATTTGAACTTAGAATTTCGCGGGCTACCCTGACCCTGACGCAAACACCTTAACGGGGTATGTAGGACAATAATTAGAACTAATGTCAGTCCTAACATAAAGTTACGTATTTTAAAAGTTGGTAAGTTAATAGTTGCTAACTCAAGTCAAACTGGCGCGGTAGGTGAGTAGTTGATGGCGAATGTATTGGTTTACTAGGATATAGCATGAGGTATGTATGGAAGCTGATATATATATTAATTTTTTTTTTTATTACAACGTCCCACACTAGGAATTTCTCGTGTATCGTGGGTGCGTTCACAGACATTTAAACTCACATACACAAACAGCCAGAGCCAGAACAACTATCTGTAAGCCATACAAATATTTGTTCCGTGCGGGAATCGAACTCGCGACACGCAGCTCAGCAGTCAATCGCTCAGCCACTGCACCAACCGTGTCGTCAAATAATTATTAATTTAATTCACTACCATGATACTTGAGGTGCGTGTGTGCCTTGCAGTTTTTGACACCAGCTTTAAAGCGAGATGAATATGTCAGGTTTACAGTAACTGGTGAATGATGTGGAAACACTCACAGAAGCGGAGTGGATGATCAGAACTTCTACAAACAAAACACAATTTTTTCTAGTTGTTGTCAGTTTAAATGATGGCCTACTTAAATTTAGTCCGGAAAATATCGCCTGATGAGGATAGTGAAATATAGTGGTGACAATCAGTATATTTTAACAAACGATGGACTTTCTGTCCGCTGGAAAAAAATACCTGTCCTTTTTGCCTGACCATTGGTTGCCTCGTTGATATTTCATCCATTAGTTATTACAAATTGTCCATCTTATCTTCTCAGCGTCTCCACGTCTGTGTCTGAACGAAATAATTTACGATCATTTTCAGATTTCCAAAATAAAACACATGCGATTTGCTAACACTAGTCAAAACGTTCATGACGTACAAAATACATAAATCCAACATGTCGAGATCGAGACAAGGAAAATGGAGGACACAACCTCTCCCTTTGCGCTAAATTCATATAAAAAACGTGACAGGCGTACGTACTGTGATGGCTGAGAATTGATATTATTCCTGGATGGGGCAAGGATAATACTTATCTTGTTTTACTAAATATGATACCTAAAACTAATAAAGTTTTGATTACAAAAGCATAAACAATCCTGTTTCCATCCGAACACATATTTTCATACGAAACCACGTATTATACAGGATGGCGATTAGGTTATAGCGCTGGTTAGGGTGTAGCTGCATCCCTTAAGAACCGTCATATTAAACAGCTTTCCCAAAGATACGCATATCTCATTCGTGAAAAAATTATACAAAATTATGTCATTGTTAAAACTGCAGGTAGTCGCTGGATGCAGGAGGCATTGGACCGGACACGTTGGAAATCGATTAGAGAGGCCTATGTTCAGCAGTGGACAGCAACGGGTTGATATGATGATGATGTCCTAGAATGGTGTGGTCATATTTCAAGGTGTGATTCAGACCACCAAATTGAACAAAATTACATTTGTTTTTTTTTCTTTTTTCTTTTTTTTTTTTACTGGACAGCTGATTTTTTGCGTCATTAATATGACCATACCTTGCTGGTTCACGCTGTATACTCTAGAAGGTCTACTCCCATGTAAACTTTAATCTATACATACATATATATATACACAGATAAATAAAATTGGAGTGTCTGTTTGTAATATTAAAATAACCGCTTTTTAGAATAGAATAGAATATTTCTTTATTCGAGTATCCAAGACTCAAAAACTGTTAGGAAAACTTAAAACTATGTTAGTAAGCACTGACATTACAAACAACACAACACAACTACTGCGTGCATATGGATGTATACACGGTACACATACCAAAACAACATTTTTTACAATTTTTGTCTGTCTGTCTGTTTGTTCCGGCTAATCTCTGAAATAGCTGGACCGATTTTCACGGGACTTTCACTGGCAGGTAGCTGATGTAACAAGGAGTAACTTAAGCTACTTTTATTTTAGATAAATAATTAGGGATCCGTGCAAAAAAAAAATCCTTGAAATTGGTAACAGAATTCGATTCAAATAGAGAAGTGCTTATAATAATGGGTATTTTTTAATAATAATTTCACGCGAACGAAGGTAACAGCCAATAGGCAACAGCCTAGTATTTTATAAATTTGTTCGATCTTTACCAAGTGCGCTCAACCTAGCCACTTTACAATATTAAAATTCTTACATCCATGTTTTACACTTTTCCGTTTGGGGTTGATGAATGGCAAAGGTCAATGGCTGATACTGGGTACCTACCTCGTAAAATGTAATTTAGAGACCAAAGATAAGTAAGCCGTGGTTCAGAGTTGACGTGACAGTGTTCTGTAATGGACTTGTCTGATAAAGCTGTAGGTTCATTAAACTTGTCTTTATACGAGTACATGGATCTAGATATCCAATTGCGCAATTTTCAAGAGATAATAAATCACTATTGTATGTTTTCAAATGAAATGCTAAAAAAAAAAACCGGCCATGTGCGATTCGGAGTCCCGCACGAAGGGTTGCGTACTATTATCTATAAAAACGGCAAAAAATTATGTCTGTTGTATGGGAGCCCCCCTTAAATATTTATTTTTAAAGTGAATATACAACTAAATATTCTGTGAATATTTCAAGCGTTTACATGTCGCCGTTATTAAAATAGAGCAAAAAAAAATGGAAAAACTCACGTTTGTTGTATGGGACCCCCCTTAAATATTTATTTTATTCTGGTTTTAGTATTTGTTATTATAGCGGCAATAGGAATACATCATCTGTGAAAATTTCAACTGCATAGCTATCACGGTTCATGAGATACAGCCTGGTGACAGGCGGACCCGTTTTACCCTCTGGGTACGGAACCCTAAAAATTGATGATGACGATGTGAAATGTTTTGTCTCTAACTTTTTAATTACTAACATTATTTTTAAGTGTACCTATCTAGTTTGATAAAACTGTGGATTGTGTCTCAGAATAAAATGAAATTGAATAGAAAAGAAAGTAAATAAGTAAAAGTGTCGTCCTGTGGTTTCTATCTACGCGTATAAAGAAAAGGCTTCACTTTATGTTTTCTTTCATCACTTGTTTTCTAATTAAATTGAATGACATATACATAGACATATTTATATGTCTTTGTAATTACAACATGTCAGACGATTTCGAAAAATATTTCGCTGTTTCTAGTTTGCCGCTTATCATAAATTTTGTGTTCGGTTAATATTCTGTTACTCATTAGGCTACATTATTTTTATGCTTGTTTTGATAATTTGGTTACATATCAGGTAATGTTAGCCACACTAATCAGAAATGATCAGGTATTTGACATCTCAAGCTAAATAAAAACAAAAAATATAATTAAAATGTAAAGATATAACTCACAACTTAAACAAAGTTATTTGAAAACCTTTTATAAAATTACAATTTTAATAAAAACTGTTCCATTTACCAAAAATAATATGGGAACTTTAATTTTAATTACACAGAGCTTAAAACATCCTAAGTAAACATTTCGTTCAATTAGTACATTGCTCCGAAAATCCCTTTTGGATGTTGCATTAAATTTCATTTAGGCCGACTACCGTAATCTGCAAAGGGAAGTTATGAATTTACTGCTCGAAAAAAATCCAGATTTTCTTTCATGGTTGTTTTGTTGTGGAAGTTTTTGGGCCTGTAATTAACCAGAAAACATGAAAAAAATAATATGTTTTCTAAAAATGTATATGACCACGAAGTTGGTTATCTTAATTATTTAGAGAAACTACATAACATATCATCACGCCTGTAATCCCCGAAGGCAGAAGGCAGAAGTGTACCTAATAGTACACCCTCATTTCGCCAGTTATGTTTTTAAGTCCCATGTAATAGGGGGCGAGCCTATTGCCATCAACCGGGCACAAATTCAGACTCCGTAGCTGCTATTACCAGACCCAATAGCACTTTGCCCGACCCGGCAATCGAACCCAGGACCTATTTAGAGAAACTAATTGTTACAATAAGTATTGTTGGTTACATTGCTATAGTCATTGAGTACTTGACGACAGATTTCTTGTCATTATAAAAACAATGTCAACAAGGTACATTTTGATCCCAGCATCCGTTGCAATGCATCTTTTACTGCCTACTAACTTTACTACTCTACCCTACCTACCTAGCACCTACCTACCCTATCTACCTACCAACCTACCCTACACACCTAGTACCTATCTACCCTATAAGAAATCATTAAAATCGGTCCAGCCGTTTTTGAGGTATATGTGGTGTAACTAATCCGTCTTTGTTTTATATATATAGATTTAATAGTTTTTAATTATTAATTTAAACGGTGTACAATAAATTATTTCTAAAATAAACTACGAAATAACAAATATAAAACTAATAGATAAGTGCCACGGACAGAACCTGTTTGGCACAAAGACTATTTTTTTTTATATCATCATTCATCAGTTTCATCTATAAGGAAGTACCCCTCTCCTGTCACCTGACTACAAATCAAATCACACCTTTAAAGACAAAATGCGTAGTTATCTAATACCAACAAGACTACATTCAGTTCCAAACCATCAAATGTTTAATCACAAGCAAATTATGGGCTTCCAAGCACTACTCAAACGCCATAATTGGAACACGTTATAAATTCCAAGGATGACTAACAACCCATAACTTTGGGTAGAACGAAGGATACTATCTACGAGGACCATAAAATAGTACTAACGTTCATTTTATATCTGAATTTATGGCGCTAAGGATCTTCCAACCATTAACATAGTGTGAAGTGAATAAGATGAGGTATTTAAGTATGCAGAGGTAATAGATGGGAGGTAAGTCATGCCGGAGATATGGTGTCTAAAAGTTGACGGAATGGCTATTAAACTGCCGTTTAAAAATCCAGCGGAATTTGGATATAGAGGCAAAAATTTTGCTCCGGATGCGATATACTTGCGCTATTTCTCTTTTTTTTTTAATTTAGGGAATGAGAATCCTGAATACATTGACTTGTTTAGACTGGATGTCAACCCTGACTGGTATTTGTACATGCTTAACATACAATCTTATTGATAACTAGCGACCCGCCCTGACTTCCCACGGGTGCAAATAGATATAAACCTTTTTTTTTTACGGACGGGAAATCATCAAATGAATTCTCCCGCTCCGGGCAGAGCGGAAGGGAGTGTCAGACTTGTACTGACTAAAACCCATCCATGTTCCTTCCTTGCCCTTTGTGTTCCAGGGCTGCGGTATCTCTTTCAAACAGCCCACAGCCCAATAGATATAAACCTTCCTCTTGAATCATTCTATCTATTGCTAAAACTGCATTAAAATCTCTTGCGCAGTTTAAAAGATCTGAGCGTACAAACAATGGGAGCGACTCAGTTTTATATTATGTAAGGATAAGTAGCTTTGACCGCCTTGTTGGTATAATGGTCGTGGGTTCGATTCCCAGGTCCGGCAAAGTGTTATTGGGTATTCCCATCAGGAATTTGTCAGTAGCAGCCACGGAGTCTGAATTTGTGCCTGGTTGTGGCAAATGGGTCGCCCCTTATTACATGGGACTTACACATAACTGGCGATATGTGGGTGTAGGTACTATTAGCTACACCTCTGCCTAACGCTTCGGGAATTACAGGCGTGTTGTTATGTCATAAAAGTGGTTTCGACCTTATATTTAGTGGACAAGTCTAATAAATTAAAAGAGCCTACTCTGCTGCTGATTCGTAAAAATGTAGTTGAATACACTCTGAACGCCACGCTGACTAGTAAATATCTTGGTGTTTACAAAGCTCCTTTTATGAGACTGTTTTCTCCGGTCACGATAAATTATGATAAAAAACCGCAAGATCTACTCAGTCAGGTATAAATGGCGATACGCCGGCTTGCTCATGCATCTTACACGTCAAATATTATTGAGGGCGTGTAGCTTCCACCACATTGTCTTCCTTTAGCTTGTAATATATTATGCACATCATATTTTTGAAAAATACAACGGTGCACGCTAGATCGAGACACGGTTCGGTGGGTTTCAATTCTGCAACCTGGCTGTTGAAAGAAGCTGCAACTTATAATACAGATATTGGTGCCGATTTCTTTGTTTACAAACTAAACCAAATTTAAGTTCAGGTCATCTTTTTCTTTCTATTTCATTAAGAAAAGGACAGAAGATAAATTTAAGTTTAGTCCTGTCAAATTAACCAGCCCCTGACACAAGTTTAGATGTGATTAAAAAGTTGACTACTAAAATTACATCTAATTACGTCAGGTGCTGTCTAATTTTACAGGACTAAACTAATATTTATCGTCTGTCCTTTTCATAATTAAATAGAGGGAAAAAGATGCACTCAACTTAAATTTAGTTTAGTTTGTGAATAAGGGAATCGGCACCAATATATATGTTATGAAAACAAGAAAGTAGTTATTTAAGCACTTTAATTTATATTTGCCATCGTAGTGAAAAGATTTGCCAATCGACTTGCCCAGGGTGTGCCGGATGTGACAAGAGGTTGGAGCGTACGTCACTCTGGGAGGCTAAAGTGTTAAGCAACAAAGAACAAAAAGTACTACAGCGCCATCTATGACGGAGTGGACGAACTAAACAACAAAATCCTAGATCACGCAAGTAAAGTTATCCGCGACTTGAGACTATATACAAGAACCCGACAAACCACTGTCGAGTTCACCAGACACAACACCCGTCTGGTCGGTGGATTCTCCCTTTTCTATGGAGGACGAAGAAGTTTTCACCCAGTTCTTCCTACCCCCAAAGGCTACACACATTTGAAATTTTAGGCATCGATACGCTAAGAAATTGCGCGATTGCGTTGGAAGGCCTCCCACTAGTTGGACCGATGACCTGGTGAAGATTGCGGGGATCCGCTGGATGCGAGTCGCACGGGATCGGTCAATGTGGCGACACTTGGGGGAGGCCAATGTCCAGCAGTGGACGTCTTTTGGCTGAAATGATGATGATGATGACGCTAAGAAGAGAATGCGCTTGAATTACATTTTCAGGAAAACGTTGTTGGCAGACATTTGTGAAATTGTTTTGGAAGAACAAGATGGCGGCTTTAGTTCCAATTATGGCCACGTATCAATACAATCCTGTTACATACAGCAAAACTTCAGTTCCCATCAATTTTGTATATGTAATGCTTGGTTTCTCAATTTGTGGCGTGTGAATTCTGGTTAATCTGAATATACCCATAATTTTACAGTACAAAAAAGAGGTGATCGTACAGTTGATGGTACTAACACTTTGACCTTGAAATAACCTACCGTAGAAAGAAGTTTTTAAATAATGGTACGCCATCTTATACTGATTTAGGTACGACTGACTTAAGGCCTACTGTACTAAGTTTTTATTCTGGAATAAGTGGCATACCTAAACGTATCTTTCATGCCAATACTAAAGAAGAAGTATACACCTTCTACAGTCAATTGTTTTGCTAGAACAAGAACTCTTATTACAATTGGGAATTATCCTTAGGCCAGGTTTGTGTTCGGATATCCTCCCGAAACGACAAGCGATAGTTTAATCCGATGTGTATCAGAACACCAACATACGCAATAAATTGGCGCTGGCTTGATTTTGATCGAATTTTAGCTTCGAATTGTGATGTCAGATTTAATGGTGACATCGAAGGGAAGCTGGAATGACCAAAAAGCTCTTTGAATTTCAGGCAAAATTGATACATTGCACACGGGATATAGTACAGGTGGTTGGATCTGGCTATCAGAAAGGGATAAATATCTTAAGCGAACTGCTTCTGGAAAATATCACATTTGATTATCGGTCCTCGAATGGGCATTAAAAAAAACTAGTCACTCACAGGGTTCCGTAGTACTAAACTACAAACCTAATTTTTTTCAGAATTTTCCTCCTCTTACTTTAGAAATTAGAGGGTGGACCCATTTTTATACGACTTTAAAAGCACATATCTCATCAGCCATTAACTTAGGAAAAAAAGTATTTAAGAACCCTCAAAATCATCATATAAGTGCTGTCGACAGACACCTAATACAGTTATATACGTAGATATTTCTTTTTCAACCCTCAGATACATTGTACGGACGGCCACCCTTATTTTTTTATTATAATTTCACATCATATTTGTGTAGCAGTTTATAGTAGGCACTTATTTCCTGTGTGGTGCCAATTGAAATAGTCTCGGAGTAAAATGGCTGTGACGGACGAACAGATAGACGGATAGGACGAATTAAGGGTTCCATTTTTGCCATTTAGCTACGGAACCCTAAAAACGATTTTAAAATTTAATTCAAGGACCTCACTTTGACCCAAAGTTACGATAGAATCCCTTCAACGCCACCAAAATCGTAATCTGCAAGAGCTAACAGATCATTGCTTGCTAAACTGGTGTAATGAGTCAAATTTGGTAGTTATATCATTTTGCACCATAGCATCAGATCACATTTTTTCTTCTTAATTTCTTCTTCTAATATCTTTATTGTATGCTACGAGTAGATGTTACCCGCGACTTCGTCCGCATGGCTACGTCCTTGCCAAATTTCAAGTTTGTAGCACAAAAAATGAAAGACTTTCATTCAAACTTTTGAGACCCCTTCGACCTCCTTAGTCCGGCCCTGTCGCAAAATCCTTTCTTAGCAGACGTTTACTGACTATAAACTACCTCCCTGTCAAATGTCATTTTTATATACGTCAAGTGGTTTTCGATATTTCTTGATGAATGAGTGAGTGACCTTTCGCTTTTATAAAGGGTGTAAACAGACTCTTAACTAACTTAATTGTCTGACAGTTTGAGCACTACAAGCGACCTACCCAAATGTACTTTCTTTGGTATTGTTCGTCGTGTCGTTGAGCTCCTTGAGTTATAAGTCGAGCCCACGATAACTGACAAATGCTTGCACTGACTGGACAGGTCCACTCAAATCTGTGTGGTTCTTTCTTCCAAAGGCCATCTCAGACACTAATCTGCATAGTCCTCATGTGAGTAAACCAAGATTATGTCTGGACTTTAAAAGAGACTATGACCTCTGAGTTTGTTTCGGCTGTTTCTTCTCAGAGTATTCAGGTACAAAACACCGGCTCCATCTAGCTTTAAAAAACATGACGTGTAAAAGTGTTTGTAAAAACCTATTTGCAAAATAAACATCATTTATCATTTATAACGAAGCCGAAATGCACTTGTTCTCCCCGTCATTGCGATCATTTTTTTGTTCTAGACCATGCCTTCTAGTTACGGAGATATTGGGTTCAAAATTCCAACTTTTTCACAAGTTTTTTTTTAAATACATGTTTTTAATGTAAGATTTTTAATTTAAACACCTCCAGGACCCCCTTGCTATTCAATCCATCCATCAGCACAATGTTTTGAGTGCGATACATTGAGTCCTGCTGTAAAACGTGATTTTTCAGCCCAAAAAAAAAGTCGTTTCCCAGCACTAATTTTTGCGTAAAGTTACTTAGTTTGATGTACATAATGCTTGGTTGACGGCTTCGTGAAGAGTCTGTTTACACCCTGTATATTTGGATTAAATCATTTTGCTTTACAACATTTTCTCCTAAGCCTAAAGCGGGCCATTTGATGATTACCCATCCTAAAAAAAAGGCTTAAAATTACCATCATAATTTAACCTAAATTTGTATTTACTTCCCGAATGATTCCAGAAACGAATAGGTACGCACAAAAAGCCGTTAATATCCCGTTTCAAATACGCATCTAAATCAAATTAAGTCAAATAAACATCACTGACAGATGATTTATGATATTTTTCTCGTTTAGTCTTCAATGACAATTTATTATTTTTATTACAGGCGTTTTGGTTCAAGTGTTTTTCTTATATTTTAGCAAATAGGCGGATTATTTTCCATTGAACTTGTTTTTCGTGTTGTTTTTATTTTTGAGGTCTAAAACGGGCCCCGAAAACGTTCACACGAAGGTCAGTATATATGATTTTTAATGTAGCTGAGAAACATGGCACTTCCATACTGGATTTGTTTTAATCTTGGGAACAGAACAGTAGAACATGCGATTCTAACGTGTTGTGATTCCAAAGTTTAACCGTAAAATATCTTACAGGGATATACACAGTTCTGATCATTGTCGAATATGACGTAAGAGTAGCTATCTACTCAAAATTTTCTACTATTTTGTTAAGTTAAACCAATCTAGTAGATAGCCCCTAATTATAATACGTTTTCGTGAAGCCCTAAAATCTCTATAGCAGATAATCTATAGGCTAAGTTTCTCAAAACTTTGAAATCTCCGACAATCGGTAGAGCCGACGATTATATCAAACGAACTTTGAGGTTCCTTAATTATACGTATGACCGAGTCCGATTTTACTTAATATACTCAATAAGGAAAGTTATATTACTTTTGTTCGATTCCATCCCGATTCCTGATTAGCTAGGTGACTATCCGAACGTTTGATCGTCATTTTGTGAATTCACTTTTGTTTTCCAGCCTACTGATTTCTTTTTTTTTTCACGTTCTTTTTATGAAACTGATTGTCTTTAGCTATAAGCACGTAGCTTTGATAATACTGATTAGGTTTATTAAAGAGATTAAAAAGTTATTAAAGTGACTGTCTCTTGGGTTTAGCGGTCGCTGTTCAGCTTCAATTCCCGGATGGGGCAGATTGTTATTGGGTTTTTCAATCAGGAATTTCTCAGTATCAGCCACGGAGTCTGGATTCGTGCCCGGTTGATGGCAATAGACTCGTCTTCCAATACATGGGACGTAAACATAACTGGTGAAATGTGTGTGTAGTATTAGGTACACCTGTGCCTAAACCTTCGGGGATTACAGGTGGGGTGTTATTTTACGTATAAAGTGACTAAAATGTTGTGCATAAGCCTGATTCTAGTTCGTATTCTATAAACGTTACACGGTACGTCCTTTGACTTAGACAAACATGTTTGTCTCTGTCTTGCACCTATAGTGTTACTGTTGTCTGCAATAATGACAGCAACAACGCTTAGCCAATATTCTTGCTAAGTGACGTTTACAGATGTGGCACAAGTGTGGCAAGCATCGTTAAAAACGAGCCTGGGTTTGAGGTGGATTTCTTTGAAACCACAGCTCAGTTTTGGCAACTCCTTTCGAGAACCGAAAACTTCAGGTTACACACGTTTGACTCCCGTTCACTAGATACAGGGTGTAACTCTCAAGTTTATCTACTCAGTCAGGTATAAATGGCGATGGCTTCCTCATGCATCTTACACGTCAAATATTATTGACGGCTTGTAGTTTCCCCCACATTGTTTTCTTTTAACTTGTAATATACAGGGTGTAAACAGACTCCTCACGAAGCCGTCAATCAAGCATTATGTACATCAAACTAAGTAACAAAAATTAGTGCCGGGAAACGACTTTTTTTTTGGGCTAAAACATCACATTTACAGTAGGACTTAATATAACGCACTCAAAACATTGTGCTGATGGATGGATTGAATAGTAAGGGGGTTGTGGAAGCGTTAAAAGTAAACAAGTTACATTAAAAACATGTATTTAAAAAAAAAACTAGTGAAAAAGTCGAAACGTTGGCCCCAATATCCTCGTAACTAGAAGGTTCCCAGGTATGGTCTAGAACAAAACATGATCTCATTGATGGGGAGAACAAGTGCCTTTCGACTTCGTTAAGAGTCTTTTCACACCCTATACCAACTTTAAAAAAATATTACTACTATACTTGGCAACCAAACTTGGCAGGAAACGAAAAATATAAGTATAGATAAGGAAAATACAGGTATATTCCATGCCAACAATACAATCGAAATATTTCCACGAGTTTATCTACAGAGACGTAGTGGGGATTGTAGACTAAATACAAGTGTCCGATGCACGTTCCGATCACACAACAGGGTATCAAGGAAGGCATTCCATTTATTAAAAGAGACTGTGACCTCTGAGTTCCTCGGCTGTTTCTTCTCAGAGTAGTCAGGTACGAAAGACCGGCCCCATCTAGTTTTAAAAAACTTGACGTGTGTTTGAAAAACCTATTTGCAAAATAAAAATCGTTTATCATTTTTATCAGTTCGTATAAGTGTCTGTGGGGGTGGTGTGCCTTCATTTGGTATTATATGGATGCTGGGTTTCAGTTTCCTCTATGCCTCGGAAAGCACGTTAAACTGTTGGTCTCAGCTGTCATTTGTAGATCTTTGACAGTAGGTAGTCAGTGGCCTGAAGGTCTGACAAGCAGTCTTACTAAGAGATATCGTACATTACCCAGAACTAACTGTGTTGTGGAGGTCCGATAGGCAGTCGCATCGTGTAAAATAGGTACTGGTATTCAGCTGAATCTAGTAAGACTGCAGCTGACCCCAAAATAGTTAGGAAAAGATAAGGCAGATGATATTGATGATGGGTTATATTATAAGAACAAACAAACGATTGATGAACTGTTCGAAAGTGAAATGGCTAGGCAGGGGGTGACTATTGTCATGTGATGTCGACTAGGTAATAGAGCAATATGGTCGTCTTTAATTCATCTATTACCAATTCATTGCAATCGTGGACGTCAAATAGATTAAAGTATTGCCAAGATATTAATGATTATGTTCCGATTGGGTGAGTAAAATTTCAATACAAGACAATATGTACCTGGGAAGAAAAGTTACATTTCAACATTTAATTGAGTAAAAGCTTTTTGTTTTGGTAGTACTTTCGTTATTTCCTTCAACTAAGTATTTTCCAAACTCACTACACCGCTCGTTTCCATCGATAGAGTAAGATCCTCTACCTAAACTAATCTAGGAAAAAACGCCAATGAAGAAGCAGAAAAGATTTTAAGACCACTTTGTTAATCTTGTAAATATTTTCAACAGGGAAATTCCAACTTTACTTTTAAAGCAATAAAATAAAGACAGACAAACATAATTTTATAAACACACTTACAAACACATAAACAGACAGTAGGAAAGAAAAAGTAGGTTAAAACAGAACTTACGACGAGACTACCCGCCAGCGACCACTTCCATTTACATCGGGAGCACTATCCCTCAGTACTGGATTCAAGACCTAGAATAGATAGAATGCAGAAGATCTACTTGAAACAAGTGAAAACGCCCGCACTTTGAGACGGCTCACGTCCTAAAGTGCAAGCACGATTGCAACAGTAATTTGTTTTAGATCGTCGTTCGTGCGTCCGATTGACATTCTACACATAGTAACATTACGCATGAGCTTTCCATTTGGTACACATGGATGTGAGGATGACAGTACTGAGTGAGTGAGAGCGAGAGTGTGTGTGAAAGAGGAAGTAGTATTGATGGCGGAGTGGGTGATAAATTATGACGTTAAGACTGCAAAGATGTAAATACGATTTAATATTGGAATAAAAAAGTTCAAGTTATTTAAAGTGGTAATTTCCCACAGACATAACGACAGGTATGTTTTTAAGTACCTAATAGGGGGCGAACCCATTACCCATAAACCCCTGTGAGCCTTCTGAATCTATTTATTCTATGTCCAGGCTTTAGTAAAATAAGTTAGTACTTTGTTTCGCTTTAGCTTATAGCTAGCGTATTTGCGACAAACGTTTCAGAGAATCCCTGAGATTTTTGTTTTACGTTGTGTAGTGTATTTAAATGAGTTAGGAATCTCTACTTCTTTAAGAATATCTAGTGTAGGTTTTGTTTTCTGAGAAAACACTACTTGTTGTGTTTCTGAGAAAACACTACTTGTAAATGTAATTTTCCTCAAAATTCTATTCCGCTCCTTAACGATGAAGTTTTGAGTGATTAAGTGTTTGTTAATCTAAACAATTGACGGGTAAACTCTGGAACAAGAGGGCTCAGCTTTCGTTCAACATAATCGTCATCACTGTGACTGCCTCGTTTGTCTAGTGGTCGTAATCGCGACTCCAGCAGTCGCGTGGGTTCAAATCCCAGGTCGGGCAAATTGTTATTGGGTTTTTCAATCAGGAATTTCTCAGTATCAGCCACGGAGTCTGGATTTGAACTCGATTGATGGCGACTGACTCACCTCCTATTACATGGGAATTAAACACAACTGGTGAAATGTGGATGTACTATTAGGTACACCTCTGCCTAAACCTTTGGGAATTACAGGCGTGATGTTATGTTATGCCATTGTCATCATTGCAGTATAGAGCGACCATCGTGAAATATCCACTTTCGACAAACAAAATCCAGCAAAGGTCGTTTGTTTTTTTTTCAAAAATAGAACATGAGCAATTTTTTTATTATACGTCTTTCTTTCTACATTCACTACAGTAAATACGTATTTCATAGTGAACAAATAACACTTACAATGAAACAAACATAAACACGAATAAAAAAAATCATTAACTCGTGTAATAAGAAAAAGTTACTAAAAAAATTAAAACTCGACTGCAGAACAAAAACTCAAAACAAGCACATTTAAAATTGAGTAAAAGAAAAAAAAATTGAACCCCCTAATCTGGCGCTTAAAATCCGCCATGTTTCTTTTTCAAAAGTTTAATGTGACCAGTGACAGTTGCGCCAACAAGAAAAACCTAACAATATATAATTTATCGAAATTGGTTCATCCGCTTTGGAGTTACGAAGGAAAAAAGAAATGGACATACATACATACATACAGGTCAATCGCATAACCCTCCTTTTGAGCTTCGCCGCAGTCGGGTTCGCACAGGCGAGTCCTAAAGTAAATCTTTATTAAGTATTTAAAAGCATTTTTATAATGTAGCTAATGTATTTACGTAGTTCATTTTAACAAGAGTAGAATGCATTAAAATTTATAAGAAAAAAACATGCTGAAGTGCACTTAAATTGTATTCTTTGATGCTTTAATCTGATTTTATCTTGAAGAGGTGCTATTTTATAATAAGGCACGATCTATTTTTATATGTAATACATAGTATGAGTTATATTCATAGAGTACTGTGAACTCTGTAAGTGCTGGTATTCTGTTAAAGTAAAAAAATTAACTTCATCATCTGCTTACCCTTTTCTCAACAATATTGTGATCGGCTTCCAGTCAAACTGGATGTAGCTGACATTTTTTACGGACAAACCTATTGAGGTTTTAATGATGTTTCTTTTTATTTTTTGTTTTGTTCTCTAATTAATAAACTATAAAAAAAAACTGACCTCCACAACCTAGTTTGTACTGTGTAACATTATACCCCATGGTTAGACTGGTTGCCAGACTTTCGGGCCACTGACTACCAGTCACGATTGTCAAAGATCTACAAATGACAACCGGGACCAAGGGCTTAACACGCTTTCGACCCGAGCGACTGGTATTATTTAAAAGTAAAAATTAAACTTATAGAATAAAATGAAGCCCTGCAAATATTGAAGAGCAAGTATAATGCGCTCAAAACTAACTTACCACTAACACCATCTATGATATGCTAAAGAAAACCTGAAGGTTATATCAAGAGGTTAAAAAGGACTCATAACGAAGCCGAAAGGCGAAAGGCACTTGTTTTCCCCGTCACTGCGATCATTTTTTTGTTTTAGACCATAACTGGGAACCTTCTATAGTTACGGAGATATTGGGGGTTAAAGTTCAAACTTTTTCACAAGTTTTTAATGTAAGATTTTTACTTCAAATACCTCCAGGACCAGCTTACTATTCAACTCATTCATCAGCACAATGTTTTGACAGTGTAACATTGAGACCATAAAACGTAATTTTTCACCCCAAAAAAAGTCGTTTCCCAGCAATAATTTTTGCGTAAAGTTACTTAGTTTGATGTACAGGATGCTTGGTTGACGGCTTCTTGAAGAGTCTGTTTACACCATGTAAAGTTTTTCATAGTAACTAAGGCCGCGTTCACACACAACGTATAGACAGCCACCGACTGTAAGCGTAAAGTTCAAAATTTATGGAAAATCAAAGAACAAACTGAACATTTTTCTTCTTACATCACAATCGGCGGCCGACTATACGCTTTAGTGTGGACGCAGCCATTATCTTACGCATTTTCCCATGGGTAGATCCTGTACCAACTACAGAACTCCACGGGCTACGATCCTTACATACTTCTAGCGCTTTATCCACTTCATACATCTGGACATGCTCACACGCCACCTGCGAGTACTTTACACCTTTTTTTTTCGGATGGGAAATCATCAAATGGCTTCTCCCGCTCCGGGCAGAGCGGAAGGGAGTGTCAGACTTGTACTGACTAAACTCCATCCATGTTCCTTCTTGCTTTTTGTGTTCCAGGGCCGCGGTATCTCTTTCGAACAGTCCCGCAGCCCTGGAGTACTTTACACCTGACCGTTCTAAAGAACATCACTAAAAACTGACTGACGGCCTCGTTAGTCTAGTGGTCGCAATCGCGACTGCTGAGCATGAGGTCCTGGGTTCGATTCCAGGGTCGGCAAAGTGTTATTGGGTTTTTCCATAAGAAATTTCTCAGTAGCAGCTATATATAGGGATTACAGGCATGATGTTATGTTATGTGTATGTATCAGTGGCGAAGGTTCCTTACAACTCGATTCCTACCGGCTTCCTTTTGAAAAATGGCACAGTCAGTATTCTATAGACAAATATTATAATCACATTAAAGATATGCACTCCGGCTTACCTCTTACAAAAATTCATCTTTCGCTACTGGCGTGTATCACCAAAAAGGTCAGTGTATGTCCTTCTAAAGCGTTCCCGTTCGCGTAAAATTTACAAATCTTGCTCTAAACACGTTTCTGAAACCATCCAATCTGTAACAGTGCTCACCCAATAGCAGCGCCTGAAGCACCTCATGATTGTAATAAACACACAAACCAACCCGGTCTTAAGTAAAATGACTATGAAAATTGAAGATAATTACACACCGCGTACATTCGGTGATCATTAAGATGTTGATTAGGTGGCACACGTGCCTCTCGAACCAGTCACGGCCACGACAAGCTTACGAACAATTTGGACTGGTTCGTACGTGATCGCATGAAAACGCTCTCGTTTTTGTGCGATGTTATTTTTGGAAAGCAAATATTTTCTGTGGGTATAATTGGAAGCTGTGTGAATTTAGGGTTAGAAATAACTTATTTAGTTCTAAAATAGTTCGAGACTTCGAATTATATGTTATCTATACATACAAATAAATTGAAGTGTATGTTTTTAATTTCAAAATAACCGCCATTTACTGAATGCATTTGAAAGTAGGTATATACGGCACTAATTACAAAAAAAAAAAAACATTTTATCTTTTCTCTCAGTTTAATTCAGCTGGACTGTTTTGGACGGGTGAACTAAGGCTACTTTTATTTAGAAAAAAGATTAGGACTCCGCGCTTAAAAAAATTAAAACCAATGAAATTGTTTACAAAACCCGATTAAAATAGGCTAGTAATATTTTTATAATAATTTTGGATTTGCGGAAGAAGGTCGCGGGCAACTTTTAGATACATAGTTTTATTCATCATCATCGTCAGCTTACAGTAGTCCACTGCTGGGCATAGGCATTATCGCCGATCGCACGCTATTCAATTCGATTTTTGGCAACTCCCATCTAACTATTACCAGTCACCCTGCGAAGATCATCGCTGCACCTAGCCTGGGGGCGTCCTACCTTATGCCATTACCGAAGACAGCTAACCCAACGGGTATCAATAGATAGATTTCTCTTAGATATGCATAATCCGCTATAATGTTCCCACTGCTGGGACACACGGCCTCCTCGCTAGAGAGGGAATGGGCTATATAATCCACCACGCGGTATATCTAACCCGCACTGGGTAGTGAAAGTTAATAAGTACGCTACATATAATTATAATCAAAGTAAAACAAAGCTAGATCACTATCAAATTTTATTTATCGAATAATGATTAGGTTTAAATAACTACTACAAAATCCATCAACAATTCTAGATATTGCACATTTGCTCCAATAAGTAAACATAGTCCAACTCCAACTTTTCGTTATAGATTCCAAGAAATCTAGAACAAGAAACCAAGTTCCAACAATATGAAACCTTCAAGAAAATATATTGAGAGAGAAATTTTCGAAAACACTATTTAAACAAACACTTTAGTAACTCCGAACGTCTGTAAAACAAACACAATATATTTTGTTTTGACTAGAACATTCTGGCAACTTTCACTCGTATTGAAAATATGCGCCATATTGGATATATCTGAATGTATTATGTAAAACAACTTGTGTACGCTCTTATAAATTCTTTGTTTTTCTTTGTAAGTTCAATGCCACTGGTTTTATGTTCAATTTAAGTAATGTTTTGATATCCTTAACAAAGCCGAAAGGCGCTTATTTTCCCCGTCATTGACATCAGTATTTTGTTCTAGATCATACCTAGGACCGTACCTTCTACCGTATGGTGTCGGACGTAAAGAATAGCACCATCCCATATCTTCCCGTGGGTGTCGTAAGAGGCGACTAAGGGACTTACCAGAGAATGGGCAGCAGCGTTCTCTGCGCAGCCGAAAGAAACTCAGAGGTCATAGTCTCTTTTAAAGTCCAGACATAATCTTGGTTTACTCACACGAGGACTATGTAGATTAGTGTCTGAGATGGCCTTTTAAATAAAAATATTACCCACATGGTTCCCACATTCACAAAAATATAGTAAAATACTTAACGAAGTATTAATATATATATATATATATGTATATGTATATATATATATATGTTTGTTAACTATATATATATATATATATATATATATATAGTTAACAAACAAATAAATCTTTCTTCTTATAAAGAAGGAAGATTTATGTGTATATATTAGCTAGCCAAGAAGGTGAATAAATTAATTCTACAGAATATTTTCAAACAATGAAGTAAACATTGTTTTTATATATACCGTAAACACCAAAACTTTTTAGTTTTCAACAACCCAAACTGCTATAGTCAGTAATTTGATTTAAAAGAGTAATAACAAAAGATGAAAAAACTTGAAGTTTTATAAAATATTTTTAGTGCTAGATAAAAGTGGCTAAATGGAAAATACCAAAAACGTTCAAGTTTAAACGAGGTCACATTAAAACCAGCTAACAAAAACTGCCTTTTCTTGAAATACTCGTACAAAATAACAGTTTAAAAAGAATTAGTCGACGACTTAAGTCTGATGTTAAAGATAGTATTTTCCTAAGATTGCCATTTTCGTGAGGTTGCCTGAGAACGCGACGCAAGACGGTTGAGTTTGAAAAGTTTGACGGGGCTTATGACTTTGTTGCCGGGGACGTGGCGGGAATAGAGAATGGCGAGCTTTGATATAAGTGCCTCTAAAGCTTCGACACTTGTCTAGAACTAAAAGTTATGTAAACCAGAGATGTTATGGATATTATATTTTGGATCTGGATACGGATATGGATATAGAAATAAAATTATATCGGTTTCGGATTATACAGTTACGGATATATAATTATTTCGGATTATCCGTTAGTTTCGGATAGTTTCGGTTACGGATATAATAAAAAACTAACTAGTTATGAAAGAGGTTATGTTATGATTAGAAATAACAAACAAACTGCAAGATTCAGGTGGCGCGGAAAGCACGTTAAGCTGTTGACCCCGGCTGTCATTTGCACATCTTTAACAGTTGTTACAGGTAGTCAGTCAGTCAGCCAAAAAGTCTGACAACCAGTCTTACCAAGAGGAAGAGAGCTGAATACCAGTATTACCATAAGCTAACTGGGTTGTGGAGGTCAGATAGGCAGTCGCTCCATGTAAATTACTGGTATTCAGCTGCATCCGGTTAGAATTGAAGCCGACCCCAACATAGTTGAGAAAAGGCTAGGCAGATGATGATGATGAATCGATTTTGTTTTAGGGTATCAGGGATATTAGCCGAGTCGCAAGGAGACTGTTTATACATGATTATGTGAAAACTGTGCACATCCCTGGTCCGCAGGATTCGGGCCAGCTCCAGCACCTGAGGGTATTGACGCAGTGGTTCAACATGATATGACTTTTTTTATACGGAACCCTCGGTGCGCGAGACAAACTCGCACTTGGCGGGTTTTTTACTCTAAATAGGCTTGCGTTTGACCCCAACTCGCCTAATGTGAGTCGATGATGCGGCCTAGGGTGGAGCACGCTTGCTTAGAAGAAACCGATTCACTCGAACTTTGAATAGATTCAGATCCACTAGAGCCCCCGCACATTAAGCCACTAGTGGCGACCACATTAGAGCGACTAGTGGCCGCCACAAGTTGCGGACGCTTTTCTCCATACATTTTGTATAGCATCGGTGCACACCGAGCGTTTGAGTGGCCGCGTCTGAGCCACAAGCTGCGGGAGTCGACCGCGCTCGCTACTTGTGGCCGCATTTTGTCGTTCGACTCGCGCGCACACACGGTCATAGTACCACTTGAACAACTGCCGCAAGTGGCAGCTACTGAAGGCCGCATCCAGCCACCAGTGGCTGCCACTGGTAGCGGCGTGTAGTGGTCTGACTGAACCACTGGTGGTCGCGTTTAGTAGCGGCAACTGGTGGCCATCATGTGCGGGGGCTCTTACAGTGAACAGATTTGCCAATCTGTGTATACAAGACATCAATCCTTCTATTATTATTTTTTTTGTAGTCTGAAGAAAATCCAAAGGACTGAAAATAATATAATTATAGACCTTTGCCAATCACACGACCTGTAATGTAATATCATACCCATTCAGTTTATTGACGTATCTTTAGGCGATCACAGATTGTATTTCGTCGCGACGGTGCACGAACTTTAGTTAAAAAGAAATTGAAAATATCTTTTCTTAGTTCGGTATAACAGACAGCGGTACTTTTGAAGATTTTTAAAATGGCAATTTAAATTAAGTGCCTATTTTAAAAGTTTCTTCAGTTTCTTAAGAGAGTCCAATTTTTAAAGTTGTCGACGTTTTCTATTTATTATCAAATTTTACTAACTTAAATTATAAGGTATTTCTTTGCACTTTCTTTGTCCATTATAGTATTGATTACTAGCTTTTACCAGCGGTTTCACCCGCGTGGAGGTTGGAACTTATCCCATGTACAATCGGGATGAAAATCATCCTATGTCTTAGCCCATGGTTATGGTTATACTTGTGTGTTTCATCAAAATCCATTTAGAAGCGTGAACAGACCGACAGTTACTTTCCGATCTAATATAAATTGAGTATGGATGTGAAAAGAACAACTTTTATGGAATTATTTTTATCCGATACCTATTTCTCTTTTGTTTCTCAGACTAGGTGGCCTACCAAGACGTCTTACAGCAGGAGCAATTCCAGTGTGGGAAAGAGACTGAGTTATACAAGTCGTCTAGCGCCATCTCTTTCTCATAGTAACCTCCCAGATTGTCACACCACTTGTCTCCAGATGTTGGATGTTGGTATAGCCAAGCTAATGGTAAATTGACTGGCCACGTAGCATGAATGCACCCGGAGAAATGGGCACGTATCGTCACTCACTGGACAGCAGAACGAGGAAATCGCCGCCGAGGTGACTTAATATACATTATATATTTTTTTAATTAGCCTATTCTGTCCCACTGCTGGGCTTTCTTCTTTTACACCTCTCTATCTTGGATTGAGAGGTTTAGAAGGAGGTCATCATTTCCAGGATGGGTCAGGCCCAAGAAACGATGGCGTGACGATTTGTACTCGTTCCTGACTGATTGGCTAGAGACCTTAAACCCCAGACTTAGCAATCTAGACTTGAAATAATATTATTAAAAAATCTGAATCCTCTTTGACGACACTAAAAGCATACCGTGACAAACTTCAACAAAATACCAAAAAACGGCAGAATTCGCGGCACGTAGCGATTTCTATTGGTATATAAGTAATCCTTTGTGAGATTTACATGCATACTAAAGAAACAAATAGGGCCTGTAATAATAAATCAGCGACGTAACGACATGGGGTACAAACGGACCGTGTTTGAAGAAATTGCTTAGATAGGGAACGTTTCACTGGGCTATAGTTTGGAATTTTTGTCCCTGTGACAGAAGTTACTACGGCTTGTAGTATAATTGAAGGTTACGCAATAAGAGAGTACAGAGGATATCGTAATACATAGTATATCAGTGGCGAAGGTTCCATAGAACTCGATTCCTACCGGTTTCCACTGCACTGTCAATATTCTATAGACAAATAATATACATTAATAAATAATATACATTAATGATTTATATTCCGGCTTACCTCTTACAAAAATTGACCCTTCAGTACTGTAGTATATGGTATGTATTTATAGTATTTTATATATCCTTGTAGTTAGTATTAAATTACAAGTGATTTGCAGATTTATACACCTACCACTGTTTGTCTCTCCATCACCCAAAGGATGACTGATAGAAAATGCCATTAAGTCCGCCTCTGTACTTTGTGCTTGAAGTGTTAAATAAATAAATAGTACTAAATGGGTTGTAGAGGTCAGATAGGCAGTCGCTCCATGTGGAATATTGATGCTGAGCTCCATTCGGTTAGACTGGAAATTGACATTTGGTGTTGGTTTGCATAGCATAACATAGTTGGAAAAAGGCTAGGCAGATGATGATGCAATAAGAGAGTATAGATTAAAAAAAAAACACGTAACACCTCACACCTATAATCCCCAAAAGGTTAGGCAGAGGTGTACTTAATAGTACACCCACATTAATTTCACCAGTAGTGTTTGAGTCTCATGTAATAGGGAACCTATTGCCATCAACCGGGCACAAATCCAGACTGCTACTGACCGTGGCTACTATTCATTTTGCCCGACCTGGGAATCGAACCTAGGACCTCATGCTAAGCAGTCACACTTGCGATCACTAGACCTAAAAAATGCTCCGTCATTATCACTTCACCTGAAAGAATATACTCTTGGATATAGGCCTCCTCAAAGCTTCCCCATCATTATGGACCGGTCCTGCGCTTCTCGCATTCAGAATACATTTCAGAAAAGATCTGTTAAAATTCACCTGTCACCCTTTCCTTTCCTTTATTCATTTTTCTAACTTAGTAATTACATTTCTAGATATATTTATAAAAAAACAAAAGTATTAAAAAAACATTTAAAATATAAAAATAACATTTAGCCCACCAGTATCGGGTCCAAGCTACCGGTGGTCAGGGCTCCAAAGAGAGGAACCTCCTAACAATACGAGCCGTATCCAGGAGTACCGCTTTCTGAATAAGGCCCTTGATCCAGCTGCCTAACGAGAGCCTCCTTAGGTATTGGTCGAGGCTCTTGGCAATTAAGTCATTGTCCTTATTGTTATGGTGTTTTCATCGCCTCTTATTTTGGGAGCGAAGTGGTCGAGCAGTTTTTATCTGAGACTATTTGCCATAACTGTTTAGCTAGGCTAACATTAAATTATGCTCACCAAGCATCATCGCCTTGCATGCACGAAGTTCTGGATTCAAATCCAGACATTTATCAAAGCTAAGTAAGCTATAAATTGTAATTTTGTGTGTTTATCTTTTAATTTTGTGTATATATATGTGCAATAAAGAATAATATACGAAGAATACTTTCTAAGTTTATTTTTTGAAACGCTTGTGCCTAAAACACTGATGGACATTAATGTTGATGGATGAAGAGGAAGAGGCAGGCCAAAGAAAAGATGGATGGATTGTGTGAAGACTGATATGAAAGAAAAAGGAGTAAATGATGCTGTGACGTCTAACAGGGAAGAATGGAAGAAGAAAACGTGTTGCGCCGACCCCAAATATAACGGGATAAGGGCAGGAAGATGATGATGATTTTCTATGTTTATTTTTGACATCATTGACATCGATAAATGAAAACATCGTGAGGAAGCCAGGACTTATATTAATGTAAGTCTGAAATCGCTCAAGACGAGTTTCTTGAGCAAGCGTGGTGATCAATGCTCGTGCAGTCTTGGTATGAGAAGAGGCCATTGTTCAGCAGTGGGACAGTAATAGGCTAGTATTATTTGTATTATTACTAAATCAGCTTTACTGCAATCTGCTGTCAACCAATACGATAATCATTATCAAGGGACCAAATTTTGCCTGCTAAGTTGGGCTGCGGGGCTGTTCGAAAGAGATACCGCGGCCCTGGAACACAAATAGCAAGGGAGGAACATGGATGGGTTTTAGTCATTATAAGTCTGATACTCTTTTCCGCCTCGCCCAGAGCAGAAGGGGGTCATTTGATGATTTCCCATCCAAAAAAAAAAACAAATAGGGATTTTTTTTTATTGTCTCAACAAATATGTAAATTAATGCAAGTAACGGATTGCCGATATCTACGTATGTGTTTCTAATTCAATAGTAGGTTTTTGTTTGATCAGTATACGAAATGGATGCGATACAGTTTTGTATAGGACAACTGATATTTTTTTTACGATTAAGATGTTGGTCCCGTAGAGAAAGTTTTTCAGTTTGATGGTCCGAAACATGGTCAAATATTACTACATCTCATCATCCGATATACGCTGTATAACTATATTAACGATATATTCATCAGTAGTTGGTCCAGTAGGTATACTAAACATGCGTCTTTACATAGTATAAAACATAGTCGCTCCCGCTGCTTAGATCTTTTAAAGTCCACAGCGGATTTTAATGCAGTTTTCAATAATAGATAGAGTGATTCAAAAGGAAGGTTTATATCTACATTGCTCCCGTGCGAAGTTGGAACGGGCTGCCAGTCGTCTATAAGAAAAGACCAAAAACAATTTGCTGGCGTTCAAATACCTCTAAATCAAAAGTGTAAATACTCCTAAAGACAGAGTTCACTCAAAAGTTCAACTCAAACGCTCCATTTGTATCTTAAATCAAACTATTATTGAATTAGTGAGTTTATGCGATGCTTTGATATCTCGCGATCGAGTTGCTTACTTGTTCAGTACATTTACTGTACCCACTATCGCAGAAAAACTTGCGCTGAGCACACTCAAACGCCAGCGGGTACTACGGTATCCAGCAATAAAAAACGCTTAGACGCCACTGGGGACTAGAGGCCCCGGGTTTCTTAAATTGACAATGACATAAGTGACACTTGACAGTTCAAACAAGGTTTAACTGTAGCTGGCCACTGGTTAGTAGTAACTCTTTTGGTCTTAGGTATATTTATATTGTGATTTTAAACCACCATAAGTCTATTTTAGATGGCAAATTACAAAATTACATCAAATTACGTCAGGTGCTAGCTAATTTGACAGGACTAAACTAATATCTATCTTCTGTCCTTTTCATAATGAAATAGAAAGAAAAAGATGCACTCAACTTAAATTTAGTTTAGTTTGTGAACAAGAGAATCGACACCATTGTTCCCACCCAGTGTGTCTAAGGGGCAGTCCGGTCTGGCAGCAATCATCTTCAAAATATAATGTAATTAGCTTTTACCCGCGGCTTCGCTCGCGTTTATTTAGAATATGACAATCATTTCGGGTTGTACTCTCCTTGTAATTCAATCCTGATTCGAAAGACACGTGGCGCCATCTATGAGCATTATAACGTTATGGTTGCTTTCCTCGGGAACAGTACTTATTTCGGGATGAAAGGTATCCTATGTCCGTTTCTCTACATCTGACAACGTATATGCAAAATTTCAGGATGATCGGTTCAGTGGTTTAGGCGTGAAAAGGTAACAAACAAACAAACTTACTTTCGCATGTATAAATAAAGTAAGGATTTCGACTTTTACCAAGAACTCCGATGAAAATTTTATAAGATTATGAATTCATGGTGAAGAAAATTGTAGTTGTATAATACTATTATCATCACCATCATTTCAGCCGAAACACGTCTACTGCTGGATATAGGCCTCCCCCAAGTTTCGCCACATTGACTGGTCCCGTGCGACTCGCATCCAGCGGATCCCCGCAACCTTCACCAGGTCATCGGTCCATCTAGTGGGAGGCCTCCCAACGCAACGTCTTCCGGTTTGCGGTCGCCACTCCAGAACTTTACGGCCCCATCGGCCATCCGTCCTCTGCGAGCAATGTGGCTGCCCACTGCCACTTAACATTATTAACTTAACGTTATAACACTATTATACAACTACAATTTTCTTAATGCACCTCCTTTTTTTTGGTTTGGAACTGAATACCTACCTAATATCGCCTAATGAGAGGGACGGGGCATTAACTATTCACAAATCAAAAAATAGCTAAAGAAAAATTTCAAACATTGGCAAGGCCCGGGAATTGAACCCTAGAAAAAATTATTGGCACTCATGCTTGCGATCTCTATGTCAACGAAGCCATTAGCCAATTAAAGCTTTATCATGTTCTCGTACTTATCATTATTATATTACCGGCACAACACTTTCATTTATAGCTACGCTGTCAATTACCCCTTTTTTAGCCACTTAAGACATTTTAGAAAAAAAAGTAGACTATGCAACAACCGCCATGCTAATGCGCCTGACGAATAAAACCATCCTTTTTTGTGTAATATTGGTAGAAAGGAGGGTACTGTTGCCCACATTGCTGATGTACTTTTATTTATTCCTCCGTATATTGGTTAGAACGTGAATTTCGAATCGAACCCGTGAACTTGAATCACTTTACCTATGTTCGATAGGGATACGGATTGAAAATGGCTTTTTTACATTTCAGTTTTCCCCATTATTTTATCATTTTCATTGAAAAAACATCCTTAAATACTTCTTCTATCATTTAAACTAAAATCACTACAAAAATAACATCGCTTTTCCACACTTCGCAAAACTATGTTTAACGCCATCTAACGATCGCAGCGTGAACTAATCGGACGGACTTCTGAATAATGAAGTTTTGCCGCACGACTGGGCTCATGTAGATCGTCGCGCGCTTCACGAACCTCGGAATAAACTTCCCGCGCTTTTCTCACTTTTTATATTTTTATTGCAAACGATTTATGTTGGTATAGAACTTTGGCGCAGTCAAATCTCGACGCAGTTCGTGTTTTATTTTAAAACTGAATCGTGAGAATATTTTAATCAGTTATGGCACGTTATGGCTTTGTAGCTTACAAATGTATTTATTAAGTTGCAGTGTGATTTAAAAGTTGTTTGTGTGAAAATCTGAACACGTATAGTTATGAACTCCGTTTTTATTCCAGTGCATTGTTTTTTTTTATTATACTTACACAGAAACATGGCTTTTCTTTTGTGTTTTTGCCTTTTTTCGTGTGATTACTTTTTATGTGAGTTTACTGTTTTCACAGAGCCTTTTTCCAGAATAACTAACAACAGGTTTATGTATAGGTTCTTCCTACAGTTCTGTATGGTCATTTTGGCGCTTGGATGACATCGACAGGAGGACGCTGCTGGTAAACATAAAATTGTTCGTGAAATTTTGGAATTGGGCCCAATCAGAATACCAGCGCTGTGAGTTTTTTTTTTAATGTTTCAGCATCATGCTGAGATATAGGCCTTTTTGCCTCACACAGGACCAATTCCGTTTGTTTAATTTTTCTTCATATGTTAACTTTTTAAATAATTTATTTTAATTGTTAATTAAACCAGTTTGTTTGTTTTGTCCTGTGCGAAACTAATAAATACTTTTCTTTCTTTCTCTTGGAAATTGTATAAAAAATCAAGATGGCGGCGGTAAGTCTATTGCGCTTCGAGGAATAATTTAGTTGCGGTTAGTTGGTTGCGCTCAATAATAGTTGCGCTTTGAGGAATACCCCACAACTACACCTTCTTAGCGTCATTTTAACTTAGTCACCCATATCAAAACCACAATAACCAATTAACTGAGCCCATCGTATCTAATTAACAGATAAATCATAAAGTTCAGTTCAATAGCCCACCTCCTGGTCCGTAACATAATCAATGAGAATTATTGAACAGATTACGAGAGAAACTAACTTTAACTACTGATACGGCATCAAAGTTGTGAACCTTTGGATTACAGTTGTAAAATTATGTAGATTCCTCTTCGGAATTCAAGAGAAGAGCGAGTGAGCCGTTTTCTTGCTTCAATAAAAATTTTATCGCCTTGGTACTTGTAATGAAACTTTACAATCAATATCGCTTGGGTATTGAATTTTTATACGTTTTGTAATCCGTTTATGTAATGTTTGAAGATTTGACCGGTTTATAGAAGTTTTTGTCTCAATTATTTTGTTAAAAGTACAAACAACTATTAGTTGTTTTATAGATAGGTAAAGATCAGTATATTTTAATCTTATCAAACCTATATTGTGTTATCCACGTTATGCGATTTATTAAAAACCACATTGTATTGTGGTAGCAAACACAATATCCATTTGTTGTCCATGATTGTAAAACCTCTTACTGCCTCGTTAGTTTAGTGGTTGCATTCGCGACTGGCAAGCATGAGGTCCTGGGTTGAATTCCCGCGTCGGGCAAATTATTATTGTGTTTTTCTCCATCAAAAATTTAGCACTCAGTAGCCACGGAGTCTGGATGTGTGCCCAATTGACGGCATTAGGCTCACCCCCTATTACATGGGACTTAAACATAACTGAAGAAATGTGGGTGTACTATTAGGTAAATAAACCTCTGCGTAATCCTTCGGGGATAACAAGCGTGATGTTATGTATGATTGCAAAACCAGATTCTTCGTGTCATCATAAATTGCATTCTGCTCCAAAATTGTATGTGCGTGACCTAAACGGCATGTCAATTTTCGTAATATATTGCTGTTATTTTTCATATGCATAACTTCGTTGTTACCCGACCTTCCATTATCCTCCACCCCTATTTAGCTTCTTGAGTGATAGCTACCGGGATCTCCCCTTAATTTTCATGAATAATGACATCAGCCACGCAACCATTATATCGTATTTTAACCAGAAAAAATATCGCATAACTGTGCTTAATGACTCACCCATTATTTTTGTTGTACATCTTTCTGCCGCTGCCGTCAAATGAAACACAGATTTTCCGCATTTTTATTTAAAAAATTATATAAAAGGATTTACATTTCTCTACATGTATAGGGCAAAAATGTTATAAATGAAGCTTCAGTTTCTATACAAATAATCATTTCTATATTTAAACTTGTAGAGGATAATATAATTAACCATCACAGATGGGAAAAGTAATAGTTTGAAATACAAAAGTGCTGAGTTGACGATATGCAAAAGTAGATACATAGGTGCATCTCTAATGAGCGTGACAGATTGAATAATGAGTAAGAGAATTTACAGAACAATCAAGATTCTTAAACTAATATGATGTAACAATTAAAAATCTCACCAAAAAATCCATAGTCTTTAACAGTTCCATACTTTAACCAACATTTTTACACAATCCTTTGCTTTATAAGCCTTATGTTTATATACCTTATTCTTTGTGCACTTATTCGACATTAGTTTAAAAGCAATATGTCCGAGAGGCATCTTGTCTACCCCTGCCGTCGTGACGTCAGCCGTAGTAATAATTACTAGAATGCGCTCCTAAACTCCTAGGACTAGTCATAACACTTGGTTCCATTTCTTCTTCATTACTTCTACTTCTAGTAAATCTTGGCGCTATTTCTCTCGTATGTGAAGGCACATAGTCTACGTTACCGTACATATTTGCTTCTGCAGTAGAAGGGTAAATTGTACTTAAAGGTTTCATTGCTCGAAGAGTTCCTCTGCTGCCAGGAACGTTCTTGTACAGAATCATGTCTGGATGCATGGGGTCATGGAATGTTCCCGAAATGTGACTGATATCTGCGTCATTGTCAATATCAGAAAATGCATCATTGAAGACGTTAGGAGCTTCAGTGGTATACATATCTCCGTTTTTTGAATGGTCTTTCTTCCGATTAATATAACATCTGGCAGCAATGAAAGCTCCAATTATGAGTATGAACATTAGCAGTCCTATGCTAATAGATAACAGTAATATCGAGTTACCGTGATGTGGCTCTGAAACAAACAAATATTTTCTAATACCAGCGACGAATATTTGTACGAAATTAACTAATGCGTTCTAGTTTCGGCTCCGGCCAAATACATTGATGTATTATGTTTGTTGGAGTTTAATTGGTGTACTCGAAATTCATGGATCGCGTTTGAATATGAAATATGAAGGGAGCAGATAGTGAATTTGAGATACGTTTATATTTTATGGATTCGATTTTTATGTAATTCAGACATTACACTCGAATACTTGAATTTGGCTCAATTGGTGCTTCAACTTGGACGTTATTTAATGTAACTAACTAAGTACCAAATCTCAAATGGCTAAAAGTTCATGTATCTCGAACAATATTACCTGGTTTATCTTCATTCCTGTCTAAGTTCGTTTTCGTTTGAAGAACAGTAGTTATTTCACCTTCTGACCCTGTTGGTGGAACACTGTATTCAGGTATTGATGGCAGCAGAGCACGACCAGGATTCGATTCCGCCCACTTTTCACCGGCTTCTTCTAAAAAAATAAAATATTTATAAGAAATAATCTTTCATCTTTTGTAAGTTGCTGATACTGATCATCATCTGCCAGTTCCCAATTAAGTTGGGGTTGGCTTCCAATCTCACCGGATACAGCTAAATTTAACCTGGAGTAACTGCCTATAATTTACGGGTTAGATAGGTGTTAAGTTGCTATAATTATATTCATATGTTCACAATATTCACCTGATTCATCAAAAAGTGCTTTGCTATGGTCAAAAGTGGTAGAATCTTCATCTCTCTCAGGCGCACTCTCATATTTTTCGGAGAGGACACCTAATGGTACTGTAAAAAAAAGTTTGAGTTAGTTTTTACACTTAATCTTGAATCATCATCATCTGCCTAGCCTTTTCCCAACTATGTTGGGGTCGGCTTCCAGTCTAACCGGATGCAACTGAATACCAGTATTTTACATAGAGCGATTGCCTATCTGACCTACACAACCCAGTTAGTACTGGGTAATACGATACCCTTTGGTTAGACTGGTTGTCAGACTTTTTGGACCACTGACTACCTAACGACTGTCAAAGATCTTCAAATGACAGCCGGGCCCAATGGCTTAACGTGATTTCCGAGGCACGGCGGAAACTCGGTATGTAATGGGTGGTCACAGACCAACCTAGGCAAGCGCAGCTTAACCTGAAGATCGACCCAAGCGGCTGGTATTTTTTAACCACGAACAACACACACTTGATTATTTTAAACAATAAGGTGAAACTAATTCAGATTAAAAGAACAGAAAAGACAACGCTGACACTGTAACCATAGATTCTTGTGCATCACACCGAACAATGGGGTAAAGAGGAAAGTTGCAAGGTAAAATGGAGATTTGTATTGTTAAAACTTACAAGATGCACCAGAATACGGGAGTTCAGGAGTTGAACAAGTTGTGCAATTACGGGCTCGAACGTTTCTCGAGTAGTTCGACGTTACACGAGATTGAGGTGTTGTTGGAATAAAGCAATCTATTGATTAGTGTACCACTATACTAAGTTTAAACTTTAAAGTTAACCAATTTGACGGAGGTCCTTCAGACCATAATGACACAACAGTGTATTGAGGAAAAGCAATGGATAAAGTTGGGACTAATAACAATATAATACTTCCAGATTTTCATGTTATTTTGTAAATTTGGATGGACAATGCTAAAAACAAGAATGTATGCGAAAATAAATTGAAAACTGCAAAAATGTTTTGGCCAAAGTAGCGCAAAGAGGAATTTTAAAATAAAAACTGTGGTAACTATGTAGCCTCCTTTTATTTACTTTGATTGAGTAACCGAAGCAAAGAGATTATTTAACACGGTTTTTTTTAAGCCTGTTTTCGAAATTTAAAATTTTATGCAGCGATATTTACTGGCTGGAATGGAAATATTGATTTTTTCTGCTTACGAACTATCTAAGACTTTTTAGTTGAGGAGTGTCTGTTTTAAGGGGATCAATGAACAGAAAAAGAAAAACAGATTGTAGAAACACCATTTAGCGCATGTTTCTCTGAGAAATTATCGGTTTTCTTCGGAACACGCTTTTTCAAGTCCAACTTCCTAGGTAGACTATCCCTTTTTGCATTAGTTTAAGGTGTACGGAATATTCAATTTAAAAAATATAAAATTATGCAGAACCCTTTTGAACAGACACTGCTCAATTACGATATTATTACAATGAAAAAACATGTATGTGCAATTCACACGTGGTAGGAGTGAAACCTTCAAAATTTTTGGCTTCAAGATAAACACTGTATAATGTTTCCTATCTCATTTTATACCACGTTAAATCTTATGAATACATAAATTAATAAGATTTAATGTGGGTCTGTCTCTTTTTACTGTCGCTTTTTCGTTTCATCGACTTTCAAATCACATTGATGCTAAAAAGCTTTCCTTTCAATACTATAATTTTAAGTCTTACCGCAAGCATAGACAACTTTGAGGTACGGCCTTGAAAGAAAGTTGCAGGAAGAGTTGAAGGTCCTGTTGTTGGCCGCTATCTGACATCGCCGCTTCCCAAGACACAGCTGGATGACTGTCTTCACTGCATGAGGAGTCACGCATGCTGTTGACAAAGCTATAGATTACGAAATATTAATAAATCCACCAATCTGTGAACCAGTTGAACTTAAGTCTATCTTATACAACGCTTAACTTTATTAAAATGTTATACTGTTCCATATCTGGCAAAGGCTTTGCAACCAATGTCACTACAGGGATCCCGCAGACTATCAGCGTCAGGTGCATGCCTGACACATGCTGAGCTGGACTCCCATTTGGTGCAACTTTGAGACACATACCGCTCCTTGTATCTCGTTATTTTTATTTGAAGTATGTCACGGTCTTACTATACTTTTACCAATGATATTTGTCTGTAACTAAAAATGTTTTCTTTTTGTATATTGGCATCTTAATTTTATATTCATGTAATTTGTATTCTTTAATTATTCTGCTTCTTTGTGTTGTGCTATATATTTTGTGTGCAATGAATAAATGGTTTATCTAGCTTATCTATCTACCAATGATAAAAAGGCAGCTAGCTGCTAGTGTGAATAGGCGAGAGTGTGAGTGTGTTCCAGAGCCGCGTTATCTCTTTCGAACAGCCCGCAGCATGATCTTGGGTTTCATAACCTATCTTAAGAACATAGTGTATTTTACTAAAAAATAAATAATAGTAGTCGTTTTGATAAAGTTCTTGCGTATGGAACGTGGTACTAATTATATTAGCGAGGCTTAGAACAAGAACAAAAAGGCCTGAAGTGCCTGCGTACCTTATAAGTACGCGGAGTAATTAATTAGCTTCATACATTCCTAACCCACTTTTCGTAAATGAATTATTAAGGCTCAGAAAGTATTACGTACATTATCCATATACTATTTTTCGCCGCAAATTAGCCTGATTTTTTGTATCCCCGTGGCACATTATGTACACCAAAAATACCGTGTTCATTTGACATTTGTTTTATTTTCCGTGGACATCATAATTTTACTAATTTCGAGTCTGTCAAAGCAAATAACGAACGCTAGTGCTACACACTATGTAATGTAGGACATTGCCGCACCCATCTGCCATTAGGGATGACAAATGAAAGTAACACATTTATGGAACATGTCGCACGTTTTCCACGAATACGGTTTCACTTCTTCGAACTATTTTATTTAAGTCAGCATTTAAATTTATTTTGTATAATTATACGTTAATATTATTTTCAGTTGTGGCGAATAAAATTAAAGTAGGCACATAGATCAAAATAAATACCCTAGCAGTTCTAAAAATAGTTCTAATATTTTTCGCGGCTCAAATTTCAAGAAATATTCCAAAAAATAAGAAGCTATTCTTAATGTGAAGGTCAAGGGTTTCAATAAAAACTAATTTAATTTCTCGTCAGTTTGTTAGTCTACTTCATCAAAAGAGCCTCGTTTAGTTTTTTGTCTCCGGAATCGTTAAGAACTTGGAAGACTTTCCTTTGCCTTATTTTCTTCAAATGATTATGTTCTTTGTGAGCCTCAAAACAGTTTAATATTCCTGTTTCTTGAAAGTTGTTACCGGCCATTTTCTACAAGACTTTTGAAGTCTAAATTTGTAACTGGAAATTGAAAATTGATTAGGTACTTAGGGACTAATTTTGGATGGCAGAGATTAGGTAAGCACTCACGTAACGTTAATGCAATATTATTATAGGCGAAACTAAAAGTAATATAAACGTAGGGTCCACAATATTATCAGAAATTATGTTTTATTTTTTCACGAAGAGGTCGTAAAATTAATCTTTCGATCTATTAGAGTAAGCAGCTCTTCGTATACTTACTAAGATATTATGTCAACAAATTATACGTACCTACCTACCTACTCAACTTTTCTTCTAGTAACATTCTTGATAAGGCAATGAAATATATTGCCTTTTTATCCTCCTACATTGATGAAATCATAACTTTTCTTGTGTTATGACAATGTACTCGTAGTCAAGAAAAGTGCCTATTTCTTTCTAGGCATCATAAAAAAATTGCTATCACTTTCCGAGATACTTTAGTAAATAAAAATTTTGAAAACCTGGGGCCTATTTAATAAAATTAAGAATGAGAAATATAAGTCAAAAAATTATGAAAATTTTGATATTTTTATGCCAGGTGCTAGTAGTATGAAGCACTAATACTATGAAAAAACGTCAGGGCATAGACAAGCCACGATCGCTTGCGAAGCGTTTCGTATTATTTCAACAGGACTGACCTGAACTTTTCGATAGCTTATGTCATAATATGTCAATCCGGTAAGATGGCAATGACGACACGGCTGGCGCAGTGGCTGAGCGATTGACTGCTGCGCTGCGTGTCGCGGCTTCGATCCCCGCACGGAACAAATATTTTTTAATGTTTGTTAAAAAAAAAAAAAAAAAACTATTGTTGACTTTTTCATCTTCATTAACGCTGAGAGCAGCGGTGGCCCAGTGGTAGCGGCCCCGACTTACGAACGGTAAGTCGTGGGTTTGAACCCAGGCAGGCGCATTACTTTGTGTAATTTATTTCATCACCACTGCTCTCAAAAACGGTGAAGGAAAACATCGTGAGGAAACCGGCATGTCCTAGAACTAAAAATTCGAAGACATGTGACATCTACCAATCCGCACTGGGCTCGCGTGGTGGATTATAGCCCATTCCACCTTTTAGAGAGGAGGCCTGTGTCCCAGTAGTTTCGTGCTCTGTAGTAGTATTCTGCGGTTTCAACGTTAATCATCATCAGCCTATAATGTTCCCAATTATAGGCTGATGATGATTAACGTTGAAACCGCAGAATACTACTACTATGTTGAGACCATCTTGTCTAATTGTCGAATAAGATAGTGGATATATCGTGGCCAGATCTTAGAATTGACCACTTCTTGATGTGGCCAACCATTTCATGAAACTTACCTAACCTTGCCTATCTTGAAGTGATCAATTGTAAGATCTGGTCACGACAGACACACCAATCAATTGACATCCTTTTTAAAAGCTGTCAAAACGCGATTCCTCCATAGATTTTGCATGGCAATGGGCAACTATGACGTAAATAATTTGTCAACTCAATGATTCAACTACGAGTATTTATTGATTTCAAAGCTATAATCTAATTTTAGATTAATTTTAGAAATCTAATCGGGTTTTCAAGACCACACTAGAGTGATATTTGAGAAGTTTCTCGGAATTATTGGTAAATGGTGTCTACTACCCCGTTCTCAAGTGCCACCTGTCACCTGTGTTTTATTTAATAAGCCCCTGGCTGGCTTCACAATGCTACCTATACACAAATGTAACATAATAAACGCATCTCTGTAGTTCAGTATCATGATCTGTGGTGACACAGACCGTGATCCTAAACTACTTTGTTTTTTCTATGAATTTTGGAAATTCGTTCTTTTTTTTTTATTGGTGGTCATACATGGTGATCAGTTGATCACGTCGCTAGGGTATTTTATCAAAAAAATCGAATTAGCCCGTTAGATAGATTTCCAAAAAATATTGGCCACGTATTTTGTTTTTTTCACTTAAACAAAAATTGTAGACGATACACTGCGTCGAAAACTCGTATGACATCACAATGTACACTTTTACTGGCGAGTGATGCGTTTTGTCTTCGTTAGTTTCTATTAATTTGATAAAACAAAAAACACGTATCCAATATTTTTCGATAATCTAACTGACTGACTTAATAATCATACTTACTTATAATCATTTTTTTTTACTCAAGAAACATTCCTAAATGCAATTTCAATTTAATTTGTTACTAAAACGGATAAAACCAGTAATAGAAGATAAAAACCTAATTCCAGATCACCAATTTGGCTTCAGAGAAAAACACTCAACGTTAGACCAGGTACATAGAATAACTAATGTTATTGAAAAAACGCTAGAAAATAAAGAAGTCTGTGCTACCGTGTTCTTAGACGTCGCGCAAGCTTTTGACAAAGTTTGGCATGAGGGTCTCATATATAAGCTCAGACGCATGCTACCAGAATTTGCAGATATCCTAGAGTCGTATTTAACTAAAAGAATGTTTAGAATACGCCAAGAGGACGCATATTCCGAGCTAAAAACCATAAAAGCTGGGGTGCCTCAAGGAAGTGTACTTGGCCCAATTTTGTACTTGTTATACACTTGTGACATACCAGAGCTGGAAAACAACACCATAGCGACCTTTGCAGATGATACTGCTATTATGGCCACCGGATCAAGCCACAGAGAAGCAGTAGAGAAAGTTCAACTAGCTGTGAACAAAGTTTACGACTGGACACAAAAGTGGAAGATCAATCTGAATGAGTCAAAATCAGTTCACATTAACTTCACAAACAAACACAGTGACTACCACCCACTCTACATAAATGGTATGCAAATACCTTATGCTAATACAGCCAAATACCTTGGCATAACTCTCGACGCCAAGCTGCGTTGGAAAGCCCATATCAAAAAGAAAAAACAGGAACTCGATATTCGTTATAAACGTTTGTATTGGTTACTGGGAAGGAAATCCTGTTTATCAATACATAATAAGTTGATAATATACAAGCATATTCTGATGCCAATTTGGACGTATGGTATCCAACTTTGGGGCTGTACTAAGCCAACCAACGTCAAAATAATTCAACAGTTCCAAAATAAAGTACTCAGGGCTGCTGTAAATGCACCCTGGTACATAAGAAACGATGACCTCCACCGTGACCTCGACATGGAATTCGTCACAACCATCACACAAAAATTTGCTGAAGCCCACGAACACAGACTCCATCGACACGTGAATGTTGAGGCAATCCAGCTGTTAGACAATACAGACATAGTGCGTAGACTAAAGAGAACTAAACCATTTGAATTAGTGTAGTGTAAGTGAATCAATAATAGTAACAATGTTGTGCTATTTATATAACACATGAAGAAAGTGTTTTATCAATTTTACCAGACTCTAAGGAAGTGTTACGAACGTGTGTAAAAGTGCATACCTAATTATGGACACTATTCTTAGCATTAACATAATTTTCTTAACGTAGCATAATAAGTTAGATTTAAATTGTTTATTAGTCTTTTTAGGCTAGATTGCAATTAATTAGTAAGAACTTGGTTCTTTCTAATAAGGAAAAAAAAAAAAAAAAAAAAAAAAAAATGCAATTTCAAAAACTCGTAGAACAAAACTGGTTCAGTTTCATGGTTCGAAACACCACACGAGTTGTGCGTTTGTTATGTAACACCATGTATACACGGTGGAAGGGACACCAACCCTAAAACGGTTATCACGTATTCAGAACCTCCCCACATAGGAGTTTTTCATCAGTAATTTAAAAAAAGAATCAGCCGTTCCATACATTTTGACCTTGTAGGCATTTTGTATGAAACAGTACTTTTTTTTACAAAATTATTTACTAAATAAAATACTGAAATCAACCGCTGCTTTCGCTTTTTTTTTGCTTTTTCAATTTTTTTTTCATTTTGTTTACGTTTTTCCGCATTTGCTGCTTCTACTCTATAATATACTGTATACATGGTAATTGTTTTAGTGTATGTCAAAGATGTTTTTGTATACAAGGTAGAAGGGACCTACCTTGTATACAAAAACATCTTTGACATAAAATTAAAGTTGTTCCAATGTTATACTTACTTTCATCCGGCACACCCTGCGCCTGAGGACAAGTGATAGCTTCGAAGGCTACCCTGCCGTACTGAGCATCAAAGATGGCGATCCGGGAGTGCGGATTGCAGCTCAGCTTGATGACATCGCCTTCGCAGCCGGTCCGACTTCGAAACTCATCTGTAGGAGTATTGGCTATTATTAGGCTTTGAGAATTTATATAATTAAGCATCGTTAGTGGGTTAATAATTAGTAGATAATGTGTGGCAATAGGCTCGCCCCCTATTACATGGGACTTAAACATAACTGGCGAAATGTGGGTGAACTATTAGGTTCACCTCTGCCTATCCCTTCGGGGTTACAAGCGTTATGTTAAATATGAAATGTAAAATATGTTACCGACACCGTCAAAACGGAATAGCTGATTCTTGCTGAAACCATTATTTTTATTTGTTTTTAATCACGTGCTGTATTCGTAGTAACATAATGGGCATCGGCGTTAAAAACTAAACAGGCACTAAATCATAAGAAAAATAAATAACACCAACTAATATACCCCAACTCTAAACATCACGAAATTGAAAATCAACAACTCCGAATTTAATAATTTCGAACGTTTACATCATCGAAGCAAAATCCACTTTAAAATACAATTAATCCCAAATAAATTCGGAAGAGCGTTCGACTCGATTTGGAATTAATAATTATAATTGAGTATCACTTTCGCCACTAATTAATTAGTGATGATAACAATAAACAGACTACTCTTTTGTCGATATCAGCATACTTAGCTACCCTTTGTTTTAGTTTCAACCCTTTCGCATCCATTAGTTTGTAATATAAAACCGCCAATACGATAAAAGCTTCGGTAAGTGTTCGTGTATCAATTAGTGGAGTGTCCGAGTGTTTTACGCTTAGGTAAGAAAGCTATAACTAATATTAATGACGAGGCCAGACGCGCGGGTGAAACGTCACTTCCTTGTTAGGCTCGGCGTCCAGCCGCTGAGTGAAACGGAGATTTAAGAGTCCGTCGAATTTATACATACTACATTTTTCGCGTGGCTTCCGAAAAGCTTCAAACGGAACGTTTTCTCGTGAAATAAAGGTTTCTACTTTAAGAAAACTCCTATTTCGTAATAGTACCTATGGCTTCCAAAATATGTATGAAAAACTAGCCAAGAGCGAGGCGGACTGGCGCACGAACGGTTCCGTACCATCTATACAACATTAGACAAAAACAGCGAAAAAATCACGTTTGTTGTATTTTAGCAGCAACAGAAATACATTATCTGTGAAAATTTTAACTGTCTAACTATCACGGTTCTTGAGATACAGCGTGATGATAGACGAACAAACAGACGGACGGACAGCGGAGTCTTAGTAATAAGTTCCCGTTTACGTTTCGTATCATTTGGGTACGGAACTCTAAAAAGCGTTACTCAATACTGTAGGAGAAAATCACTTTTATTTAATGTTATAATTTAGACCATCAGGAGATCCATAAAACGTCTGTTATAATACTTTTAATACATCGTAGATAATAGTATGTGATTCGTCACCTAAAAAACCATTGTCGTTCTGTGGGCGAAGGGTCTAAGTGACCGTAACCAATTTAAATGCAACGTCATGATACCAAATTATGCTAAAGCGATAGTAACCTCATACCCTCATACAGAGGGCACGGAATGACCTCGTAAAAAATAAAGGAGAAACATTGTTCGTGATTTAAATAAGGGTTTGTGCTATGAATTTTAAGTTGTAAATATTACCTTTTGTTTTGAATTTTTGATTCTTGTTCTGTGTTATAGCTAGCTTTTTTTCTTTTTTTCGTAAAATCACGATCTAATGACTGAATCGTCATCATCTGCCTAGCCTTTTCCCCAACTATGTTGGGGTCGGCTTCCAGTCTAACTGGATGCAGCTGAATACCAGTATTTTACATGGAGGGTCTGTGTACACAGTGTCAAATAAAAATTTAGTTAAAATCATCATCTTCCATGTCTTTATCCAACTATGTTGAATGCAGCTAAAAGCCAGGTTAGGTTGGTTTAAAAATAAAACTTTCAACCTTAGTCTAGATCAAAGTATTTCCAAAAATAAAAGTTAGTAATTAATCAAACAAAGCTTTGTTCTCATCTTTCATTGTAATTATTTTGCGGTGCTATTAAAAGTTTTTTTTTGTTATTTTGACTAAAACTGAAGAATGATTTGCAAGAATGTATTGAAAATGGAATTTGATTTAAATTTTCATTAAGTAATTCGTTCTAATTGCTTTTTCGGCTTCATTAATTCAGTTTTACCAACCTCCCACTGACTACTCATTGATAAAACTATAAATACTAGAAGTATTTATAGTTTTATAAGAAAACCAAAGTGGTTCAAATAAAGGGCTGCGGGACTGTTCGAAAGAGATACCGCGGCCCTGGAACACAGAGGGCAGGGAAGGAACATGGATGGGTTTTAGTCAGTACAAGTCTGACTCTCCCTTCCGCTCTGCCCGGAGCGGGAGAAGTCATTTGATGATTAACCATCCGAAAAAAAAAAGTGGTTCATAAAAAACCCCTAGTATAAAAACACAGGACATTATAACATCTACATACGCTCTGTAGTTTCGGCTCGGCTCATTTTTATGAATTTACATACTTTTCAATCACATTTTATGCCCTAAACAGTGATGTAATATAAATCTTTCTCAAATAAAATCAACAATTTATTTTCAAATCGAAACACGGTTTAAATTAGCCAGCAGTTCAGAACCATAACTAATTACGTTTAATTATTTAATCTGAGATGAAACATGAGAATTTAACGTAACAAGACCGCTACAAAGCTTTCTGAAATTTATATAAAAATAACAGGACAACAGGGTAGAACTAATGATGTCATTGAATACCGCCAGCACTTCTTTTTTCACTTTGAATAATAGCATAACAAATAGGTACTTATATTTTTACAAGCTTTTTGCACAAATGAAAATGAAACAGTTGTGTTGTATTATTTCAAAAATGAATGCCGAGAAAAAGTGTGTAAAAGCTTACCAAACACACTTTTTCTCGGCATTCATTTTTCTTCGGCATTCAAACTGGTAAAGAACGTTATGAGTACCAATTATGATATGACTTCTAATTTCGATATTTTTTTTTGAATAAAAATTGTTTCATTAATTCAACAGTATTGAAGGTAATAATGATTACCAAATAAATAGCGCCACTAGATGAGGTTTTAAAAGACCTCCTGCTTTAATAACAAAGAATCCAGTCCTGTTTTAATATTCAATAGATAAAATCCTAATTAAATCTGATCAGGATAATTTTCTTTTGCCTTGCCTTTTTGCCTTGTCTTTTTGTTTTGCAACCGCATTTCTAAATAAACTGATCAATATATCTAAATCTAGAATAATCAATAATATTATTTTCATTGCTAAACACCAATAAACCAAAGAAAAAAAAGCAAAACCATTATTTGAAGCTACAAACACAACAGCGAGCGTTCGGAACGCTCGTCTACACCTTTTAATGTGCATGAGGCACACCTATGGCGGCACTCCTGTACACGCCCTTACCTCCGGCCGTTCACCCCATCCAGGAATTTATTAACTGGGCATAAATCACTTCAATACACTTCCAGGAGTAAAAACCTGACGTCACGCGATCGGTGATTCTGCTACCCTCTTTTTTGTTTTAGAGGGTCATGTTATCAGTGGGGCATCCCATGTCTCTTTTTTTTGTGGGCGAACCAATTTTGATAATGGATAGATTCATTTGTGGTTATTTTAGGAGATTTTCTTTTGTTTTTTCGGAAAATAGAACTCGACTATAAATGTCGTAGGCATAGTTGAAAAAATAAAATTCCTTTGTCTTTTATTGTTCGACAAGATGATTTCGCATTTTTCATTTCGCAAATTACTTATTTTCATACCAACTTATACGGTAAACAAGCGGATCCTTCATGAATCTTAACCAAGGATTCTGTACATCAAACTTAGTAACACTGCGCAAAAAATATGGAGTAGGTATTCTGATTTGAGCACCGATTTCAAGAGCACCAAAGATTTTCCTTTTAGAGCAAGGGAATATCTTTGGCTCTAAGCATTGGTGCTCTTGAAATCGGTGCTCAAATGGATGCATTGAATAGTACAGGGGTGCAAAAGTGACATGATTCCCTTTTACCACTGGGAACCAGTGCTGTGCTGTGGGCCCCTATAGCACAGCATCATGCTGAGGTAACCTGCTTATCGCAGTCATGACGTGCAAGCTATCAACTTTTTTTTAGTTCTGTCCTTTTGTATTTATAATTATTAGTTACGCGTTGTTTGTTTTTTTTTTGTCAAAAATAAAGTTAAATTTTTTATTACGTGGATACCAAAACGTAATTGTTATTTTTTTTTCTTCATTTCTATTTTAACACCAAAACATCAAAATCGATTGCTCTGGTAAACCGATTAATTTTTTAGTTAACCAAAAGGAAAAACGGGCTCCGGTAAAGCAAACTCATTAATTTTAGAAGTGCTCGTTAGAATACGTACTTTACTGAATAATTACGACCCTGATGGAGGGGAAATGAAAAAATCGAAGGAAATTCAAGACTCAGCCAGCCAATCCTTACTTCCGTACTAATATTATAAACTAGCTGATGCCTGCGGCTTCGCCCGCGTGGATCTCGTTTATCGCGACCAAAAGTAATCATGAAATTTTTACCCCGTTTCCGCAACAAAAACTTACTAAAACCTTCCTCGAGAACCACTCTATCCATTGGTGAAAACAAAATCGGTGCAGTGGTTTTCGAGTTTATCGCGAACAGACAGACAGACGCGGCGGAGGACTTTGTTTTATAATATGTAGTGATAGTGATAGTGATACGGAGGTCTACAGTCCCTATTAGGTGTATAAAAATCAAGGTCCTGAGTCAATATGATGAAAAGATATGGGCAAATTTAGATTTTCGCGATAACTTGTAAGTACCTACCAAAATTTACCTTAATTTTCATTTTTTTGGACTTTTCCCTTTGCTTGTGCTGTAAGAGCTTGCTTCTAACCAAAATTGACCATTCTAGGTCAACCGGAAGTACCCTATAGGTTTTGGGTTGAAATCTTATATGGTATAATAGATACTGTATCCACTGTTGTAATTGTTTTTGCAAGATTTTAATTATCTGTGTCCTTTTTTTTACCCGACTAGCAGTTTTAGCACTCTATGTATGTATGTATGTTTCTATTTACGTATGCTCCTCCGTACCGCCTAAACTATGCAGCCGATTTTGATGAATAAGGTGTCAATTGATTCATTTTTATGGCCCAAGTAACATAGGCAACAGTTTGACCGACTTCAACAATAGTCGATTTTACCTTCTTAACCCCGAATTTAACTAGAGCGTAATTTTTCAGTAGTCGCGTTTTTTGTTGTAGAATACAGCAGGAATTCTTGTTTCTTAAAATTGAAATGCTTTGTATAATATTAGATACAGAATAAATATTATCCGAGTAAGTATTTACTAGTTTTAACTTCAACAGTTAGCAGATATTTGTTGTTTGAACTAAATCGTAATTTTTCTGTCAACATCCCCGGAATGATTAGCTCAGCTAAAACTTTAATTCATTAAGCGTTTAACGAACACCAGAACTCGATTAATAATTTCAAAACTTGGTCAATTCTGTTTCAACGAACATAACTTTATATTAACGGAACAAGTTTCCTGCAACAAAATATTCGGCGAGAAATTGAAAATGATTCAAATGTAGAAAAATAAACTGATTAATAAATAATAAATGACTTCACAAACCACAAAATTCAATTTAATACATTGTTTTGTCTCCTTCATATACAAAGCATTAACAGAAACAATATTCTAAATATGTTCAGTGTTAAATGCATTCATTTATTTGTGGTGTAAGTGGGCGTTAGTTTTAACTAGAACATACCTTTAAATTTAGAAAACAGTAATTCGACCAAAGAGACTTACAAGACCTAAAGAGCGGACTTTGCGAATATTTTCATACAAACATTTTTATCCGTGAAAATGTTCGATTTTGACACACGAATGCTACCTGACAGGCAGGCGTATGACACTAGATAGAACGATTTGTTACTTAGTAACAAATCGTTCTGTCTAGTAGTACCAAGAAAAAAAATCGTAGTCCCATAGACTACGATATTTTATTTTTAATTATTCATCTTGTCCCATCTATCGCTCGTAAATATTTAAATGTGTTTGAACTCAACTCTCTGAATAGTTATTTTTCCATAAAGATACCCATGTGGAACTGAATATTGTTTCCCCGCCAAATCTCCTATTTCTGACAGATTCCCATCAATTTTACACTCATTCTTGGATTCAAGTTTAATCCTCAGCTGAAAAAGCATATAGTAAACAGATAATCTTTATTGGTGAAGCTTTGCACACACATTATTCAATTCACATTTAAACTCCCTATTCAACCATTTCTGCCCGACTGAATACCGAATTTGAAACGGCAATAGCCAAGCACCTTAGGAAGTGAGACTGATATGTGACGAGGTCGTGAGTTCAAACGCATTCATTACTCAATTGACGCGGTCCCCACTTTTAGTAAATTGGCCCTTCTAAATGAGTTATATTCTAAAAGGATCATGGGCAATTTTCTATGAAAGCTGAGTGTAGGATCAACAGAATTAAAGCAAGATATCTCAAATAGTAGGTAGCTTACAGTTTGGACTTCACTTCAAACTAAAACAACAAGTAACAGGACCTGTCGTTGGAGAACATAAATAGAGGCACCTGAAATAATGTTGCCTTTTTTATAAATATATTTTGCGAAAGATTTGACCTAGTATACAAACTTATAATACACCTAATTTAACAAGGGGGTTCCGTTACACAGTCTTATGTTTTTTTCCGATGAGAAATCATCAAATTGGCGTCTCCCGCGGCGGCTGGGACGAGAGGTTCGCTCCCTCGGGCAGACCTCCACAGTGTGCACCACCGTGTCCTCTGGGCGATCCTCACAGTGATAGCACCCGGGCGTTTCCTCCCGCCCGTTTCAGTGCAGGGACCTTCCGAAACAACCGTGTGCGGTGAGGATCTGCGTCAGGCGGAAGGTGAGGTTGCCATGGCGCCTCTCTAGCCGCTCCTTAAAGATGGGACTTATCGCCACTATTGTGGCGTGCCCTTCCGGTACACAGCCTCAATCATTCTCAACCAATTCTAGGACTTCGGCGGCCTAATTTGGAATAATTACTACGTGTTGTGTAATATCTGTTTTAAAACAGATGACTGTTATACTACTATGTTCGACAAAATACAGGATTTTTCAGACAAAACAGTTTCAATGGCCCTTTTTTATTTTCATTGCTCTTGTCTCCGGCAATAGGCACTTGTCGCAATATAATGATTTGGAGTTCTTATTATAAGCTATGACTTGAGATATATTTCAATTTTGTTGGATATTTCTAGATAGGAGCTATCTGCTGAATTGCTAGTAATTTGATAAAATTAGGCACTAGCAAAAAAATCGGTAGCAAAATTACTAGCAATCATTGGTTCTATTCGATAAAATAGAATTAAACATAATTTTTGTTCTATTTCTGTTCCATAATTATCTTTTTCTTAACCTTTTATACTTGGAGAGACCATACTATAAAGGCAAAGTTGCGCTGGTTAGACCTAGTTGCATAGGAAACTTTTATAAAGACAGGTTTCTAGAACGGGCAAGACGGAACGGGTCGGTACTGGTCGGTGCGGGTAAAATACAAATCCAATATTTCCTGTACTCACTCGCACATAAAGGAAGATGCGCACAGTGTATCGGGAACTTACATCTTTATGCAAGCCCCCACTCACACACTAGGTGAAATCTTCTTAATATTAACATTCGATCAAACATATGACTTTCCTAATAATGTTGGATCCACTGGATGCGAGTCGCACGGGACCTGTCAATGTGGCGGCACTTGGGGGAGGCCTATGTCCAGCAGTGGACGTCTCGTCTTTCGGCTGAAATGATGATGATGATAAATAATGTTGCATTTAGAAGATACTACGATATACCATCATTAAATAATGATATTACTCTACTCTACATGAAGGATGCTACAATATTTTGCATTTGAACATAGGCAGTCGCATATACAGTACTGGTTTGCATCTGGTTTGACTGGAAGCTGACCCGAACACAGTTGGGAAAAGCTTAGGCAGATGATGATTTGGCAGACCGATGAGTGAAGCTCAATCTTACGCGGGATGTTGAACTAATATATCATCCCGCCTGTATTTCCTGATGGGTGAGGCTGAGGTGTACCTAATAGTACACCCACATTTCGCCATTCATGTTTAAGCCTATGTTTTGTTTGAAATAGGAGGCGAGCCTGTTACCATGAACCGGGCAGGAATTCAGACTTCGTAGCCTGCTACTGAGAATTTCCTGGTGGAAAAACCCAATAACACATGCTCATCATTTCTGACTTCGGTTTCCCATACTCCTTTTTGTAGAAGTCATCATCATCCACCATTATCATTCACCTGCCCTTATCCCAATTTATTTGGGGTCAGGCATGTCTTCTTTCATACTTTCCTATTACTTTTTAGAGAAAAAATTGAAGGAAAAAAATAGGAAAAACAATGACAATGCAAGAAAAATCTAAAATCTCACAGCATCAAAAAACTATTAAAACAAATCACAAAAAGTGAAAATAGTACCGGGGCTTGAATATGCAACCCATAGTTTACAGAGCGATCATGAAACCCGCTAGGCTTTTTTCTCCGTTGACGTAAGCTTAAAATAGCTGCTCTTATGCACGTCATGGCTGAAATGTCAAACAATTGAAGAATGCGGACATAGTGCAATATTGCTAAGCAAGTAGCGCAATAATATAAGATGTATAGCCTAAGTTGTGATGAAGGAATATTTGTGCAAAATTTGAACAGAATCTATGCAGTAGTTTTTACACCAAGTCGGAACATCGATTTGGAAGAGATTTTTTTTTTAAGATTTTTTTTTTAGGGCCTGATTCTACTGCCTTCTGGCAGTACTCCTCGATACGGCTCGCATTGTGAGGAATTTCCTGTCTCTGGAGCCCTAACCACCGGTAGCTTGGACCCTGTTCCCGACACCGGCGGACCGCTATTTTTTTATATTTTTAAATGTTTTTATATGGTTTGTTTTAAGAAATAATTAAAAATGTGTATATAAATGAATAAACGATAATATATAAAGATATTGGTTTTACATTCTCACCTGAGCATATGGGATCAAAAGTTTTCTTGTCTTCTCTTTGTGTCATAACATTTTATTTGACATGTGGAATTTTTAAGCTTGATTGATATTTTGATAATGTTTTTGGAGGAAAATATTGCCTACATTTACTGTCAAATATTGCGTCAATGATCTCTTGAATTGCAGGTTATCGAGGAGGTCATGTTATTTCAATTTGGCTAAATGCCTATATTTCGTGTCGAATATTGCGTCAATGATCTCTTGAATTGTAGGTTATCGAGGAAGTCATTTTATTCAAATTTGGTTAAGCGGATATGTTTGTTTTTGTTTTATCTTGTTTTGTTTTTTTTTCCACAAATTTATATCACCACCAGTGTTCCTACAAATCATCAACGTAGTGACTCGAACCTTGTAAGTAACCGTGTCATGATTCAAAAGCCAAAACACCACTAAAATTGATAATTTTCATCGGTCATCTTCTTATTTTGACCGTGTTGGTTGAATTTTTGAATCCAGCAGTACAACATAACATCACGCCTGTAATCCCCGTAGGGTTGGGCAGAGGTGTACCTAATTGTACACCCACATTTCGCCAGTTATGTTTTAAGTCCCATGTAATAGGGGGCCTATTGCCATCAACCGGGCACAAATCCAGACTCCGTGGCTGCTACTGGGAAATGCCTGATGGAAATACCCAATAGCACTTTGCCCGACCTGGGAATCGAACCCAGGACCTCATGCTCAGCAGTCGCGCTTGCGACCACTCGACCAACGAGGCAGTCAATCCAGCAGTATTTTGTTAGTAAATTTTTTAAACCAACTTAAAAAAAGAGGTTGTGATGGATATTGTCGTCATGTATCATCTCCCTAGCCTTTTCCCAAGCTAGTTGCCTATCTGACCTCCACAACCCAGTTAGCCCAATGGTATACCATGCCTCTTGGTAAGTCTGGTTGTCTGACTTTCGGGCCACTGACTACCTGTAACGACTGTCAAAGATCTACAAATGACAGCCAGGACCAATAGCTTACCATGCTTTCAAGGCACGGGAGAAATTCGATTTGTAATGGGTGGTCACCCATCCACGGACCAACCTAGGCAAGCGCGGCTTAACCTAAAGATCGACCCGAGCGGCTGTTATTATCTAACCACGAGTTTTGAATAAGTGAATATGAAGGCAAAAATATTCATGCTTCACTAAAAAAAATGTTATACTCACACGGACGGCATTTATACGCAACCTCGACGTACTTGCTCTGCGTCGGACAGGGGTCCACGAGGCCTGGCATTGGCAGAGTACTGAACTTGCACTGAGGCTTCTTTTGGCAGGCTTCCACCACCGTCTGCAGTAATGAGTACTAGAAGAAAGAGGTTTTAGTTAATTAATTTGAATTATATAGATGTACTCTAGATTTTTTTACATATGAATTGAATGATATGAATGTTGACAAAATTGATATAACTTTTGCTTAAACTTTTAAGGTGAAGGTCCTTTTTAGGGTTTCGACCCAAAGGGTAAAAACGGGACCCTAACTAAGACTTCGCTGTCTGTCCGTCCGTCTGTCTGTCACCAGGCTGTATCTCGTGAACCGTGATAGCTAGACATTTGAAATTTTCACAGATGGGGTATTTCTGTTGCTGATATAACAACAAATAATAAATTTATTTAATATTTGAAGGGGGCTCCCATACAAGAAACGTGTTTTTTTCGGTATGGTACGGAACCCTTCGTGCGCGAGTCCGACTTGCACTTGGCCATGTTTTTATATTGCTGCAAGGATATTTTTTCGCTGGAATGATGTTGACAGGGAGATTTGTGCAATTTAATATATGAAATGAAATAAAAAGAAAGCTGGCAATATTAATTGCGTTTTTGGCCACGCATCAGAAGTTCCTTGAACAGGTATTAGCTGCTGTAAATAAAGTATATGTAATAATATTCCAGTAATATACATACAATCACGCTGTAAGCCCTAAAGGGTTAGGCAGAGGTGTACTTATTACCACATTTTGCCACAGTAAGTTAGATTACTTTTAATATTGAAGAATCATCAAACCAACAAACAATAAATCGCGAAAAAAATATTCCAACTTAATAAATTATCCTTTTCCGTAAAAAACGACATACATCGTCAACTTTAGAAAGTATCCCTAAGAAAAATATCGCTTTAAGTGTCAAAGAGGATCTAATGTTTCCTATTAAAGTCATCTTTCTTTTTTTATGTCATAGCATGACAAACGGCCCATTGGCCCACCTGATGTTAAGTGCTTGTAGACATCCGCAATTTCGGCACCTTTTGCAAATAAGGTTTTATGAGTAGACTCTCCCCAAATTTTGAAGACGCTTTTTATGGATGTCTAGGGCCGAGTACATTAACTTTAGAAGCATTATTAATATTTTTAACTTTCCGACCTATCTAAAGGTGACTTATTAAAGCCTTATCATCTTCTTAATTTTTTTAACCGACTTTTTTGTCTATTCTTGTACATTATAATTTAAAACGTCTGTCAATGAACCATGCGTTACTTTTGTTTGAGACCTTGGAATGACTACATAGTATAAAACAAAGTCGCTTCCCGCTGTCTGTCCCTATGTATGCTTAGATCATTAAAACTACCCAACGGATTTTGATGTGGGTTTTTTAATAGATAGAGTGATTCAAGAGGAAGGTTTATATCTACGTTGCACCCGTGTGAAGCCGGGGCGGGTCGCTAGTACTAAATCAACCTATCATTTCTGAAAGATACGATACGTAAATTGTTGTTGGGTATGCCTGAAACTACAGAACTCCACCTGTTTTGACCTATAAAGGGTGTAAACAGACTCTAAGCGAAGTCGAAAAACACTTCTTTTCCCCGTCATTGTGATCATTTTTTTGTTCTAGACCTTACCTGGGAACCATCTAGTTACGGAGATATTGGGGGTTAAAGTTCCAACTTTTTCACATTTTTTTTTTATATACATGATCTAAATAATATAATATTTTAATCTAAGATCTTTTAACTCCTCCAGGACCAAGGGGTCCTACTACTCAGTCAATCCTCCAGCACAATGTTTTGAGTGCGTTACATTGAGTTCTACTGCAAAATGTAATTTTTCGTCCAAAAAAAAAGTCGTTTCCCAGCACTAATTTTTGCGTAAAGTTACCTAATTTGATGTACATAATGCTTGGTTGACGGTTTCGTGAAGAGTCTGTTTACACCATGTATACGCCTTTTGCTCTATTTACGTCCATACAGTAGGAGGCCTAAACTGGCCGCTTTAGCAGAATCATAACATAACATAACATAACATCACGCCTGTAATCCCCGTAGGGTTAGGCAGAGGTGTACCTAATAGTACACCCCCATTTCACCAGTTCTGTTTAAGTCCAATGTAATAGGGGGCGAGCCTATTGCCAGACTACTAATCCACACTCCGTGGCTGCTACTGAGAAATTCCTAATGGAAAAACCCAATAGCACTTTGCCCGACCTGGTAATCGAACCCAGGACCTCATGCTCAGCAGTCACGCTTGCGACCACTTGACCAATGAGGCAGTCACGCTTACCAACGAAGCAGTTTAACAGAATCATAATAGGATAATGGAACATGGTCACACACGCAGTTAATCAATTGTCACTTTGTATTGTTATCCTACAATGATTTGCAGCGGCCATTTTAGGACTTTTTTTTTCGAATGGGAAATCATCAAAAGACTTCTCCCGCTCTGGGCAGAGGGGAAGGGAGTGTTAGACTTGTACTGACTAAAACCCATCCATGTTCCTTCCTTGCCTTTTGTGTTCCAGGGCCGCGGTATCTCTTTCGAACAGTCCCGCAGCCCTGGCAGATCCATTTTAGGCCTTCTGATCATACATAGACGCTCCGAGGTGAGTTATACGCACCTCTCTTCTAAAATATTGATCATTTTTAATTGAAAGATTACTTAGGTAAACATTCATCAACATCAACTTGGTTGTTGTGATAATACCAATTCCCGTTGCTTCTAATCGTGAGTTTTTATAAAAATTTCAAATAGACACGCTTTAAAAAACTAAATTCTAATCCTTTTAATACTTCAAATACAATTAAACATAAAGGGGACGATACATTAGTTAGCTATCCGCATACACACTGCATGCAAGCTGACACTATACATTACCTAATTAGAATTCAGGCTACACCAGCCAATCAGAATGCGTTATATGACCGAGCCAGCTACAATGCGAACGACGAGTGTAATCGAAGCCTAATGTTTCAATAAGGGGTTTGATAACTGAATGGAATTTCTGGATAGCTTTGGTGAAACAAATTCTACAATATTTGGAAATTTTGGATACAATGATATACCATGGGTGGTGGCACGGTTGGCGCAGTGGCTGAGCGATTGGCTGAAATATTTGCATGGCCTACAGATAGTTGTTCCGGGTCTGGCTGTTTGTGTCATGTGAGTTTAAATGTTTGTTAATGCACACACGATACAGGAGAAATGCCTAGTGTGGGGCAACGTTTAAAAAAAAAATGCTTTATTTACTATTATTTTTTTGGTTTTGTGCTATTTTTTATTTTGTTTTTTTTTTTTACGACATTTTAATTTTGAATTTGATTTTGCCATTTAATTTTGATTTTGTTGAATTTTGTATTTAATTTTGATTTTGTATAATTTTTGATATTAATTCTGTTTTTCAACATTGATTTAAATTTTAATTACTTTAAGATAACTGGTAACAATTATTATTTTATGGGGCATGCGGTGCTAACCAAAAGAAATTGTTATACTAACCTTAGATATAAGAATCTTTATTTTAACATGTAACAGTATAAACAATTGTTGGTTGGCCAGAAATAATAATAAATAAATAAATAATAATTCAAATAATTTGTACTCTTAACTCATCATAACATTCTCCCGCCTTTATCCCAATTTATCTGGGATCAGCGCAGCATGGCTTCTTATTCCATACTTCCCTATTGCTCGTTATCTCAGCAGACACCTGCTTTCTTGTTTTATCATCTTTCACAATTTGTACTCTTAACTACCTAACTATAAACAGGAAATAACCTAACCTAAAAACCACCTTAAATATAACATCAAAAAATCCTTCTCATGAATTTTTCTAACGCAACAGTAATGTGGAAAATCTTTCTCTTATCCTTCGGATTATGATCGATAATGTGTTAAGCAATAGGCGTGCTATTTACCAAAATCTAATAAAAGACAGCTTTGAAATCTAAGATTTAATATTATTAGGCATTTTAAAACGCTGTACTATTGATGCATTACCAACCTGCATAGCATTAGGTCTCTTACAATTCTTGCTCGCTTCTACTTCTTTATTCCTCAAGGCAGGACATCCCTGTTCTTCCCCAGCCTTCCCGTACTGGGCCACCTGTATACTGATGGTGGTGCCTCTAGGACATGCTAGGGCTACCGTCTCGTCGTTGCAGACTGACCGCTGTATGACCTTGAGAGTGTCCAGGAGGAGTGCTGTAACAATGGAAAAAGAGATTTATTACAAAGAGTTCCGCGTGTAGGTCGGTTAACTAGTGACGGCGTTACGGGAATCGCAAAATAAGAACTGGATTTACTTGGTCATGGAGTAAGTTTATTAAAATATATTACAAGGAGCAAGAATGCCGACCGACCGAACCCGGAGATGAAAAGTTACTGACTAGTTTTACATTTGAGCAATTGCCGAAAATGGATTGTTATTTCATCTTGGTGTTTATACTTTCATTAAATATGACAATCTGGGCGAGTATCACAAATAAATAAAACTGCCTGCTGGTAAACTTGTAAAATTCTTCAACCACTTTAGTAACAACAAAAACTGGTCAAGTGCGAGTCGGACTCGCGTACGAAGGGTTCCTTACGACATAAGACAAAATCGGGAAAAAAATCACGTATTGGGGCCCCCTTAAATATTTATTTTATTTTAATTTAACTATTTATTTTTAAAGTGAAATACAACTAAATATTATGTGAATATTTCAAGCGTCTACCTGTCGCAGTTATTAATATCGAGCAAAAAACGGCAAAAAATCACGTTTGTTGTATGAGAGCCCCCCTTAAATTATTTGTTTTTCTGTTTTAAGTATTTGTTGTTATAGCGGTAACAGAAATACATCATCTGTGAAAATTTCAACTGTCTAACTATCACGGTTCATGAGATACAGCCTGGTGCCAGACGGACAGACAGACAGACGGACGGACAGTGGAGTCTTAGTAAAAGGGGTCACGTTTTACCCTTTGGGTACGGAACCCTAAAAAGTAAGGGAAGCGTTTTCTTTCTCTTCCAGAGAAATAATAAAAAGCCATATGACATTACGGAACCCAAGCGAACGATAATCTTTTTATAGCATCAAAAAATTCGGAATACAAAAGTGTATTCTTAGAACTCTGAACGTCACATACCGAAATTACCCGGAAAGCAAAAAAAAAAACAACAAATGTATTGTAACTGACAAGTGACAACCCTAGAACCAATTCTCGCAAATATCAATATAGTTCAGGTGTTCACTACATAAACGAGGCAATACAGAACTGGGTATAATCCAGAAATCCAGACTTATCCAATATATGTCAGTACAAATTAGGGCAGAACAACACGACCTCGTAGAGGAGGCTCGGCGTCTAAGTATAGATAGATATGTCGCAGAATAATTGGAAACATCTAATATTTACGAAAACCTTATATTTTTTGCCATATATTTTTGGATACTAATAAAGATTTTCTTATCTTTATGGCTGTCATTATCATTATCAGGATTCTTACAAACAACTAGATATTCTTAGGTTATTTGCGAACAAAAATGATACGTATGAATGCTCATTGGCTGATTTGAAAGTGTTTCAGTTACGGATGCGTTAATTGGTTTAAAGCTAAAAATTTTTTTTTCATTTTTTTTAGAAAACGTTACCCCGCACTAGGAATTTCTCCTGTATCGTGGGTGTGTTTACATTTAAACTCACATACACAAACATCCAGACCCAGAACAACTACTTGTAGGCGATACAAATATCTGTTCCGTGCGGGTATCGAACCCGCGATACGCAGCGCAGCAGTCGATCACTCAGCCACTGCGTCGTCTAAGAAAATTTGAGGCTCGTCGAACAAAATTATATAAGAGTTAAAATTAAAGTTACAATCGTCCTAAATAGACTAGATTTTATGTAAAACCCTGATCATCATCAGCCTATAATGTTCCCACTGCTGGGACACAGGCCTCCCCTCTATCAGAGGAAAACCCTGATCGCTCATCACCAAAACCATTTTTTTTTTCAGTAGCCTGTGCTGTCCCCCTGCTGGGCAAAGGCCCAATTCCTTCCACGTGCTCTTTTCACGTTTTTAGCTTCCTATAATACGATCCTTCACAAAAATCCCAGGCCTTTCGGAAAAAAAACGTCCCTTCCAATAATCCTGTGACAGAAACACGTGAAAAAATAGACACGTGATTCAGAAAATAACAGTAATAATCAGCGTCTTCGTAAACAAGAGACAACAAATAAGAACATTCGAGGAGCTGATTGCGTCACACCCCCGAAGAGAAGACGTTGATACCCTAATGACATATGTTTTGTTCCGATTAACTTCGGAACTTTCACTGTTCAAGTTTGATGCTTATAAGTTGCTCGGTTATTGTCGCGTACGTTTTATTATTCGGGAAAGCAATTTCGGAGGAGAATCGAGTGTGAAAGTTAATGGTTTTTACCCTTTGGCTATCTTTCACGCAGAAACACAATAATACTTACGCAACCACAACTTTAAAGGTCTACGACAAAAGTATTTTGTAATTAGTTTTCGATAAGCGTAGCATTTCATAATCAGGCTGTAATGTTTCCACTGCTGGAATAAAAGGTCATTACATATTCAAAAGTAAATTCTAGTTCTACAATCCTTTTTCTTTTTTTCGGATGGGAAATCATCAAATGACTTCTCCCGCTCTGGGCAGAGCGGAAGGGAGTGTCAGACTTGTACAGACTAAAACCCATTCATGTTCTTTCCTTGTCCTTTGTGTTACAAGGCCGCGGTATCTCTTTCGAACAGTCCCGCAGCCCTGGCAGGAGTTATACAATCCTGTGTTTCAAATTTTCGTCTAGTAATGGAGAATTAACCCGAAATATAATTGTGCTTAGTAGCAGTGCTAGTCTAATGGTGTGACCGTCGAACTGCCAAATCATAGGTCTCGAATTTGAACCCAAGACAGGCACCTCTGAGTTTTCGGATTCATGTGCGTATTGTATAATTATCACTTGCTTCGGTGAAGAAAAACATCTTGAGGAAACCAGCATGCCTGAGAGATATCGACGGCATGTAAAGCCAAGTCAGAGGCCAATAGCCGGCAACTTCGAGGTTCGGCACTAACCACACTATAACCAATTGCTCAGTAGCATTAACTTTTATCCTGAATCGGTTTGGTTTTAAATCTAGGTTCATGACATGACTGAGTCTTTTTCTAAAGCAGGTAGGTACAGGGCTAAATTTGTGACCTATATTTTTAGCAGTTTTCACAAACCTTCCCTTTACCAATGTTCAACGAAATAAACTAATTACGTTAACATGTAATTAGGTTTGCTTTATAAGATGACATTTTTCATGCTAAATGCTTGCGTGTTTGCTGTAGGCGTAAATATACGAACATTAAATTATAGCAAATGATATACGCGACACACCCTCGTTTTTTTTTATGTCGACATAATTATACGATGTCACAACAATATAGTTAGTTTATATCCGGTATTGTTATTTATGTACAAAAACGTATGCGTATTTCGTACCTAAAAACGAATCTAAGCGGAATGTCAATTCTTTACTAATTTTGAATTAAGTACATTAAAAACTTTCAAAGGCCATGTTTCATGAACGTACATGAAACATGGCCTTTGAAAGTTTTTAATGTTGGTTTCATTCAAAATTTAAAGGAAAGATGATTAAATCTCAATAACATAACATCACATCACGCCCGTAATCCCCGAAAGGTTGGGCAGAGTTATACCTAATGAATTGGGGGAGAGCTTATTTGCCATCAACCGGGCTCAAATCCAAACTCCGTGGCTGCTACAGAAAAAATCCTGATGGGAAAACCCAATAACAATTTTCCCGACCTTTGAATCGAACCCAGGACCTCATGCACAGCAGCCACGATTGCGACTACTAGACCAACGAGGAAGTCAAATCTCAAGAATGAAAAGGTAAAAGAACAGACTTTTTTTGGTCTAGGAGAACCACGATTTTTTCTTACGGACATAGAGGGTGCAAAAAGACTTTTAACGAATCCGAAAGGCACTTGTTCTCCCCGCCATTGCGATATTTTTTTTGTTCTAGACCATACCTGAGAACCTTCTAGTTACGGAGAGATAGGGAGTCAAAGCTCCAATTTTTTTTAAATACTTGTTTTTAATGTTCAATTTTTACTTTAGGCACTTCCACGACACCCGTATTATTCAATCCATCCATCAGCACAATGTTTTGAGTGCATTACATTGAGTCCTATCGTAAAACGCGATGATATTTTCACCTCAAAAAAAATTCCCAACAATATTTTTTGCGTAAACTTACTTAGTTCGATGTACATAATGCTTAGTTGACGGATTCGTGAAAAGTGTTTACACCCTGTATATTCCATTTATTATTAATCCATAGTTTCAATAAATAAAAGCAGCACGTGTCAACATGTTTTCACAAAATGGTTGCCAAAATAAAAGCACGTAACACCAGAAAAAATAAATACTGGAAATAAAATAATATTGAAGCCTACCAGACAGTACCCAATACATAGTTAATGTATTGCCAACATTTATTTGGTAGACTGGACTCTAAAATAAATTCCTTTGGTGTGAAAAGTGTAATACCTTGTTTTGGTACAATTTATTGGCTACTAAAAGGCGTATTTGTTTTATTGGGCCAAAGAGACGGTTTATTTCAGACGTTACATCTTTATTTTATCAAAGTTTAAATTGAATTTATATATAATCTTTTATGTTACTGCTGGAAAAAAATACTAAAAGTAAACGGCTCATTAATTAGTTAATCTAAAAATAATATTCAGTCGTTGATTTTATCCCACCACACTTGCATTGCTGACGCTACGTCAACGGCAGAGTTGTCATTGGTACTGCAATTGTTAAGGCTTGAAGTAGCAAATAACGATAAATTAAATACTGAGACAGTTTACTGCCTGTGCCTATCAAACAATATAAAATTGCTAAGTACTACTAAGTGCGTGCTCTTAAGTAATATTAGACGAAAAACTGTGTTGTAAAAATCAGATACAAAAAGTCGCTCCATGTAAAACACAGCTGCATCAAGATAGACTCGAAACCGATCCTAAAATGACCTAGAGTGTCCATGGAGTTTCTTGTCCATTCTTCTCCATAGAGATCTACGCTTTGGAATGGCAACTACAATAATATATAATACTTTCACATGTTATTATGCCTTGTGTCTGTGACTGTAGCTTAGCCTTCTTTGTTTTTCTGACATTCTAAAGTGCCTGTAATGGTCTAATTGAAATAAATGCTTTTGAGTTTGAGTTTTAATGTAGAGAAATGGTAAGACACAGTGATAAGTATAAAAGTTGCGTTTACTAAAATGGTGCCGTACACTACTAAAATTACATACAAGATGTAACATTATAAACACAAGCCCTTTCGGGTGGTTTCCAGGACCAAAAAAATTAACAACTTTTGTTCGAAGAAAGTTTCTGTCAAGTTCTTAAGGGATCGATGCAAGCAGCTGATCAACATGTCTAATAAAACAAAAAATAAAAGCTATGAATTTCCTAAAATCATAGAACAAAGTTCTTCAATTTCATGGGCTGAGCCACCACGCGAGAGGCAGCTATCAGCTGTTAGTCGCGTAACACCATTATGTCTCATTACTATCGTAACGTGAAACAGTGGGCAGGCAGAGCACCCGCGTGGCTCGCAAGCGGGTGTTGTGTTATTGGAATAAAAGCGAATGAGTATAAGAAAAAAAATTCTTTAGCACGCCACATTTTTCCCAAATTACTGTAACTCCTAAAAGCCAAAATCAACAGCGGCGACCACCAGAAAAATGCTGAGACAGAGACACAACAAAACAAGGCCAATATACACAAAGCGACGTTTCCACCTGGGAGCCCAGTTGCAATCTGCGGTATACGAGTTTACATACTCGTGACTTTCTATGTTAAAATGGTCGTTGTTACATTACATGTACAGCTGTGTAATCAAGTGTCGAGACCTCGATGTATCGACGTTACCGGTAGTTTATATTCCTCGTGACAGGGAGCGCCCCTATCGGCGATCTTAGGTACTTCCATGCGCTTTAGAAGCTGGCTTTCGATAAAAGGTTTTTCCTGTACAGTTTAAAAGGTTCTTCTTAATTTGGTATAAGAGTGTGCTAAAAAAAAGATCTGTTTATTTTCGTATTGTTTTCTCTGTTGCATTTAAATTATGAAGAATATGACGCGGTTTGTGTAGGTGTATAAACGTCAGCGTAATCCAGAATGTCTAAGTTGGAAAATTAGGTTTAAATATCAAGTGGCTTTCTTCATTTTTAGACGAAGACTCCAAAAAAATTATTTCATTTGATATCACTTTAATTGAAAGGTCAAGAAAAAAGTATTTTCTCAGTCTTCAAATCTTCAACTAAAAGTTTATTTTTTGGAACCCACTATCCAATCTTTATTTATAAAACAAACACTTCAAGAATAAGACTTGGGAACTATAAAGAACTGTGCTATAAATATACAAAAAATCTAACCTAAAAGTGTACTAGAACCGTCTGGGATTTGAGACTTGAAAATTCTAGAAACTTCAAATAAGAAACTCAAACTTTAAGTCTAAGAGAACTTTGTGAACCTACTCAAAACTTTAACACTCTCTGAATCATAATTAACAATGAAGGATGCTTCTTTACATATGATACTTCTATAACTTTATTTTTGAAGTTTTGTTAAAGTTTTAATAGGTATATGGACTTTGTAATGAAGATAATATTCGAAACGATTTATTTTTAACCATGTAATCACGCCTGTAATGCCTGAAGGGTTAGGCAGAGGTGTACCTAATAGTGCAACAACATTTCGCATCATCATTACTATCGCCATCATCATTCTCTTGCCTTTATCCCAATTTATTTGAGGTTGCCAGTAAAAAAATAAAAATGTTTATTTCAATTACATAAGTCTTAACAAACATAAATTGAAGATCACCTTTTAAGCAATAAGATGCTTGTGTTAGGTGACCCCGCTCTTTCACTTAGCAATAAAGTGTATGCAATGGAAAACAAAAATAATAAAAAAAGAAAAGAAAATATAAAAATTCAAAGATTAAAATTAAATTAAAGGGGAGCGCATTTGTGTGATGTAAGTAAGTGGTTTATTGTATGTGTGTGCATAGGAGTGGGTTATTGTGTGTGTGTCATGTCTACTTCTTCCATACTTCTCTATTCTCGACATCTCTTTTCTAGCCTAGCCATCAACCGGGTACAAATTCAAACTCGGTACCAGACACAGATCAATGATGAATGTTATCTCGAAAGTTCATATTGAAATGTAGGATTATCGATTACAGACCTTCAACCGTTCACAAAACGTGTACATTCCTTTACAAGTAATCAATTATAGACAGACATTTATGGCAGATCTAGTATGACCATGCACTGCATACCGATCATAAGTCACTAGAAGTCATATTGAGCAAGCCATTACTTTTGGTTCCAGCCTAGATACGACGAATGATGATGTGAATGCATGGATATGAGTTTAAGGTCGTATATACTCTGGGCAAATGTATCTATATCGCGGGTTCCTCTAAATGAAATAATGTATGACCGAGTATCTGCAGAAGTTGAGGTGCAGACTTGTTTTATGTTAGAGAATGTACCAAAATATGCAACCCGTGAAAAAATAAACAGAGTTAGATAGTCAACCATCTGTTGTTACTTTCTAAATATTACGTCTATTTTAGGCCAAACCAAAAAAGACGTGATTTGAACGAAAACATACATGAGTTTACCAAAAAAAATATTTTAGCTATTACGTATTCGCAGTTTTCTTCATTTGACAATACATTATCTGCTTGGCGTTCCTAAATTAACTACGATAGGCTTTTTTTTCGGATGGGCATCATCCAATGACTTCTCCCGCTCTGGGTGAAGCGGAAGCTAGGGAGTGTCAGACTTGTACTGACTAAAACCCATCCATGTTCCTTCCTTGCCATTTGTACTGCGGTATCTCTTTCGAACAGTCCCGCAGCCGTGGCAGGCATCGGCCCTTTGCTTCAACTTCTAGTCTAACTAGATGCAGTTGAATACCAGAATTTTACATGAAGTGACTGCCTATCTAATCTCCAGAACTGGTAAATACGATACCCCTTGATAAGACTCAAACTTTCGGGCTTCTGACTACTCGTAACGATTGTCAAAGACTATCTACAAATGACAGCCGGGACATACTTAGCGTGCTTTCCGAGGCACGGAAGAAACTCGGTATGTAATAGTCATCCACGAACCGACCGAGGCAAGCACTGTTTAACTTAAGAAATCAAGGCGTGCGGCTGTTATTATTTAGCCACGTGCTTTTCCCTTTCTTGTCTATCTTTACTGATCATCAAATTTCTCATAACCGTTTCCATCATAACCAGCAGCAAACGGCATCGTGGCAGGCCCAGAAGGAGATGACGTGACGAACTCGACTCTTTCCACAAGGATTGCCATATAACAGCACTGGATAGGGATAAGTGGAAGGAGGGAAGGGAGGCCTTTGCCCAACAGTGGGACAGCAATGGCTGATAATAATAATAATAATCAGCCCATGGCTTAATTGCCAAGAGCCTCGACCAACACCTGAGGAGGCTCTCGTTAGGCAGCTGGATCAAGGGCTTGATTCAGAAAGCGGTACTCCTGGACACGGCTCGTATTGTTAGGAGGTTCCTCTCTCTGGAGCCCTGACCGCCGGTAGCTTGGACCCTATTCCCGATACCGGTGGGCTACTATTTTTTATATTTTTAAATGTTTTTTTATGTCGTTTTATGTTTCAATATTTGAAAATGTAAAAAATATGTATATAAATAAATAAAGGAAATAATAATAAAAATTTCCATCACCGCTAATCTTATATCATGTAACAAGATGAAGATCATTGTAAGGTAAAACTACGTTCAGACCGCATTTGCTTCGTCGCGTATTCCACGTACGACACGTCTCCAAAACTTACATTACCTGTTCACTTTGAGGTAACCTCAAGATGCATGCTAATGTCACTATAATCAACTATGATCGTAGATAGAACATGTTAAAGTTGAGTAAAGAAAAAACTCAAAAAACTCAAAACTCAAAAGCATTTATTTCAATTAGACCATTACAGGCACTTTTGAATGTCAGAAAAACAAATTAGGCTAAGCTACAGTCACAGACACAAGGCATAATAACTTGTGAAAGTACTGTAGTTGCCCATTCCAAAGTGTAGATCTCTATGGAGAAGAATGGGCAAGAAACTCCATGGACACTCTTTTCAATCAAAATATTGTTACAAAATCTTGGTTACATCATTCATATTGAGATTATACATATATGTGAGAACGATGTAGAAATACGTGCACGTTAAGAGCGTCCAGAGTAAAATATTATATCAACAATTTAAAAACAAAGTAAGTAGTTAAAATAAACCGTGGCAGCTTTGAGATGACCAGTCCCAACCGACAGCGCCCGTTCACGAGCATGACGCATGAATCAGCCCCATTCAGCTCAACCATATTGAAGGAAGCTAAATGACCCGACACACCCGCCACCATCAGCGAGACATTTTAGTGAGTATGACATTCTCTCACCCACCAGGGTAAATTCAAGTCAATGAAAGATAACCAAATGTAAATGGTAGCTTTACAGTACATAGTACTCACACATGTGCTATGCAATTATATAATACTAAGATATTGAGTCTATACAATGCAAAGATATTATTACAATCTTCTGCAGCTTCCACAATAACTTCACATGGTAATCAATTAGTTTGCCCCTATGGTTGTGGAGCAGGACCAGCATTGAGCCAAGCATTTTTATCATCAATGTAATCCCCCAATTTATAATATGCTTGCCTACATAGTGTGCGTTTTATACAAGATTTAAATTTCGTCTCATTTAGTTTTAGAATGTGGGGAGGTATTTTATTGTAACATTTTAAACAGTACCCCATAAAAGACGAGTCTACTTTAGCTAGCCTAAAACCTGGCTGTACTAGTTGGTCCCTGTTTCTGGTACTATAGTGGTGCCTGTCACCTCTTTTACTAAATAAATGCAGATTTTTCCTAACGTACATGATGTTTTCATAGATGTATTGACAAGGTACTGTCATGATGTTAATTTCTTTGAACAGTTCTCTTAGAGAATCACGCCTACGTAGATCATATAAGGCTCTGATAGCTCTTTTCTGCAGAATAAATATAGACTCGATGTCTGCAGCCCGTCCCCATAGTAAAATACCGTATGACATAATACTATGAAAATAACTAAAATAGACTAGCCTCGCGGTATCTACATCAGTAAATTGACGGATTTTTCTAACAGCATATGCTGCTGAACTCAGCCGTCCTGCAAGAGATGTTATATGCGGACCCCATTGTAGCCTTGAGTCGAGCGTGATCCCCAGAAAAACAGTATCTTCGACGAATTCTAGTTTCTCTTGATTCAATACTATGTCACTAACTATACTTTTGACATTCGGTAGAGCAAATCTTATGCATTTCGTTTTTTTCCCATTTAATACTAAATTATTCGCGGTGAACCAATCATGGACCTGCAGTAGGGCGTTATTTACGTCGTCAAGATTTGAAAATACTAGTAATAATTCTCCTCGGGAAGCTCGTGTCCGTACTTTTAACTGTTGAGGAGTTCTCTTGTGAGGAGGCAATCCAGATTAGAGGATCAAGTCACGTTGGTCCTAAAAATGTATAGTCACCAAAACTAAAGGTGTGTGCAAAATTTCAGCTCAATCAGTTGGGGGAAACGGGTCTGATTTTCAGTTGCTATATTTGACCAATAAATACTAATAAGCTAACTAACAGCTTACAATAATACAGGGTGTAAACAGACTCTTCACGAAGCCGTCAACCAAGCATCCTGTACATCTAAGTAACTCTAAGCAAAAAATATTGCTGGGAAACGACTTTTTTTTGGGTTGAAAAATTATGTTTTACGGTAGAACTCAATGTTACGCACTCAAAACATCGTGCTGATGAATGGGTTGAATAGTAAGCTGGTCGTGGAGGTGTTTAAAGTAAAAATCTTACATTAAAAACATGAACTTAAAACTTGTGAAAAAGTCGGAACTTTGACCTTCAATATTTCCATAACTAGAAGGTTCCCAGGTATGGTCTAGAACAAAAAAAATGATATCAATGACGGGGAGAACAAGTGCCTTTCGGTTTCGTTAAGAGTCTTTTTACACCCTTTATTTCAGAATTATGAAAGTCACATTCGGTACCTCCCCGGATTTGATAGACAACCTCGTGCATGAGAGACAAGACTTCCCACGACGAAAATAACTATAGTGTGGTAAAAATAATCTTTTAGTCATATCTTGAGTGGATCGACTGACTCAATAATGTGTTAGATATTTCAACAAATAAAATAGTGACTCACAACAATTGAGTTTATTCATTGTAATGTCGCGGGCTATCTATCTAGTCAACAGACGGTCAATTCCCTAATTTAAGCCACAAAAAATGTCAATAAAATTTATACAGACCCACCACGCGAGCTTCCCCTACCAAACGAAAAACAGAATCATGTAAATCTACCCAGTAACATTGAGAATACATAACCTCCTTCTTTTTTGAAGTCGGATACAATTGCCGGCAATAGTAAAGATCATTTTGATAGATTGGGATTGAAATTGGAAAGCAGAGTTATTAAATTACGCAATCTTATTATTTTTTACAAGTAGTAAGTAAAGTTTCTTGCCCATTCTTCTCCATAGAGATCTACGCTTTGGAACGGGCAACTACAGTACTTTCACAAGTTATTATGCCTCGTGTCTGTGACTGTAGCTTAGCCTTCTTTGTTTTTCTGACATTCAAAAGTGCCTGTAATGGTCTAATTGAAATAAATGCTTTTGAGTTTGAGTTTAAGTAAACCTACATAATTTCTTGTTACATAAATATAAAGTAAAATATTCTTCTACAAATGCTACATTTCCAACCAGTCGAAATAGTGGAATTATGATTTTAAAATAGAAAGAAGATTTTTTTCTCCCTTTTAAACAAATCCTTACAAAAAACTTAGTTAAGTAATTGAAAGCAATATCAAGGTATGGTAATAGGGCTGCCTGTAAAACATCTAAGGAACGGATGCCCGAAATCCAAGTAAAAAAAAAGAAAAGCCTTTACGAGAACTATTCAAAACTACTTTCGGTTGCCCCTTTGGGAAATTAAGCCTATGCCCTTTTGACGATGCCTATCTTAACATACATCTGGTTCTCTATTAAGTTCTATCCAATAAGCGTAACATGTTCTGGCTCTGAAAGTACTAAAAACTCAGTGTTATTTATTTTTTGGAGTTTTTGTCATCGAAACAAACACTTTCATAACATAATCCTGTAATCACAGAGGTGTACCTAATAGTACACCCACAGTTATGATTTAAGTCCCATGTAATAGGGGGCGAACCTATTGCCATCAACCGAAAACACCCAACAGCACTTAGTCCCACCTGGGAATGAAACCCAGGATCTCATGCTCAGCAATCGCATTTGCGACCAATAGACTAACGAGCCAGTCACACAAATAAACACATTATTCAAAAACATCTAAAATAAAATTATTTGTATACGAAGTCAAAGAATAAGTAAGTTGAATACTTTTTATATTAACACATCATTATTCAAAATTTATGACACCCAGTGGGTACAAGAAAATACATAAAAATGAGAGACATTGAAACTATTAAAATAAAACGCTTGTATTCACTTATTGTTTCGAAGGTTGTCGACAAGTCAAAGGTTTCAAATTTTGCTCCGTTACCAAATTACATACTGAGCAAAATTGCCTTTCCACCATTTGCTGTACTGAAAATAATTTTCCTTATAGTAAAACCTGAAACCAGAATTAGATGGAAACAAATCGAAGACAAACTGTAACGGACGGAAAACCACAATGGAACGTACTCAGTTCATTTTAACTATAAAACAGATGACGTAAGTGGTGTCTGCATGCAACCACATTTTGTACTCTGTAACTACGAAAGAGAGTGAGAGAGCAGCGGTGGCCCAGTGGTAATGACCCCAACTTACGAACAGTAAGTCGTGGGTTCGAACCCAGGCAGGCGCATTACTTTAAGTAATTTATTTCATTACCACTGCTTTCAAAAACGGTGAAGGAAAACATCGTGAGGGAACCGGCATGACCTAAAACCAAAAATTCGAAGACATGTGACATCTACCAATCCGCACTAGGCCCGCGTGGTGGATTATAGCCCATTTCCTCTCATAGAGAGGAGGCCTGTGTCCCAGCAGTGGGAACATTATAGGCTGATGATTATGATGAACTGCGAAGGCAAAGTTTCTGTCAAACTCAGATAATACCATGAGGCGTGCAGGTGACTATCTTCTGAGAAATCTAAGAAAAAACTTGACTAATCAAATCTGGCACCAATTAAATACTAACTGCCACGTTGGTCCAGTTGCCGCAAGCGCGACTGCTGACCATGAGATCCTTGGCTCGACTCCCGGGTCGGGTAAAGTTTTATTGGGTATGTGCCCGGTTGATGGCTATAGGTTCGCCCCCTATTACATGGAACTTAAATTTAACTGGTAAAATGTGGGCGTACAATTAGGTATATCTCTGCCTAACCCTTCGGGGATTACAGGCGTGATGTTAGGTTATGTAGTAGCTTAAGTCAATCTCATACTTTTTTGACTTTTTCATTATTGACGCTGATAGATTGTCACTTTGCTTAGGCTCTTTGGACTTCAGTCTCAAATGCCTAAAACGTCAAGTGTGATTAATGTTCGTTTTTCCTCTTTATGACAAGGGATTTTCGCCTTTAAGTGAACCAGTTACAATGATTATTATTTAACACACCCCGCCACTTGAATATTATAAAACGAGCAAGTCTATTAAGGTCATATCCGTATCCAGAAAAAGGGCCCACGAAAGTAATTTTCCTGTAATCAGTACTTTGTTCAATGTACTGTTTGAATACCCTTATCTAGACGAGTAGGAGGCAAACTGTGGAATCACTACACCCTGTAAATGTTTGTTACATAATCGAGACTAAAAGGATGATACTTTTTTCACCCACTTTTGGTGCCAAACAGCCTATTTAGGTCGCCTGATTTCCAATTATATGAAAGAAACGGGAGTAAATGATGCCGTGACGTCTGACAGAAACGAATTGAAGAAAAAACATGTTGCGCCGACCTCAAGTAGAGTGGGATAAGTGCTGGAAGATGGTGAGTGAAGAAAGCAGGTTTCCAGCTTCTAGTTGTATAGGTGTTTATTTTGGGGTTGGATCTACTTCTTATTTGAGTTTTAAATGTAAGAAACTCATCTTAATGTATATCTTTGCAAATAAGTTTCATTATAACTGTGGTTAAAAACTATTGAGAAAGTGTCTTATCACACGACAAAAACTGTTCTACGACAGACAAGACTATTGCTGAACAAGGATATTTTTAGGACAAATCGAAAATAATGCCGCCATCTTGTTTTTTCTGTCAATGTCATTCAAGTGCAAAAAGCTTGTACACTTCAACCAACTTATCTGTGACAGACGGGAAAACACAGAACTAAAATAAATGACATAAGTTTGACATATGGATACAAATTTTCTTGACATACAACGCCACCTTGAACTGCAAACTTAAAGTACTGTACCAGTTGGTAACCGTGTGTTATTGACGTATTTTTTTAATGTGCTGTATTTAAAGTCTGTCAAAAATGGAGTCAAAACACCGTATTTCTGTCATTTAACTTCAAACGCTACCAACAAAGCCCTTAATTTAACTTAACTTGAGTAGCCAGAGAGAGTGCGCCAACGCTCCATCGACCACTAAAGTCGAATCGCTCAGTAACAATTAGGAAAATGAGTAGGCTCAGAAGTACAAACCGCAGGGTTCTCTCTAACGTCATTAGGACGTGTGGCATTGGACATTAGGCCGTGATAGACGTTACGGCCAACCCTATTAATTGGGACATAGGACATGCCGACATCAATTTGTCTTCATGAGCTGTACTGCGAGATGTATTATAATTTGGGACTCGTAGAGGAGTCTTATCATTACCAAGGTATAAAACGTTTTCATAAATATATACATTATTTATTAAACATAAAGAACATAAAGAACCTAAAAATAAAAATGTGTTCTAAAATATTGTATCAAAGGCAGAAAAGAATTCAAGGGTGTCAAAAAGTTGGGCTGCGGGACTGTTCGAAAGAGATACCGCGGTCCTGGAACACAAAGGACAAGGAAGCAACACGGAAGGGCTTTAGTCAGTACAAGTCTGACACTCCCTTCAGCTCCGCCCAGAGCGGGAGGAGTCATTTGATGATATCCCATAAGAAAAAAAAGGGCGTCACAAAGTTCGTCCGCATTGCTGTCAACAGGGAAAGGGTTTAAAAGGCAGCATTACCACGTTGGATGGCAGTGCTGATTCTTCAGACGAGAAATAGGCCAGTCAGTCGACCAACCACTTGGCAATATCCCGAAATACTAGGTGTGCACTTGGACCCCATGGCCCCAGTGTTTCAACCCCAAACGGACCAAAGATAAACAAATTTAGTTATTACATTTGCGCCGTTTGAGTTTTTCATAAAACATTTTATTTATTCTGATTTTCATATTCCTCAAAAACTTAAACTTAGCATTAGTTTTTAATTGTTCCCAGATTTGATTAGTCACCTACCACAGATTTCGTTCTTTCGTGATATAATTATTGCAGAATAATAATATTATAAACCCTGTTGTCTATGAAACGGTAACATCCAATGTGAAAACATTAGAATTTTATAGATGAGGGTTCTTGTTTTGTTTTTTTTTATCTCATTCATTTTTGATTTACGTCGAGATTACGCCTTAACCTTATCAAACCTTTATTTTCGCTTAGTCAAAAAATATACAGCCTTCAGATAAACGTACCAGATGTTGACGATACAAAAATATGAATTACATCTACATTTGAATCTCGAAAGGTCTTTTGCCTCTATTTTTAGATCAACCAAGTATACTACCAGTTGGAACTTTGGAAGTAAGTAACAGTTATAAGTATTTTTTTCAAGTAAGCGCTAACGCACATGACGATTTTGTACCAAAATAGTAGTGTAAAGAAATTAAGAAAAAATCATACGCTTTTTTATTCCGTAATGTCTCTGTATTAATTGTCTGTAGCAAGATACATTATGAACTAACAATGCGTTTTTCTCTGTAGTAACGCAACAATCACTTTGTGAAACTTTCGCCACTAAACACACTTTATCTGCCCACAACCACGTGACGTACCCTTAAAGCTAAACACACATTTTCCTTTAAAACTATCAAAAAGCCCATTAAGTGTGAAAGAGACAAAGGACTGTCCGTCACACTCACACGTCATGTCTAGTACGAAATTCCGCTAAACAATGGTCAGATAGATGTTACGAATAATACGCATAAAAGGTGTTTCCGAATCTCCCAAAGGATAAGAATAAAGACACTACATTGTTTTTCGTTTCACGATTTTTATTGTAATAAATGTGAGTCTGTAAGTTTGTTTATTTGAATATTTGGTTATAAATCTTTATTGTGTGGTTACAGCATAACCTGGTGTCAGAGTTTTTATGCCGCCCATGGCCTTCTAACTTGGCTTTACATGCCGTCGAAAAATACCTCTCAAGCATGCTGGTTTCCTTCACCGAAGCAAGTGATAATTTTACAATACGCACATGAATCTGAAAATAAGAGGTGTGTGTCTTGGGTCCGAACTCAAGAGCTATGACTTGGCAGTTTGACGGTCACGCCACTAGACTATCACTGCTATGGTAATCAATCATGTCTTAACAGCTGAATAGATTCGGGTGCAAGTGGCACCTAAAATTATAACAATATAAAGGGTGTAAAAAGACTCTTAACGAAGCCGAAAGGCACTTGTCCTTCCCGTCATTGCGATCATTTTTTTTGTTCTAGACCATACCTGGGAACCTTCTAGTTACGGAGATTTTGGGGGTCAAAGTTCCAACTTTTTCACAAGTTTTTTTTTTTAAATACATGTTTTAATGTATTTTTTTTTACTTAAGACATCTTGACGACTCCCGTACTATTCAATCCATCCATCAGCACAATGTTTTGAATACGTTACATTGAGTCCTACCGTAAAACGTAATTTTTCACCCCAAAAAAAAAGTTGTTTCCTAGCAATAATTTTTACGTAAAGTTACTTAGTTTGATGTACATAATGCTTAGTTAACGGCTTCGTGGAGAGTCTGTTTACACCCTGTATAAATGGTAATTACCATTTATCCCGATGGGTGCCAAAAGATGGACGACGCAGCCGCCGTAGCCGGCCTAGAAAGAGGAGGCGAGACAACCTGGATGCAAACCGCGAGGGATAAATCCAGGTGGCGACGGATTAAAACTCCTGGAAAGACTTCGCAGCAGCAGTGCGCAGTCACGACGTGCAAGCTGTTACTTTTTGAAGTAAAACTTCTTTGCGTTACGTTACGAGGCAAACGGAAGTTGAAAGAGAGTTACGTTTTTTAATTTGACAGACGATTGTTCGGCATTTGTTTATGTTTTACTTCAGTCGTGTGGTCTAAAGCACACTCGTTTTTTTTGGTTCTGTCCTGTTATTTTTATAAATATTTGTTATTTGGTTTATTTTATTAATTTTGACTGTCAGTTTATATAAACTGACAGTAAAAATATTTACTTGTTGCGGGGACATATGTCCCCGCAACAAGTAAATATTTTTTCAACACACTTGCTCATAAAGTGGCTCTATTTTCACTGCAATTAGGCACATAATGACACCTGTAATCAAACTGTGACTTTTTCATTGCTATTTCACAAGTGAGTTATAGGGTTTTTATTTTTATTTTATTGGTTGAGTTCCTTTTTTCTTAAAAAAGTTTCGATGCAAAAAAAATCGTGTTCCATAGTACAAATAAATTAATGTACCTATTGCTTGATCATTTCATGCAACTTCGTATTTAGATAGATAATTTCAACTTGTACGTTTTTAATACATAAAACTTTCACTCAAATAATTATAACTTTTGTTTTAACTGCACATTTACTAATTGTTTCTCTAAATAAACTATTTATCTACTAAATAAAATGATTTTTGAGTATTATTTTCTTCACAAGTGTGTTGAAAAATGTCGTATGATACACGTGTGTATTGATGATTACCGTCCTCGGCTCTCTTAAGACCCTCACCTAACGGCTCGGGTCTCAATGAGGCCTCAGCGGTAATCACCAACATTACCACACTTTTACCATAATGTACTATTTCTTTCTTACAAGTATAGGCTGCTAAAAAAAACCCGGCGTGACTTTCCTTTGGGTTCATTTTCAACTTTTGCACGAGGAAAGCCGCTAGTAAATGCTAGTGATGACATATACAAAAGAAACTATGTGAAAAACGCGAGGAAATAAACGTAGACTCGGATAACAAAAGGAATTGATAAGTTTCACAATGTTTTCGCTTAATCAGAGTCAGAATGAAGGGAAGACGTGAATTTATGTGTGTACTAGCTTATGCCCGCGGTTTCACCTGCCTGGAATTTGGTAATTGTCCTACGGGATCGTAATACCGGGATAAAACGTATCCTTAAGATAATTTATAACGTTAATGCAGGTTATAAATTATCTTTACATAAAATCACGCCTATAATCCCCGTAGGGTTAGGCCGAGGTGTACCTAATAGTACACCCACTTTTCGCCAGATATGTTTAAGTCCCATGGAATAGGGGGCGAGCCTATTGCCATCAACCGGACACAAATCCAGGCTCCGTGGCTGCTACTAAGAAATTCCTGATAGAAAAACCCAATAGCACTTTGCCCGACCTGGGAATCGAACCCAGGACCTCATGCTCAGCAGTCGCGCTTGCGACCACTCGACCAACGAGGCAGTGCCAATTTAATCTAGATCCGTGCGATGTGATTGATTAACAGACATCCACCCATGCAAACTTTCGCATTTATAACAGTAAGTAATACAGGGTGTAACAAGACCCAGCACGAAGCCGTCAACTAATCATTCTGTACATCAAACTAAGTAACTCTACGCAAAAAATATTGCTGGGAAACAACTTTTTTTGTGCCTCAATGTAACGCACTCAAAACATTGTGCTGATGGATGGATTGAATAGTACGGGGGTCGTGGAGGTGTTAAAAGTAAAAAACTTAACAACATGTATATAAAAAAAAAGTACTTGTAAAAAAGTTGGAACTTTGACCCCCATTATCTCCGTAACTAGAAGTTTTCAAGATATGGTCTCGAACAAAAAAAACCGGCCAAGTGCAAGTTGGATTCGCGCAACGAGCTTTCCGTATACACTTGCAGGTATTTGGTTATTAAACTACATATATCGGTTTTCAGGATTTTTCCCTTACATGTGTGTTTTCGACCCAAAAACGGAACCCTAAAAATGATCGCAATGACGGCGAGAACAAGTGCCTTACGGCTTCGTTAAGAGTCTTGTTGCACCCTTTATGTATGTTTTGCATAGAGGGGTAGGCAGACACTACAGAGAGCCACCTGCTAAGACAATTATATACACGTTTTGCGTTTTAAGTCCACGTTCATACATCAACTAATACGCATACGCACGTAACAACTATAAAATATACTTTTGAATGAAGAATCTGGGTGTGTAGCGAAGAGTCAATTTTTGTAAGAGGTAAGCCGGAGTATATTATATCTTTAATGTGATTATAATATTTGTCTATAGAATACTGACTGAGCAATTTTTTAAAGTGAAGCTGGTAGGAATTAGTTCTATGGAACCTTCGCCACTGGTTGACATGTATTTACTGTATTTCCTTAGTAAAGGAAGTTTGCAATTTGTTTTGGTATTTTTTTTACATAAGATTGAATAACAAGGTGAGTAAATACAGTCCAACCTTAAGCCGTCTTTTAAAAAAAGGTGAATCTTATATTTTTAAAGTTTGAAATTAGAAGTTGAAATAAGAATAAAAATACTCAAAGTTTTCTGCGCTTAAAATGGCAATGATATTAAAAAAAAACTCCAAGATCATAGTCGTTTTAAGCTAAAAAATAGCACTGTTGTTAAAATTACTTAGGGTTCAATTTTCAAACAACAAAAAAATACCTTTAATACTTCAGTAGACCTATTTTTTGAAATAACAGATTTCAAAATCCGTTGAATGATCTTCGTTTTAAGCGTTTAATTAAGATAAGAAACACTTTACTTTTCTTTTGATATTAAAATACTGAAAGCTTCAGATTTGAGTAATTTAACTCTTTCTATTCTCAGGTATGATTTTCACTTATTTTGTAAAAATTGCAGAGCCTAATAATGCTTAAATTGTTTTAAATTCTATATCCACTCTACCTACCAAATCACATAAAACGAAAACCTCCACCATCAAATAACCGACCGTTTAATAATCAAAGATTAACATCGACCACGAGTCCACGACACAACGCCCTCGGGCATCGCAGGTTCATTAATAATTATCTAACGAGGTTCCAGGTCCAGGCCTCGATTAACGGCGACATCGGCGGGTTAAATGTCCGTAATCGTCGAACGGTCCGCTGATCAACTTGCCACACATCCGTGTCATTTATACCCTGTGTCGCACAGCCTGGCCTGCATAATTAAGTTACGTTTAAGGCCTGGTTGAAACCCAATGAAATCGGTATAAGATTGGTGGTAAGTTGGCCTGGTTGTCACACTCTATTGATACTTCACTATCACTACATATTATTAAACAAAGTCCTTCGCCGCGTCTGTCTGTCTGTTCGCGATAAACTCAAAAACTACTGCATCGATTTTCATGCTGTTTTCACCAATGGATGAAATGGTTCTCGAGGAAGGTTTTAATATATAATATTTTGTCAAGTTTTTGTACACATTGGCTAAAATTTATAATGATATTTGTTGGAGGTCATCATCATCATCTGCCTAGCCTTTTCCCAACTATGTTGGGGTCGGCTTCCTGTCTAACCGGATGCAGCTGAATACCAGTATTTTACATCGAGCGACTGCCTATCTGACCTCCACAACCCAGTTACTACTGGGAAATACGATACCCCTTGGTAAGACTGGTTGTCAGACTTTTTGGGCCACTGACTACTTTAACGACTGTCAAAGATATTCAAATGTCAGCCGGGACCAACGGCTTAACGTGCTTTCCGAGGCACGGAGGAAACTCGGTATGTAATGGGTGGTCACCCATCCACAGACCAACCTAGGCAAGCATGGCTTAACCTAAAGATCGACCCGAGCGGCTGTTATTGTTTAGCCACGAGCTCCTCAATGATATTTGTTGGAGGTGTCGGAAAAAAATAAGTCATGTGTATAAAATCAGGTTCTTCTAACTTAACAGACAAAATATGTGTTTCCAAGGACTTTGTTCCGCCACTTCTTTTTTCTAGCTGAAACACTAGAAGCTGACGACAGACAAACGTTTTAGAAGAATGACTCTAATTTTGACGTTCAAAAAGTGCTTTGATTATATGACTTTTAATTTTCATACTTGTAACCCACAAGGCCACATTTTAAATCGAGGTCATTTCGCAGTTTAAAATGTGGCCTGTAATTTGCCAGTTAATACATTTTGTTAGATTATTTAATTGAATTTTAGATCACCATATGGATGCCAAAATACTTAATGCGGTTTCAAGTATGGTTTTGGTAATGACTGTGAACGGCATAACCAAACACTAATCATAATAACATTTATCATGGTATAATGTGATGTATTGAACAGTTCGATTCCCGCACGGAACAAATATTTGTATGGCCTACAGGTAGTTGTTCCGGGTCTGGCTGTTTGTGTATGTGAGTTTAAATGTTTGTAAACGCACCCACGATACAGGAGAAATTCCTAGTGAGGGGCAACGTATAAAATGTAAGATATTTTCTATCGTTTTTATATGCGTTTTCTATTGTTTTTTTTTTTATATTTAATCAATTAATATTATTTAATAGATATATTTAGTAACTAGTCAATAGAATAATCTTAATCATACATCTATACAGATAAATAAAATTGGAGTGTCTGTTTGTAATATTAAAATAACCGGTTTTTGCTAAGTGCATATAGCATACACGGTATATAAAATTATACCAAAACAACATTATTTAAATTTTTGTCTGTCTGTCTGTCTGTTTGTTCCTGCTAATCTCTGAAATGGCTGGACCGATTTTGACGGGACTTTCACTGGCCCGACCGATTTTCACTGGTAGATAGCTGATGTAACAAGAAGTAACCTAGGCTACTTTTATTTTAGATAAACAGTTAGGGTTCCGTGCAAAAAATAAATAAAACCCTTGAAAGTGGTAACAAAATTCGATTCAAATAGGGAAGTGCTTATAATAATGGGGATTTTTTAATCATAATTTCATTCGAACGAAAGTCGCGGGCAACAGCTAGTTTACTAAAATATCGGGGACTTCGTCTCACTTAACATTATTTTTCAAACCTTCTCTTTGATCCTGTTTTACTCCATTCAGCCTTGTAATAGGAGAACTGTAATTAAAATATTTAATTTGTAAAGCTAGCTTGCAGATTTAAAAATAGATGAATAAGGCACGATTTTTCACTTTTAATTACAGAAGCGTTTATGACTTCCAATCATATTTTACTAATAAATTAATGCTCTTTTGATAAATGATAAATGATGTTTATTTTGCAAGACTATTAAACTAAAATAGATAAACTAACAACAAACTATAAAAGGGCATCGAAAAACTCCTCCTCAACGCTGTCAGATGGTAATGTGCCCAAGAGACTGGCGACGTTGCCACGTTGTATGGCAACACTTAGCCTCTGGCCAAAGTAAAAGCCAGCCCTTGGGTCACGGGAAGCGTCAACTAGGCGTTTCGAAATTTCCTTAAATAGGCTATGAGCACTCGGACCCCACGGCCCTAGAGTTTCAACCCCAAACGGCTCGAAAATATAGTTACCACACAGGTTTCTATATTTACGCCGCTTGAGGTTTTGCAAGTAGGTTTTTACAAACACTTTTACACGTCATGTTTTTAAAAGCTAGATGGGGCCGGTGTTTCGTACCTGACTACTCTGAGAAGAAACAGCCGAAACAAACTCAGAGGTCATAGTCTCTTTTAAAGTCCAGACATAATCTTGGTTTACTCACATGAGGACTATGCAGTTTAGTGTCTGAGATGGCCTTTGGAAGAAAATGGTTTCAACTTTAATGTTATTTAAAGTTTGCGTGTGGTCTATGGTATATTCAAACATAACTTAAAAATATGCTTTTTAATCTCGAAAGGATGTACGCATACCGCCGTTTATGTTGAAATCGCATGTAATGTGGTCGATGGTACATAAATGTAAAATATTATCGTATAGAACTGCGCAACATTATTTCATCGTACTTATGACGTATGATTGGCGCTCAGTTTTAGACAGATAAATATGATTAACAAAACATATCGTATTTATCTCTAATTTTCAGACAAATCGCCTCTCATTCATCACAAAAACAAGCTTCACGATTCTCATAAGTTTTCTAAATAACTTTAAACATCATTATCTGCCTTGCCTTTTCTCAACTATGTTGGGGTCGGCTTCCAGTCTAACCAGATGCAGCTGAATACCAGTATTTTACATGGAGCGACTGCCTATCTGACCTCCACAACCCAGTTAGTACTTACTGGGTAATGCGATACTCCTTGGTTAAACTAGATGTCAGACTTTTTTGGGCCACTAACTACCTAACGACTCTCAAAGATCTTCAAATGACAGCCGGCACCAACGGCTTAACGTGCTTTCCGAGGCGCGGAGGAAACTTGGTATGTAATGGGTGGTCACCTATCCACAGACCAACCTAGGCAAGCACGGCTTAACCTATAAATCGACCCGAGCGGCTCTTATAATTTAGCCACGAGCTCCTACTTCTAAATAACTTTAAACATACTAGCATAAATACCTACTCCAAAGTAGTCACAGTAATTAGCACCCAAAATAATTTCCACAACAAAATGTAGGGCAATGATACAGCTTAAATTAACACGACTCCGCCATTTTAATGCATCGCGAATAAACGGCATGGATATAATTACGGGCAGCATGTTTACGGAAATTACTGTTATAAACTTGCATGGAGACGCCATTTTGTTTATTTGGTTAGACATGTTAGGGTTATGAGGATAGTTTTTGTGGACTCGTTAAATATTTAATTAAATAGATAAATATGAAATGGGCATTTTCTTGGTAGTCGTGGTTAGAAATCGCAAGATTGGGAAAAATATGGGATAGGCATTTCTCTAGTAGAAGATAGGTGGCAATAAAAGAAAAAAACGTGACTAGTGTTTTCCTTTTTTTTCGGATGGGAAGTCACCAAATGACTTGTCCCGCTCTGGGCAGAGTGGAAGGGAGTGTCAGACTTGTACTGACTAAAACCCATCCATGTTCCTTCCTTGCCCTTTGTGTTCCAGGGCCGCGGTATCTCTTTCGAACAGTCCCCAAGCCAACTAGTGTTATCCTCAGTTTCCTTTTTTTCGCAGAAAGTTTTTACCAGTGCAAGTGCAAGTAGATTGACAGACAGCGTGTCGCCTCCGCGCGACCTCTTTCATTAGCTACCCGCCTGGTACTTAGGTTCCCGGAAAATAAAACATCTGACTTTATTGACCTATTACCCAATGGATTAAGAAACAATACTTTCTCAGAAATAGCTTGTTGCTACGTTAATTGCCCTTGGAAAATTTGAATATTTTTGGAAAAACCTTCTTACAAGCATTAATTTATTTATATACTAAGACTTCATTAACACCAAACAGGCATAAATAAATTTTATTTTTGTGATGAGGCTTCATTATCATCTCCTTAACTTATTCTCGACTGTGGTAGAGGTGGACTTCCAGTCTAACCGTTTCCAGTTAAATGTCAGTATTTGGCTTAGCAACTGCCTATCTGTCCTCCACAACCCAGTTAACTGGGTGACATTTAGCAAGACTGGTTGACAAACATTTAGGTTTCTGTCAACCATTATTGCGAAGTGTTCAAAGGTCAAATTCTACCCAGTTTAAAGTAAATATTTAATAAGCACTACCTCGTTGCTGGAGTGCTCGCAAGCTACTGAGGTTGAGGTCCTGGGTTCGATTCCCATGTCGGGTAAAGTGTTATTGGGTTTTTACATAAGGATATTCTCAGTAGCAGCCGGTTGATGGCAATAGGCTCGCATACATGGGACTTAAAACATGACTGGCAAAACGTGGGTGTACTATTAGGTACACCTCTGCCTAACCCTTTTTTTTTTTACGGATGGGAAATCATCAAATGACTTCTCCCGCTCTGGGCAGAGCGGAAGGGAGTGTCAGTAAAACCCATCCATGTTCCTTCCTTGACCTTTGTGTTTCAGGGCCGCGGTATCTCTTTCGAACAGCCCGCAGCACCTCTGCCTAACCCTTCGGAGAATACAGGCGTGATGTTATGTTATATTACTAAGCACCCAATGACTAATTTTGCCGGTAAAGACAATACAGTCAAAAGCCATATTCACTCAAATGGTTCAGAATTGAACAATATACTAGGTTTCCTGGCTCCCCAATCTAGCCGAACTAGAGATGATTGCAATATGGAGGATATGCAACGCCTGCAGAGCCGTTCATTTCAATTAGGTGCTCTAAGTTCATCAGCGGACGTCTATGGGTGGTTACCGTAGCTATAAAACAACATTTTAGACGTTATTTTGGCAGGATATTATGTAGGTAGCACCAGCGGGAAATCAGACGGTACGAGTCGGTATGAGTCAGAGTAACGTCGATGCTCATTGAAGACGAACTTCTTTTAAAACTCAATGTGTTATTTTATAAAACTATTGCTCGTTTTTAGGGTTCCGTACCCAAAGGGTAAAACAGGACCCTATTACTAAGACTCCGCTGGCTGTCTGTCTGTCCGTCTGCCACTAGGCTGTATCTCATGAACCGTGATACTTAGTTAGACAGTTGAAATTTTCACAGATGATGTATTTCTGTTGCCGCTATAACAACAAATACTAAAAATAGAATAAAATAAATATAATTTTTACGTTTCTTTCTACGATGGTTAAATACTTTCTTTTAAATTCTAGTATTGTATATTTTTATCTCCCCATAATGCGCCAGAAAAACAAGGTTTAGTTGGAAAATGTTACATTTTTTTTTTCTGAATATCGGAAACGGCTCCAACGATTTTCATGGAATGTAGTATGCAGGGGGTTTCGGCGGCGATAAATCGATCTAGCTAGGTTTCATTTTTAGAAAACGTCAAAAAAAAAAACTGGCAAATCTCGGTCTTCCAGGTACTAAAAAATAATATCGACGTGAAATAATATAATGTCGCCCATAACCTACATAATAAAAGACTCAGTACAGCCTGTAATAGGATTACGAATGTTACAACTAGCTAGTCTTCCTTGCCTCTAACTAGTCGGACTAGAAAGAAAATAATATTAACCTGCCATTGTAACATAAACCGTTCAGTATTTTTTTTTTAATTTTGCTATTTGTAATTTAATGAAATCTTTATATTATTTACAAACTAAAATTAATCTATATTAGTAAAAATATATATACAAGTAAAACGGAGGAGCTCGTGGCTAAATAATAACAGCCGCTCGGGTCGATGTTTAGGTTAAGCCGTGCTTGCCTAGGTCGGTCTGTGAATGGGTGACCACCCATTACATACCGAGTTTCCTCCGTGCCTCGGAAAGCACGCTAAGCCGTTGGTCCCGGCTGTCATTTGTAGATCTTTGACAGTCGTTAAGTAGTCAGTGGCCCAAAAAAAGTCTGACAACCAGTCTTACCAAGGGGTATGGTATTTCCCAGTACCAACTGGGTTGTGGAGGTCAGATAGGCAGTCGCTCCATGCAAAATACTGGTATTCAGCTGCATCCGGTTAGACTGGAAGCCGACCCCAACATAGTTGGGAAAAGGCTAGGCTGATGATGATATATACAAGTAAAAAAAAAAGGTTAGAGAGCGTCAAAAATTCATCCACATCGCCGTGAACAGGAAAAGTGCCCAGATGGCTGGCAGCATTGCCACGTTGGATGGCAATTAATTTCAGTAATTAAATCGATATCATTAGATTCAGTTTCTGTTCAATTTCGCCTTTTATTCGGCATTTTTCACTCAAAATGAAACGTCTGAACACAACTGAATCTTTTGATTCAGTTCACTTTTGTGAAAAACTAATTCATCATAAAACCGATCCAATGAATATGAATTTCGTTTCGTTTCATTGTTTTGTTTTATAATTTATGTCTCACCCACATGACACCAATATCCTCTTATATTTAAAGCTAGCCCAGTTTACAAAATACACAAATTAAAAAGAACACTTACCAACGTATCTCTAATACCAAATTAAATAATCTCACAAAGAGAATAACGTACATTTAAATTCATAGGTATAATCTAAGGCTTAGTACCAAAACAAAGTGCCTATTTTATTTTTCTTAGATGTACAAAATAACAAAGTCGTCAATTTTTACGAGAACGTCGAGGCTGTAAAGTAATACTCCATTAGATTTGAGACGGAATAGATTGCAATCGTTAATAAGTATTCGTCAAAGAAAAACCGTCTTAAAAGTCATAAAATAATGTCTGAAACAGTTTTAGATAAAGGTTCCTTTACAGTAATGTCTTGCAGAAAAAATAACGCCTTAGTACTTACAAAATTACGGTATACAGGGTGTAAACAGACTCTTCACGAAGCCGTCAAACAAGCACTGTGTACATCAAACTAACAAGGAGACGGCAAGGGTGTAGGGTACTCAAATCAAACGGAGGTTCTGCGTGTAGTTAGCACTCAGTGAGTGTATTCATATACTCAAACCCTAGCAATACTTAGACATTGCCGAGAAAAAAAAAATGAAAATTGAAAAAAGAAATTGTTTGTATTGAAATCTAATAAACCATTTCTTTTGAACTTTTAATATTCAATAATGTATAATATTTCAAAAGAAATGGTTTAATATTATTTATTAGATTAGATAGAAAACTTTGACTCCCAATATCTCCGTAACTAGAGGTTCCCAGGTATGATTTAGAGCAAAAAAATGATCGCAATGACGACGGGGAGAACAAGTGCCTTTCGGCTTCGTTAATAGTCTTTTTACACCCTTTTTAATACAATCATTTAAAACGTGCTCACAGCAGTTTTTAAAACCAATCAGCGAGGCAAATACAAAATCGTTACAAATTCTTCTCAAAATGGAAGATATTTTGATGTTGCTTGGTACATTTGGCAGATAAAGCTCATGTATACAATACCCTTCTATTGTTCCATTCTCTATCTCCAAAACCTCCATCTATTTTGAAGTCGGTTAAAAATACAAGGGACGTTATTTATTTATGTGTTCGTCTCTTTAAAAGCTACTGTTTTGTTTGGGGCTTGTTTCCCGACCCCGTTAAGTTTAATATACTGGAATATTTATGGTTCGTTCCCATGCCGAGGCATGAGGCATTTTGTCTACGTGGCATATTGAGATCTATGCGCACTGGCTGCTTGAAACACGCAAATGAAATTATGGCTTGTTGATCCGATGTGCACGTTATTTTGGAATCATTTTGTGAAAGGATACATTATTTTGGGACAGACTGAAAATTAAATGCGGTGTTGTGAATTAAATCTTTGTAAACAAAATTAAATCACTTAGTTCTGTAATAAAGTTAACTTCAAATATGGTGGTCATATAAATTTGAATGTGAAAAGTTTAATCTAAAGTTTAGATCTCATCATCAGCCTATAATGTTCCCACTGCTGGGACACAGGCCTCCTCTCTATGAGAATGATTGGGCTATAATCCATCACGCAGGGCCAGTGCGGATTGGTAGATGACACATGACTTCGAATTTTTAGTTCTAGGACATGCCGGTTTCCTCACGATGTTTTTCTTCACCGTTTTTGAGAGCAGTGGTGATGAAATAAATTACACAAAGTAATGCGCCTGCCTGGGTTCGAACCCACGACTTACTGTTCGTAAGTCGGGGTCGCTACCGTTGGGCCACCGCTGCTCTCCTCCAGTTTTGATCTGATGATGACAAATTATAACATTATTATTACATTTGCAAATAATATGCAGTAAAAATGGATTTACCATACCAGCGGTGCAACGTAACCACTCGTCTACTAGTCTGACAAAAGAGTTATATTCAAATTGAAATGGCATCATGATACATACTCCTTATCAATTATCTTAAATACAACGATTTATTATTTACAAAAAAATATTAACTTAAATAATTTAAAACTTGAACTTAAAATATTGGCTTGTTTATCTAAGTAAGTAACATTCCAATTTTTTCTAATTCCTTCTAATTAAAACACACTGAAGCAAACGTATTGCTACGTTTGCGTTAACATCCAACATTAGCATTCCTGTATCTTGGGCGCCATTACCCTGAGATCAGATGCGCAGACAACCATGCGGAAGCGTCGCAGACATTTAGGTCGGCTGATATGAGTAGCGAGCATCACATGTAGTATAGTTAAAGCTAAACGGAGTTAGGAAACAGGTTTCCAAGCAGAACATAACGCCACGTCTGTTTTCCGTGAAGGCTAAGGCAGAGATATGTAATTTATAGTAGGTACACTCACATTTTTTCGTGGCGTTGTGCACTTTTTGGGATGGGTAAAAACTGTTAAACTCGCGTCAGATCGTCAGATTGAATCGGCGGTGCAGGGTGTAGTTTAAGTTAGATGGCGTTGTTTCAAGATTTTTCTACGGCAGCGACATCTTTCGTTCTTGCAAAAAGCTATTGAAGATTCTGATATTTAAGCTAGATGGCGTTGTTTCAAGTTTTTACTTCTGCCGGCACTCCCGGAGTGCAACCCGTTGTTTTTTTTTTAATGTAGGCAGTTTCGTAGTGACAGTCATCGTCTTCCTGCCCTAGTCCTATGTTATTTGGGATCAGCGCAACATGTTTTCGGGGTTTGTACTCAAAGGGTAAAACGGGACCCTATTGCTAAGATTCCGCTGTCTGTCGGCTGTCTGTCACCAGGCTGTATCTCATGAACCGTGATAGCTAGACAGTTGAAATTTTCACTGATGATGTATTTTTGTTACCGCTATAACAACAAATACTGAAAACAGAATAAAATAAATATTCAAGGGGGGATCCCATACAACAAACGTGATTTTTTTGCTCGATATTAATAACGGTGACAGCTAGACGCTTGAAATATTCACAGAATACTTAGTTGTATATTCACTCTAGAAATAAATAGTTAAATTAAATATTTAAATAAAAATAAAAATTTAAATTTCAAATATCACGTTTGTTGTATAGATAATGGTACGGAACCCTGCTCGCGCGAGTCCCACTCGCACTTGGCCAGTTTTTACTTCCATTCTCTTCTGTCAACCGTCACGCTCTCATTTACTCCTTTAACTTTCATATTATCAATCCTCACACAATCCATCCATCGTTTCTTTGGTCTTCCTCTCCCTCTCCATCCATCAACATTTATATTCATCACTGTTTTAGTGACATGCGATTCATCCCTCCTCATCACATGTCCAGCTTCGTAGTGACAATAATACTTACTAATAAAATACTTGGTGCCGAAAGTCCTTTGAGTACACAACTTCTATCACAGACCGCACGGACAGCTGTCAGTTACTATACTTCATTTACACAGACAATTTACCAAAAGAACCGTCTTGATCATTTAATTGATCAAATATCCCTGAAGCACTGTGCACTGAAGTAACCTTTACAAAAACTACACTTCGATTTTTAACCAAACGCAATAGAAACTCTTGTGGTGGCCATTTTGGGAAAAGCGCCACATGAGGCATAATGACTTACCACCATAAACACTAAAACTAAACCCATAAAATACTATCGAAACATTAAACGACTTGAATCAAACAGTTTTCGAAATCCACATCGCTCCATGCCCATTTTAATGGTTTTTTATGAAAATTTATGAACGAAATAAACGAAATAACACTACACAAAACGAAATGGATATTTAACACCTATTGTGTTGTTTATTAAATACCTATTGTCGATATAATAGGCAGGTTATGAGAGTTTTCGAATTCAATGGGACTCCATTTTATTTGCGAAGAACTTTTTATGATATTGAATTGGTTCTGTAAATATTTATTAGATTTTATTGCGTTTGGGTTCTGGGTCAATTGGAGGGTGAGGATCGTTGATTTTTACAAGATATAATGCATATATGGGATTTGGATGGCGTATAAAGAGATTTTAGGTGGCTTTACGTTAGTGCACAAACTATATGCAGATATAATATACTACGCAGGTCTCCAATATGATGTATACAAATTGGTAGTTAAGTAGTACAATAACGCAATAAGTGGGAAAAGGATTTTAAATAACTGTTCAAAATTCCAAACTGTGTAGATCCATCTAGATAACACGTGTCGTGTGAGAATCACCATAGGGTATGAAAAAAAAATCTGCTGCCCCACATATTAAGGTTGTTCATTTACTCTCTCTCTTTTTTTAGTATCTCCTTTCGCAGGTATGCTGGAAGAGATTTCTTCAAAAATAAGCATCACCTTTGTACAATTTTATTTATTTATTTATTAAAACTTTATGCTCAAGTAACTGTACAAAGGCGGACTTAGTGCCTTGGGCATTTCCTACCAGTCTACCTTAGGTCTATTTTCTGTTCCTTTCTTCTTTTATTTATTTAGAGTGAACATCAAATCAAATCAAATCAAAATCATTTAATTCGGATAACTAAGATCCATAACGGTAGGTGACAAACACATAAAATTATGGTTACAAAATTAAAATAAAAACAACATCCAATACAAACATCCATCATAAATTAAAAATTATAAATTAAATTACATACATTAAAATCATAAATTCAAATTATTCAAATAAATTACATTTCAACAAGAATCAATAATATTAGAATCATAAATAAAATGAAATAAAATTAAAAAATTTGAAACTTAAATTTTAAATAACACGTTTGATAAAGGACCTCCATAATGGGGATGAGATCCTGTCTGCTACAGTCATCAGGATTCTGTTACGGCTGCCACGCAATCTGCAGATCAGGGATACCGTTTTTTTGCGGATGATGGCATGAAAACCATCAGCATGATACTGCGCAAACATCCCCGATGCACTACAGAAGCGAGGCAGCCCCAACAACATCCTGAAGATGTTGTTATACTGGACGCGCAGGACATCCAGCGATCTTTTGGTGTGATTGACCCACAGATTTCCCGTATAAAAGCTTTGACAATACGCTTTGAACAGCGTAATCTTTACTTGTTCAGAGCAGCGGGAAAACCTGCGGGCCAACATGTTACCTCTGACCGCTAAAGCCCTGCACTCCCTCTCCATGTCCAGATCGTCATCAAGACCTTCAGTAATTAGATGCCCCAGGTATTTAAATTGCGTGACACGATTTATGCACAAGCCATTTAGGGTAATATTCTGTGAATACCCAGGGCATCCACCGGCGGCCTTAAATACCATATACTCCGTCTTTTGTGCATTGTATATAAGGCCATGTGCACCAGCATATTTCTCACATACTCTTAACAACTCTCTGAGACCTCTCATCGTCGGGCTCAGCAGCACCATGTCGTCCGCGTAGCTAATGTTATTGACACAGACGCCATCTATCGAGCAACCGACACGCATGCTGCTGAGCTCGACGATGAGGTCATTAATGTATAGATTGAAAAGCTTGGGCGACGCCATACCTCCCTGTCTCACCCCGCTTTCCAGCCTATATGCCTCAGAGAGTGTATGATTCCACTTTACAAAATTAGTTTGGTGAGAATACCAGTACTTAAACACATTGAGCACCTCCACCGGTACACCCGTGCTCCCCAACCTCTTCCAAAGCAGATCGTATGACACAAGATCAAAAGCCTTGGAGAGGTCAAGGAAACACGCATACACCGGCGTCCTGCGGTCCATATACAGCACATTGCACAGTATGCTTGACACCAACGATGGCAGCTTCCGTGGATAGCCCAGGCCTAAACCCAAACTGCGCGTCATGGATATTAATGTACCTATCAAGGTAGGAGTCAAGCACACCGTCCATCACCTTAGCAATTATCGTTGCTAGAGATATGGGTCGATAGTTTCCCCTATCCGAAATATCCCCAGTTCTGTTCTTCACAATGGGCACTACAATAGTTTTCATTAAGTCATGTGGTAAATATGAGTGACTCATGCACATAGTGAAGAACATGGCCAGGACCCTCGGCAGGTGAACCCCCGCATGCCGCAGATGTTCCACACTAAGCCCGTCATGACCGGGAGATTTACCACCTGTCATTCTCTTTAAAACGCGCCTTACTTGGCTACCCGTAAAATGTACAGACAACTCCACCCCTGCATTTCCGGGCTCAGGCCCAATAAATGACGCTGAGGGGCCTAGCGGAGAGCGTACCGTAAAATAATTTCTAAACATATTCGCAATATGACCTGGTTCGCTTTCACCATTCACACTCACCGGGAGGCCAGGCTTAACTTCCAGCTTTCCAGTAGCTTTCCAAAATTTTGAAAAGTCCTTTACCGACCTATGTTTAGCCAGGACGTCCATCTTCAGCTGCTCTTGATTATTCTGGCACCACTTCAAGCGACTTTTAAATATTTTACGCGACTCGAGCATTTCGTCATAAATAATGCCAGAAGTGGGCCGGTTGCATGCTATCCACGTTTTGAACCTAAGCCTGGCCACTCTATGAGCTTCCCGAACATGGTTATTCCAGCCACATAGGTGTCTGCTAATATTTAATTCAGCGCCACTCTTTCCGCTAGACCCAGCAGCAGCATTGCTCAGGGTTTCCACAATATTATTGTACAACCTATCCAATACAATTTTGTGATCGGTCAAGCCGCTAGACCCACGACTGCATTTCGTGAATTCGGTGGGAAAATCAATGGCTCGAAAAGAATTGCTACACAGATCATAATAAGTTTTTATCTGTTTTTCATCTCTCACACCCCATACGACCGAATCACGACGCACATCGCTCGTCACCAACTTAGGCCTTACCACACTTATATCACAACTGACAAGCAAAGGTAAATGATCTGACACGTAGACATCTTCTATAACACGAACCCCGACTACAGTATGCCAGGCTGATAATGACGCGACACAGTGGTCCAGCCATCGCCTGCAGCCATGAGCCTCGCTAACAAACGTATACGTATTAGTCTGAGCGCCTAACCTTTCCATGTCAGCACAGATCCAGGATTGATCCGTACAAAAATTTATCATTTCATTACAAAATAACTCGCGAGGGACATAAATTGTTAAATAAATTAGCGGTTGAACAGGTATTGACATTTTGTATGGGACAGCCATTATTCATTTATGAACACTCTTTTCTGATAAACACCGTATAATTATGTTTTCTGTATCTTTAAACACAAATAATAAAGTGGTGAGTCAGGAGACACACCGGGTGATTGATCAACGACCAGCTCCTGTTGCTGAAGACATGACAGGCAGGGTTATTTAAAATTCCCAAGGAATAGAGGCTATAGTGCAGATGAAATCGAACATACTGTTAAACTGACACGTACCGCACTAAAATACAAACATAGAGTACCAACATAGATATAATTGAAATCATCATCTGCCTAGCCTTTTCCCAACTATGTTGCAGCTGAATGCCAGTATTTTACATGAAGCGACTGCCTATCTGACCTCCACAACCCAGTTAGAATTGGGTAATACGATACCCCTTGGTTAGACTGGTTGTCAGACCTTTTTGCGTCACTGACTACTTAAAGACTTTTAAATGACAGCCGGGACCAACGGCTTAACGTACTTCACGAGGCACGGAGGAAACTCGGTATGTAATGGGTGGTCAGCCATCCACAGACCAACCTAGGCAAGCACGGCTTAACCTAAAGATCAACCCGAGCGGCAGTTATTATTTAGCCACGAGCTCCTCATAGATATAATTGAAATACTAACTCTTTTTTCAAAACGCTCAAAAACTAAGTTCAATTCGGATACAAACTATTTCCAACAACCAAATAACGTGCTATTTGATTTCCGACCCGTGCGTGATTGGTGGGAACTGACTGCCGGATTTTAGACCCCTGTCTTGAGTAGAAATACCTGGCAAGGTCAGCTATTATTGGTACGAAAATGTGTTTAGGAATTATACTTTCTTGGAACGTGTCAACGCAGATTTTCAAAGTTCTGAGACTGTACAATGTTGTGTAGGAAGAAAATAGCGAGAAAAGCTAGTGCTATTAAAAAAATATTTACGATAATAGACGTCAATTCTAAAACTAGACAAAAAATAATGATTACTTTGTTTGTATTGCGATAATAATATTCCCTTTTCAACGTCCTCATTAAATCTTACAACCGGAGCGGAAATTGTTCCGCTCCGGTTGTAAGATTTAAAAATTGAGAAAAGAAAACAGTGTTTATCACCTGTTTATTGAAACAGGTGATAAACACTGTTTTCTTTTCTCCAATTCCAAGGCTCCCGAGTAAACAGAGATACTTAACAAATTGACACAACAAAAGGGACTTTAACTAACATAAAATTGTTTAGTTAGGACACCTAAAACTGTCACAATAAGCATGATATACCTACAATTTACTTTAACAAAATCCTTCCGAAGCTTGTTTGCTCTATACATTATAGTTCCCTTTCGTTTACACGAGAAAGCTTCTAAAACTTTGAAGGTCAAAAAATATAAATAAAATTAGGATTTCGTCGCCAACTAACAGTTTTTAGGGGTTAATTGGAGTGGAATTTGGGTAAGGGACTCGGAATTCCAAGTTTAAAGGACACTTCCACAATTGTATATTTGGGTCTGTTGCCCTTATCAGAATGTTTGTTATTCGCGGTATGTTGGCTGGTTTTCCTAGTGTTAATAAGGTCTAGGTTGTAAGAAGGCAAATATATGTGAGAGAAAGGTATTAGGTGGCAGGTTTATTTGGGTTTTGTACACAGGTAAATGTTTGTACTTCTGGATTATGTCAACGAAGCTCGGGTCAAAGATTGTTGGTGTGAATGAACAGACTTTATCCCCAGCATTGTTATGTTACATGCTGTGAATAAACCTGTTTTTCTGGCAGCTTTGTAATGGGATCCTAAAGCCTTTTAATGGTTTACAAAACCCTAGATTATTATTCGACAGGGCCTCGTTAGTCTGCTTAATTTATCGTTTTTGAATAGCCATCAATTTTCTGGGTCTGAGTTTTAATCATCATCGATTTAAAACAGGATTTGTAGCCAATGAGTGTCGTTTTGAATTTTACTACAAATATCAAACCTTGTCGTAAATATACTCATTTTCATCGTAGTAGTCGTAAAATATACGTAAAGTATTTTATCTGCACTCGATGAAAAATTGATAAGACTAGTAACGAGTGTCCTGAAATCCTGAAATAATGTATGATACGCAAATTCTGTCGGACTTGTTTTTACAATTTTGAAGTTTAATTTGTGCTCAGTTTTAATTAAAAGAATGGACACCTAACAGCTTGAGATTTGAGATAGATCGGTCGAAAATGTGTATTGATAAAGTTAAACTTCATTTCAATGAATGACGAAAGCCTTGGCATTTTTTATTTATTTAAACAAGTGAAGAAAAATGTTTAACATAATTTCAAAATCTCATTTTCAAAATCTGTCAAATATAGAATCTGTCATATTGAGAATCTGTCAAATGAAGACTATGATGTCAAAAGTAGAATCTGAAAAATGTCGACTCATCATCTTCCTTCTTTTGCCCATTCTTCTCCATAGAGATCTACGCTTTGGAATGGGCAACTACAGTATTTTCACAAGTTATTATGCCTTGTGTCTGTGACTGTAGCTTAGCCTAATTTGTTTTTCTGACATTCAAAAGTGCCTGTAATGGTCTAATTGAAATAAATGCTTTTGAGTTTGAGTTTGAGTTTGAGTCCTGCCCTTATCCCATTCTATTTGGGGTCGGCGCAACATGTTTTCTTCTTCCATTCTCCCCTGTCAGACGTCACGGCATCGCTGACTCCTTTCTCTTTCATATCAGTCTTCACACAATCCATCCATCTTTTCTTTGGCCTGCCTCTCCCTCTCCATCCATCAACATTCATGTTCATCACTCTTTTAGTCACATGCGTAAACGAAAAAAAGCACGAAATTTTAAAGCGAATTTTTAATACTATTAAAGCAAAACACATTTGACAGTGATCACTGTGATACAAATGAACCTAAACAAGATGTGCCACTATGACTAGAAAACCCAAAGAGTCCCAAAAAAACGTTTCATCAATAAATAACTCAAAAAAATGCCTTCTAAAAAACTATAGAGATGACATTTCGTTTACCTTGCCGGCCACTAAAGTTTCGCGAAGCCAGTCCGTAACGGAATCATCCTTGTTATATAATAACGGTGCCTGACATTATCCTCACGTATTATCCCAAGGGATACAAAGGTGCTCCTGAATGTTAACATACCGACCGAACAGAATTCCTATTTACTTTTAGCCCAGTTTTATTGTCCCAGAGGGATCGTAGGATCAGAGGGCACATTTCAAACGTATCGCGAAATTTTCTTTTAAAATGCTCTAAATATACATATACGTGAGTGTATCTGTACTTCTGTACATGTACTTAATTTTCTAAGGTACATTTTGTGTGTTTTTCTACAAGGAAAAACCCACCCACAATTTTGTTTTCCTTTTGATTCCCTCGGGTGTCATTCAAGAGTGTATGGGATAAACGAAATGAATTAACAGTAACGTGCTCTACTGTAATCAACATTACGTTTGCATGTAATCTGTTCATTTTATGATGATTCATAACGAACTAATATTGTTTTTACACAGCGAAAAAAATATATGATCGGATGGATGGGTAAGTTAGCGACACTCCGCAGACTTTATAGGTCATCAATTTTTTTTTTATCGTGGATATACATCGATACCCTTAATGTTTGTGGAATTTCGCTAACTAATTTAATTTGAATATTTTACTTAAAAAACCATGCCCAGACTTCTTATACAGTTATATAACATGGAGCTATCGTTGTCTCAATATAAAGTGAAAACTAATTTCATTAAAATCCATTATGGAGTCTTTGCAGCTCAAACCTCGACTGATCCCCTCTTCTACACTAGCCAACCCTATGTATAATTATGTATATAGGTCACACAGTTATTTATTAATAGTTTCTATTTAACAACCCACTCGACGCAATGTAGGTCGGTCAATATTGTGTGTTTAAACCAAGGACTTCATGTTTTATGCACATGTAAACAGGGGAAAAACCAAAAAAATATTTCTGCACATAACTTCAAAAGTACATAGCTGTGTTTGTACTAGATGGTACAGTTTTGTTGGATTTTAAGCGACATGCGACAGATCAGTGGTTGCTTGTCACTTCTGGTGTCATGATTCTTTTTATTCGAACTCGTTTAAAGGTAGCGTTAGTCATTTCAATTTTCGCATGTTTTTTTTTTTTAAATTTCGCATGTTTTTTTTAAAATGTGTCGATTTTGAAAATCTTTGGTTATCATGCCAATGCTGAGGATAGAATTTTGAGTTTATTTTAGTTGAAATTCGTATTACCTAAGCTTTGGTATAGTTGTATGTATTTAATAGACATTTTTAACCACCTATTATCGAAACAAACTGCAAAGTAAAGCGCATAAACCTTTCATGCTATTTCTTGTCAAAGTTTTCTTCAATGTTAGTCTCAGGATTACCTACTTCTGATGCATTTTCGCCATTAACACCGTGCTTAGTCAGTGGATTGGTGATCGTATTATAATCCCGGGACCGCAGACCCGACCTTTATAAGCTTATATATTGTGCTTTCAGGTTTTTAACTCTGTCTGTACGGAATAGAGTCTAATAATGAACAGCAAAGCTCTTGTTTATTATGAGAACAAGCGTCAATGGACGGCAAAGAATAGCCGGAGTTTCCCGCTCAGTAGGTGTTAGTTTTTACCTGTATCTTTTGTTATATTTTCTTTTTGTGTTTACCAATATATCAGACTTGGATGTAATAAATTTTATCTGGGAACAGTAAGTGAAATAATGGTCTGAAAAATGACAATATTTGGGCAATCCGGATATTCTATTCCGTGGGCAACGCTTACGCTATTAAAATATGTGCTAATTGCTCATTAATCATGTATATTATACACACAAAAACTACTTGTACACGTACTACTATTTTAAATAAAAATACATAATATATAGGGCGCGGCAAAAGCCGTAGGGTGTGCCACGTTAGTAAATGAAACACACTACATTCAACATTCAAAAGGGTGAAAACTTACGTACATACACAGGTAAGAATAATACCAACCTGCTCATTAGTGTTTACAACATCATAATTTTTAACTACTCACCTTCGTTACAAACTTCTTCCATTTATTTTAGTCATAAAAGTTAGAAAGTTATGGCCATACTTTTAATGTACTCACATTAGTTTTAGGTACTTTTAAACTAATTTAAAGTATAAAGACTGCAAGTCATTAAACCAAGACTCGACGTCCCACTGAATAAACAAGACGAAATATAATTTCACAAATATATAAAATTTTGAATAACAAAAACTGGAAAACAGCAAAAATATTTTTACTAATAAAGTAGAAACGACGTATGACATAAAAGTTTTGGCAAACACACGAGTATATTTCTAAGATTTGACGAGCATTGTGTTCAGACATCATTCTCGTCTGAAGTAAAATAAAAAATAAATATGTTTTTGTAACATTACAGCCTGTGTAATGCGAGCTAATGTTAGCGCAATATTTGTAATCAAATTGTCACGTTTCTCATACAGAAGTGTTTGTTTTTTCTCACGTCGTATTTCGCTCTTTCACCAAATTATATTTTCTTTGCCTGAGTCGTATTTAAAGTAGAAAATCAAGAAATGAGCTTGTGATAAATTTTGTTTTATTTAACGTTAATGGCCGCGCACCATTTTCTCATAAAGATGAGACTTATGCTAATTTATTTTAAGTTCAAATTATTTATGCGTGATATTTCGTTTGATTCTCGCTCTGTCCATTACGGAACCATCTTTATGGAACGAGATTTATCGCAGTTTTTGCTTCGGGTCGTTTTCTCGAATCTGTTTAGTCATGAAAGGAAAATGCGATAGTGATAGGTACGTGTTTTTTTGGTAAAACGAAACGTTTTGTGCGTTTCTTTAGACCGTGTTGTTTCTTAATGCTGAGAATAGAAGATTTTGCTGTTATTTCAATAGTTTGTGTAGAAGACTATATATATACAAGGGGCTTAAAAATACACAAAGAGAGCAAAGATCTACAAAAAGTGATGTTACCTATATGCTCCATAACAAAAGCTTTAATCGAATGTCCATCACAGGGCAAAATGCTTGACCTCGACAAACACAGGTGAAAGCAGGCTTTATTGAAATTGTGTGCTCCGAAATTGTCCAAAACAAACATTCGGATATTGGATTAAACCAAATACAAATAACACGCATCTGTATAATTAAGATAGGTATCTTTATGAATATGCAATGAAACCATTGACCTCACTGTTTTTGCGCGTTTGATCATCGAATTAAGTGTCAGGGAAACGTGGGAAAAAATTCCTACCTCAAGCCCTGGCCACCATGAATACCACGCGGGACACAACTGCAAGCGTCTTTTGTTCGAAAGTTATACAGGGTGTACGGGACAGCCCTCCACAAACTGACAGGATGCATTCAATTCCTTATTTTGTTATCATATTCCACCGGATTTTTTCTCCGGTTTTTTTTTCCGTTACTATTCCTTTATTTCAGTTTAAAATTATATTCCCTGTACGCAGCACTCCATTTATGTAAATAATACGGCTAAAATAAAAAATCCAACAATGGATGTTAAAGTACTCTAACGAACGACGCGTGAAAGCAGCTGTTCACGTCCTGCCTAGCTACAAAATTCATCGAACTCGTCGTCGCGCTTGCCGTTTGCTACGTGCGTTTTACCACGGTAACGATACAGTGCATATGAGGAAATCAAACAAATCTTTATTGGATTCCCATAACATTCCTGAAATAATACCTTGTACCGACCGGTACAAGGTATTATTTCAGGAATGTTATGGGAATCCAATAAAGATTTTTTTGATCTTAGTATGATGTACTGAATTCACCCCATCAGTTTGTGGAGGGCTGTGCCTTACACCCTGTAAAAGTCATGCGGCTTTTCGCACCAGTTTGAGCACCTTCGAATTTCTATCACTTCTTCTTCTTAGCGTGTCGATGACAATTCAAGTTGAATCAACCCAAAATTTGGCAACGAGTTTGGCAGTTTCAGGACCGTTTATCAGCTCCAAAGGATAGGCGGGACACAATATCAAGTGTCCCATCGTTTGTGGGGCAGCACCACATTTACACTCCAGGGCGGAGTCATCTATGAATCTCCACCTGAACAGGTTTTCCTTGTTTCGGCCAACCTGTATCCGAAGTCTATTCAAAGACTTCCAAGTCAGCCATAGCAACTTGTAGCCTATCGTTTCTATGGCTTATATATAACCTCTATTAATTATTTACGATATTAGGAGTCAAATTTATCAGATCTTCAAATAACTTTTGACCTTCAATATTTATGCGCGTCAGATCGAAAACATGATACAGGGGTCTTATAAACATGCAAACAAACACCAAAGATATCATAATATGATATCTTTGGTGTTTGTGTATCTCTTTCGAACAGTCTCGCAGCCCTGGCAGGCATCGGCCCTTGCGGGCCCCTCCCCTGTTTGGAGGCCTTACTCTCAAAGCATCCACAGGGTAGTCCGGTTAAGCAGAAACCAGCCTTAAAAGTTGATCTGCGAAAAGCCAGTCTAAAAAAAAAAATATTTTAACACAAACACCAAAGATATCATAATATGATATCTTTGGTGTTTGTGTTAAAATATTATTTTATGACATATTGAACATCAAAAATTCCAGCTTTGACACATCGAATATGATTATTAACATTAAAATCGTGCAAAACTTTGCTCTCAGAACATTTGCCATTGTTTCGTTACTCCACTCCGTCACGGCATGAAAAGGGCTAAATTTGCGGTTGTCACGTTTTTAATTAATTTACGAGTGGGTGAGGCCCCGGTATCACGCATAACCTTTGTCCGCTTATGTGAAATTCATCAATTAACGTGGCTTTAGTGCTGCGGCCACTTACATTTACATTTTCATCATTGTAAACTGAAATTAGCTGTACAAATAGTGTTAGGGCGATATTAGGTTGATCCAGTTTTGGGTAAGAGTAATCGGTCCGGTTGGAAGTTCGAATTTTAAAATTGATGTGTAACTGGGTATTTTAATGGCTTATACTTGCGCAGGTAACATTTTATTATTGTTTTTTGATGAACTTAGCGGATATTTTCTACGGTCTGCAAGGGTCTCTTGGCGCATGGCTAAAATCTGATTTTTTGTAATACATTTCGCATGACAGATTTTCAATTAACAGATTTTTACAAACCCGCTGTCAAGGTCAGTCGGGCGCTAAAAGATCTTTAAAATACTATACTTGCTGGAACTTATAGTAGAGACAACACAGTAAAAACAAAGATAACAAAAAAGGTACATTTTTATGAAAAAAAAATCATTAAAAAATAAGCTGTGTCAACAAAAAAAACTTTTCTGTAAAATGCAAAGATATGTTAGTGGCCACTTGGGTTTACGTCTGAAGTTAACAGAAACTTGGAATGAGAGGAAAATCTTAAGTGTATTTTCTCGCTAAAGTTTTAAAAGCCAAAAGAAACTTTAGAGCTTCTAAACAATGAACTTACAACGTCAGTTATACTTACATATTGCAAGTTTAAACTTTAATACAGCACAGTAACTGGGTTGTGGAGGTCAGATAGGCTGACGCTCCATGTAAAATACTGGTATTCAGCTGCATCTGGTTAGACTAGAAGCCGACCCCAACATAATTGGGAAGAAGGCTTTGTAGATGATGACAACCCTGAGCACCGATATATATGCCATTACCAAAATTCAAAAGGATTTTAATTGTGTCATTGAATGACGATAGCAACTTTTTTTTTAGAATGGCTTTTCGCAGGTCAACTTATGAGGTTGGTTTCTGGGCAAAAAGGCTTGGCCGATGATGACAACCCTGAGCACCGATATGTATGCCATTACCAAAATTCAAAAGGATTTAATTGTCTCATGGAATGACGATAGCAACTTTTTTTTTAGAATGGCTTTTCGCAGGTCAACTTATGAGATTGGTTTCTGGGCAAAAAGGCTTGGCTGATGACGACAACCCTGAGCAACGATATGTATGCCATTACCAAAATTCAAAAGGATTTTAATTGTCTCATGGAATGACGATAGCAACTTTTTTTTTAAAATGGCTTTTCGCAGGTCAACTTATGAGGTTGGTTTCTGGGCAAAAAGGCTTGGCCGATGATGACAACCCTGAGCAACGATATGTATGCCATTACCAAAATTCAAAAGGATATTAATTGTCTCATGGAATGACGATAGCAACTTTTTTTTTAAAATGGCTTTTCGCAGGTCAACTTATGAGGTTGGTTTCTGGGCAAAAAGGCTTGGCCGATGATGACAACCCTGAGCAACGATATGTATGCCATTACCAAAATTCAAAAGGATATTAATTGTCTCATGGAATGACGATAGCAACTTTTTTTTTTAGAATGGTTTTTCGCAGATCAACTTCTAAGACTGGTTTCTGCTTAATCGGACTATCCTGTGGATGCTTTGAGAGTAAGGCCTCCAAACAGGGGAGGGGCCCGCAAGGGCCGATACCTGCCAGGGCTGCGGGACTGTTCGAAAGAGATACCGTGGCCCTGGAACACAAAGGGCAAGGAAGGAACATGGATGGGTTTTAGTCAGTACAAGTCTGACACTCCCTTCCGCTGCCCAGAGCTGGAGAAGTCATTTGATGATTTCCCATCCGAAAAAAAAAAGACCTCCAAACGGGGATAAGCAACTTTAAGATAAAACCCTATTTCTCAGTTATGTGGGTTCCAAAATACAATGTTCATTACAACAAGAAATTGCAATCAATACAGTAGAAGAAAACTACTTTTAAAGTTGCTCGTGATTGTACCTCGTTACGCCTACAAGTGGAATCCAGCGATAGCTCGAATAGCGCAGTGACTAAGTGATAAGCTTGCTGCGTTTTGGGTAGCGGGTTAGTGCCCGCAAGATTTGTTCCTGTAAATGTCAATCACCAACGATAATACATTAAGTAACAATGATGATAAATTTTAAGTAAAAGGTCTTCTTTTAACATGTTCTAAGTAATGGTAAATGAACAAGCCAACGCATTTACGTAGGCACGCCCATTATTAGACTAACTGAGCTGAATAAACAATAACTTCAGGATATTAACGGAAATTAAACAATACAAATAGCTTTCAAGAGCTAATCAGTACCTTTCGACAGAAATAACCAAAAAGCAATTTAAATTAACGCTCACCTCAAGAGCAACACACAATAGGAACAACACAACAAAATTCAATCATTTCCATCAAAATTTTCAATGTTTTTAGCAACAATTGATTCCAACACTTATGTTAACCAACAAAACAATTGTTTCGTTAACAAAAGAACAGCTCCTAGCGTTAATTGGGTATTCATGAGTATTCACAACTACCGTACGTGTTGATTTTGTCGGCAACATCAAAGCTTTGTGTTACAGCCTACACTAGCGGCTAGCTTGCCCGCAACTTTATAGAACCTATTAATTTCAAAGGAAACGCCGCTTTTATCAGTGCGTTAACTGTAGTGGAATCTTGTTAAAAATAATGTAGATAGATAGATAAACTGTTTATTCAGTGCACACAAAAGACAGCACAACACACAGAAACACAATTAAAAGTTACAAATTACACGACTAATCGACTATATAAAAGGGTTGCCAATTAAAAAAAAAACTTATTTACTTAAAGAAGTATAGTAACACCATGACATACTTCAAATAAAATAACGAGTATACAAGGTGCGGTGTGCGTCTCAAAGTTGTACCAAATGGGAGTCCAACTCAGCATGTGTCAGGCATACCACCATACCTGACGCTGATATTCTGCTGGATCCCTGTATTCCCGGACGTCGAGCAGACGAGGTGGAGGAATGTGTTTAATAATTGCGGTCATGTCAATTATATCAATATTAGTTTTATGTAGAACCTTCCGAACCGATGACATACCATGAACCGATGACATACCATGAACCAAACGATTAAATAAAGAAGTAAGTTGCGTAAGGATCGTAGCAGGTGACGTTATGTGGTTCCTGCCTAACCCCACAGGAAAAAGGCGTGTGTATGTAATGTATGGATGTGTAGAGCCAACCTCACGGCAGAGTAACACCACGAACACTAAAACTTCTAAAATCCACCTTACTGCAGTGACATAAAGGCGCTGTCAATGTCAAATTGACATGCAGAGGTGAATGTCCGTAAAAAAGATGTATATACGTACTCGTATCTACATACTATAAAAACTATCAAAAATCACAGAAATGTTGGTCCTTTTTTTATTTTTCGGATGGGAAATCATCAGATGACTTCTTCCGCTCCGGGCAGAGCGGAAGGGAGTGTCTGACTTGTACTGACTAAAACCCATCCATGTTCCTTCCTTGCCCTTTTTGTTCCAGGGCCGCGGTATCTCTTTAACCTGGCAGAGAAATGTTGGTCCTGACCATAATATAATAAAAATTCTTTCCAAATACAACCAGATTCAATTCCACTCTCGTTTATAATTACAATAAGACAGTACTTCACGTAAAGATATCAGACACCCCCTTTTGATGTTTATTACTTACCTAATTCCGTTCAAAAGAATAATAATCCTATTCAAAGAACCGAATTGATCATTCAATTAATTTTAATATAATCACGTCAAAGAAAGATTGATTCAAAAAAGGAATGTTTCCGGGAACATTTTCAAATGGCAAAGGTATTCTCTTATTATTCCACTGCTCATAAAAATGCAACATATTCCTTACAATTAGCATTGGAAGAGAATAAAACGTCTTATCTTATAATTTATTAACTTTGAAGAAGGAACTGGCCACTTTTTTGTATGCGTGCTTCATTAACATAATAGAAGAAAAGTTTAATTGAGTTCCAAACTTGAACTCCACTTGAGTTAATGGAACTTGAGTATTATGCAAGATCGTAACTCGCATGCCGCCCAATTGAACGCTACGCCGTAGTAAAGATTCGTAGCCTCGTAGCGCTACGCTCGTAGCGACTGATGTTGTGATTATCCAAAGGCTTTGCTGCGAATTACTGGCAAACGTTTTAATTTCACGAGTGAGGCTGTTTGCGTAATTTCTGTTGCCAAAACACGTTGTTAACTGAGCTAAATAGTGGAGCATATGTTTGCCTAGGATTGCCTGAATTATGGACGCAGTTTTAATTAAAACACATATTTGTTTAATTCATAACGTGGGTGTAGTCTAGCTTTTTGAGGAACTCGTCGGTAAATAATAACAGCCGCTCGGTTCGATCTTTAGGTTAAGTCATGCTTGGCTAGGTTGGTCTGAGGATGGGTGACCACCCATTACATACTGAGTTTCATCCGTACCTCGGAAAGCACGCTAAGCCATTGGTCCCGGCTGTTATTTGTAGATCTTTGACAGTCGTTAGATAGTCAGTGGCCCAAAAAGTCTGACAACCAGTCTTACCAAGGGATATCGTTACCCAGTACTAACTGGGTTGTGGAGGTCAGATAGGCAGTCGCTCCATGTAAAATACTACTATTCAGCTTAATCTGGTTAGACTGGAAGCCGACCATAACGTAGTTGGGAAAGGGCTGGGCAGATGATGGTGTAGTCTAGTTTTTTCTCTACCATGCCAAACTGTATACGGTCTTACAAAATAATTACAAATCCTTCAAATTCAAATAGTTATTCAAAATACAAGTTTATAATACTGAATTATAAAACATTTCTACGTCTACAGTAAAGGAATATCTGAAACATTCACAAAGTAAACTTTAATTATTCAGCAGTTATGATGTTGAATCAGAAATTGTAGAAAGAAAAGCAATTCAATCGGCTTTAGAATCTTAGCAATAATATTAACTAGGTCATTCAAGAAAATAGTATTTTATATAAGCACTAAGAGTACCTAAAACCATTTACTCCTCTTTAATGAACACTAGATAACAACATTAACATAACATATCCTCTTCACGGCATTCACCAAAACTTTAAAACCTCCAATTAAACAAGCAATTATAACTTTTATCGTTAAGAGAATAAAACCTATAATTGCACAAAATTATACTAATGATCTACTATGTAATAAGATATAAGTTGTAATTAAACACAATACATAATTATTGAACTAATAAAGCGTTGTAATTGCGTAAATATTTAAAGCTGATTGCATGCCATTACTTTAAAATTAATTTAAAACAAACACATTACACACTAATAAAAACGTCACTACAAATAAAATCAGCTCGTTGAATGAGGTAATTAACAGAACATGATAATACTAATAGTCGTAACAAATAGTACATATCTAAAAGCATTAAAACGCTGTCAACGTGTGGTATTAAGCGAAGCGCCATTACCCACAAGCTGCGGATATACCGGTAATTACGTTAGTAATAAATCTAACACCAACCTAAATTATCTGAGTTACTGCAGGAAGGACCCAGGAGAGCCAGGAAGCAGAGAACGAGGTACCAAATACCACACATGTTGTCCATGACTCAAAAACTACAAACAATTTCCAAAACTATCACTATTTTTCTCATGACAAAAGTTCGCATCACTATTTTCACTTTGACAGGTTAAAAATTCGCGCCAAAATTTGACAGATCAAATAAAAACTTGAAGCAAGAAGGCCAGATACGCGTTCGATTTTTTTTTTTAATTTAAAATGTTGTTGTGTCACGTGCGGTGTCCACGTGGTGACCGCGTGACAGGACGTGTCCACAGTAAACAAGCGTGTGGCCACACTGACTCCGGACGTTCGACTGACGCGACCCAACGATACAAACGCCCCACGACTATTGGTCACGGCACACGGCGAGCCCATCAATTTTGCTTGACGTTTCAATGAAAACCCTTCCTACTTTTCCCTCGAGTAAAATTAGGGAGTCTTGTTATAATTAAAAATGTTTATCGATGAGATCGGCCATATTTAATTTTAGGGACGGAATTTAAATGGCGGTAAAATAATTAAAGTGTCAAATTTATCCCTTTACAACTTGTAAAGTTGGCATAATAACGGTGTGATCGAAATACTTCATTAAACTACCCGGTATCAATTAAAAATGTAATTAATTTACATGAAGTTAGAAAATCTTGCCAAGCAGGTATTTATTTATAGCTATATTATCACCTCTAGATACCTAAATAATATTATGATAAATGTGTCGTCCGGAAAATTATTACAAAAGCACATTATTATTCCTTACACGCGAGCAGGCGCCGTAAATAATAATATCACATCGAGTGGAAATGTTGGAGCATTCGTACAAAAGGAAATGGACTTTGAGTTTGTTTTTACATACATTCGTGTACACAGAGAACTAGTTTAAAATTCATGAACTGGACTAATTAGAACAACAGTCCATTTTTCTTTCAAAAAAATTGAATGAAACCTCTGTGAAGAATGTTCTTTTGAAAAACGAACAGAATTGGGGCCAGTGTAAGTACATATTGTTTGATATTTCAAGTAGTTGGTTATGAATTCGGTTGGATGGTTCACGAACACAAATAGATAGCTATTGACATCTTGTATACAAATGGACATGGTAGATTGGATCCAGTCTCAGTTACATATGTACTAGATACGGAGAAATGAACATGACATAATTGCCGAACCCATATAATATCTTGAAAGGGACAGCGGCATTCTCATCGTACTATTGAATAACCACAATTCATTTACCGGGTCGACCTCCTCATTCAGAAACTTTTGTATAACGAACCGTACCGGTACGACGTACCAACGAATCGAAGGACAAACTAATGAGTTATAATCTTACGTTTCTAAAGGCCGAACGGAGAATATAAATTCAAATTAAAATAAAATCAAAAAGCACTCTGCTTAAAACCATAATCTTGTAAAAACAATAACATCTTTAAACCAACCCTAAAGAGATAGACATATATGTATGTATGTAGGTTGGGTACCTATCCAAACCCTTTCTGAGTAAAAAGTACACACAAATTCTCGTATTATTTTACCAAATCCATTACGTTGCGTACTTTGGGGAGTTCTTAAGGCACAGCCCGGGTTCGATTGATAGAAAAGGCATATAAAATGGAAACAAAATAGGTTGGTAAGTAAATAGATATTGAGAGCAGGCAAATTGAAATAAATTATTTAAATTATTTTGGTAATCGTAATATTCAAAAGGATCATATTAGAGGCTTTTTGAAAAATATATTCTATTTTCAGCTTGGTAATGGAAGTACGACCAATGTGTTGTAAAAATAATAATTAAAAATCTTAATCACATGTAATACTATAAGAAAGGAGTCCCACCCGATAGTCTGGACTTAACATAAACGAAAATTAATAAAAAAAAACACAATTTTAACAAACATTTTTACTTTCTGTACCTATCTTAATTTATTTTTATGCAGGAAGCTGGCTAAGCTATTTTATCTTTTTAGGAAAGATGTAAGATTTCGTAGGGAGTATTGATATTCTAGTCTGATGGCCTAACGGTGGCGGCATTTTATTCACTTTTCTGTCTTTCGTTCAAAGAGGCGGAAATAGAATTGAAACCAAGCAAAAAAATATTGATTCAATAAAACAATACTTTCGTTTATGGTCGTCTTTTACGACGCCAACGTTCAAACAACAGTCAGTATTATTAAAGCAAGCTAGTTTTTTCAGAAGTGTTGTTTTAATGTCTCTTCAATATGGAAAAGAGATGAAGGTGTCTAGCTCTGTCTCTTTCTACTGCCTTAGGAAGTCATGGTAGACCACCAATTCAAAGGCCTTTCTTTTGTTTTTTTTTTCGGATGGGAAATCATCAAATGACTTCTTCCGCTCTGAGCAGAGCGGAAGGGAGTATCAGACTTGTACTGACTAAAACCCATCCATATTCCTTCCTTGCTATTTGTGTTCCAGGGCCGCGGTATCTCTTTTGAACAGTCCCGCAGCCACCAATTCAAAGGCCTTCCTTCACTTCTTCAATTAAAGCATTGCCTTTCCAGGAATATTTAGTATGTGTTTCTAAGTGTTATGTTCTAGCTCCTCTCTGGTATAGAGGCGTAAATAAAGCCACAGGTGACACCTAATGTCCAAAGTTGCCACCTAAAGACCTGAGTAGTACGAACTTGTACGATTTACAGGGTACAATTGAAAATATAGAAGTTCTGCACTTAAGGAGCGCCTCAACAGGGTCAAAGTTTGTTATCACTTTAACAGATACAGTATAGCTACACACCAAATGCTGCAATAACTTATTGAACAATGATGAATGGTGTTCAAATTTCTTCTTAGATCTTCTTCTGAAAGCCACCAGTATGAGCTAGTTTAATTTAAAATACGAATCATAGTCATCGTAGCCGTCGAAAGACGTCCATTCCTGGACGTAGGCCTGCCCCAAGTCGCCACACTGACCGGTCCCGTGCGTCTCGTGTCCAGCGGATCTCCGCAACCTTCACCAGGTCATCGGTTCACCTAGTAGGAGGCCTTCCAACGCAATGGCTTTCGATTAGCGGTCGCCACTCCGGAATTTCCGGCCCCATACATCATTCGTTTTGTGAACTATGTGGCCTACCCACTTTCACTTAAGTTTGCCGATTCTTTGGGATACGCCGGTAACCTTAGTTCTCTTGCGGGTATCTTCATTTCATTCGTATTCCAACATACGAATGACCTACCTAAATGATTTCATTCGATGAAAAAAATTGCCAGGTTATAAAACAATGTCCACATCGCACGTATAAGCAATTTTTCCAGTTCGCCAAAGGGTAATCGATTCTGCTACATATGAACCTGACTTGTTATACAGCTCATTAATCATCCGTTCTAACTTTGTACGGGGCTAGCGATAAAACCCGGATTTACTTGACTAAAATCAAAATATATTTTTCATACAGAGTGTAAACAGACTCTTCACGAAGCCGTCAACCTAGCATTATGGACATGAAACTAAGTAACTTTACGCAAAAAATTGTGCTGGGAAACGACTTCTTTTTGTGCTGAAAAATCACGTTTCACAGAAGGACTCAATGTAACGCACTCAAAACATTGTGCTGATGGATGGATTGAATAGTAAGAGGGTCCTGGAGGTGTTTAAAGTAATTATCTTACATTAAAAACACTCCCAATATCTCCGTAACTAGAAGGTTCCCAGGTATGGTCTAGAACAAAAAAATGATCGCAATGACGAGGAAAACAAGTGCCTTTCAGCTTCGTTAAGAGTCTGTTTACACCCTTTATACACAGTACACACCTACATTTTTCATAGCGAAAGCGGAAATGTCGGTAAACACCGTATAGTGTTATAAGTTAGGAATGTAAAATAGTTTTGTTTATTTTTGTATTGTATATTTTGGGTTGACATAAATGTGGATATTACGGCTTATGTTGAACCTTCGTGGGACAATAAATATCGAATAGTGTTGCCATTTCCGTGGATCGTATAATAAATCTAAGCTGGGTATATGATCAATACCAAACAGATGGTGGGCAGAAGTGTACCTATGGCTCGACTACATTTATGTGGCCATGTAAGTTTCGTGTATAAATAAGGGGTGAGATTTTCAATATTTATTTATTTATTTATTGGCCTATCTACAATTGTTACACTGTTTATCCTAATAATACAAGCAATATGATACAAGCATAGTGTACAATATGATGCGATAGACCCAACATGCAAAAAAAAAGAACTAAATTAAAAACCTAAAAAAAAATTACAATAATAGTGCAGAGATAACACTTTCAACAGCAGCTGGTGCGAAATACAGCAAATACAAAGATGACAGAAAAGAAAAGAAAAAAAAAAAAATAAGGTGGTTAGTTTTGGTACACACTACACTACACACACACTTACACTTCAAAAATTCAAGCGCCAACGCTTGAATTTTTGAAGTGTTGCGGAAAAAATATCAATTGATTCGTCACAATTATTGAGAAGCCTGCAAATTCAGGGGATGGCGGAATGGGGGACGTAATAATTTTATAGGGTGACGCGGATAGTTGTGGGGTAGGTTAAAATTAAACTTGCTTAACAGCTGGGGGCAGTCTATTTTACTCTAAAGTGTTTTAAAAAGAAAAATTAAATCTATATTATTTCTTCGTTTTTCGAGTGAAGGCATCCCAGTATAGGTAATGAAATAAAACAAAATGATAGGTGTATGTGGATTCTGATTACGAAACTGATTTACAAAAATACAGATAAGAGGACTAACGAAAATATCCAAACAAAAAATACGATTCAAAGCAAGCTTAACTTCAATTTGAGCTTGATCATGAAAAATATGGCAGATATTTTTAAGCATTACAAAAACTTTTCACAATACGCGCAAGATTGGAATAACTAAAACTGTTCTTTTCAAGGCAAGAAAGTTGAGTCGATCGTTAGCTGGCTTTAAATGTTTGTCATTTACAAGTTTTCAAACTAGATCTCAAGAAAATGGCCAGTAATCACTTCCAACGATCTTCTTTTAAGAGAGTTATGGACTTTTGCATAAGTGCGAATGGACTAATGAAGAGAGTACACAAAATTCTGACTGGTTGTATAGTTTGTCTAGTCGCAAGCGCAGCTAGTAGGTATCCATGAGATCTTTTTTTCAGTCCTCGATTTAGACAATATTTTTATTTTTTTAGTTAACCCGTATTGTTCTACTCCTGCGCAAAGCCCTCCCCCATTCCTTCCACTTCTCACGATGGTTGGTGTGCTTCTCGCTATTTCGCGAAGCCCTCCAAGACGTCCCGCCAAAAGGGGTTTTATATATGAAAATTCTCATCTAACGACAAAAGACCCGCTACATTGAATTAATATCATGACTAAAGAAATGTGGTCATACTAAACATTTCTATTCTCTTTGGAAATGCAAACATGATATTCCATTACTCCATTCAAAATACCGATACCTATTCATCAGAAATAGCGAACCTGGGATGCCATCAATAGAATACACGCTTACTGAGTAGTGTAGTTACCAATCACACTGAATCAAACAAATCAGAAAGTAGCTCCAACTATGGCTTATGATGTGAAATCAATTGGTGTTTGCAAGGGGAGATACGTGTAAATGGGAAGCTGGCATTGAAAGTCCGCAACCGTACGAACGTGTATGATTTGTGGCCGCAGGCGAAGCTTCCTTTTGTTTGATATGAAAATCTTTATTTGCAATGTAAATAACGCTAATGAATTAAGCACACGCTTGCGGCTTTAATTATATTGAACGGGAAATTTTATAAAGAGCAACTGTGTATTTTACCTTCTTTAGATACTTTATTTCATTCACATAAACATGTTTATTAATGATTATGTGTTTGTGTGTTTCAGTGTGTGTGTGTGTGTGTAAAATGAGATTCTTAAAAATATTTGTTACAAGCCAATCATTCTTTGAAATGCTTTAATTTCTCGTCTTAAAAAATACCCACCAAAAAAAAGCCACAAATACCAAACTATTAAATTTTTAGTAAACCGCAAGTAACCTCCTCTTTTACCTTATCGAGACCCGTTAAGCAGATAGGCATCATATTCAGAGGGTTGAATACTCCTCAAGTCAACGCTCGAGTCTTTCCGGTGCTCTAGTGAAGCCCTAACGACTCGAGCCACCCTAAACATACGTAATATAACGTAATCTTTTGTGCGAGAGGGTGGAGGGCTTAGAGGGAACAATCGTACGTATGTGGAACTGTGTACCTGTAGACACCGTTCATGGTTTTATTTGTTGCGGTAGAAGAGGTTTTTACACGGTTCTTAGTTCTGTAGACTTACACTTGTAGGTAGGTTTGAACAAATAATTGCTCGAAAAGTGGCTTTTATTCCACTGCTTTTAGGTTGACAATGTAATACCTTATTTGCACGCACTTTTCACAAATATTTGTTACACAATACCAAATTAATTTGTTGTTGAAAAGTTAAGTGTTGAAAAACGTCATTAAAAAAAAAAGTTGTATCAACATGTACTTTTTTGTACGGTATCTGTATACCCATGAAAAAGTTACATTCAAATATAATTTTCTGTACGGTGTATATTAAAGTAACTACTTAGTTCTGTTTATCTATTTTCTATTTTAATCACATTAATTTATTCAATAACAGCCACATATCAGACCCTTATCAACTAAGTTTGAGGTTACTGTCAAAAGTCACTTAGATAACTTAGTTACACACTGGATAAAATTCTAATTGTTGATACGTTTAATCGCAACAAATTTATAGTCTTAGTACTTGTTATCGCTTATAATGTGTAAAACAAAGTCGAAAGACCCCGATCCCCGTACTATTGAACGCATCCATCAGCACAATGTTGTGAGTGTGTGTGTGTTAAGTCCTACCGTAAAACGTGATTTTTCACTAATAATTATTGCGTTAAGTTATTTAATTTTATGTACAGAATGCTTTGTTGACGGCTTCGTAAAGGATCTTTTTACACTTGGTATAACTCTAAAAATATATAGCACAAAATGACTGGCCACATTGCCCCTTGAATTCAGTTAGCGGACGATACTAGTAAACAATGTTAGACCTATTCTCTGATTTTCGAACATAGATTGTTGTCGGTACGTCCCATTCAGGATTTCCTTTTTAACTTTCTCTATCTCAAAGCCATGTAAAAGACACTGGTGATATGTATGTTTCGAGACTTTTATGGACTGATCGTGGCAATCGCAGGTTAGACTTCCAAATGTCTTTGTTTTTTTTAGCCATATTAATGTATATTTAGCCTATTATTGTATTTTGCTGACACTTTGTTCAAATATTGGTAATTTACGAGTATCTTCTAAACTTACTTTAGACTAGTTTTGGCCCGCGACCTTCCATAGCGTGATATTATCATAAAAATATATTATTACATGCTTTTCTTTTTGAATCGGATTTTGTTAACAATTTCAAAGGTGTTAATTTTTTTACACGGAACCCTAACTGTTTTTCTAAAATAAAAGTAGCCTAAGTTAAGAAGACATTATAACATCAGCTATCACCAGTAAAATTCCCGTAAAAATCGGTCCAGCCTTTTCGGAGATTAGCCGGAATAAACAGACAAACAAAAATGTAAAAAAAAACATGTTTTTGTTATAAGTGCCTATTGCAGAATTCCCTGTTGTAGTGTGTATTTTCAAAGAGCTATTAGTTTTGATATTATAAACAGACACTTCAATTTTATTTATTTGTATAGATAGATGTCAAAGTCAAAACTTTTTGTCACTCAGGATGTCACGAAAATATATTCTTTTCATGCAGGTATTCCCTTAAGAACAAAGAAAAAATAATAATGTATGATTAAATACACAGAAAGGAGTGCCAATATTTTTCTTGTACTAACACGTTTTATCTCCTTAGGGATGACTATGTAATTGAATTTAGAAAGACTATTCCGTACATCTACATATGCTGCTGAAATAATAATATATCATTTTCTAAGACTTAAACATTCTTACAAAAATTGTATAATTTTTTAGTTTATTGACATAGATATAGGTAAATGGATATTGACGGGATACTGGCCTGACTCGCTGGTTTAATGGAAGCAAGCAGGGATGGTGAGCGTCAGCTCCTAAGTTCGATTCCATGATAAGACAAAGTATAATTAGGTTTTACCGTCACCAATTTTTTGGTGGGAGTCAGGAGTCTGGATTTAGATTATAGCAATAGGTTCGCCATCTTTGTCATGGGCCTGACATAATAGCTGGAAAATTTGGGTATACTATTTGAAAGATACATTACTGTCTAACTCTTACCTTACCCTAAAGTCATTTTACATGTCTGTTGCTAGTCAACATTTTTAGATTTTTTGAAAGCTCAGTATTTTACAAACCAAACTCAATTTCAGTTTCCAAAAAGTTTGTAAATAAATCCGATCGTACTCAAAGTGACTTTTAAATTACCTCTGCAGCCTTACAAGAAGCAACTATACATATTATCTTAAATATTGGCTTACCTTGGGGCATGAACTCACGCTCTTATTTAAGTGAACAAGAGCTGTTACGAAGAATTCGTTGACTGGATAACTTTTAGGCTTTTGAATTTTTGCAATGCTTATGTTAAAAACACGGTGTAAGGAACGTCACACAGATTTTTACTATACTATTACTACTATACATGGAGTATTTGATTTTAAAAGGCATGTTTTTTTTGCGCATGTCAAAAATATCTACTGTTTTATTTGTCAGGATTTATTCCGTTAGGCTCGAGCATTATGTGGGCAGACGATGGGTTTCGTGCTATGAAAATACACTGGATGCAATACACTGTTTCTAGCAAAACTAACGAATTACTTGATGTTACAACTAAACAAAATAACACGGGACACAATGAATCGGGTACACTTCCAAGAGGTCTCAACTCGGCCGCGATCAGACACTGACTGTCGTCTTAGCGTCGAGCCGAAAACATCAGGGCTCTGTAGAAACGCCCTCTGGTGTAGGTAGACTTGTAACAAGGTTGCGTGATGCCCCACCACAGGCGCGCTTGCGATTCATTTTTAAGTCCATACCAATGACCGGATCCGACATATATAAGAATCACGTACTGAATCTTTTGTAAGAAAATATTTTACGATCTTCCTTCATCATCTGCCTAGCCTTTTCCCAACTATGTTGGATTCGGCTTCCAGTCTAACCGGATGCAGCTGAATATCAGTATTTTACATGGAGCGACTGCCTATCTGACCTCCACAACCCAGTTAGTACTGGGTAATATAATACCCCTCTGTAAGACTGGTTGACAGACTTTCGGGCTACTGTCTCCTGTCACGTTACATCCTGTATATTGGTTTAAAATTAAACCTAAAAAAATGGTTGTCTGTAAAGCCGGTTTACGGACGATAATTTTACGTGATAACGGCATAAGAAAACCTTAATGAAAAATTGCATACTTTTATGAATTACTGAATTATTATCACTGAATTATCATTATTTTGTATACATAGATGCGTCACAAGCCGAACGCTTAGGCTGATCGTGCCTCTCTATTGCTTGTTCCGCGCTCTCGCTTGCACGCTCGGCTCCGGCGGAACGTGACACTTTTCGTGCGTGCAGCCGGCGTTCATCGATTTATCACGTCAAAAAACCCAAGCAAATTCTGAATAAACAATTTCCGCGTCAAAAACATGCAAATCATTACCAAAATAACCATTTAAAATTTAGATAAAACGAAAATGAAACCCGGCCATGCTGACTAGGTAATACAAAAATATTAAGCGTCCATCAACTGGAAATAGGTTACACGGTGCTGGCAACGTTCGCAACAAACTGTTAGTGCTGCGCATTACTGCAATCTGTGGGCATTCCCCTTTATGTAGGGCGACTTCATCAAATTAATATTAACGGGGTTCCGGTGTTGGTATTACTTTTACGAATGGGAAAAGTGTCTTTTAAGCTTTGAGGAGGGAGGCCTAGGGAGGAAGAGGGACAAAGAAGAATAGAATAAAAAAAGTGTGTCTTTTGGGGAAACAAGAAATGCTCAAATCGGACAAGTTAAATACAAACTTCTTGAATGCCTAACCAATTCACTGACGCGCCTCGTGCCACGCACCGATGCGGCTTGCAGTTTTGCATCGTTTCTGGTGATGTTTCCTTAATCTGGTCAGTTCTTAACTAGTCCCATGACCTTTCGAGCATAGAAATGCAGTCAGGTCGTAGAAATAGGTCAGATAGCAATACGAAATTTATTTGAATTCCTAAAATACCTACACTAAACTGTTATCCCCGAAGGGTTAGGCAGAGGTGTAACTAATAGTACACCCACATTACGCTAGTTATGTTTAAAATTCAAGCTATGGTAACTTTAGCAACCAAATATTTTGATCTTCTTAAAACATAATCATGCACACGAAAGCAGCACATTAGTCCTAGCCTTACAACTATTTTTTTTATTTCTTTTTTTGATGTGAAACATTTATAGCCGTGTAAATCCGATTGTTGGTGTGGCGAACGTTTTTAAAAAGAAAAAAAATGTGAGCCGTCACGGGACGCCTGGTATATGTGAAACATCGAAATTATTTTGTACAAGTAAATGCATAAAAAACAGTACACTATGACAGTACAGTGTATATATAAGGTCCCATTAAAATAGATGGACAAATATTAACACAGTGTTCAGTACGTCCAACCAAAGATATCCACGCAAAAAAACACTGATTAAAGTGATTTTACTTTGACCTAAAATAATAAATTGCAATTTTTAGTGTATTTTCGTTAACTGTTTCTTTTTCTCGTAAGTTATCTAATGCGTTTTTCTTGTTTATTTTTTTACCATTGTCATTGGCCTGAATGTTTTCAAAAAGTTTGTCCATCTAATTTAATGGGGACTTATATATACACTGTACTGTCATAGTGTACTGTTTTTTATGCATTTACTTGTACAAAATAATTTCGATGTTTCACATATACCAGGCGTCCCGTGACGGCTCACATTTTTTTTCTTTTTAAAAACGTTATCTGACAGATAAACTCCCAAATATTCAAGTGAATCAGAACAAAGTCCAGAGGGTAACTAAATCAAGCTATCTAGCATAGAAATGTATTTAGTTATCTTATCGGTCAACTTCGATAATTACGCGCGCTCTGGCAGGCGAGGCATAGACTGATAGACACAGGTTGTATAGTTCTGACTAAGAGCAAAAGTTAATCAATTCATAAATAAAATGTACCTCGTCTGGATGTACTAGTCGAATCGATTAAAAAAAAACTTTTTTAAACTTTCTTACCTCATCATCTGCCTGACCTTTTCTCAACCATGTTGGGATCAGCTCCCAATTGGCTCACCTCCACAACTCAGTACTAGGTAATACGATACCCCTTGGTAAGACTGGTTGTCAGTTTTCATGCCACTGATTACCTGTAGCGTCTATCAAATATCTACAAATGACAGCTGGGACCAACGGCTTAACGTGCTTTCCGAGGACATGGAAGAAACTCGGCATGTAATGAGTAGTCACCCATTCATATATCAACCTATTTTCATATTCGATAAGGGTAGAATTTTCTTTTTAATTCCTTTCGTCAGCTGCATTTAAAATACGCTCAAGATCTAAAAAGATACATACATAAGCCAGTCAAAAGTACATGTTCATTTGCATTCTAACCCTAAAATAAAGGTAGAAAAGCCACAGTTTCTCTTTGGCATTAAAGCGGTTAACAATGCAAGCGAAGTGAGGCTAAGCAAAAAGTTGAGACTTGGAGTAGTTCACGCCTTTCTATTCAAAGCCAAAACCCACTTCTGAACGTGTTCAAATTGTATGGGTGGTCGAATGTATGTACGAGGGTTTAAATGTAGATGGTGGTGGGAACATTTTCTCGTTTGGAGCTTTTTTTATTTTATTTAGGGACTTGTTTTCTTTGGTTACGATCATGGATTAAAATATAGTACCACGAGCGCGCGGTGTAAAAGTAACGATTTTTCAATCAAAAATACAATTATGTATTGGCAATTTAAAATTATATGGTTTAAACAAATTAAAATTATAAAAATATTATATGTCGAACCAGTATTTTTAATTTTAAAATCAATGTGTTACGTTACGTTTACAAGGCGCACTCGTGCAAGGGCCTTTTTATTTTTTCGGATGGGAAATCATCAAATGACTTCTCCCGCTCTGGGCAGAGCGGAAGGGAGTGTCAGACTTGTACTGACTAAAAGCTATCCATGTTTCTTCCTTGCCTTTTGTATTCCAGGGCCGCGGTATCTCTTTCGAACAGTCCCGCAGCCCAACAGTCCCGCAGCCCTCGTGCATGGGGGGCCTCTGGTCAGAATAGTAAAACGTCTTCTTCTTCTTATTGAGTCATGACAATCTAACTCGTAAGTGAATTTAGCTACAAGATTGGCGTGCCGTGCAGGCCATCTGGAAACACAGGATCGCTACCTTAACATTCATGGACAGTTATAGAGTTGTGAATGAACAATGAATTAATTAATGAACACATTATAAGAAGGAAGCAAAAATGAACTAAAATATTTACACCACTGATGGTACCTAAGAATAAGGTCAAAGAGAAGAGTGGATACGGAGAGAGGAAGAATTGGAGAAGATTCGAGGAAGCCTTTACCGTCTGGGAACTGACATACAAAAGTAACAAAACGTGTACACTGTACACCCAAAAAAGTAAACACGTTATGTGAAGGTTCAAATGCTGATTATTATAAAAGTGAATAAATATAATTCAGGAATATTGACTTCTCAAAATGGATCATTTCAATAACAAGACTTACGGGTATTGAGGCACTCGTTACTTTTGTAGTCTCTCAATCAGATGCACAGATGAGTGGGTTGTACAGATCATTGGATCAATCAATTCTACGTGGAGTCCGAGAAAGAATATCTATCCTTTATTTACGGTATGTATTTTTGCCCAAATAAGAACGGGATTAAGGAATGTCGTAACTCCTAAAGCCGAGCCTATTTCGAAAAATCTATTGTTATAAAAGGTACGATAACTAATTTAAAGGTCCCAACGTTTCAAATATTTATCAAGAGGTATTTTTATTAAAAAATGGTAGGTAGTAGTTTCGTTCTGTTTTTTAAGAATAATCTGCCTCTACTAACTATCTGCTAAGTTTGGTATGTTCAAGCTGATTAAAATCAGTGCTACCAATACCAGCATTAAAAATGGAGCGACTGCCTGTTTGAATACTATGTCCCACGATACCCCTTCGTAAGATTGGTTTACAGCTGGGAACAACATTAAAACGTGTTTTCCGAACCACAACAGACTCAGTTTGATATGAATGACAAGCGTTGCAGGTTATCAGTCTGTGTGGCTAATTATTTAGCCATGAGCTCGTCCCAAAGACGCAATAGAATTGCTTAAAGTTTCTTATCCAATTTGCAAAAATTATTGCTTAAACCTTTATCCACAAAATCCACCTCAAATAGTTTAAAATTGGCTGATGTATATTATAACTGAGCAAGTGAAACCCGCTACTTATTAACCCGCGGTAATCCCCTGATGATCGTTGAAACTCACAAGTAAAATATTAAAGTTCCCACATTTATTACCAGCAACATTTTACGCAATAATTAAAGTTATAAACTTACTTGCAACTATTATTTCACGGCTCTTAAATAGCAACTAAGCCTTCAATTTTAAGTGCTATTGTTGTTAAGTTGAAGTTTTTGGTGGTTGTGATGAGAATATTAATTTATTTGGTATGTTTTGGTTGGCAATCAAGCAGGCGGCCTAAGCTTGGTAGACCTCTCGACTAAATTTTAGCGATTAGCCATCGATGCAGTTGATATAGTGAACAAAAGTGTGCTCAAACACAGGTTACACTCTCTTTTCCCTTACCCTCCTTAACAGAAAAACTTAATTACACTTTGGGCCAGGATCCCACGCTTTTCATTCACGCTTGCGACCACAAAACCAACGGTACAGTAAATTGCAGGTGCATTGTCATCTCAGACGTTAAATGTGTCTATCTATAATCACATAAAGGGTGTAGAAAGACTATTAACGAAGACGAAAGGCACTTGTTTTCCCCTTCATTGCGATCATTTTTTTGTTCTAGACCATACCTGGGAACCTTCTAATTACGTAGATATTGGGGGTCAAAGTTCCAACTTTTTCACAAGTGTTTTTTTTTTTTTTTAAGTACATGTTTTTTACTTAAGACACCTTCACGACCCCCGTACAATTAAATCCATCCATCACCATAATGTTTTGAATGCGTTACATTAAGTCCTATCGTAAAACGTGATTTTTCACCCCAAAAAAAAAGTCATTTCCCAGCAATAATTTTTGCGTAAAGTTACTGGGCGCCACATATGAGAGGACGGGTAATAGGGAAACGAAACTAGTCTCTGATTATAGTAGGAACAGTTTTATTTATCAGCTCTCAGTTGTTATTACATTTAAATAGTTCGGAAAAGTAGTATTCGCGGACAATATTGGCGGGACTTGCGCGGGAAGTTGAAAGAATGCACGTATGTACGAGTCCGCTGCTTTGATGTACATAATGCTTGGTTAACGGCTTCGTGAAGAGTCTGTTTACACCCCGTATAGACCTGTTGTTAATCGAAGAGACTTCGAACCCAAGTCGGCCAAGCAAATACAATTTCCACAAGTGGGTGGTCATGGACGGCCCAGATTTTGATTGGCCTGTTGGTCTAGTGACCCTGACTGCTAGGACGGAGGTCGTGGGTTCGATTCCCACACAGGACAAATCTTTGTGCGATGAGTACGGTTATTTGTTCTGTATCTGGGTGTAAATTTATCTATAATATGTATGTATTTAGAAATATATAAGTATGTTTATCAGTTGTCTGGTTGCCATAGTACAGGCTCTGCCTAGTTTGGGATCAGATGGCGGTGTGTTGGTTGTCCCAAGATATTAAAAAAAAAAAGATCTCAAGTGCGTATGACGCGTCTGCCCACAGACGAATGAACTATTTTGAACTAGTCATATTTAAAGTTTTTTGGCATCAACAGGCTAAGAAGACCGTCGTATTAGGTCATAGAAACGATGCTTTCGTTGCCGAGCGGCAAAAATGACAACACATTTTCCTCCTTTTAGGCTCCGCCGTAGTAGGGTAAAAAGAATTCTTAAAGTTTTATTATCATAACATCACCAGCCCTTGTTTTAATCGAACGTTTCGACTACAAAGCTGTCTGCAATTTAACTCTACACACAGATTTACATAGTAAAAGGCGAAATTTGTTGTTTCAGAATCAACAAAATATTTACTGAAGCCCTTTTTACAATTTCCGCTGAGACAAACAAGAGAAAAATCAGGATATTGTAGTCACAGACTGGGTTGCTTCAATAAGGCGTGAAAAATTCGCGCCTTGAAAAGGCGTATTTTCTTATAGAAAGGTTATAAAAAGAAACTATTTCATATTTTGTGAAAATCGTTGGGTGAATTTTATAGATAAAACACGGAATCAACCAGTTCTACACACAAATACATCTGGATAGAAGCCATATAAGTAAAGAAACATACAAGTTGTAAGTCTTATCAGTGGTTCAATCCTAGTAAGATACAAAAAAAATATATATATATTTTATCTAAAACCATTGTGTCATACATAAACTGAGACAGCCCCAGTAAGTTACAATTACTATACTTGTGTCGGGGCTGTCTCGCTCTTCCCTTAGGTGGTATCACATTTTAAACATTTTGTATTTATGAATGTCTTCAAATATAAGATAGAAATATAGGTAAGCAAAACCGAACATTCTGTAGTACGAAAATAAAAGAAATGAGGATTGTTATACTAATATTTTATGTTCTCACACCACTCGTGAATACGGAGGACGAGTGTTTATGACGGCCGACATACATTGTTGGACCAACTTACCTACAACATACATATCGCTGTCGGCTTATCTAGACTGAAAGGAAATATAAAGTATTCAGGTAATTAGGGTGGTATTTACTGATGAATAGTGATTTTTAATGTGATTGTCAGATATTGGTGCCGATTCCCTTGTTTACAAACTAAACTAAATTTAAGTTGAGTGCATCTTTTTCTTTCTATTTCATTATGAAAAGGACAGAAGACAAATATTAGTTAAGTCCTGTCAAATTAGTCAGCACCTGACGTAATTTGATGTAATTTTAGTAGTCAACTTTTTAATCACGTCTAAATTTATGTCAGGCGCTGGTTAACTTGACAGGACTAAACTAAAATTTATCTTCTGTCCTTTTCTTAAACAAGATAATCGGTACCATTGCCAATGTTTTTAGGGTTCCGTACCCAAAGTCACACTCCGCTGTCCGTTCGTCCGTCCGTCTGTCTGTCTGTCAGTCCGTCTGTCACCAGGCTATATCTCATGAACCGTGATAGCTAGATAGTTGAAATGATCACAGATGATGTATTTCTGTTGCCGCTATAGCAATACTAAAAACAGAATAAAATAAATATTTAAAGAAATAAATATTTCTCCCATACAACAAACGTGATTTTCTTGCCGTTTTTGTCTTATGTTGTATAGATAATGGTACGGAACCCTTCGTACACGAGTCCGACTCGCACTCAATTGCACGCCCCTTAACTCGTTTTTCGGCAACTCTCATCCAGTTGTTACCAACCACTCTGCGGAGATCGTCACTCGTCGCTTAGGATAAAAGCTCTATGGTTTTAATTACGATCACAAAACCAACAAAGTTAAAGCTATTTTGATTAACTTTTGAGATTTTTACGGTATTTAATTTTGATACCAAAACCTCTGTCCCTGAATTCCTCTTTGTAATTTAATGTCAATATACGTCGGGCACAAAGGAGCGATTTTGTCATAACACATACTGTAGATTTTTCTCATTGATGTGATTAGAAAAAAAAAATGAAAAACGAAGTTTTCCAACGACTGTTGTGTTAAGGCCACGTGATTCAGAAAGCTGACTTTTTCAGTCGAGGGATAAGACAGAGACAAAGACATTTATTCGTAGGATACAGTACTAACAAAGTTGTAATATAAAAATAACATATTATGGTTCATGACATATCCGTCGCTGGACGCAGCATACGTATATTTACATTAGTAAGTGTACTTGATACACTTAAATATGAATATCTTAATTTTAACTTTTTACATGATACCTAACCCTAGTTTATTTACGGTTTAATAAAACAAAACTTAAATGTGCGAACGATAATCTAATAAAATATAACACAACATTAATATTAATCTTAGGTATAATAAGAAAAAAACATTAAAGAATTGTATAATAATACTAGTACCTATTTAAATTTAATATCTTCAAAAAAAATTTTTACTGAGTAAAAAGTCGTTTGAAGTAGCCATAATTTCAACATCTAAAAAAAAAAAAAAAATCTATGTTATGTCCAGGTGATTTAGAAAGCAGACTTTTCCAGTTCTATGTCGATTGACCATCTTACATTTTTTCTATGTATGCCTAAGTAATACAATCGCGTCTAAAAACGGACTATTGGTTAGCTAATAGAATTAAATTTTACTGTCTACCTTAAGAGTAAAATATCCCCAAGTAATATTCAAGAACGATAATAGACACAGTTTAGTAAAAGTGGGCAACCTTATCCCTTCTCAAAAGAATGAGTTAAGAAAACATGAATAGATAGAGATAAGAGTTGTACATTTTCAGATTGTCTGTAGAGATTTTTCTAGTGTAACAAGTAGATAGTCTATAGATAAAGTTGAGACCTTTAAAGAAGTCTTTACTCGGGCAGATATTGAATCGGCCTGCTCACTAACATAATTTTGTGATATTGCAGGGGACGCTGCAAATACAGATGTAGAACAAAATTCCCGCGTTTTGGAGAAAGTTTCTAAAAAGATTCGATTCTGAATCTGAATTATTTTGGGACTCTTCTACATTTTTATTCCTTTTTTAAATATTTGCCGATTTTTCGACGAAAACCACCAGACCTATTAATTTTTTTCACAGCCTCCATTGCATAAAATCATCCAATTCAAATTTTTAATACAAATGCTCTTAACTAAGCCATTTTTAAGAAAAAAACACTAAAAACTCGTTTTCGCTATCATTTTTTTAGACAAACTGAAAAATATCTATTAAAGTATTTTATCTAGATTTACGTCTCTTTATAAACAAAGATAAGAGTACCAATAGCTAAAATAGTATACAGTATATGTGTGTTTATACAGGGTGTAAACAGACTCTTCACGAAACCGTCAACCAAGCATTATGTACATCAAACTAAGTAACTTTACGCAAAAATTAGTGCTGGGAAACGACTTTTTTTGGGCTGAAAAATCACGTTTTACAGTAGGACTCAATGTAACGCACTCAAAACAGTATGCCGATGGATGAATTGAATAGTAAGGAGGTCCTGGAGGTGTTTAAAGTAAAAATCTTACATTAAAAACATGTATTTAGTCTTACATTAAAAAACTTGTGAAAAAATTAGAACTTTGACCCCCAATATCTCCGTAACCAGGAGGTTCCCAGGTATGGTCTAGAACAAAAAAAATATCGCAATGGCGGGGAGAACAAGTGCCTTCCGGCTTCGTTAAGAGTCTGTTTACACCCTTTCGTATGGTATAGTTTTATCTTAAAATATATCATCTTATCATTTTATCTTAAACATTGAATATACCTATAACCGTACTTAAAATAAGTATGATATAAAACAAATGCTCTAAAAATAATCGAGCTTGAGAAAAAAAAATCTATAAGAATACATTTTATTTATTGAAACCATCTTTAGAAAGATACCCCTATCTATAGATTTACCATGAATAGACTGTCAATAGACAGATTTGTTTTAAACCTCCAAGATTGTGTTACTTGGGTGTTACCATATTTTAGCAAATATAATATTCCTAACTTACAAACTAACGTCAGCAAAATAACATGATAATTCAAATTATACTTTATTCAAACTGTACGGTCACCAAATTACGGTCGTATTACGTCCGTCGTTGTCAATAGGCTGTCACTCTCAGGACACTTAACACAAATTAGTGGTTTTCCCGGTCCGGACTCAATTATCACGGGCTGAAATCAATCATGATTTACACCTTAACTAAGAGGAATAAATAACAACGTTCGAATTTTAAATATAAATAAAAAAAAACAAATACCTGAGAACTGCTAAATAGGGAAAACAAGATCTCTTTTCAAGTAGTCTTAGTCTAAGATTAACCTTAAATGGTACCGACCATTTAAGGTTAATCTTAGATTTCATACCGCTTTGCAGTAGTTTTTGACGTGACAACGTGAAAAAGTGTCCCGTTACGCTCATTGTACGCATGCGGCGCATTTTATGACGTTCTCACGTTAAACTATCGTCCGTAAACCAACTTTACAGACAACCATTTTTTTTTATTATGTACTTTTTATTTCCTTATTGTAAGGGAATCGATTGGCCCAGTGGTAGCGACCTCGACTTACGAACAGTAAGTCGTGGGTTCGAATCCAGGCAGGCGCATTACTTTGTGTAATTTATTTCATCACCACTGCTCTTAAAAACGGTGAAGGAAAACATCGTGAGGAAACCGGCTTGTCCTAGAACCAAAAATTCGAAGACATGTGACATCTACCAATCCGCACTGGGCCCCCGTGGTGGATTATTCCCATTCCCTCTCATAGAGAGGTGGCCTGTGTCCCAGCAGTGGGAACATTATACGCCGATAATGATGATGATGTTTTTGGAATCTTTCCCTTTAGTTTGATACCCCACATGGTCTAAAGAACGTTATTGTTTTTAAAAAAAATGTTTTTTTTTTTTTTATTTAAAAGGTTTGTTATTCGCCACATAAAAAGAACTAGGTTAACGTGAAATATTTGAACCATGACTACGCAAAATGAACAACTTTATCTTTAGAAATTCCAGCAAAAACACTGCATTTTCATATTTTTGTTTCAACGGAAATATATCAAACTGCTAACGGTCTTCCCTTCCAAATTATGAACAGCAAAACGCAAGATGGCAACCCTAATTTCGACTTTATAAATATAACAAAAAATTGGAATTTCGTTCCGCGTTAACTTGGACACAAATCATGTGACTGTCCGCCCTAATTTTAGCATATCGTGTGCGTTAACACGGCAGGTAAGGGTTTAGCCACACGATCGATTTTTGATAGCAATGTTTTTTGTGATGATAATAAATAAAGAAATAAATGTTTTACTGTTATAATGTGGCAGGTCATAATAACGGTATGATTAGTACTGTGTCTTTTGTGGTAACGTTTAAAAATAGTATTGAAATCGTACATATTTAATTAATTAAAGAGTACTGGGTTGTTGTCTATATTTAAATATTGTTTAGAGTGCATTGCAACTTAAATACACGGTGTGATAGAAAACATCAAAATGGGAGATTATCACAATTATTGAAAAAGTTTTACTTGTGACCAAACTGGAAATTGTAATAAAATGTCAGTACATTTTTGTTCATTGACTAGTAAAAGTTGTTCATAATCTCGGTTTCCCGTTATTTCAATTAATAATAAAAAAAATAGAATATTGGCGGCCAACAAAATGTCTTATTTTGTGTGTGTGTGTGTGTGTTCTTTTTAAACTCCACATTCGATTTACAACTACCGCAAAACATTTCTGACGTGTGACGAAAAAGCTTTCTACCAGAGTATTCCGTCTTGGTAGCTACACGTTCCCTTATTTAATATAATTTAAGGGAGCAGTACATACATAGGTATATAGGTACCTATCGTTGTCTTCCTCAATCCTCGTTATGTATCGCGACCCCCTCCGGCGTGCCCTCCTAAATGCGATTACGCGTAAATATTGCTTTTTTCGTATTGTTTGTTTCATAAGCCTCTCATTGTATTTATTTTGGGCATAATAGCGACGTTTTTGTCGTTGTTCAGAGGTAATAGACGATGTTAACAGAAGTATGTATTATGTTATTAATAAAATAAGTACCTGCGCAACCGAGCTCTGTTCGATTTTTCGCCCTCGTAAACTCCTTGCCAAATAGGAGTTTATGAGGACGAAAAATCGAACAGAGCTCAATACATATAACTTTCATCGAGAACGTGAATACAAATTTTGCTCATTTAATAGTACAGGACTATATATATCGCCAACAACCGAGCAACTCAGTTGAATGACTAAACTAGTCATTCAACTGAGTTGCCCGGTTGCTGGCGATATATATAGTTCTGTTTTCGACCCAAAACCTAAAGGGTACTTCAGGTTGACCTAGAACTGTCAATTTTTATTAAAAGCAAGGTATACAATTAAAGGAAAAACTCCGAAAAATAAAAAAGTTGAAAATTGAAGAAGATTTCGCGAAAATCTAAATTTATCGTGATGACTCAGGACCTTGATTTTATGAATCTAATAGGGACTATAGACTTCAGTATCTGGTCTAAATTTCAATTGGCTAGGTCCACCCGTTCCTGAAAAAATCAGTGGTGACACACGGACAGACAGACGGACAAGAGAGTGATCTTATAAGGGTTCCTTTTTTTACCTTTTGAGGTACGGAACCCAAAATTACACCAAACTTTCCACATATTTCGTAATCCTTCAATTTCTAATGTCTATTTGGTCACACGGTGCATCGATCGTTTATTTGGTCCTCCTCTACTCTTACGAGTATAGTCACATTCATACTCCAAATCTTCTTTCACGACATTCTCCTGTCATAATCATAAGTTTTAATAAATCAATAATAACTTTTTAATAATACCTAACCTAGTTTCAGACTTTTATGCCGCCCATAGGCCTTAGACTTGGCTTTACATGTCATGAGAAATATCTCTCAGGCATGCTGGTTTGGTTTCCTCTCAATGTTTTCTTCACCAAAGCAAGTGATAATTATACAATACGCACATGAATATGAAAAATCAGAGTTGCGTGTCTTGGGTTCGAACTCGAGATCTATGACTTGGCATTCCGACGGTCACACAACTAGTCACTGAACTATTTTCTGTGCGTCATTCACCATTCAAATAAATGTCATCTGATCATTCCATTTTGAACATCAGTTGCAAAGACAGTCCTCAAAAAACCACCAGCATACATTGTCTAACATATTTACATTGGTTGTTAAACAATTGCATTCGGTCAGAACAATTCATTTAATTCAAGACAATTACAAATATATTCAAATAAACAGAGAATAAGTAACACTTAAATGTGTAGTTCTATGTCGTCGTAGCGTGTCGCGTGTCGCGCCAATTTCTTGCATTTCTAGTTAGAATATTGTGGCATCTCTCTGGGCAATAGATAGACATATTTCGCTTGTATTTGTTTTAAAGTGACACTTGCCGGCACATTTGCTCGCTTTTTTTAGAGAACGTAACGCTTTATTTAGCAAAATAATAAATAACAGCCGCTCGGGTCGATTTTTAGGTTAAGCCGTGCTTGCCTAGGTTGGTCTGTGGATGGGTGACCACCCATTACATACCGAGTTTCCTCCGTGCCTCGGAAAGCACGTTAAGCCGTTGGTCCCGGCTATCATTTGAAGATCTTTGACAGTCATTAGGTAGTCAGTGGCCCAAAAAAGTCTGACAACCAGTCTAACCATGGTGTATCGTATTACCCAGTACTAACTGGGTTGTGGAGGTCAGATAGGCAGTCGCTCCATGTAAAATACTGGTACTCAGCTGCATCCAGTTTGACTGGAAGCCGACCCCAACATAGTTGGGAAAAGGCTAGGCAGATGATGATGATTTAGGGAACGTCTTAAATATAGCCTACGACAATTCGTAGCTTCCAATAAATCACAGCGTATGCATTTGCTAGGGGATAATGTAACTTCCAAATAGTGAAAGAATTTTTCAAATCATATCGGCAGTTCAGTAGCTCAGTAAATCGAAACTTATAAACTTTACCTCTTTCTAATATTACTAGCACTTCGCCCGCAACTTCGTCCGCAAAAGTTGGCTAATATGCATGATATAAATATAATTTATAGCCTATAGTATCCACAAATAATGTAGCTTTCTTCCAGTAAAAGAATTTTTAGAATTGGATCATGAGTTCGGAAGATAGCCCTCTACATACAAATTTACAAACAAATTTTACATCGTTATAATATTATAGTATAGATTAGAGATAATTAGTTTTTGAACAGTCTCGTTTTAAAAAATAATATTTTCACGACTTTATTTAACTTTAAATACTGTGTTTCTAGGTAAATTCACATATGTTATAGCACTCATTGTTCCAGTTTCATACACGGAAATAAAAATTCTAATATACGGTCACCATAAAACTCCAAGTATGTGGATTTATTACCAATTTGACTTCGCTTTTGCGTGATAAAAACTAGTTACTAGTCAAGTTAATACTTTTCACACACGGTTTCATTTGAAAGTAGGACAGTACTAACAAGGAAGGGAGTAGTACAAAAGTGAATTATGCAAATCTATACTTATACATTTACTTATAATATTATAAATAGGAAAGATTTTTTTTTTATTTGTTTGTACCAAATTAACTCCGAAACTACTGAACCGATTTTAACAATTTTTTCACCAGTAGAAAGCTAAATTATCAGGAAGTGACATAAGCTATAAATTATATTTATATCATTCAAATTAGCCGAGCTATTACAATTTTTGCGTACGAAGTCGCAGGCGAATTGCTTGTAGTTCTATAAAGGGTGTAACAACACAAGCCGAAAGGCACTTGTCTTCCCCGTCACTGTGATTACTTTTTTGTTCTAGACGATACATGGGAACCTTCTAATTACGGAGATATCGGGGGCAAAGTTCCAACTTTCTCTAGTTTTTTTTTAAATACGTGTGTTAGAAATTTACTTTAATCACCTCTATGACCCCCGTACTATTTAATTCATTCATCAGCACAAAATTTTGAGTGCGTTACATTGAGCCCTACCGTAAAACGAGAATTTTCACCCCAAAAAAAAAGTCTAGCAATTTTTTTTTCATAAAGTCAAAGCCATCTCTTTCACTGGCCCCACGATTCAAGGGACCCCTCCTGCAACTGTCAAAGACTGAATAAGTTGTTTGAGAGACGGAAGTTAAAAGACTGGACCCCAGGCAGGATCGTCGCATACTTTTTTTTTACCCCTTGGTAAGACCTGGAGACGGTTTGTCAGACTTTCAGGCCAGTAACTTCCTGTAACGACTGTCAATGATATATGAACGAAAATGCACGTACACATACAGACACGCTTCACGGACGGCGAGTGGAAGCGCACTCGCGAAGTCGCGACTGGTATTTGTTTGAGATCGCCGTTGGCGCCGTATAGACGCGCCGTACGTTGAGTCGTACGCGTCTGTATACGCCCCTGTTTACTAAGTACTCCACGCACCACCAATAAAGTGTTTTCGTAATAGTTTTAAGCTGTGACAGTTTACTGATACCGGTAATAATTAATCATGCTATTGACTAATATTATGATTCATATACCCATTGATTTATGGTGTTTATGTACTCAGATGCATCGAGAAGATGTAGTAAGCTATGTACTTACCTTTTTTTTTCGGATTAGGAATCATCAAATGACTTCTCCCGCTCTGGGCAGAGCGGAAGGGAGTACTGACTATATCCCATCGATGTTCCTTCCTTGCCCTTTGTGTTCCTGGGCCACCCAGACCAGGTCCGGACGCGATAGGTCGCCGCCGCCGATCGCCGCTACGAGGACACGGCGGTGCTCCACCCAAGCTGGGCAGACCTTGACCGTGTGCTCCACCGTGTCCTCAGGGTGATCCTCACAGTGATAACACCCGGGCGAACTACTCGTATGTACCTACCTTAGATTTACTTTACACACGGTAGAAGGGACATATTGTGTTTTGACGGGAATTAAGTGCCTTATGGTCCCGAGTCCTTACAAGTGTCCAATAGCGCGATTACACAATCGTTGAGTTAACATGCCAAGTCACTGATTATTTCCTTTAATCGGAAAGCGCCATCTATCGGTGCGGCCACGCATCCAGGTTCACCGAATCAAAAGAACGCAAAGATCGTGTGTTCGCGAGGTGCTCGCTTTGGTTAGGACACGGCAAAGCTATTGACTGTCATATTCAATAAAAGTTTGCAGATAGAAACATTCTCCCAACGAAAAAAGACTTTTAAATATACCTTGTTGTTCTTAGTACAAAGAGTTGAACAGTAGCTCGTTATTACTGTATACGACCAAGGAATGTTTAATCTATTTGGATCGCACTGTCGGGGAGGTTTCCAAACAACAATGCACTACGAGAATAAGTAGTTTAGATTGTAATTTAGTTACAATTGTAAGACAGTGAAGTTAGACGCGCTTTGAGAATACAGGGTATAAACAGACTCTTCACGAAGCCGTTAAGTAAACATTATGTACATCAAACTAAGTAACTTTACGCAAAAATTATTGCTGAGAAACGACTTTTTTTTTGGGTTGAAAAATCACGTTTTACGGTAGGATTCAATGTGACGGATTCATTGTGCTGACGGAAGGATTGAATAGAACGGGGGTTGTGAAGGTGCCTTAAGGAAAAAAAAAAACATTAAAAACATTTATTTTAAAAAAAACTTGTGAAAAACTTGGAACTTTGATCCCAAAATCTCCGTAACTAGAAGGTTCCCAGGTATGGTCTAGAATAAAATGATCGCAATGACGTGGAGAACAAGTGCCTTTCGGCTTCGTTATGAGTCTTTTTACACCCTTTATACAAGGCGTTATGAAATAACAGTACCTAATGCAATTTTCCTTATTGACGAACGAGGCACTATTTCGCCAACTTCTTTTTTTCGGATGGGATATCATCAAATGACTTCTCCCGCTCCGGGAAGAGCGGAAGGGACTGTCAGACTTGTACTGACTAAAACCCATCCATGTTCCTTCCTTGCCCTTTGTGTTCCAGGGCCGCGGTATCTCTTTCGAACAGTCCCGCAGCCCTGGTCTATTTCGCCACCTAAGGTTTAAAACATTATCACCCATGAGATTAACCCACGATCGATGCCATTAGTTTTTCATTTTACCTCGCTTACGTGTTAGGGATTAAGCGTCCGTCGTTACAAAGGAGCTTATTTCGTTCGCAGCTGATGGCATGTCAGAACTATCCGATTTATCGTGTGACGTGGGTATCCCGCTCTTGCGTGAGCTTTTGAAGGGTTAAGAAGTAAATAATGAAGGTTCATATTGGACGGTGGTGTTTTTGAAATTATTTTGTAAAGAGACAATTTAGGGTACCTAGCTACTTATAACCTTATTTTAGAGTGAACAGGAATCGTCTGATGTGAGTAAACGATGCATAGCTTACTCCTGGAGAAATATTACAAATGCGTTTTCTTTCTTTTTCTGACCTTTTACACCGTAATAGATTTCAATGATTGGCACAATGGCAGAGCATAGATTAGGACATAAGATTTTTTTTATCGCGGTGTTACAATATTACAGAGTTTGTAAAATTAACTTTTTCGAACAAAAGTAAAGTAAAAAAGGTTATGTTTGTAAAATTAACTTTTTCGAAAATTATTTTTTTCTTTTCGAAGGATTTTTTCGAACAAAATAATATGTTAATATTACTCTGTCAACCAATAAACAAAACTCAATTCTTCCGAAGCAAGCCACAAAATAAAATAATTCATCAATGTTCCTACTACTCTAAAACAATAAATTGACTTGCTTCAACAACAATACTCCGAAAACGTTAGCAGCCAACATTGTACGCAAGTTGTCAGAGTAAAGATATTCTCAGCTGGCGGAGGTAATTATATTAAAAACACTATATTGTTTTATGTCCAATAACGAAACAAAATTACGGAATAAACGCTGACTCAGACAAAGGCTTTTGGCTGTGGTGTAAGATGCAAGAATATGGTTTTTATTATCACTTCTTTTTTCTATCAATGGGTGAGATTTAGCCGCGTTTTCTGCGGTCGTGTCTTCGATGGGTGACGATTGTTACATATCGAGCCCCCTTTTTATGTCTTAATGTTGCAGAATGGAATCTTCCTCTACTTATATACTAAGAACGAGAAAATCTTTAGTTTTCTGAAACTGTCTTTTAAACTATAGTAATCCTAGAAGTCGCACATTGTTTTTTTTTCCGATGGGAAATTATCAAATGACTTCTCCCGCTCTGGGCAGAGCGGAAGGGAGTGTCAGACATGTACTGACTAAAACCCATCCACGTTCCTTCCTTGCCCTTTGTGTTCCAGGGCCGCGGTATCTGTTTGGAACAGTCCCGCAGCCCTGGCACATGGTTTGACCCTTGCGTCGTTGTGAAAGCCAATTGCAATGTTAAAATTAACAGAAGACAGGACTGAAGAAAATTCAAATAGGCAAATCATGAATGCTGTAGGTAATATGTCATGGCTAGCTAATACTCCCACTCCAAAAACTAGACAAAGACCAATGCAATTTCACATCCTCATTCCAAATTCAAATTCCATAACTAAGCACTGGTCCACAGTCTACAGTCACTTTTAGGCCAGTAACATACAGCATGTTTCAATTTCGCTCCAAGTAAATGTATTAGGCGCCACGACTTTGTAAAGGTGGGTATATAAGAGCCGGCAACTAACGAGGGGCCATCTGCATATCGAGCGGGGAACCCAAACCCAATTGACGTCTCCGTCCGCTCGGTCGATTACATGCAGGGTTGGCGAAATATATTACTATTGTGGCGGTTGTATTTCTATTGTTGTTTGGTGTAGGTATTGGAGGATTTTATTAGTCATTCTTTAGCATATTGAATCCACAGAGCCACTAGAATCAATTCTATATTTTCTTTGTAAAAGTGGCCTTATTGAAATAAATCATTTGACGTTGACTTTGCATTATGCGAAAAAATATATTGTTAGTGATTTTGGTCGTCTACTGGTAGTAACTAATTTTGTTCTTTAGCTTTTGAAACTGAACCTTTAAAACCAAACCTTGAGCTTATGGCTCCCTTCTACATGCCCTTTACAAGGAAGTAATTTATCCAATGTTAAGGACAACACGTGTCAAACCCTAACCAAATCCATTCAGCTGTTTTCGGGTCCTCTCAGTTAATAATTCTGTCGCGCATGTCTCTGAGGTTTCCATATTCATAAGACGGAATTATTACAACCATCTAGACCGTCAAATGGCATAATATTCAGCCAATTACAAACGTTGGTCAACCCTGTCCTCCACATATCGTCTGTGTGCACACATTAGGTTACTTTAAAACGTTGGTTCGGACAACTGCTGAGCATATGACAATTGAGTTAACCGCAACAGTGATTTCTATCAGATTGCGCAATTTTCAAATGAAAAAGGTAGTCTTCGAAGGTTACTCTGAAATGCAAAAATGTTGAAGAGGTTGGAAAATCTGATGTTCAATTTAACTTGAGAATATTTTGACCTCGATATATCCATCTGCAGAGTTTGGCGTTTTCGTGTTTCTCTAAAGTCTTTGACAACATCACACATTTTAGGGCAGGCTTTCGTTTCCAGGCCATTGTTTATTTATGCCTGTTTTTTTTTCTTCTTATGAAGTTATCATAATGTATCATTAGAGTCTACTTGACGGTTCAAAACATCTTTCCCGATTGAAAAGAATAGAATTGTAAAGAGATATTGAGCGGTGTTCCACAGGGACCATTCTTAGGACCGCTCTAATCACGTGTCTCTTTTGTTCACTATGCGATATTTGTGCGTTCTGGTTAAAATATTTTATTCGACGTAATAATTAGATCCTAGCCTCGAGAGCTTCTTACTAGCGTTTCAGACAGCTTCAATGGCTGACTGAAAAAAAAATGTAAATTGAATCAATACAGTCTGCTACACACTTTGTTTGTGTAACATTTGCACGTGCAAAGTCTGGATCAAGTAATAGTCTGAAAGCTGTTTTATATTGTAATATAGACTACAATCGCTGCTTCTTACGGTTTCTCTGATACTGATACTGTTAGCCTGCGTCATCCCACTGCTGGGCAAAGGCCTCTCACGGTTTCTCTAAAGGTCTATTTTTTTTCATGAATGAATGACTAGACTTTACCTTATTGTGAAGATTTATAAGATTCCGAGATTGACCTGCCATATTTATAGACATGTATTTTAGTTAGATACCTGTATTTGATGTCAGTACCTAATTTTTTGTTGAATCCGCATTTCCTAAATTTACTAAATCTTTTATACAAATTGCTGAAATCAAAATGGTAATAATTCTTATTTACATTCCTTCCAAAGAGATAGATCCAGATTTACACCTGTTATTTATTTTACCTCAAATCCCGTGTATTTAAGATGGCAGTTCAAGGCAACGCGAGACAATCGAGATAATTAGGTACATTACATTTTCTCGCATGAATTAATTGGCACTCACGGTTATGTATGGGCGTTTCAGCATTCTCTTTTCATTCTCGTTGCGGCCGCGCGGAGAGGAAATGATATGCGAATTGTTCGTTTAAATCTCGTTACGGTTGAACATAAATATCAGGGTGATAAAGAGAGATTTGATATTTTTAAAGGTTTATACGATACGCAGCTCATCGAATGTGTTGTATTCCAGCATAATTGTATGGGTTTCACTTTGCCAGTCTAAATAACAGTAAGAATATCTCTAGTGTAACTAATCGGAAATATTTTTGCATAACACTTTCGAGAAAATCCACGACAATTCAATTCACATTCATATTGTGTGCAGTCACATGAAATGAGGTCCAAAGTGAACAGAAAAGCACTACAGTTGAGATCCCTCTAAGTATTCTACATTATTTCTAAGAGTATTCATTGTTCGAGTTCACCTTACTAATCTACTCGTGGTAGATGCGCCTTTTCAAGCTCATATTTATATTGCAAACAGAGGCATCAATAACAAAATACAAGAAAAGAAAACAAAACTCCACCAAAATCAGCATCCAACAAACTTAATTACTGTCTCCAAAGTACCGATCACATCAAGTTTATTCCGTACCTATACAACGATACACCGCACCGCCTTGATCCTTAAGTAGCGAATACTGTAGATTAGAGAGACATAAGATAGGTGAACTTAGTCGTAATTAGTCGCTCACAATGATAGCGGTGGATTGTGCTTTGTATCTGAAGTTTCAGTTTAGTTACAGAGCGTCTAGTCGTAATGGAATTTGGATTCGGTCGAATAATGTCTGAGTAGTTAGAGACAGATTTGAGAACTTACAGGACTCGCACTGCTGTTTTAGTGTGTCTGTAGGTACTAAAACAGATTGTTAAGGATAATGAAGATGTTAGTCTAACATAAAGACTAATTACAAATCTCACGAATATAATTAAACGAGACCAGCACTTTGGAGCCACGTTATTGACTAGCTTAGATTTAAGTAGTAGCGATTAAATCAATCCAAACTAGTTTAGATGAAACGAGAACATTGTTTTCTATACGTGTCTAATGTAGCCAATACCTAAGAAGTTTCACTATTTTTGTCCATAAAATTAAACAACGCAACATTGCGCCATTGAAACAACAGAAGCTTACTCGATCGTCTACCCTAGTCTTAAGAAATAACAATTTGTTACCTCGCAAACAAACACGGCTTTAAAACGAAACATCGTATCCGGGTGACACAGAAATCTCTTCGGAATATAATTACGTTCGCCGACACAGCCAACACTACCGACTTGTTTAGATCCGACCGCCGCTGTAAAGGAAGAGAATAATGAGAGACGAAAATTAATAAATGGGATTACAAAAGATCTTATTACGCCCATTTCCCGCAGTACCGCCTCTGTGGAGTAATAATTAGTAAAAGAAATGGCGGGGAAGAACTAAGGAACTTAAGGCATCGGCGCCGAGGAATTTATCTAACAATGCAAAGCGGCCACGGAGCGCCTCGTTCGCTCGGAAATCTATTAGAACTTTTTTGTGGAAATTTCACAATGGACTTGGACAATTAAAATTATCTGCTAGTTGTATTTTTACGGTGGAGAATACGGAGAATTTCCTTGAAGTCGTTTCATAAAAAGAAATGTAGTCGTTTAGTTCTTAACTTCCTTTTATGGCACTTTAATGTATAGAAAGAGTTGATTGAATGGCCTTAGTTTTATTGAGGTCTGATGCTAGATTTGCGCACGATTAGCGTGTATGAATCGACATCGTCAAGACTATAAGTAAACATTAAAAGCGTGAAATAGTGTGTAGTTTAATAATATAAGTACCTGGATGACCGAGCTTTGCTTGTTTTTTTTTTTGACGTTTTCTAAAAATGAAACCTAGCTAGATCGATTTATCGCCCCCGAACACACTAAATTTCATGAAAATCGTCGGTGCCGTTTCCGAGAGTCAGAAAAAATATATATATAGGTACATATATACAAGAATTGCTTGTTTAAAGGTATAAGATACCTACAAGTTTACACGGAACCCATGGCGCGCGAGTTCAACTCGTACTTGGCCGGTTTTTTCTTTAATTAGTTTAGAAACTACATGTTATCTTCAATTAGGTAAACTTCATGCAAGTGCGCTTTATAAAGTTATGCGTTAATTTGATAGGTCTTTCTTATAATTGGCCTTGGATGTCATTATGGAAGTGTAACGTTTAGGCAAGGCTTCATACTCCCATAAAGCAAAAGTGGGGGTCCGTTAATGGATTACTAATTAACGTAATGAACCCCATGTATCCGGATGGAAAGACTCAGGTCGAATTATATAATGTTTAGGCTTGTCACCACTACGGGAAAATTCACTTTGGTGATACTTCTTGTCGTTACGTCGAATTGGTCTTAAGTGCTGCGCTGTTTTTTTTTTTTTTTATTTATTAAAATAAAGTTTATAAAAAATCTTACTTAAGAACTATGCTCCACAAAACGGAACACACAGTAATAAAAAAAAACGTTTATTAGTGTGAACACTTAATTTCAACTTATTTGACTTCTACAATAGGTATTTTTTTTTACTTAGCCCATACTGTCCCACTCCTGAGCAAAGGCCTCCCCCCATTCCTTCCACTTCTCGACGATGGTGTGCTTCTTCTCGCCAATTTGCGAGGAAGCCATCTTAGCTAATAGGTAATTAACAATTTATATAATAAATGTTATTTTTATGTGTTGTGGACATCGGCGTTTCCTCAGTTGTCATGTAGTTAACTAATTATTTAAAAATAGTATAGAATAAATTATTCTTTATTATGCACACCATACAAGTAACATTTATAAATGAAAACATTGTATATAACGTGACACAATGGGCGGTCTTATCGATAGATAACAATATTTTCTAGACAACCTTTGTATGGACGTACCACAGTGTTCTAATTACATATGAATATACATAAAGCATATACAAGTCTATATAAATATGTACAATAATCATGTAACAAGAGCAGAGAACCATATTCAAGGAGAGAGGTAGTGATTTTTTCTCTGCTCGGTTCGATTAAAAGCTAAGCTGCGTTTGTACAATTCATGTTACTCAGGAGCCTGGCTGTGAAGGTCAATCAATCAATCAATATCAAAAAAAAAAAAATGTGTGCGTGTAACCTTTACGCGCGATTGAAGTAAAACTTCTTTTTCTTTTAATTTACTTATTTTAAAAGTAATAAATAAACAAGTAAATTTAGAGATTTTCAAAAAAATCTGAGTTACTCCCTAGTCGCGCCTAAAGAAGTTTTACTTCAAAAACTTTGACTTTGACTTTATTTGCCTGAAATATGGTGTTTTACAGATTTTATAACACAAACATAGTTCTTTCGCCTACTAAAAACGGCATGCAAATAATGCGAGGAAATGAATTAAAATTTTCAAAATCAATGATGCACACAAACAACAATATTTTTTCTCGCGTTGATGAGTTCATTTGTTTTTTTTTCAATAAACTGCTTTCTATTTGCAAGCCAATTCGATATTTAAATAAAACCTTTGATAAGTTGGCTCCTTGGTTGCCATGCTTTTGAGTATAATAAGATCGTTCCATTTTTAAATATAGTAAGCGTTACTTCCGTCAGAAAAAAATCTGAGTTACTCCCTAGTCGCGCCTAAAGAAGTTTTACTTCAATAATATAATAATAATAATCATCAACAACATCTAAGGAGGCTCTCGCTTGGCAGGTGGATCAAGGGCTTGAAACAGAAAGCAGTACTTCTGGACACGGCGCGTCTCAGGAGGTTCCTCTCTCAAGAGCCCTGACCACCGGTAGCTCGGACCCTGTTCCCAATGCTAGTGGGCTACTATTTCTTATATTTTTAAAAGATTTATTTTAATATTGTTTTAGTTTTGAATATTTATAAAAATGTAAATAATATGTGTAAAAATAAATAAAGGAATAATATAATAGGCAAATTTATATCTTTATCTTTGTCAAACAGACAATAACTCCATTTAAAATACTGGTATTTCGCTGAATCCTCTGGATTAGTTAGACTGGAAGCTGACCTCAGCATAGTTGGGAAAAGGCTAAGTAAATGCTGAATTACAAATCTTGCTCTTCTTCTTCTTAGCGTGTCGATGGCAATCTATATTGTGTCGGCCCAGAACTGAGCTACTAGTTTGGCGCTGTCGGTAGCGTCCATCAGTTCCTGTAGTAAACAAACAACAGGACGCGCAGGACACGATATTAAGTGCCCCATTTTTTGTGGAACAGCACCACATTTACACTCCAGGGCAGAGTCATTAATGACTCTCCACCTGAGCTAATTTTCTTTGCTACGGCCAACCTGAGTCTATTTAAAGATTTCCAGGTCAGCCATGGCCAACTCTTGTCCAGGTGGGAGATTTTCAGAAGGCGGAACGAATGGGTTAGGTAAGGATGCACTACGTCGCCACAGCTTTAGTCTTTCCGTGGACCGCTAATCTTGCTCTAATCCTGACTAATAAATAATCATCTATTCTTTTTCTCCTCAATATACAGACACAATCAAGCTTCTACAATTTGTCAAATTTCATTAATAGATTTTCAACTTTATCGCTAAAGCATTAAAAGCTTGATTGGGAAAATTTTACAGTTTCGGGTAACTTGAAGCATAGTATGTTGCCGACCAGGCTAATAAGAACCGTAATAACATCTCATTTTGTAGAACAGTAGACGAAAATTAATTACTCGCCGACTGCAAAAATATCGACCGCTGTCATAATAAATCCCTCTGCTTTGTATTTTTCGCGGTTGGTGTAGATTTGAAATTAAAGGTGTTTTAGGGCAAATTCCACCCCCGAAAATGTACGTGATCGGCACAGATAAACCCTTTTCAAGAACCTTTATTGGAGCATATTAAGTTAAACTGATAATATCAGGCATACATGTTGATTTTTTTCTATCAATTCTCGGGTTCAAGGACCTGGCACAACAAGGTGATATAATTTGTGTTAAAATACCATTCTCCCCGTCATTGCGATATTTTTTTGCTTTAGACCATATCTGGGAACCTTCTAGTTACGGAGATTTTTGTTATATAACAAACAGACACTTCAATTTTATTTATTTGTATAGCTAAGGAATAGGAATATTTCCATTGTATTATTAAAATAAAAAACAAAATAAAAATTACATAAACTCATACTCAATGGTGCTTGAAAGTGTGTGTCAGTACAATCTACGGTCGGTTGCACGAACGGCAAAGCTGAACGAACGTCAGACTAGAAGATACCCAAGTGAACACTGCTCCAAGTAATAAAAGATTTACACTGACAGCTCGTTAGGGGTTCGAAAGTAATATAAAAGTGTTGGAGAACAACAACAGAACTTTAAAACAATATTCTGAAATATACCTTTAACCTTTATGTGTGATGAATTCAGGAATCAGGTTATACGATAAGGTTGCGTTTTAAAAGAAGATTTAGTGACAAACATTGAAAAGAGAATCCTTAGATGGTTTGGTCATGAGGAGAGGATGAGTGAAAGATGACTATCAAAAGGTAACAAGGCAAATGTGAGTGGCAACGATGGGAGGGAACGCCCTAGAAGGACATACACTGACCTTCTTGGTGAAGTTCTTCAGAAAGGTCAAGTGCGTAGTACTCGCAACAGGCGTGTGTGAACGTACAGATGCATGAACATGGTCTAGGTAAAAGGAGTATATAAAGAATGTAATCGTAGAAGTCGCCTCTCTGTGGTTTCTGATCTACTAACTTATGGAAAAAAGGCGTGAGTTTACGTACGAAAGGTTCTTCCCGTCATTCGTGTGTCAAAATTAAAAATATTACCAAGAAATGTCCGCTCAATAAATCTTTAAATCTCTTTGTTTCTGTTACTGAGTTTACACCTGTATATGTCTGAAGGAGACAGGGGTGTGTGTGAGTGGCCCGCAAGGGCCGATGCCTGCCAGGGCTGCGGGACTGTTCGAAAGAAATAACGCGGCCCTAGAACACAAAGGGCAAGGAAGGAACATGGATGGGTTTTAGTCAGTACAAGTCTGACACTCCCTTCCGCTCTGCCCGGAGCGGGAGAAGTCATTTGATGATTTCCCATACGTAAAAAAAAAAAAAACCCTGGCAGGCAAAACAGATGCCGGCGAAGGGCCGATGCCCTTGCTGGCCCCTCCCTGTTTGCTGACATCTCTTTAATGCGCGCGTGGAACACGAACGCGCCGTCCGCGTCAACACGGCCTGTCGTCAAAAGACGGACGGACGGCGAGCTAGCCCATTACTCACCGTCCACAGAGTATATTTCCACCTTAGATAGAATGAATTATTACACAGAATAGGAGCACAACCAAACGTATCACCGGCCCATATTGTATACTCATAAAGTGTAGAATCCATGAGCTACCGTCCAACTGGACGTCGTCCAGGGCCGTATATTAGACTAACGGTACATGCCTGGTATCCAGACCACGCACACGTAACATACCGAAGAGGTAAGTAGACTTGTAAGTAACTGTAGCTAGATGCCCGCCTGTTTCGCATAGGTTTTAAGACTTGACAAAACATCACAGAGCCTAGTAAATTTAATATAAATCCATTAATCCAGTATGCATATAAATCTCCCAGAATAAATTCGTAAGTTTGCGTAATACTTAGTTTAGAATAATCATAGTTTATGAAAACTACACAGCACTTTCTCGCATTTTTCTCAGAAAACCCATTCATTTGATACCTATCATGGGAATGCATAAAAATAACTAGTCTTATGAGATTTAGAATGACGTCAATTAGCCAGACATTGTCATTAAAATGAAACATGTTTGCAAAGTTACAGCTCAATCGGAAACCGGGAAGTTTCTAAGATTCTAAGATTTCTAAGATTTTTTTTACATAATTAGTTATTTGCAGGTGAACCTAATAAAATAGTGTTATAAAACAACGATGTGAAACAAACAGGCACGAAAAAAGATGACCGTTAATTTTATGATACGTACCTATATATTTAAATTAAAAAAAACCGACTTCCAAAAAAACACTAAAAAAAAACTAAAATAACTTTTTTTAAATTACTTTCGGAAGTCGGTGACTTTGTTTGTTTCATTGTAATTTTTGTCACCGACTTCCGAAAGTAATTTAAAAAAAGTTATTTTAGTTTTTTTTTTGTGTTTTTTTGGAAGTCGGTTTTTTTTCGCAGAAAGTTTTTTATTTTACCCTTTTTAGTTATAGACTTTTTAGCATACCACACAAATTCTAATCATGAATTATTTTTTATTTTGTAACCAGAACTTTATGGAAGTACTCGTCAAGACGAATCAAACGAGTCCAAACTCGATGGGGTTGTCGTTTTATAGCGGAGTTCTTAAGGCGACCTTACAGCTCCATCACCAGACCCTGGATACTATCTAAAGACAAACTACTCATTAAGAAGAATCAAACGAGCCCAAACTCGATGCGGTTACGTCGTATTATCACGGAGATCTTATGGCCATCTTACAGCTCCATCATCAGACCCTGGATACCATCTTTAGACAAACTACTCATTTAGACGAATCAAACGAGTCAAACTTGATGCGGTTACGTCTTTTTATTATGGAGATCCTATGGCCACCTTCCAGGTTCATCATCAGACCCTGGATATCATCTAGAGACAAAGTACTCGTCAAGACGAATCATACGAGCCCAAACTCGATGAGGTTATGTCGTTTCATAACGGAGTTCCTAAGGCCGCCGTCCAGCTCCATCATCAGATCAGCTCCATGTCATATATTGTACTATCACGCGATATACATAAGTGTGCAAATTTTTAATTCAATCGGAAATCTGGAAGTGTGTCAAATTAAACACGTAAAACTTCAGGCGTCGTCGCGTGATATCGCAATTAACGTGAAAACATACCAAATTACTGAACCGATTTTGATGAAATTTCTATGGGACCAATTGAAATCGGTTTAGAAACGACTAACGAAACGACGAACTGAATTGAGAACCTCCTCCTTTTTGAAGAAAGTCGGTAAAAAAGAGAAGTCCTGACTTACTGACTGACTCATCAACGCCCAGCCCAAACCCTTGGACATAGAAAGCTGAAATTTTGCACAAAGGTGTCCTTTATAATGTAGACAAAAAATAAAGAAGGATTTTTTTTTTAATTCAACCCTTAAGTCGGTGAAAGGGGGTGTTGAACTTTCTGTGAAACTTCTTACTTTCGGGGTCGATTGACTTGAAAATTTGTGTACTTTTATTAAAATTATGAAAAACGTGTTACACAGTTTTTCCAAAATCATCCCCCAATATAAAATTCAAAGTCCTGATTGGCTGAATGATATGCAATATCAATGCACAGCCTAAACCGCTGCTCTTATGACTATGTGTATTCTTTGTAAAGAGTAGGTATTCACTAAGAAAGGGTTTTACAAAATTCCACACGTAAAAGGGAGAAACGTGAAGATGACTTTAGATATTAAAAAAAAAAAAAAAAATAATAAATAAAAAATTAAAATATATTATATTTATATGTATATTTATTTATTTATTAAATATATATTTTTATTTATTATATATATATATATTTTTTTTTAGTTATTTAAATATTTAAAATTATAATTTAATAATTATAATTTTTATGTTTAACGAGCCAAAAATAAACGAAGAAAAGAAGAAAAAACTGCTTCTCTCATCACGCCCCTCTCCCACATATATAACTGTAGTACTTTTGTGAAAGATCAACAACCGAGCCTGTTATGTTATTTAATTTAATATTGGGTGCGAACCTATTTTCATTTAACGGGCACAAATCCGTACTCTGAGTTGCTATAAGGTTTAGATTATACTCCCCTGAACAACCAGTTTTTAAGCCTTGTTCATAGGTAAAACAAAAACGGGAAAAGTATTTTCTGAATGGTATTCAAAACAATGTATCTTAAACTAGCTTTTGCCCGCGTCTTTGTTCGCGTTCATTTAGAATTTGACAATCAATTTGAGTTTCAAAATGGTTTGTAATAATATTATTAAATCATGATTCGAGAGACACGTTTTCCTCGGGAACAGTATTTTTTTCGGGATAAAAGGTACTCTATGTCTGTTTCTGTGCACCTTAGAACGTATAAGCAAAATTTATGGATGATTGGTTCAGTGGTTTAGGCGTGAAAAGGTAACAAATAAACTTACATTCACATATACATATAATACTATATATATATATGTAAGTAATTAGTATTAGAATATATATATTAGTATTAGCATATATATAGTATATTAGTATGGATATAATAAGGATATTTCATCCTATTTAGGTACCAAATTATATTAATTACCATGTTTTCATACAAGGTTTTATTGGATTTCAGGTCGTTTTTCTTACTCATTACATTAATTATTGAACACACTAAAATTACCTACGTCCCTATTTTGTTCTCATAATAAAAGGAGCCTAAGTAAACATTTTCCTTTTGATTCAACACCCAAGGGCCCTTCACTAAATATTACTTAGCGTTTCTACTAAATGAGTTCCGTTAATTATTCTCTAAGATTTACCGCCAGCTCATGAGAGCTTTGTACTAACTTTAATTAGTTGAAATATCAAGATGCCTCGTTGCTCTAGTGGTGGCATGCACATCTGCTGAACATGAGGTATAGGGTTCGTTTCCCGGGTTGGGAAAAGAACTATGGATTTTTTCCATCAAGAATTTGCGCGGTTGATGGCAACAGGCCCGCCCCTTATTACATGAGACTTAAACATAATTGGTGAAATGTGGGTGTACTATTTAGGTTCACTTCTGCCTAACCCTTCGGGGATTACAGGCGTGATGTTATGTTTTCAAGATTGCGCATTTAGGGGTTATCAATTGGCTGCGGGATTGTTCAAAAGAGATACCGCGGCCCTGAAACACAATGGGCAAGGAAGGAACATGGATGGGTTTTATTCAGTACAAGGCTTACACTCCCTTCCGCTCCGCCCAGAGCGGTGGGACTCATTTGATGATTACCCATCCTAAGAAAAAAAGGGGTTATAAAATCAGGTTCTTCTAACCTAACTGTCAGTTGTGTTGGTAGAGTCTGTTCTGCAACTATAAAACTTGGAAGTGGCGAAAGGTGGGTGTCATGGAGAACTGTCTTTTGTTTGTAATTCTGACCGGAGGCCCTACCATAAGCGCGCGGTGTAATCTTAACGTAAATACATCGATCTTAAAATTAAAAATACTTGTTTCTTATTTGAAACTGTCATAATTTTAAGAATGTATTCACATTATTCACATAGTTGTATTTTCGATTAAAAAATCGGCGTAAAGTTTGCGCAGCCCCGTGCGCTCCTGTTTGGGCCTCGGATCGGAAGTGCTGGTATGACTTCTGATGGGGCCAACAATCAAGTCATTCCAGCACTAGAAAAAAAAATCAAAACAGAAAATAAGCGTCCTGACGAACACAAAACTACTTCACATTTCGATGTTCGTAATATGAATTGACATGGGTCTATTTCTTACCAAGGAGATATTAATACACCTTGACTACTTCAAAACCGATACCCTTATTTTCAATGGGTACCCTTTATTGCTTGATCATAAAATAAGTCATTAAACGTCAAGCATAAATTTAACTTTTTATGAGAAAAAAAAATTCATCATCAACCATCATTATAAAAACGACCATCGCTCCCTTACTATATTTCGCAGTATCTGCGAAACAGGCGACAAGACATTAGTGTTTTATAGGGCCAATGAAACTGCGTAATCTTCTTAAATAACTTGTTTCACGCCAAAAGCAAAGACCTCTATATTTCTTCAAAATTACTACTTCATTAAGGTCAAGTTACATTGGTATTGTTAGGCCGCAGCTTCGAGGCCAGATAGGCAAGCCATTAAATTCTTATCTCATTATTATGATTAGCTGTCGCCAAAGAATGGTCTTTCGAGCCGGGTTTCGTTTTGCAACGAAATTGCTTTTTAATTTTAAAGTCTTTAACTGTACTGGGAATATAGATTTCGTGGTTGGTTAGTATTTGTCTTATTTAGAAACTCGATCATGATTCAAAGTTCATGTTTGTAACAGGTTTTCACGGAGCATGCCATGCCAACAATATTCTCACACTTGTAATTGTAGTCTAGTTACGGAGATACGGTCAAAGTTCCAACTTTTCATAAGATTTTTTTTTTAATACATGTTTTTTTTTTTACTTAAGACACCTTCATGACCCCTGTACTAGTTAGCATATATTTATTTATTAGCACAATGTTTTGAATGCCTCACATTGAGCCCAACCGTAAAACGTGGTTTTCCACCCCAAAAATATCCCCAAAAGTTTCCCAGCAATAATTTTTGCGTAAAGTTACTTAGTTTGATGTATAGAATGCTTGGTTGTCGACTTCGTGAAGAGCCCGTTTACACCCCATATATTCATGTTTATGCAATAGACAAGAATTAGATCAAAAACCGTCAAAGAAAGCAAACCTAAGAATTCTAACTTTTGACAGTTCTAACTTCAAGAAATTACTAAACTTCAGAATAAAATTCGTATCTTAAGTAATGACTTTTACTCAAGTAATCACTTTGACTTGTTCATAGATAAGGATTTAGGTATAATGGATACACCTTTTAAACTTAAGGAAGACAGCACATAGGTAGGCATGCAGCGTACCTATTTGTGTTTTGATTGCAATACTGCACAGCACACAGACCAAGACTAAAAATTCTACTCATGTGCTTAACTTATCTTTTATCATTCTACGGAAACTCGCTACGGCGTAGTGCAAGGACTACATCTAGGACCACGACTACTCACTTATAAACTTCATTCATGCTACATTTTTTTTTACTTTCCTATTCATATTCGTGAATCTAAACAGCCAAGCTAATATGGGAGCGCCTGGCCACGTCACATAGAAGCATCCGGAGAGGTGGGCAAAGATCGTCACTCACTAGACGCCTGAGAATGGACATCACTGTCGAGGTTGACCGCGGCGAAGGTGGTTTGACGATTTGATCATAATCGTGGGTAAACGTGGCCAGAAATGTCACAAAACAGAGGAGAGGTTTGGAGGGAGAAAGGGGAGGCCTTTGCCCAGCCGTGGGACACAATATAGCCTATGAAAAAGAAACTCGTAAAACTTCTTATCTTAAAAACCCAAAAGCACAGATGACTAGCACTCTCAACAGCTATTACTTGCGTGACTAGCCTTATATTTAACAACACAGGGCCATCAAAGAAAATCCTAGTCTAATGAGTGAGTCTAGTGTTCGAACTAGTGCAGCGACGAGGACGCTTAGCGCAGTCAAGTGGACAGTTAGGGTTGAACTTCATCTTACAACACGGAATCGCAGTTCTCCATGCTCCCATCCTTTTCTTTCGCTTAGAACCATCATTTGCTAGAGAGAGACACACAGCGGCAATGCCATCGCACGCGGCAACATCGGCAGCACGCTTTCTTTGGTATGGATATCACTATTTACATCTACCTACTCGTACGTTAAGGCACGAGTAGCTACATGTAAATAGTTCATTGTACTCAATAGTTTATGTATATCGAGCTGTAGACTGTACATGCGATGTTAATTAATATCTTAGATTATTAATTATTTGAATGTTACTTTTACACACAGTAAACTTTTCACGAAGCCGTCAACCAAGCATTATGTACATCAAACTAAGTAAGTGCTGGGAAACGACTTTTTTTTTGCTGAAAAATCACGATTTACGGTAGGACTCAATGTAACGCACTCAAAACATTGTGCTGATGGATGGATGGATTGAATAGTAAGGGGGTTGTGAAGGTGTTTAAAGTTAAAATCTTACATTAAAAAAATATTGTGAATAAGTCGGTACTTTGACCCCTAATATCTCCGTAACTAGAAGGTTCCCAGGTATGGTCTAGAACAAAAAAATGATCGCAATAACGGGAAGAACAAGTGCCTTGGCTTCGTTAAGAGTCTTTTTACACCCTTTTTATTGTGGTTGGGCTCTTCATCTAACTTCTTAATATAAAACTCACTAGGCATGCAAAATACTACATTAAATTGCTGTTCCAAGTCACATGATTAGTGCAGTACATTCAAGACGCGAATTCCATTTCTGTAGTGTGGTTCGTTATACTAATGGATTGTCCTCACTCGTCGCTCCGATCGTAAATGCATGTCACTCATATACGCTTGATCAAACCATTCTTATTAGCTACTTCCAGCGTTTTAAAAGCATCTGTTTAACTGGTAAACAAGTCACCAACCGACCAAGACTTAAAGCACAAGAAAGCCCAACATCGTCAACATAAACCCAAAACTAAAACCTCACACAGTTTCTACGTCAACCGTCTTAAAAAAGCTAAACGTACAAAAAAAATCCTTCAAGGCCAAGTTTGCCATAAAGACCAGACATTTACGGTAGTCCCCGATTACGTGACAGCAATGTAATATACGTCTAAACTGGCTTTTAAAAGAATAGCAGGTCAGTTTTGCGGCAGTAGGCATGCATGAATAAGTCATCGCATGGCTGAACCCTACTTAAGGTAGCTTACTTGACGAACAACCCTTAAGCACTGGCATTTTCTAACCTTCATTTCTAAGGGGTGATACCATGATACAAGGTGTGTTCGAATGACGTTTACAGCTAGTCGCTGTTGGGGAACATTTGTGATTTTTCTTTTTGACCCCAGGTAGGCTTAAAAGTCGAAAGAGCTGACGCTCCACGCAGGCTAGTCAAGACCAGCGACCAAAGGTGACCTTTCCACAGTTTGCTACTGTGGGAAGGGAAGCACCATCACCTCCCGATTTCGTTGAACCTCAGGAACATTTGCCTCCGGGGCATCATCTGCAGTGGCCAGTTTGGAAAGCACTTAACCGATTGCGCACCCAAGTAGGCATAAATATCCTTCCGACGCTCAGTGTGGATACAGTGCCAGTCAGACCAAGGCCCACTTGCTGGAGTGTCCGAAGTGTCACAGCACTTTGCTGGGCCTAACAGATGTCGCGATTAACGTGGCCACATATTGGGGCCAGGAAATTAAACAAGACGTACTCGTATTAATCAGATTATTTTAATAATCGATTAATTATAATGAATCGATTAGTAAGACGACCTGAAGGCTAATTCACGTAATTTTATGACGCGCCGATGAAGTTGTAGTGCAGTTGCAGTTTAGTTCAAGTTTGAGTCATAAACAGTATTCTTGTAATCTTTGAACTGCGCATAAGCTGCGCGTGAACTGCACTTCAACTGTACGACAGCCAAATTCTACCAAACTTACTTATGGTATGGCCACATGAGATAAAAAATATTACTCACTAAATAATTGAATAGAATCGATTACATTTCAATGATTAGACGTTATTATCAATATTAGGCTGTCATTTTGAGATGTCAAACGAATAGTAGAATACCGATCATGTTGCGTTCCGAAGCACACACCAAAGACGCGCAACAGTAGAATGCCGTTATTGCGCTCGCGTGACGCGAACTTGACGCGAGCGTGCCTGACAGCGGTAGAGAATACGAAAAGCGTTGTTTTGATCGAAACTTAACTCTACTTCTTTAGTTACGTGAATTAGCCCACTGATTAATTGCGTTTCAGCAGTCGAGTTGCGTTCGAGCATGTTTCTTATTGTTGCTTCAAGCTGATTTTACGCAATGTTACAGAATTATTTTGATCATTAAATCGTGTATTGGTGTGTGATCCTATCAACACAAAGCTATCATTAGGCTACTGACATTGTATTGTATTGGTATTCGGTTATTGCTTACAGGTAATCAAATTCTGATTCAGATGTGTAGGTATTTGTAATCATATCGATGGGCACATTACAAATTAATGTTAAGATTACTGAACTTTTGTAGGTACTCTGGAACATAAAAGGCTATTAGTGAATATTTTTTGGGACACTGAAGGAAACGTTAAATACGTGCAATTAAAAACATTATAATTATTATCTTGAAAAAGAAACTATCTTCCATCGTTTTCTTTATCGACCCTAATGTACCTAAATACGTCTTACCGTAGTTATACAAGGTGTTCACAGGGTGTGGGGACAGCCCTCCACAAACTGATGGGATGAATTCACTATATCATACAAAGTGATCGGTACAAGAAATTATTTCAGGAATGTTAGGAGAATCCAATAAATTTGATTTGATTTATTTCCTCGTACGCAATGTATCGTTACCGTCGCAAAACGCACGTAGCGAACGGCAAGTGCGACGACGAATTCGATGAACTCTGTAGCTAGGTAAGAAGGGAACAGCTGATTTCAGGCGTCGTTCGTTACAGTACTTTACATCCATTGTTGATTTTAGCCGTATAATTTACATAAATGGAGTACTGCGTACAGGTAATGTAATTTTAAATTGAAATAAAGGAATAGTAACAGAAAAAAAACCGGTGGAATATGATTCAAAATAAAGAGCTGAATGCACCCTGTCAGTTTGTGGAGGGCTGACCCTTACAGCCTGTATGTGAACGTGGTGTCTAACCCCATAAAGAAAAAATATTATTTACTTGTCTCGCACAGGACAGAACAGTTTTTATATTTTTAAATGCTTTTATTATATTGTTTTATATTAGAATATTTCAAAATGTAATGAATATGAGTAAAAGGAATAAAGGAAATGATGATACAAAATCATATAATAAGTAAATATAAGAACAATTAAAAAATAAGACAAACAAAATTGGTCCTGTACGAGACCAAAAAGCACCCTATCTTAGCATGGTGCTTACCTATAACTATATTCTGATCAAATGCTTCAAAATCATATTTCCAAACCTAAATATTATTTGACTACTGGAGACAAAACTGGCACTAACACAGTCCAATGCCCCCATTGTAGTGACACTACCCAAACAAACACTTTATTATCACACACACATAATAAGCCTATTATGGTAACGCCCCATAAAACACTTCAACGTCCTTTGTTTAGAGAATTCTTCTTAATAAATTATTCAGACGCATCCGGGTGTAGAAAAGGCCTTTTTGTGTTCGGTTATTTTTCTTTTCAAGCATAAAGAGGGACCGGTAACTATTCACCAATGAATAGGTTGATACAGTAGGTCGACTTCTTATAGCGAGTGAAAACATAGGTACGCACACATACATTTAAAGGTACTATCCGTTTACAGTATATTTACTAGAGAATTGTGTAAAAAAATAAATCTGATTTGATTTTAAAGCTTAAAACCGATAAAAAAAATTGGACAGAGTTTCACTAATTTATTATAAACCTGTATGTGTGTGTGCGTTTCCGCTCGTTGCATGGATAGCCTTCTGTACCTACCTATTGTGTGTATTCATTGTGGTACAACGAAACATAAAGGGTTTAGTACGGACCTAAGTGTGGATTGGACCTTGACAGATGATGCTGTCCCTCCCCCCTCCTCCTCCAAAAAGTATTTTGTTAGCGAACTAAGTTGGACCGCGAAAATGTGAAAATGAGTGAGAAAAATGGCGGCAGGTTTTTGCCGTTTTCTAGTTTCGTTGAGAATACGAATGTTTCTTTTTTATAAATGGTAGGTGTGGGGAGTTGTGAACGTGTGCCGATTTTGTGACTTTAGAATTTTGGGAATAGTAAGAAGGGTAAGTGTTTTATTGAATATAGTAAATAAGTTGTTGTTTCAGCAATTTTCTTTTCGTATACTATAACGCTGGACCCCTGCGACAGCTAGACAGGGTCGCGGTAGACCGAGGAGAAGATGGCGGGATTTCTTGGATGGCTTCCTCGCGAATTGGTGAGAAGAAGCGCACCATCGTGAAAAGTGGAAGGAAACCCTGTCAGTTTAAAAACTTATAAAGGCTCCCTTTATAAGTTTTTAAACTGACAGGGTTACTGACTTTATGATAATGGGGCCTTTGCTCAGAAGTGGGGCGGAATAACTTTAAAAAAAAAAGTACTACAATGAAACATAGAGGTTAGGTTTTGAATAAACATCAACATTTTACGAAACTTAAATTTTGTCGTCTTGTTTCGCCTGTTCGTACCGCACGGGTTCAAACGTATAAAATTGATTTATTTTACATCCCCAATCACCATAAACATACCCCAATAAATTTGCACGAAAAAATCACGTCTAATGAAAAATAAAATAAGGCAGAATAGAACGTTTCCCTTGCCTTGTACAGAGCAATCGATCTTTCTTTCCTCTACGCTCGTCGATGTAAGAATATGTTTACTTACACAGACCAATGTTACTTGACGCGCGGGAAAAAACGGAACTAAGTTCAAAATGTATGGAATTTGACATTTCATTGACAGTTTCCTTGGCAAGCAGCGCCATATTACGCTGCCAAGACTCATTGGCCAGTGCGTAAGCGTATATTTACATATTTATCGTATATGTATGGTGGTATATTTGTATGTGGGTGCCGTAATAAATCGTCAGATGTGTCTGTAAAACACGGAGTAATTTATCAGTGTCTTTTCGTGAATACTTTACAATTTTTTGCCGAGGAAACGCTCCCCGTCCCGACGGTGGCGTCTGACCGAAATAAGATACCGTCGTTTGTTTTCGCTAGTAATTTTTATGGACAAAAGATTATATTATGGAGTTTTTGTTTAGAGAAGTTTTTTTTTGTATTTAATTGGTCTATTGGTGCTCGTTAAAATTACGAATAACCCTCCTTTTGGGCTGCGCTACAGTCGGGTAAAAAGTAGTCAATTCCAAGTTCAACTTAAGACTTTAAAATCATCAAATAAAGCCAAATACAAGGCGTGTATCGGAAAGCTTTTTATATTTTTCATTGTTATTTTCTACAAATAATTGAATGATTGAATTAAATGATTGAATTAAGATATGCGTAATTTAATTAGTCTAAAAGTATGTCTATAAAACACATTTTTAAATTATTAATTTGCAATTCAAATGGGGTTAATATAAAAACTACAAAACAAGCTAGAAGCTACCAGTAGCATAGTGAAATATATATATATATTTTAAACCAAAATGTCAAGCACACATGATAACAGTAGACTGAACTAATTCAGTTAACAATATGCTTAATTTCATTGCACACCGTTTGATTTGGTGTATGTTGCTGTTTCAATCACTGCTGTGCGGTTGTGGGCTAATAAATAACTTGGTATCCGAGCTTATATGTGATTGATTAAACATTTCATTAGTTACTAGAATGGCATGCCTGATCAATGGGGTGTGAAACTATTTGGATATTACAGCACGCTGAAATCCAATCCAAACTGAAACGGATTTTATTGCGAATAAACCAGTTAGAGGCAGTTTCCAATTTTCAAAAATTTTACCAGTTCAGCGAATTTTGATTAAATTTAGCACGCGATTAGACCATGACTTGTGTAAGTTAGGACCCTTTTTTTTACGTATTGGAAATCATCAAATGACTTCTCCCGCTCCGGGCAGAGTGGAAAGGAGTGTCAGACTTGTACTGACTAAAACCCATCCATGTTCCTTCCTTGCCCTTTGTGTTCCAGAGCCGCGGTATCTCTTTCGAACAGTCCCGCAGCCCTGGCAGGCATCGGCCCTTGCGGGCCCACCCTATTTGCTGACATCTCTTTCAGGCGCGCGTGGAACACGAACGAACTTTAATAGTAAATACTTTAAAAATAATAAACCCGGTAATACAGTTTTGTGAGACATTTTTGAAAGAAATCTGGACAGAACCCGAGATGAACACCAAAACTTTCGGAAAAACTGATGTCTAATGATGACTCTTTGGTCTACAGAAATAAAAACCTCTCAAGAGAAATCAGTAGTAACTTTTTAAAACATGACATAACATAACATCTCGCCTGTAATCCCCGTGGAGTTAGGCAGAGGTGTACCTAATAGTACACCCACATTTCACCGTTACAGTTATGTTTCAAGTTCCATGTAACAGGGGCGAGCCTATTGCCATCAACCGAACACAAATTCAGACTCCCTGGCTGCGACTGCGAAATTCCTGATGGAAAAACCCAATACCACTTTGCCCGACCTGGGAATCCAACCCAGGACCTCATGCTCAGCAGTCGCGCTTGCGACCACTCGACTAACGAGGTAGTCTCTTTCTCTCGTAACTTTTTAATATACTAAAAAGAAAGAAGAAAGAAAGAAAATTGTTTTTATTTGGCATTAATAACATCTTAAAAATACACAAAATGAATAAACAAACAATACTAATAATGCCAAAAGGGCCTCAGCTCAGCTTAATGCCAGATGGCAACACAAGTGTACCACCTGACGCTGATTTTCAGCTACAGCCCACGAGTGCCATACGCTCGAAAACATAAACAAACACATATAATATAAAAACACATCAATGTTCCATCAAATACCGCCGATCGAAATGCCCTCACACCTTTATAATAAACTTTTGATCACCTTTCACCTTTTAACTGACCCAGTGACCTAAATAATTGAAAAAGCTTGTATTCCATTAACACGCACGTACCAAGCTCAATCTGTTAACTGTCCCCAACCCAACATAAGGCCTACCCACATAATACTTAAACAAAATATAAAATATTAATGTTGCCTCATCCTTTATCCTACATCCCTCTATATATTATTCAAGGGTTTACAAAAGGATCGTCTATACCTTCGAAAAATTATAAAATCTCGCTCAAGCGTTTTATGTTGATGAAATGCAAATCAACTGACACTTAACACTTGTTATCTTTTTGGAATACTTGTTAATGTATTCATGGAAATATTGGATCGTTTTAGCTGAGGTTTTGGGTTTTGTTTAGTTTTTTTGCTCGAACAAGTTGTCTACCTGATGGGATTAATTTGAGACTTCCATAAAAAAACTTTTGTCCATTGTTTAGCCAATTTTGGGACAATTTTGACATCATTTTCCTTTTTTTAAATTTTTTTTTTGGAGTATGTAAGGATGGAATGTAAGTAATAATATTTTTTTTTTCAGTTCGCATAACACGGTACAGTATTAAAAAGCTAGTAACAAAATACAATGATCCTTAAGTGCTATAGTTTTACACATCCCCTGGACTCCACAGGATACCCTGTGTCATGGGGTCCAGTCTCTTCCCAAGTAAGGGTAACATGCTAGCTGAACTAATAACAAAAGAAATAGGAAAAATAGTGATTAAGATAATAACTAAAAACTATTATACTATAACAATATTTTTAAAGTGAAACTGTATGAGTGCTTCGCAGAAGGAGGTGAGTTATAAACACTTCATTTTCATAAACAGAAAACAAAACAAAAGCAGAAAATAAGTAACTTCCACTTACTTACTATTTTGTTTCCAAAACTATTTAAGAAATAAATAACACGGCTTCATTATGGAACCATGCAATATTCCATCATAAATAAAATTATTACACCAAACAAAGTTTCAAGTAGCTCCCTGGGAGCGATATTTAATTCAATTTCAGTGCAATTCTGAATTTTCATGCTGGTAGATATAAGTTCAATACTGAACTTTTTGCTTATGTGGTTTTATTGACGAAAACAAATTGTCCAAATAGTCCATAGGTTCTAGTTGCGCTAGATGTGCTTAATTAAGCTAATGGGTACACCCATTAGAAAGAAAAGACCCTTAAAGAAGTCGAAAGGCATTCGTTCTCCCCATCATTACGATTTTTTTATTCCCATACCTTGGAACCTTCTAGTTACGGAGATATTGAAGGTCAAAGTTCCAACTTTTTCACCTTGTATTTGAATTAAGACGAGAAATCTTATCATGATTACAACTTTTTTAGATTTTTAAAAAATACTTTTTTATTTTTTATTATTAAACGGTTTTATTTAGCTCACCCCGTTTGTTTTTTTATTTATTCTTGGGTCAAATTTAGTAATTCAAATTTCACCCTCTTCCTGTCAACCGATTAATCTGAAATTTTGTATACACTTTGGATTTTGGTGACAATACAATTATGTTTATTCATTATCATTATAAATTCAAGATGGCCGCCGCTACAAAATGGCGGATAATTTATGTTTTATTAATCCCATCAATATGGGTATCAAATAAAAGGGCTCAACAAGCAGAATACAATATACTATAAAAAATTGAAGTCCAAGATGGCGGCCGCTACAAAATGGCGGATAACGTATGTTTTATCAATCCCATCAATATGGGTATCAAATGAAAGGGCTCAACAAGCAGAATACAATATACTATACAAAATTGAAATACAAGATGGTGGCCGCTACAATATGGCGGATAACGTAGGTTTTATCGATCCCATCAATATGGGTATCAAATGAAAGTGCTCAACCAGTATAATACAATGTACTATATAAAATTAAAATCCAAGATGGCGGCCTCTACAAAATGGCGGATAACTTAGGTTTTATCAATCCCATCAACATGGGTATCAAATGAAAGGTCTCAACAAGTAGAATACAACCACCAAATGGCGTATAATAATAAGATTTAAATTTAGAAATTGAATCTGTAATTTAGGTATCTGATTAATCCAGCCTGAATCCACCACCCAAGTCAAGATTTTTTATCGTGTTGAGGACTGTGTGGCGTTAGGGTGGCTAAAAATGATACGTCGTTAGCGGTACACCACCCAAGTTAAGGTGAAAGGTTAAAAAGCGCCGAGAACTGTATGGCATTAGGGTGGATAAAAATGATATGTCGTTAGCGTTTTCCCCTCAAGACTCAGGCGCATCTTGTTGTACATAGCCTTGCCCCTTTATTGGACCTCTGGGGGGGTCGACCGTTTAAATGTCCATTACTCGTGGGAACAAAATGGTAAAAAAAAATATAAAAAATAAAAACTAAAAACTAGAAAATAAAAATAGGTAAAAAAACTTTTTAAGTTAAACGGTTTTATGTTAAACATACATTGCAATGTTTAAGATAAATGTACTAAAAACCAAAAAATAATAAAATAGATACAGTCGTGGGAATTATAAACATATGCATAGACTAGACTAAAATAAAACCGTGGGGCACGTCAATTGTCTACAAATTATCGACTTAATGTGCGATAGAAGAATCGTTTAATTCGTCGTTAAAATAGGCAGTTGGCCCGCAGACGGTGAGGAAATTACTTACTATTTTCTTGCTCATGGAAATTCCAATAGTTATACACTCCATGTAAATAAAAGAGATGTTTCAACTAGTTTATCGTTGGACATTCACACTGCTGGCTGGCGAGGAATCGTTTCACTGCTCGTAGTTTGTCTTTAATCGACAAAACATATGATAAAAGTACTACTCGCTCACCACTATGAAACCCTAAAACTCGCTTATAATCGAGCTTGCTAGCTTGTTTCCACATTCTAGCCCTACTTATCACACGTCCATCGTTGTCGGTTGAACAACTGCCTAATTATAGTGTAACATTACAAAACAAACATTTTAATCAAAGATTGTAGACAATTGACGTGCCCCACGGTTTTATTTTAGTCTAGTCTATGCATATGTTTATAATTCCCACGACTGTATCTATTTTATTATTTTTTGGTTTTTAGTACATTTATCTTAAACATTGCAATGTATGTTTAACATAAAACCGTTTAACTTAAAAAGTTTTTTTACCTATTTTTATTTAATATTTTTTTTTGCATGATCTTGCAGAAAATTGGCAGATTCTTGGATACTTTTTCATTTTATACAAATCATGCAGCAATTCACATCATCACAGGCGACAACAACTCAATAAAAACGCATCCACAGAAGGCGACACTGCCGTTTGGGCCGTTTTCATAGAATTACATAGAGACCGGGCGTGCCGTTGTGGTCTGTCATTGCTATTCAGTGGTTTTCGGTTACTGTTGTCTTCAGAATTTTACCTTAATTTGATTATGTCAGCAAGGTCTACAATAGGGTAGTTGACCAAAAAAATCTAATTAGTTCGTCAGATAGGTTTCCAAAAAATATTGGACACGTATTTTATTTTTTCTCGTAAACTAAAAATGAAGACGATGCAGTGCGTTGAAAACTCGTGTGACGTCACAGTCTGGTACACTTTTTAGCGGAAAGTGACGTCAAGCCACTCATGAACTTTGATGCGTTTTATCTTCGTCTTTTTTATTGATTTGCTAAAACAAAAAATACGTATCCAATATTTTTCAATAATCTAACTGACGGAACAAATAGAATCATATTTTTTTACTCAGGAAACATCCCTATTGCCCAATTATATTTTACCTACAACTTTCAGCTATTCCATTGACAATATTTCCATGTAAAACTATTCCAGCAGTTAGCCGCGTAGTTTTCAATGTTTAATTAAATTGAAAGAGAGTTGTACCGCAGTAACCACCAAAGGATTAGGGATAAAATGCCATAAGTGGCAATTTGTTTTTGGGGGCTATCACAGCCTTGCGGTAAGGAGTTTCGAATAGCCTACATAATTAATTAATGCAAAGTCGATTATTAACACAAAAAAAAAACTTTGAGTTTTTTTTTTAAATAAGTTCGTATGTTGAAATAGTAGCAGATGTTTATGATATTCTGTAATTTCTTCTTCTCTTCCAATGGCTGTTAACATTGGTGAAAAAAATTGTGCGTAAATAAAGGGTGTAAACAGACTCTTAACGAAGCCGAAAGGCACTTGTTCTCCTCGTCATTGCAATCATTTTTTTGTTCTAGACCATACCTGGGAACCTTCTAGTTACGGAGATATTGGGGGTCAAAGTTCCAACTTTTTAACATGTTTTTTTTTTTAATACATGTTTTTAATGTAAGATTTTTACTTAAAACACCTCCAGGACCCCCTTACTATTCCATCCATCCATCAGCACAAAGTTTTGAGTGCGATACATTGAGTTTTACTGTAAAACGTGATTTTTCAGCCCAAAAATAAAAGTCGTTTCCCAGCACAAATTTTTGCGTAAAGTTACTTAGTTTGATGTACATAATGCTTGGTTGACGGCTTCGTGAAGAGTCTGTTTAAAATAAATGTTTTAAATATATAGAATCTGTTATGACCACCATTACCAACTTAAAAAAGATTTAATTTAGTTTATCAAACAGAACACGCTGTTGGTTGCGGAAATGTAGCACCCTGTATAACGCAGGGAGTTGTATAAGTTATGATGTCAAAGTTCCTGACCGCGTGTGTTTGTACGGTTGGTTTAATCTTGAAAACTATGCGGCAGATGGAATCTCCGGTGGCTAGACGTAAAGCCTTCAAAGCTTCGCTTTCACGAATATTATTATAGTAAGTTAAAAAGACATTGACAAGGAAAGATATCATGGACAAAAAACTGTTAAACTCGCGTCAGATCTTCAGATCGAATCGGCGGCGCAGGGTGCTTCCGCGAGTTTGCGTGTAGTTTAAGCTAGAGGGCGTTGGGCGTTTCAAGTTTTCACTTCTGCCGGCACTCCCGGAGTGCGACCCGTTTTTTTTCTATTACTCACTCATTGTAGATTTTCCTTGCGTAGCAGTCTGTTAATTATCACTTTGGCCAATCTGCACATGTAACACGTACCAAAGCCAATTTGTCGTTAGGGATCGAAAGTGGTGTTTCCTGAACACAGGCTATTTCGTAGCCTAGCTAGGAGGACAGAGCTTCACCCACCTTATTGTAGACTACAATTCTGTGTCTATTTATTTAAAAACATTTGATTTGAAACAGTTCTTACCGGACTGCCTGAGTAACGTTTTTAGTCATAATATCATCACCACAAATTGATTATTTTCCTGCTGTTTTAAGCTTTCACGATTTATAACTAAACTAACCCTGTCACTTACGGGATATTTTCCGTGATTTTCAATTATACTGAGTTCCCGATATTTCGATGTTGTTGCAAGCGCCATGAGCACGGGATAGCTGGAGAATGAGGCAGGCGGTAAATATATATTAGGTACAGACATATCTGTTTACCCTCTTTTTTCCGGAAGGGAAATCATCAAATGACTGCTTCCGCTCTGGGCAGAGCGGAAGGGAGTGTCAGACTTACTGACTAAAACCCATCCATGTTCCTTCCTTGCCCTTTGTGTTCCAGAGCCGAGGTATCTCATTCGAACAGTCCCGCAGCCCTGGCAGGTATCGGCCCTTGCGGGCCTCTACCTGTTTGCTGACATCTCTTTGAGGCGCGCGTGGAACATGACCGTGCCGTCAACACGGCATATCTGTCTACCCTCTTTTGTAACTTTTGCTCTGCGCACTACTGGAACTTGATATAAATTCAAAGCGAAACGCACTGACAATATCACTAAGTTTTTTTGAAAATCGCGTAAGATATCCTGTCAGTATTTTTCTGTTGTAATCAAAACTATTTTGACATTATTTGCCCACTACAATAAAAATCTCAGTGCATAACCTCTTCCAGGGCTGCGGGACTGTTCGAAAGAGATACTGCGGCCCTGGACCACAAAGGGCAAGGAAGGAACATGGATGGGTTTTAGTCAGTACAAGTCTCCCTCCCTTCCGTTCCGCCTAGAGCGGGAGGAGTCATTTGACGATTTCACATCCGAAAAAAAAATGCACAACCTGTTTCAGTTTATTGACTCTTAAACCCATGCAATAAGGTTTCCATTTGTAAGAGTCCATTTTTGGGGTCCGTACCCAAAGGGTAAAAACGGGACTCTATTACTAAGACTTCACTTGTCTGTCCGTCCGTCTGTCTGTCACCAGGCTGTATCTCATGAACCGTGATAGCTAGACAGTTGAAATTTTCACAGATGATGTATTTCGGTTGCCGCTATAACAACAAATAATAAAAATAAAAATTATTTTATATTTAGAGGGGCCATACAAGAAACATGTTTTTTTCGGCTTATAGTACGGATCCCTTCGTGCGCGAGTCCGACTCGCACTTGGCCAGTTTTTTAATTAACCAGGAAGAAAAACCTGTAAACCCCCTAACATTATAATATTTCGTATGAGCATATTACGTGAAAACAGTTTAATTAAACTGTCACGCTGTTACAAAGTTTAATTTCCGCTGTGTATAGTCTGGGGACATTTATTTCAGTGGTTACGCACTCTGTTTGTTGTTATGACTTCTGTTAATAATTAAAAACTTGGAAAACTGGATGAAACACAAGGAAAAATAAAAATGGTTACTGCATGGATAAATTAATGTTACGATAGTTTGAGTTAACTGGGTGCGAAAAGCGAATATTAAATAAAAGGTATCTTAATTGAATTAAAGAAATTTTTGAATCTTTTTGACAGTTCAATTTTATCATAAATTTTTGTATCGGTGCAACTACGCACTTCATATAATTTTAACCGCTAAACATGTTCGTATACAGGGTGTAAACAGACTCTTCACGAAGCCGTCAACCAAGCATTATGTACATCAAACTAAGTAACTTTACGCAAAAATTAGTGCTGGGGAACGACTTTTTTTTTGGGCTGAAAAGTCACGTTTTTCAGTAGGACTCGATATTACGCACTCAAAACAATGTGCTGATGGATGGATTGAATAGTAAGGGGGGGTCCTGGAGGTGTTTAAAGTAAAAATCCTACATTAAAAACATGTATTTAAAAAAAAACTTGTGAAAAAGTTGGAACTTTGACTGTTGGAAGGTTCCCAGGTATGGTCTAGAACAAAAAAAATGATCGCAATGACGGCGAGAACAAGTGCCTTTCGGGTTCGTTAAGAGTACGTTTACACCCTTTATAGAACTGACGCAGCAGAAAGTGCTGTGATGTCCTATCACAAAAATCGGCATCCTGACCCGAACAGTATTTTTACGATGACCATTCCTGAAAAAAAAAAGTTGATCCACACTACGAACTGCTCCTGTATCGTGGGTGCATTTACAAACATTGCATCATCATCATCTGCCTAGCCTTTTCCTAACCACCGACTTCCAGTCTAACCGGATGCAGCTGAATACCAGTATTTTACATGAAACGACTGCCTATCTTACCTCCACAACCCAGTTAGTACTGGGTAATATAATAACCCTTGGTAAGACTGGTTGTCAGACTTTTTTTTGGGCCACTGACTACCTGTAACGACTGTCAAAGATTGACAAATGACGAGCTTCTCGTTTGTTTACAAACATTTTAAACTCACATAAAAAACGCCACACCCGGAACAATTGATGTAGGCCTTACAAATATTTGGTCCGTGCGGAAATCGAACCCATGACACACAACGCAGTAGTCATCGCTCAGCCACCGGTTTTATGTATCTTGGAACTAAGATTGTGATGTTATGTTATGTTCTTGAAACTCTGCAGTTTAATATTTACTAAACTATAAGTGGCTTGAAGCTTAGTAGTAAGTAGGTAAATTAATGTAGCTGCCTACTCTATTTTTCGTATTGTTTGATTGCGGTACAGCTCATGTCTAACGCTGTACTGATCAAAGTTTTTCTCGTCACAACTACCCCAAAATCAAATCTACTTCGCCACATGTTCGACCACAAAATACCAATACGGACGTTACACGAATTGGACACTCGTGCGAATTGGGCATTCCGCGGATTGGCCGCTTTGCGACCGCTGGACGTTTTGCGGCTGAATGAAACTTCAAAAAAAAAAACGGAACAATTCAAAATGTTTGTCAATATGCGATTCCGCAGCTTACGTTGGTACACAGGGTGCAGCGGTGTACCAACTAACCAACAGACTTCGTGACATGAACTTTTTAGACGAGTGCAATAAGATAAAAAAAAATGGTCGGATATTCATGAACCTGTTTTGTTCAGTTTCTTGACTGTTAAAGAAGAAAATTAAAAGAAAAAAAATCAACCCCACCATGGAGTAATGTCATGGTTTTAGTTTGTGTCACAGTCCGTAATAATTACTACATGAATATTCTAAGGTGTTTTCCCTTGTTTTTAACTAGGCAACACTGGGTGCCGCAATATCAAAATTATTTTGCTTCGTCATCTTTGCATACCGCCCAAACATCTTACTGGTTGATTTTAAGTAGGTAGATATTTTAGGAACTCAGCATTCTTTCAGAAAAAAAAGAATTTAAGGTAAGTTCGATGTTCAGAAAGAATTGTTTTTTTTTTTTTATATTTAGACGGATTCGGCTAACCGATCTGACTGTATTTTCCTTGTTATTCTAAAATATATGAATTCTGTACTGTTTATTTCGCTTTAAAAAAATACTCGTGGAGGTTGATTTACAAGGCCATTCAAACACAACCTCTACAGTTTTACACGTCTACCCTTTCGATTCGAAAACATCGATATCCATCTAAGAGTAAAGCCTCAACATTTTCAATATTCCATGAATATCCAACGTTTTAAGGGGAATGGTCCACGGTGCATATTTAATCGGTTATCCACACAATGTATGTCAATTTCAGGTTGCAGTATATAGACCATGTCAGTGCGCTACCTCGCCTTAATTAAATCGAACAGGCTCTCATACACCAAGCCATAATACTATAAATATTATTTTATAGAATGTTAGGAGGGGTTTGAGGGGTGGGTTAGTGCGACTGCCTCGTTAGCTTAGTGTTCGCGAGCGTGACTGCTCAGCATGAGGTCCTGGGTCCCAGGGTGGACAAAGTGAATTAGTTATGGGGTTTTTCCATCAGGAATTTTCTCAGTAGCAGCACGGAGTTGGTTTAGCGCTCGATTGCTGACAATAGGCACGCCCCCTATTACATGGGACCTAAACACAGTTGGCGAAATATGGGTCCGCGTGGTCGAGGATGGCCCTGAAAAAAGGAGCCTGTGAGGCTGTGTTCTAGTAGTGGGAATGCTTTAGGGTGATTGTATTTCAATAAAACAAAAACAAATCGTGATTTTTTTGTCTTTTATTATTCAAAACACACAGTTACAAATTTTACAAATAGTAAACATATCACACAATTAAATCATCATGGGTTTAACAGTGGTATATCAGATACGGCAACTCGGTGCCATAAAATTATTTATTATTACAACTATAGAAAAGTATGAAAGTATAGGAATATAGGTACTAAAAAGACACTTCCTAGACGGTACCACAATCTAGAAAGTATCTCTTTAGTACCTTCGAGCAATATTTCTCATTTATTGCATTGCAGATTTTCGGCGGTAAGTCATTCATAATAGAGGGTAGCATGCATTCCCACGTCCTTGCTCCATAGACATTGTTAGATTTAGGTATCTTAAATCTAGGTAGGTATGGTAAACAACTTAACCACTTTAGTCTTTCGTATTTTTTAATTTAACCTTGATTTTGGTAGTTCTCGTTTAAAACGAGTATACGCACCTTGTCGAAGACATTTACAATTTGACAGTACTTAAATAGACCCGTGTCATCATCTTGGAATTCTTATTTTATTCTTCCGGCTCTCTCTATTCTGATTCTGACTCTATATAGAAATTACCGCATTTGCCTTTAGACGATTTTATACATTCAGTCAACCATTATATATTCTGATTTACAACACAGTAGCTATTCAAGTATTAACCTGAGCTCCGACCACAATACTAGCGTATTCAGGGTTCACACAAACGAGTTACTCCACGCACATAAACCACGAATGGCTCAATAAAGTAAATGAACGCACCCTAGATTTATTACATTTCCGCTACGTACGAATATTTTTGACAGAACCCTAACTCAGGGGTTGCGAAACTATGGTACACGAAACTGTGACACGCGAAAACTAGGCATGTCTATATTAAATGTCAGATAGGTAAAATTGTTTTTATAGCCTTTTATATATAATTATCCGCGTTAATTGTACAGACGCCCGGCACACATCAGGGTACCCGCAACTGCCAAATTTTCCAAACTAACCTTAAACCTAATGCTTCGGCGATAAAGTTAAAAATCTATAAAAAAAAAATTGAATGATTTTGTAGCTTGATGTTGTTGCGTCTATACTATAACTTATTCTATTTGTGAAAATTATATTCTTAATAAAAGTAAGAACTTCCTACATTTTGCCGACATTGGTGACACGTCACAGCAACTTTATTGTTATTAATATTATTTACCCGTCCGACACACATTGTGACATGACCCATTTACTGGAATGTCAAGTATCCGTACAACTGCACATTTTGAGAACTTATTACTCTGTAGTTGCTATTGATGTGGGTAGAACATCAATAGCGACACACGCAACTAGGCTAATCTGAAGAAGAGTACCATCGACTCGACTGAAGAAGATTCATTGTCAGCCAGAAGAAGTCACTTCCATTTCTTAATTTTTCTGTAACTTATAAAAAACATTATTTTGATTAAAATGTCAACCAGACGTAAAAAGGTTGGCCACCTCTTCCCAAACTTATACTAAAAGAGGGATCCAATAAAATGAATAGGAATTCAGCTATTGCTGAGCTGTCAAAAAAGTTTGAGGACCCGTTGATATATCACCACTAGAATGGCGTGGATGCGAACTTTTTCAATATAACTGGACTTTCTGACAACTCTCAGATGCTGACGAAAGCTGACAATGGTCTTGAATAGATGAGGTTTCGGGTTTTGAAAAGTTTTCTGACTTTTCCCGAAAAGGTTGGTTTGATAGGTTATTTGGGAATAAATAGGTAATAATTTCGAGCACTTTTGATCTCAGAATAATCTTAAACTTAATTTAATTACTATACTATAATATAATACTAAAAAAGTATTATATTATACGTTATCTAATTACCCTCTTCAGTCAATCATTATTATTCCGAGATTGTTTTAATTTATGAATGAAAATCTCAGATAGGTCTGATATAAATTGGTAGGTAACCGAATTGAGTAGCAATAAAATATAAAATTAGGAGCTCTAGTTTAATATAAACATCATTGAACGGTAAGTTTCAAGATATTTTATGTATTCACAATAATTGCCCAGTAATTATTATTCCATTCTTATTCTTTATTGCACACAAAAAAAAGAGAAATACACACAAAATTATGGCAAATAGCTTATGTACAAAGGCGAGTTTAACCCAGAAATGGGTTTTCTTACAGCAAACCTTAATTTATTGTGAAATTTGCAGAAGAGGGTATCCTTATGTGCATAAAAAGTACATTTACAAACTTAGATTAACTTATTTTTATAAAGAAACTAAACTAATATAATTATGCAATATAATATACGTAATACATACAATATATATAGTAGGATTTTATTAGGTTAAACTAACTATATACATCAAAAGGGCATCGAAAAACTCCTCCTCAACGCTGTCAGATGGTAATGTGCCCAAGAGACTGGCGGCGTTGCCACGTTGTATGGCAACACTTAGCCTCTGGCCAAAGTAAAAGCTAGCCCTTGGGTCACGGGAAGCGTCAACTATATATAGTATAGATATAAATACTCTTAATCAGTAATCTTTATTTCGAAGAAATTACAACGTATTTTTAGATTGTCAAACACCACTGCGGTCAAAATTATTACAAGAATAAAAGGATGTTTTCCTATGTTTACAATAAAATTCAGCCAGCAAAACTTTTAAGTAAAGAAAATTACCGACCCAAAAATATTTCGAGATAAATTGCTAATTATCTATTGTAAAAACTTTCTACCGTTACATTCGGGTCAGGGGCGTTAAATCACATTTATTTCCTTAATCTTTTGTACTCGTCTGTATCCTGGGTTGATCCGTTTTTCTCCGTTTTCTCTCTCGTACTCTCGTTAGCAAGTCGTTAGACATGCTTTACGATCCGTTTCCGGAAAACTAAAAAGGTGTTTGTGCTAAAATATCTCGGTAAATCTGTGCCTTTGGAACGATTTAGTATATTGTTGTTACGTAGGCTTTGAAGACTTTTTGAAAAGGTTTTCTGGGGAAAACGAAAATAGTGACTGTTGACCTTGAAATGTAAGCCATCCAAATCATCTACCAGATGGCGGAACCCACAGCCATTTTAGTCGCTTGAAATTCTACACAAATGACTTTTACTTCCCCAAGATGGACATGACTCGAGTCGTAAGAAATTAAATTATCGTAGAAACTTTTAAAAAAAGATTGACTTGAAATTCCACCATCTTACACATCCACAATTAGGTAGGTATAATACGTAGAAAACTTTTCGATAGCAGTTCTAAACTAACCCATCAACCGATTGCCTACAATTCACCGTCTCCTCGTAAGACGGCTAACGATTATACATAATTACTAGCTGTGCCCGCGAACTTCGTACCGCCTAATTTTTTTTTTTTATTATGAAAAATAGATGTTAGCCGATTCTCAGACCTACTCAATATGCTCACAAAATTTCATGAGAATCGGTCAAGCCGTTTCAGAGGAGTATGGGAACAAACATTGTGACACGAGAATTTTATATATAAGATATAAAGTGTCTTAGATTAAACGAGCATATTGAAGGAGCGTATTCAGCATTCGATTCTCGTGTCAAATATGTAAAAAACCTATGACCTTAATTTGTGACCTAATTGTCCTATAAAATACATTATTCATGGACACTGAGCGCGCAAGAAGTGAACTTGTAAACAGTAAAGTAATCACGCGGCAAAACATGTGCCGATCCTGCCGAAAATGAAGTGCGTACGCAAACCCCGCCCCTTTCCTTTGTGTTGTCTACGATGCACCGACGCGACCCACCCCCGCGCTGACCGCAATCTATGCGTGTGCGCCGCTATATCCGCATGTCTAATATTGCGCTTCCGCGTATTGCATAAACAACCCCGCTTACTTCGCGATAAGTGTGTCCTGTAAACGTGATCTTTAAACAAAAATGACGTCTAATCAATATTCTAATGAAGCATATTGGGATATGGTTCGTACCTACGTGTTATCTAATGATAGTGTGCGAGGAACCATTAATTTGTACCGAGAGATGTTACCCAACCGCCAGAATCCGTCGTAAAATCTTATGCTAGGTGTCAACCAACGATTGCGAACATTCGGTCAGTTTACCGTACCGACGCATGCCCAAGTACGAGGACGGGAGCCATACCCAGTGCACCTACAAAATGCCATTCTTGAATACTTCGAGCATCAGCCACAAGAAAGTACTGGAAATGTTGCAAGACGGTTCGACGATGCATCGCATTCGACTGTGTGGAAGCGGCTGCATGTAGAAGGAATGCACCCATACCATTTTAGACCCTTTCAAGAACTTGGGGTCAACGACCAGGAACCGCGGGTGAAATTTTTACGTTGGTTTTTGTCTAATTTAGACAAAAACATTTTATTTACTAATGAAGCCACATTTGCACGTAGCAGTGCATAATGAACATTTGTGAAGTAATGAAAATCCCATATGTAACGCGACAGGACGCTTATCAACATCGATTTAGTGTAAATGTGTAGGCAGGTAGGTACCTATTTTAAAATAATTGTTTCATAGGCCCGTACTTTATTGATGGAAAATTTGATAGTGTATCATATCTTAACGTTTTAAATATTGTGGTGGATGAAATGTTGGACAATGTGCCTCTTCATCATCATCATCATCATCATCATCATCAGTCTATAATGTTCCCACTGCTGGGACACAGGCCTCCTCTCTATGAGAGGGAATGGGCTATAATCCACCACGCGGGCCCAGTGCGGATTGGTAGATGTCACATGTCTTCGAATTTTTGGTTCTAGGACATGCCGGTTTCCTCACGATGTTTTCCTTCACCGTTTATGAGAGCAGAGGTGATGAAATAAATTACATAAAGTAATGCGCCTGCCTGGGTTCTACCCCACGACTTACTGTGCGTAAGTCAGGGTCATTACCATTGGGCCACCGCTGCTCTCATGTGCCTCTTAGTGTTTATCAAAACCTCTTTTACCAACATGACGGAGCGCCCGCGCACCCGGTGAATTATTATTAACTTTGTCTCATCTTAACTTTGTCGTAAATTATTGCGGATCGATTCACATTTGAATTAGAGATTTTTTAATTTTTGTTTAGTAGTTATTTTTTTATGTATGTTCACCGATTTCTTGGTCAATTGTGGATAAATTTTGAAAATTTTTTCGTATACTCCCAAATTGGTCCCATAGAAAGATTGTCATGATCATTGTCATGGACGTCGGAGATATGGAACGGACCTCTTCAATAATAGACAGCAAATCTTAAGTTTATTGTTGACACAACACCATAACATAACATCACTCATGTATGCTCTGAGGGGGTACGCAGATGTGTACAGTACACCCACATTTCGACAGTTCGATATATTAAGTTCCATTAGGGATTTATTGGGGATAAAGCTTATTACCATGACATGTATTAACAATGCAAAATAAAAGCAAAGCAAATATTTGTATAGGGTATTATTACAAATAAAAATGGAAAAATAAAAACTTTTTTGCAAAAAATAAAACTGACTTCAAAACGGTGACAAAAAAACTGGAACAAACAAAAGTCACAGACTTCTGAGGTTTTTTTTACGGATGGGAAATCATCAAATGACTTCTCCCGCTCTGGGCAGATCGGAGTGCCAGACTTGTACTGACTAAAACTCATCCATGTTCCTTCCTTGCCCTTTGTGTTCCAGGGCCGCGGTATCTCTTTCGAACAGTCCCGCAGCCCTGGCAGGCATCGGCCCTTGCGGGCCCCTCCCTGTTTGCTGACATCTCTTTGAGGCGCGCGTGGAACACGAACGTGCCGTCGACACGGCCTGTCGTCAAAAGACGGACGGACGGCGAGCTAGCCCATTACTCACCGTCCACAGGTCCGCGTCTATGGTGGCCGGAAGCCACCACGTGACCCCCGACGCCCGGGGCGTCTCCCGCGTTGGCTGGGATGAGAGGTTCTCTCCCTCTCACGCTCCGCCAAAACTTCTGAAGCTAAAGTTATTGTCACTTTTTGTGTTTATGAAGTCAGTTTGATTTTTTGCAAAAAAGTTTTTTTTTTACTGAATCGATGACACTGTCGCCTGTTCACCACTAAGCTAATTTTTGCTTGCATTCACGCTCGCGAAGCGCTGTCTAGCCGGGCGACTCCGCATGATTCAAGTGAAAATTTTTATAACTGATCAGGCGGAAAAGGCCGCGATTGTACGTACCATCGTTGGTTCATGCGGTTGCTGGCTAATTTAGTAATTAAACGTATAGCAATAACCACCCAAATAAAAGTACCTTAACATCTTATATTACAAAAAATATCACCAAGAAATCTCCAAAATATTACCTAGCTCGTTATAAACTACAAACTTGGTACATATTTCGCAGTAGTTTCCTCAAGTGAAATTTATTGTTGGACCCAAGCTTGCCGGCTGCTCCAAAGTCTTCCCTTGTAAGATAGCAGCCTCATTATTTATTGCAATAATGCAATCTCACGGTGTCATCTAATGTTGCTCTTATCTTATGCTAAATATATCGTGTGGTTGATTTATTTAAGCAATTTCGCAGGCGAAACTCATTACCGCGGCTGTGGTGGATTTGTATGGTTTTTAAAGGGAGGGGGACTTTATGCTGTGAAAAAATAATATTTTCTTGTTGGTCCTGTAATAGCAAGCACGACTGAGCATGAGGTTCTTGGTTCGATTGAGGTCCTGGTTTTTTCAACAGGAATTATTCAGTAGGAGGTGCGGCGTCTGATTATTTAAATTCAAAATCAAAATCTTTAATTCGAGCGGAGGCTCATATAGGGTTAGTAACATAATGCTTAAAAACTAAGTGTTAGTAAACAACACGATACGGTGACACATATAACTGACAGCAGTGGACCACATAAGGACAGTCCACTCTGCCAGCAACCATTCTCAGAACCCTTTTAGGGCTGGCCATGACGCGAGCCACCAACCATGCTGCGCGCTTTCACATAATGGTGTAGAAAGAATTTACACGCGCCGCCGCATACATCCCTGACGCTCTGCAACTCCATGGTAACCCTATCAAATTCCGGAACGCATTATTGAATTGGACACGATTATGTGCCTTAAACATGGGACTAGCGAAATGTCGGTATTTTATTAGGTAGACCTCTAAGATACCACACCAACTCGAGGATTTAATAAGTTTTTGATAGTTTGAAGTTTTGAAGTTTTTTGATAACATAATGTCGCTTAATGATAATGAAAACGGCCATAAAATTCAATTAAATTACGAGATTGAACAAAACAGTTGGAGTTGTTTAATGTAAGTAGCAATGAAAGTTGGCCTGATAAATGCCGAGCAACCGACCATTGTAACAACAATCAGCGTCCATAGTAGGGACAAAATAAATCCGAGATCTGTTAATTGCGGCGATGCCGCGGTGTTTGACGTTTGTGTGTTCATTCGAATTTAATTTGCGGGTAAGTATTGTGATAAAATAATTGCGAAATTGTAGCCATTTAAAACATCTATAAAGCCCTTGAAATTATGATTTCGCTGTATGAAATACTAGCTCAATGCCCGCGGCGTCGCCCGCGTGGAGTTCGATTTACGTCCCACGGGAACATACTATCGGGATAAAAATCCTTTGTGTTATCCTATGTGTTAATACAGGTCATAAACTATCTGTCTTCCAAATTTCATCCAAATCTGTCCAGTAGTTTTGGAGCCTATTCGGTACAAACAAACAAACAAAAAAATTTTTCCTCTTTATAATATTGGTACAGATATAGATAGATGAAGACTTCCAGGAAAAGCTCGCTATAACAACCTATTTACATAACAGTCCTATTTCCAGTTAAAACATTTAGGTGAGATTTATTCGTCTTTTTCGTGTGGTTAATGCCTAACTTGGTGACACAGTTTTAATGCCGCCCATAGGCTCTCTCTCTGACTTGGCTTTACATGCCGTTGAGGAATATCTCACAGGCAGAGAGATAATAGAGCGGTGAGATTTATTGATGTTTTAATTGAATCACGCTTTTGAATTAGAGAAACGAGTATATGTCTCTTACAATACGATTTCGCAAAACCTGAACATCTTCCAGACAAGATGAAATTTTAATACGAAGGCAAACTCGTAAACTAAACGGTTTTATGTCCAACAACGCACATCACTCAGGATTAGGGACGTTTAATAACGAAATAAGCCTAGTGTAAAAAAGAGTATTAAAAAACGCAAAGTACGCATTTTTTTTTTAATACATAAAAATAGACGCCTAAATTTTATTATAACGACTACTTTAGGGAGAAATGAAGTAAGGCTCAACTCGATATAAAAGTCAGTTGATATCATTTGCACGTCTTGAACAAAAAGATTCGTCACATGTAAAGATACAACAATTATGTATATAAAGGGTGTAAACAGACTCTTAACGAAGCCGAAAGGCACTTGTTCTGCCCGTCATTGCGATCATTTTTATGTTCTAGAGTCTACAACAAAAAGGTATGGTCTAGAATCTAGACCATACCTGGAAACCTTATAGTTACGAAGATAAACGGGGTCAAATTTCCAACTTTTTCACAAGTTTTTTTTTTAATCCATGTTTTTAATGTAAGATTTTTACTTTAAACACCTTCAGGACCCCCTTACTATTCAATCCATCCATCAGCACAATGTTTTGAGTGCGTTATATTGAGTCCTACTGTAAAACGTGATTTTTCAGCCCAAAAAAAAAAGTCGTTTCCCAGCACTATTTTTTGCGTAAAGTTACTTAGTTTGATGTACATGATGCTTGGTTGACGGCTTCGTGAAGAGTCTGTTTACACCCTGTATACAAAGGGGTAAACCGGACTTAATACTAATATGATTTAGGAAAAACTTTTTGTGACGTAATAACGTCTTATAAATCGATGAAGGCCGGCTGCACGCACGAAAAATTGTCACGTTCCGCCTGAGTCGAGCGTGCAAGCGAGAGCGCGGAACAAGCGATAGAGAGGCACAATCGGCCTAAGCGTTTTGCATGTGACGCTTCTATGAATTATACAAAATAATGATAATTCAGTGACAATAAATCAATTCAATTCATAAAAGTATGCAATTTTTCATTATTTTTTTTTTTATGACGTTATCACGTAAAATTTTTGTCCGTAAACCGACTTTTGAGACAACCATTTTTTTTTCAGCCAAGGTAATTTAGGAACAGTCATGTGTGGCCACAGTGTCCGTGGAGTCTCTTGCCTATTCTTCATTGGGCAACTACAGTGCTTACACAGATATAATGGACTGTAGCTTCGTCTGTAGCTTCAGTGTTGACTATTAAAAAGTGCCAGAACTGGTCTGTTTGAAATAAAAGCTTTGAGCTTGAAGTTTTTGTTGAATAAGGTCATGTTAATAGTCTCAGCTGAATCTATGCCATCTTAATTATCACTAGCTGTTGCCCGCGACGGCCGCGACTGGTCCGCGTGGCTACCTCCCTGACGAATTCCAAGTTTGTTTGTTTGTTACACCTCAAACAAATATCATTATAATTTAGCCAACGTATACAAAAACTTGACAAATTATATACTAAACCTTCCTCAAGAACCACTCTATCGATTGGTGAAAACAGCATGAAAATCACTGCAGTAGTTTATGAGTTTCTCGCGAAAAAATGTAGTGAGTTTAAAAAAAAAGTGAACATCAGAATATCTTTTACAAAGTATTCACTAAAGTGACATCTAAGACACTTATGCTTATGCAACCGGCTCGAAACTACATTTATATGTAAAACTCCCATAAACCAATCTAGACATTAAACACTCATAAAAGCAAACAATTAAACAAACGAGCATTCCTCAACAACAACCGTTGTTGTTCTGAGAAGACACTGCAACACATGAATACACACTGTGTACTCATGTGTGTATTCATTCATTACATACAGCAATAATACACAGTAGTACACAGCCATACCCAGCAATTACGACACAGTACACGAGTATACGTAGATCTCAATTAGAACAGCGTGTCGTCGACACAAACATGCCCGCGATGCCGACAAATGCAAGACGAATGCATTAACAACAAAGGTACTATGTAAATGCGTCTTGTCTTTGCCAAAGGAAGAGATATCCAAGTCGTTAGGTAGCGTTTTCCGTGTAGAAAATTTTCTTCTGTTGAAAAGACTAGTTTTATTGAAATTCTATTTGGAAATGGAGTACTATTTCGAATTTAAGACAGATTGATCGATGAATTCTGGATAGCTTTAGACACATTTGTGTCACACACAACAAATATTTGGCACTAAATTCGTTTCGCCGATATGTAGGTATAAATGGAGCAAAAATTCTGAGTTCGCTTTAGTTTGTACAAGTAGAAAATAATTTGTAGTAGGTGGCGATCCAACCTTTTAGCTTACCTACACGGTAATAAGGCATGAGTTTATTTATTAATACAGATACTTACACTTACTGTTTAAACCAAAACGTGCAGCAAGCCAACGGCATAATTTAACTAAATAATGCTATGCTTAGCTTTTACTACTCGTAAACATATCAAGGATCCGGTTCCCGGGCAACCAGGGCGTTTAGTTGACTCATCGCCTGGGTTGTGAGCGCATATCGAGCAGTACCTATATTATGTGTTGTTTTATTTATGTATGTGCATAATTTGCACGAATCTTCTTTTTTTTCTGATGGGAAATCATCAAATGACTCCTCCCGCTCTGGGCGGAGCGGACGGGAGTGTCAGACTTACTGACTAAAACCCATCCATGTTCCTTCTTGGTCCTTTTTGTTCCAGGGCCGCGGTATGTCTTTCGATCAGTCCCGCAGCCCTGGCATGCATCGGCCCTTACGGGCCCCACCCTGTTAGCTGACATCTCTTTGAGGCTAGCGTGGAACACGAACGTGCCGTCAACACGGCCTGTCGTCATAAAACGGACGGACGGCAACGGGACGGGCCGGACGCGATAGGTCGCCGCCGCCGATCGCCGCTGGAGGACACGGCGGTGCTCCACCGTGCACGAGTCTTTGAAAGTACTTAACGTACTCTACAAACTCACGTATATATGTGTAAAAAACATTGATTATGCCTCTATCTGCTATTACGAATTACAATAGATTTCTGTATAGTAAATAAAAAGTTGATGGTTAGATTGGCGATCGTATCTTACGGGTATCGTGTGTTCGAACAGAAGACCGCAGCTACACGTCCTCTCGATTCATATTTATCGATCCCATAAAACCATCCACATTCAACAAATTTGAAATATACGTCGAGTAGCCGTTTTGGAGGGTATCCAATATAATTTATTATCAATCTGGCAGAGGCTTGCATCTCCAAACTTTCCAGTTTCGTATGCTATTTCAAATTATGGCTTTAGAAACAAAATTAATGTGTAAGCATATGATCTTTCTGCTGTGGTGTTTCTTGTCCTTAACAATAAATCTTACCAATTTGAATAGAATTTTGCAATAAAGTATTTGCTTATTTCATGACAATCTTTTAGTCGCGGCTTCGCTCGCGTTATGGTTGTAAACTATGGGCGTTCCCACGGGAATATTTTAAATAATATAGCCTATATCACTCGGGAATAATATAGCTTCCCATATGTGAAAGAATTTTCAGAGTCGAATTAGTAGTTCAAAAGATTATCACCTACATCTAAACTTACAAACATACAAACTGGACCTCTTTATAATATACTAGCTGACCCGCGCAACTTCGTCTGGGTCACATAGGAGAGAGACATTTTTCATTGATGCTCCGCTCCTATAGGTCGTAGCGTGATGTTACATAGCCTATAGCCTTCCTCGATAAATGTGCTATCCAACACTAAAAGATTTTTTCAATTCGAACCAGTAGATCCTGAGATTAGCGCGTTCAACCAAACAAACAAACAAACTCTTCTGCTTTAGTATAGAAGTATATAATTATAAGTGTAGTTATATTCGTGTAGATAAAAATCTTATTTAACCATATAACCTTGTAAAGATAGTCGCGTCATTGAATATCAAGGTTAAGAGTTCGAGTCTGTCGTGTTTAGCTTTTTAAGTTTTAATTAATAGTACTTATCGTGAAATTTCTTTGACTTCAAGCTTTAAATAAAGATAATTAAATTCTTGGACTTTTAGTAAACTAACACGACCTTAATTTTGTTAAGATTCGCAATTTGATAACAAACTAGCTCCTGCCCGCGACGTCGTCTGCGTGAAGGCTCTACAACACCAAAAATACCTAAGATGCCAGTGTCGCTGGCACACATAGCATTATAAGTAAACAACTTTTCAAATAGCATTTAAATATAAGTTTTTTTTATAAGCGAAGCAAGTGAAGAGAGTTATATGGGAATCCTGCTGAGTTCAGTCATAAGATGTGACTGAAGGAAAAAGGAGAAAAATAATGCAGGAATACATTCCAGGACACAAAAGAGTAAAAATACGTACAAAGGTATCATACCTTACAACACGACAACAGTGTTTATCGAGGTGTAAACCAATTCATTCCCCTCAATTTCCGAGAGAATGCATTCTTTAATTGCTGCAGCCTGACCATTTTTGGGGGTCAAAATGGCCCGCTCACACACACAAGAATTCTGCTGGTGCGGTATACGACTGATGTCCCCGTACACACAGCTAATGAGTTCTTCTAAGCTGAATACCACTCTACCGAGAGACTCTGGAAGCACCACCTGTCCACCTCTCTTTTCTGGTAGAGTGCCTTCGCCAAGACTTAGAAGGACATCGGAGAATTCTTGAGCACGTGCATTGCCGCCGAGCCAAGCTCTCATATTAATGGTCAAGCGCAGCGTACGAACTCGTGACTACAACGAAGATCGTTTCAACGAAGCATTCACCTCGTCTGCCCTCGATCCCCGCGTCACCACGGGAAGCGTTTACCGGAATGTTCGTTCCTGCGTATGTCCTGCAGGGTCCTGTCCACGGCATCAACTGCCTTCCTATTGGCAGGCGATCAGAGAGCAATCCTTGAGCACATGTCCCTTATCGCTATTACGTGACACACCACAAACAGGCGTTTCAGCGCTCTCTAAATCGATGGGAACTTTAAACATGGCATGTGCTGTCTTGCCACCCGGAAGCAGTGTGGCAGCGATTCCCGACGACGCTACAGCAATAGCAATTTTGCCTTGCCCCCTGACCTCTGCAAGTATGCCAGTGGTAACAAATGTTATTCCTGTTCCACCAGGAGCATCCAAGTAAAACATTTTACCCTGGTTTTGCCCAACGCTTTCAAAGACGGTGTCATAAATTTGTTTTTGCTCTGAAGAGAACAAAGCGACATGGTCATTTCGCCCGGATCGTAATTTGTCTCAGCGTTATACTCCCGATTTCCACGATCTTGATGCGGTGATGATTGAGGAGCTGGTAACCCATATTCGATCAGTGGATTACCGCCGATAGAAAAGACCACATCTTGAAGTGAACTGAGACAGGTGTTCAGCACGCGTTCATCAGTTACTTCGACTTCGTCTCCAGTAGCACGCCTCAAAGATCGTAGAAAATCTTCAGACAGATGATGGCGTTACTTCTCCCACAAAGCTACCGGGTTCGCATCTCCACAAAACACCAAGATGACGGCAAACAGATGACGCATGCGGCTGGGACTGTCACTGACACTTGCCTCCGCGAGGGTGTCATCCCAATTTTGGTCACCGTCGAGAAGGTGACGTGCTACGCAGGCCGAGCGGTAAGTGGGATACTCCACGCCATCTCATCTCCTGACATGAAAATATATTAATTACCAAGCAATAATCACACAGATAAATACCGAGCAAAAGTATTAACAGTCAATGTTTATTTTGTACTAACAACATGAAATTGATGAAGAAATGATCATCATCAATGAACATAACTTTTTTGTAATACTTAACACCGCATTTTTTTTTAATTGTCTTCCTCAACCCTGCTCAAGATTTTGAGGGTTTTGTTGGAACTTGAATTTGTCAAAACGATACCACTTTTAAAAAAGAAAATGCACAAAATCTATGAATTTTAAGAATAACTAACTACTAACCTCGCCAACATGATCAAATTTAAATTATTAATTTCCAAAAAGTGTTAACATGCAACTTGATTTGATTTTTATGAAATCTCATAGATGGCGCTGCTTCAAAATTGTCTTTATACTACTAACATTCATTAAACTATGATTCTCTGCCCAAGTTACTTAAATGGCGTAGTTTTTATAGTATAAAGCTATATAATAGCATGGCTTACTCAAAAACAACATTTAAATATGCGTCGTCAGATTACACGCTGTCACAGAATGCGTAAGAAAAATAAAGATTCACAGCTCTTCCCCCGTAGGTGATAGCGTGATAATATGTAACCTACATGTTGACCCGACCTCTTAGTAATATTCATGCAAAATTTGAAGTAAATCCATGCAGTACTTTTTGAGTTTAGCCCGGACAGACAAACAGACAAAAATTCTAATAACTATATTTTTGGCTTCGATATCAATTCCAGCTAACGCCGCAAGTATTATTTTTTTTAAATATTCAGTGTACAGTTTAGACTTTCCTGCGATTTTATTATATGTATAGATATTTTTAAGTAATTTAGAGCTGTGGCTATTTTTGGTCCTTACATACGAACCCAAAAACTGTAAGGTGTCTAAAGTTTATGTCACTTACGGGATATCTTCCGTGATTGTTCGTTATTTTGAGCTCCCGATATTTTGAGTTCCCGATATTTTAAGCTCCCGATATTTCGACGCTATTGCAAGCATCGAGGACATCCCGTATAAGTTAAGTTTTAAACCGTGAAAGCTGAAAACATTGTTTGTAAGGTGTCTATCTTATATTTAGTATTCCTTAGCACAAATTAGCAACATATTTTCCACTCACCACCCCGACCAACCCGACTATCAACTCACACAAGCAAGCCGCTGAAACGAAATCACTGAAAAATTCCCCCACAATTCTATCCGTAAACAACTACAAAAAACTCAGTATCTGCTTATAAGCGCAGAAAAATGTCTTCTGAATTGCGGGAGGCTCACAAAAGCCACGTAACTCAGGCACTGACGGCCGCTTGTTTTGAATAGACCGACAATTTGTCACAACAAATTATTCAGCCATGCCGCATGAAAAGGGTGGGCTTTTTATGCCATTTTATTTGTACAACGCGAAATGATTCCGTAATTGGGACGCCGATGAAATTGACCTTATTAAGCGATATAGTCCAGTGAACCATGTGAATTTATTAGATACGTTGGGTTCGGATTATGTGTGTTCCGTTTGTGCGCACTCGAGTGTAACCTTTTTTGTATCTGTTTTGGTTTAAAAGGGGTATGATTAAGGTTATTTTGTAGCTGATAATGATGTAAGGTTTTTTTAAGTGAACATGGGGCATTTATTATCAGATTGAGCAAGGCAGAGAGTCTGACAGATTGACATCTTCAAGTGAAACTACCGACATTTTGATGGTTGTACTAGGCGAAACTTGAAAACCAACTTCATTTGCATAGAACAAGGACATTCCTAAGTAGAGACAAGCTAGACAGACATTACATGCGTAAGTTAACAAATACTAAAATATTAAAGCATACTTGAGCTTATATACCTTAAACGCCTAAGTATTGGGTACACAATACCAAAGCCGTCAGGCATTTCACTCATATTTTTTATCCAACTATTCATAAATAATGACGTGCGGCCGTAAGAAACTTTGGTACCCCTTTCGCAACTTTAAGAGTGTTCCAATACATTGTATAAACTTATAATAGGGTTTTTTCGCTCATATAAATACGGTAAAGTCCCATCTGTGGGGGATTTGCTGAATCGATTGTATACTATTAGTTTAGATAAGAATAATATTTTTCGAGGATACAACGTAGGTGCGAGTTCTTAGAAAGGCTGTTGGGCTTCAACGTAAAGTTTTAGTAAACTTTTCTTTTAAGCTCGTCACAGAAGTAGCTATAATATATATTAATATGAATCATAGCAAGGCATATTACGACATATTTTCTATATAAAATTTCGAGTCTAAAAGTAGTGCTCTTGTCGAATTCATTTAGGTACCTAGATTAATTATAGTGTGGCGTTAATAAACGCACCCATTAGCGCTGGCAACACCAGACTATGTAGTCTATGGGCCACTCAGTTTTTCACGAGACAGCCGTTACAACTCTGATTCGTTCCTCATATTAACTCTACTTAGAATCTGTATATTATACTGAAACCCTTCCTCCAATGTTCACAGTGCTATAGTGTGTTTATCATTAGGAAAGTTTCCAAATTACATCATTATTTCTACGCTTGATTTTCATTTCTGTCGAACCTCGTCGTCGTGAGTGTAAACCAAAGGGAACGAGCATTATCTTCTTGCGTTCCCAAAATAGTGTTATTTTAAAATTTGAACATCCTGTACAGAAAATAAGTTTTAACACCGTGCGCTTGCAAGGACGACCGCAGACCGAGTTAGGGCAAAATATATATTATAGTATAGCGTGTGTGGTAGCTTGCTATACTATAATATATATCTCGGTATATTAATGTATATTATAGCTACGTCTGTGGTGGGCTTTAACCGGCACAAGGATACAAGCGTTAAATTACTAAATAAAACACAGGAGTAACCACTCAAGACATATTTTGTTAAATTTAATTGTTTGACAAACTCATCTTTGTGATATTTTAACATATAAGCCATCTCATATACATACATACGTATCTCTTAGCTATTATTGTCCAGGCCCTCTTATTTTCATCTTCATTCATTTTGCATGTGATATTGCTTAGCAATGTTTTATTTAGCCTCTCTCATTTAGACCATTTAAGAATGGTGCGTTGATATACAATAAATATCGTATTTATCTGTTTGTCTTTTACGAATTTCTTGATTATACTTGGATATTGATCGGTAAGCAGCATATGACTAAAGACAAAATACTTTATTACTATCATCATCATCAGCCTATAATGTTCCCACCGCTGGGACACAGGCCTCTCTATGAGAGGGAATGAAGTAATACGCCTGCCTGGTTTCGAACCCACTACTTACTGTTCGTAAGTCAGGGTCGCTACCACTGGGCCACCGCTGCTCTCAATAACTATACCATTAATATAATAATATTTAACTTAACACCTACATTTTCCCTTAAATTAATAAAAGTCACGACAAACCTGGAACGGATATTAGTTTAAAAATCCAATTATAATATGGAAGACTGATGTCCTCACAGTAATTACAAGTTCTATATTGCCGTGGTCGCCCCAGGCTTAAAAAAAATATTACACACATACGTAATTTGGACGTACGTCATATTTCAGGCTTTCAGGGGAGAATATTTTTTCACAAACTAATAGGAAACTAGATGTTTCATGTTCAGTGGGTTGAGAGATATCAGTGTGATTGACTTCAGCAGGCGGTCTGGAAATAAAACTTAACTTGCTCGCGAATTTGTTCATGTGTTTGTTTTAACCAACTTAAAAAAAAGGCGGTTTCTCAATTCGACCGTATTTTTGACCGGATTTTGATGATTCTTTTTTTGTTGGAAAGGAGATTTCCCAAGGGTGGTACCATGATAAGGAAACCAGGATCTGATGATGGCATCCCAGAGAAATCGAGGGGAACCTTCAAAAATCGTAGTGGCGACTAGTGCGTTTGTTAATTTTTCATTAAGTATTTTAAAGCACTACTATTTAATGAAGGTCTAGATTCGATCTGATGATGGAGCCGAAAGACGGTCGAGGGAACTCCTCAACGGTTTGCAGTAATTACCTGGTGTTTGGGCTTGATTAACTTATATTGATGAGAACTTTACACCTAGATGGGTAAAATAAAATAAAAACGTGTATAAAAGAAACAAAAGTCACCGACTTCTGAAGCTAAAGTTATTTTTCCCTTTTTTGTGTTTTTGAAGTCGGTTTTGTTTTGCAAAAAAGTTTTTTTTTTAATTTTGAACACGGTACCGATTGACGAATGTGTTGGTAGCTTTTTCAAAAATCGGTTTCTCAGTGCACCTCATCATTTTCTGCCTAACCTTTTCCCAACTATGTCGGGGTCGGCTTCCAGTCTTACCGGATCCAGCTGAATACCAGTATTATACATGAGGTGAATGCCTATAAACGATACCCTTTGGTAAGACTACAATTGGCAGCCTACCTGCTGATGGTACAGTCAGCTTCACGATGTGGGTCCCTTGAAAGCACGTACGTTTCCACCTGGGGTACCCAATTGATGCAGCCCACCGTACCTATACACCGTGACTTTTGTATTCGTCTGACAACGGCAGCCCACTTCATGTATCCAATGACTACTAAACATTCATAACAAAAAAAAAATGGTATTTAAGAGATAAAAAATAAAAAATAATAATGATGCATACGTAGTTGAAACATTCTGTTGCGATTGCGAACAAAGGTCTATCTACTCGATTCGTGCGATGGTTAGGTAAGTTCTACTGTTTGATACGTAAACATTATTAACAGAATGTTTCATAATTCTAATGTATTATTTATTTTTCTTTGTACCTATTATCTTAATTAATGGTAAAAAAACACGCCTAGAGATATCTTATGTCGGATACATTGAGTGGACCACCTTTGTCAGACGACTAAAAAATCACGATTAATTAAGAAATTGAGACCGAGAGATTTAGATTCCGTTGAAAAGTTCAACTTTCTAACGAAGCGTCCTAAGGTAATAAAGCTTACAAAATAATCCTACTTTCCTTTTCATAAAAACTTGACATTTATAAAAGCTATAAAATACTACCTGCTCTTTTCTATGTCAATGAAGTAAAATGGGACAATTCCCGAAAGACTTTGAGGAATGAGGCATTATATTTCTTGTTTACTTCAGCTAAATATAAACTAAATGATATCCATCTTGTACATATTCGTACTAAACTTTATGTCCCTAATGTATTAGATACCTCCTGTTAATACTGAATGGCAATGAAAACACACAGTTTAATTTTCAGAGCCCGGTTTTTAGAAAGTATGAAAGGACTAGTAACATTAGGCTCACCCCCTATTGTATGAAAATTATACATAACCGGCCAAATATTGGTGTAGTTTTTCACACCTAGTGATTCAGGAAAATACAAGCGTTACGTTATGTTATTATGAAAGGATAAAAATATAAAGTGTTATTTGAGCGACGTATCAAAAAACCTAAATAATATGTCCCTAACAATCTTACCCAAAAAAAAAATACCAAAAATAATAATGTTTTTACTATCCAGCAAGTTATATCGTCTATAAAAGGTACAAAATATAAAGTGTTATTTGAGCGACTTATCCAAAGACCTAAATAATATGTCCCTAAAACATTTTAACCAAAAAAAAAAAGACAAAAATAATAATGTTTTTACTATCCAGCAAGTTATATCGTCATAAGCCGACACGAGCTGTGTTAACACGCCGGCTCTCCGAAATCCGTGAGCAAAAAGTTGCACTTTAGAAACGATGCCGACGGTGACAAATCGCTTTTAACGCTTACCATGCTTTATACTTAGATGCTTTACGTCTCTTGAATAAAATAACGTATTGGTTTAGGGTAGGGTAATAAATGTGGATGTGTTTATTCATATTTGGGTCAAAGTAAACGTGTTACTGTGTTGCTAAGATCAGCGAGTTTTTTTTTAATGTTAATTAAATTCCTACTCTTGACCTCAGAACATCTGTGTCAGGTGCATGCCTGACACACGCTGAGCTGGACTCCCATTTAGTGCAACCTTGAGACGCACACCGCAACTTGAATACTCGTTATTGTTTTTAATTTATGTCATGCTGTTACTACTTACTTCTTTCGTAAATATGTTTTTCTTTTTGTACATTGTCGCCTTGTTTTGATATTCATGTAATCAGCATTTCATTTAAAATAACTTCATAATCTGTTGTATCATTTAATTTTAATTGCGTTTCTATGTGTTGTGCTCTGTCTTTTGTGTGCACTGAATAAATGTTTTATCTATCTATCTATCTAACTCATCTTGTCCTGAGAACAGAGACGAGGTCGACAAAGGAACGAACTAACTCAAAAGAAGCCTATTAACTCACGACTTAAATAGATTGGGGTCATATGAACTTGGGGAACACCGACGCAGGCAGGGAATTCCACTCCTTGGCTGTGCGCATAAAAAAAACCGGCCAAGTGAGAGTTGGACTTTGGCACCGAGGGTTCCGTATGATATACCTACTTTTTAACAAGATATTATTCTGAAATGTGTAATTATATTTAATATTATAGGTTAAGTTAGGTAAGGCACATAAACGCATTATTCTCTTCCTTTTCTCACACACTATTGTCTACGTTTCTTTTTCATTTCTCCTTTTGCAGATCTGCTGGCAGAAATTTCTTAAGAAATAAGCAGTACCTATGTACTCATATTTTGTAATGTTATTCTCCTGTGTTGTCTATTGTATGTACATAAGTAGTAAAATAAAAAATATTAATTGTAACAGATTTGCCAGCTAGCACTAAGCCAACCGATTACGACACAACTTTTCAGTCACCGTCACCACTTTTAGACTTTCCTCCGTAGCAGTCTCATCTCACCCACATGCAAATGCCTTTCATTCATGCCCTTGTAGCCCAGTTTGAAGGGTGTAAACAGACTCTTAACTGAGCCGAAAGACACTTGTTCTCCCCTTCATTGCGATCATTTTTTTGTCCTACACCATACCTGGGAACCTTCTAGTTACGGAGATATTGGAGGTCAAAGTTCCAACTTTTTTACAAGTTTTATTTTAAATACATGTTTTTAATGTAAGATTTTTATTTTAAACACCTCCAGGACCCCCTTACTATTCAATCCATGCATCAGCACAATGTTTTGAGTGCGTTAAATTGAGTCCTACTGTGAAACATAATTTTTCAGCCCAAAAAAAAAATAGTATCCCAGCACTAATTTTTGCGTAAAGGTACTTAGTTTGATGTTCAGAATGCTTGGTTAACGGCTTCGTGACGAGTCTGTTTACACCTTGTATAGCAATATTAGGGCATAGTGCCTAATTGCAGATATCCGTGCACAAGTGTTGAACATCAAGACAAAATTACATCACTCCCTCCGATTGTCTGAAATATCATCACCAACATCACCCCCTCTGATATTTTAATCACAAAGACCTAAATCCGAATACTCTCTTTGAAAATTTTGCTGAATCTTTTTAGCGCAAGGAATATCTCGATATAAAACGAGAACCTTTGGGACCCGCTCGTAAACGGAACTACAACTAGTTAAAAGTTAACACCCTGTGCTTGTACACTGGCTACTTTTAAAATAAATGTTACGTAGGTACTCAATCTTTCTCCTAGATTGTAAAACACTGTTGTTTCTAACAACTTTATGTTTATTTCGTGTAGTCTGGATTTTGAAGTTTCTTGTTAAGTCTAGGAGCCACTGCGAAACAGAGTTAAACATGAATATTTGTTTAAATGTTTTCGGTTCTGGTATGCAGATAGAAATAGTTAGTAGTTCAGTAGTAGTGTTCGGTAGTAGTGTTTCAGAATTTCAGTATTGAACACCGTTTTTATGAAGTGAAAATTTCTTTAGCATCGTTGTGATTTGAAAGTCGATGAAACGAAAAAGCGTCAGTAAAAAGAGACAGACACATATATTCATAAGATTTAACGTGGGAGAAAATGAGATAGGAAGCATTATACAGTGTTTATCTTGAAGCCAAAATTTTTGAAGGTTTCACTTCTACCACGTTTGAATTGCACACTTTTTTTTTCGGATGGGAGATCATCAAATGACTTCTCCCGCTCTGAGCAGAGCGGAAGGGAGTGTTAGACTTGTTCTGACTAAAACCCATCCATGTTCCTTTCTTGCCCTTTGTGTTTCAGGGCCGCGGTATCTCTTTCGATCAGTCCCGCAGCCCTGGACCTTACGGCTTACATACCTACATAAAGTACGCTTTCTTGGCATGATGGCAGGCAAAGACGACAGAACTACTACCATCTACGATATTTTCATACTCCTTCCTCTGGTTAAGCCCACCAAACCACTACAACTCCTGAAAGCCAGAATCAACAGTGGCGACGACCAGAAAAGCGCCGAGACAATGAAGCTTGACGAAGTCCCAGAGAAACAATTTAACTTTCTTGGATCCCACGACGAAATTAATCAGAAAAGTTTAGTGGAGGAGTAGGAAAACCATCATTTCCACTTCATTAATTTACCTTAATTTCCATATCAGTAGGAGACAGATCGAAACAAGGCCATTAGGCACAAAGGGACGTTTACAACTGGTATAAACCCAGTTGCCTACCACCACGGTTATCCGTAGGTAAAGGGTATAAAAAGACTCTTAACGAAGGCGAAAGGCACTCCTAGACATTTCGATATTTTTTTTCTTCTAGATCATATCTGAGAACCTTTTAGTTACGGAGATATTTAGGGTCAAAGTTCCGACTCTTCACAAGTTTTTTTTTTTTTAAATACATTTTTTTAATGTAAAACTTTTACTTTGAACACCTCCACCACCCCCTTATCCATCAGCACAATGTTTTGAGTGCGTTACATTGAGTCCTACCGTAAAACCTGATTTTGCAGCCCAAAAAAAAGTCGTTTCCCAGCACTAATTTTTGTGTAAAGTTACTTAGTTTGATATACATAATGCTTGGTTGACGGCTTCGTGAAGAGTTTGTTTACACCTGTATTATCATTAATGGGTCCTCAGTTGTGAGCTGTTTATTTGATTTCATACATCTGGTCATACACGCACGCCGGTTGCGAGTCCTATACCCGTGACATTTCTGAAGGGCATAACCAATAAGATCTGTGAATGTCCTTTTAGGATGTCCCCTTCCGGCGTTGCCACTCACACCTGCCTTATTCATTTGCAAGGCAGATGATGTTTAGGGAAGCCTTTTGTTATACGCCTTTTACCTCAGATATATAGATATGTGAAGATAGAGGAGCTCGTGGCAAAATAATAACAGCCGCTCGGGTCGATCTTTAGGTTAAGCCTTGCTTGCCTAGGTTGGTCTGAGGATGGGTGACCACTAATTACTTACCGAGTTTCCTCCGTGCTTCAGAAAGCAAGTTAAGCCGTTGGTTCCGGCTGTCATTTGTACATCTTTGACAGTCGTTACAGGTAGTCAGTAACCCAAAAAGTCTGACAACCAGTCTTACCAAGTGGTATCGTATTACCCAGTATTAACTGGGTTGTGGAGTTCAGATAGACAGTCGCTCCATGTAAAATATTGGTATTCAGCTGCGTCCGGTTAGACTAGAAGCCGACCCCAACATAGTTGGGAAAAGGCTAGGCGCATGATATAGATATTCGAAGATAACGCTATTATCACGAACCGTATGTAAACCAAGCGTGCCATTTGTGGACTACCGACGTCATAACCACTATTTAGTTACTATACAAACAAGTCACTATACAAAATAGACTACGTTTTTATTCTTTAAATGTCTAGAATTAAGTTCTTGTACGTTGTTGTTTAAAAAAACTTTCTGCGAAAAAAAACCGACTTCCAAGTGTTTTTTTGGAAGTCGGTTTTTTTTTCGCAGAAAGTTTTTTATTTATTTTACCCTTTTTAGTTGTAGACTTTTTAGCATACCACACAAATTCTAATCATGAATTCATTTTTATATTGTAACCAGAAGTTTAAGGAAGTAATCGTCAAGAGCATACGAGCCCAAACTCGATGGGGTTGTGGTTTTATAGCGGAGTTCTTAAGGCGACCTTACAGCTCCATCACCAGACCCTGGATACTATCTAAAGATCTAAAGACAAACTACTCATTAAGACGAATCAAACGAGCCCAAACTCGATGCGGCTACGTCGTTTTATCACGGAGATCCTATGGCCACCTTCAAGCTCCATCATCAGACCCTGGATACCATCTATAGACAAACTACTCATTTAGACGAATCAAACGAGCCCAAACTTGATGCGGTTACGTCGTTTTATCATGGAGATCCTATGGCCACCTTCCAGCTTCATCATCAGACCCTGGATAACATCTAGAGTCAAAGTACTCGTCAAGACAAATCATACGAGCCCAAACTCGATGGGGTTATGTCGTTTCATAATGGAGTTCCTAAGGCCGCCGTCCAGCTCCATCATCAGATCAGCTCCATGTCATCAATATATTGTACTATCACGCGATATACATAAGCGTGCAAATTTTTAATTCAATCGGAAATCAGGAAGTGTGTAAAATTAAACATGCAGGACTTCAGGCGTCGCCGCGTGATATAGCAATTAACGTGAAAACATATCAAATTACTGAACCGATTTTGATGAAATTTCTATGGGACCAATCGGGAAGTATATCCTTTCACATAAAAGAAGAATTTTTGAAATCGGTAAAGAAACGACGGAGATATGAGGTAACAAACACAAAAAAAAAAAAAAAAAACAACCGTATTGAGAACCTCCTCCTTTTTGAAGAAAGTCGGTTTAAAACAAATGAACTTGCTGGGACAATAGAAAAGTTACGCACGGCACGTGACGTAAGTGATCTTGCGTTATCCAGGTATATCTGTATCTGTACCTTTCACTCATCCTCTCAACATGAAAAAACAAAGAACCAATGCTATCTTTATTTGCAGAATAGAATAAAGGCCATTGTTCTTTCTAGAGTGAACATCAGCTGTACCTGACATACGTGCACTAGACTAGAAATCCAACAGAGGATTAACATCAAAGGTATGTCTATGTGTTAAGTTTATCCATATAACATAGCCTACGCTAGCAGACTAGAACCAGTAATTAAATAGGTCCCAGTCATGCCTGGCGATACGCTCAGGGCAACGAACTCAAATGTGACACCTAAGTCACATAATATATGTGGCGTTACAAAATATTATTAAAATAAATAGTTAGTTGTAATACTATGTACAGTCACGGCAACTAATATTGGCAACTCGGCCATTTTTATTAAATGTGTTTTTTTTCTGTATTGATTTTAATTTTTATTGTTACTTGCTACGAACATAGTATTTTTAAGCCCGTACTATTATGACTGCTTCGTTGGCCTAGTGGTCGCGACTGCTCAGCATGAGGTCCTGGGTTCGATTTCCAAGTCAGGCAGTATTATTGGAGTTTTCCATCAGGAATTTCTCAGTAGCAGCCACGGAGTCCAGATTTAGGCCCGGTTGATGGTAATAAACCCCCTATTACAAGGGGCTTAATAACATAACTTGTGATATTATGTTATGTTAAAGCCTCCCACTAGGTGGACCGATCACCTGGTGAAGGTTGCGGGGATCCGCTGGATGCGAGTCGCACGGGACCGGTCAATGTGGCGACACTTGGGGGAGACCATACGATAGGCACTTGTTCTCCTCGTCATTGCGATCATTTTTTTTTGTTCTAGACCATAACTGCACCATACTTTCTAATGAAGATATTGGGGGTCAAAGTTCCAACTTATTCACAAGTTTTTTTTTTTAAATACGTGTTTTAATGTATTTTTTTTACTTAAGACACCTTCACGACCCCCGTACTGTTCAATCCATCCATCAACACTGTGTTTTGAATTCGTAACATTGAGTACTACCGTAAAAAGTGATTTTTCACCCAAAAAAAAAGTCGTTTCCCAGCAATAATTTTTGCGTAAAGTTACTTAGTTTGATGTACAGAATGCTTGGTTGACAGCTTCGTGAAGAGTCTGTTTACACCCTGTATTGTGTGTTTTATATAATTTACGTAATAATAAGTGCCAAATAATGTTTTTCTTATTTATGTCATACGTAGTGTTCGTGAGTGTACTGCAAGGTGAACAGCTCACTGCCCGTCTTTTAGTTCAATAATTAACTTAATTGTCCTTTTGTCAACTTTATGAAGTTCTGCGGCAAAATAGTGCTATGAATAACATTATATGAATAATTAATTACAACTTCGTCTCTTAATTCGTATCCCGCTGGCTTATTTGTCTGCCTCGGTGTGTCAAAGTCAAAACAATGAGCTACAACCGTTCTTTGAAGTCATCTTCTTCTAGGAATGTTGATGACCATAGGGGTATTTCCTGAGTAAAAAAAAATATAATTCTATTGAGTCCGTCACTCGCGAACCGGAAGACGTTGCGTTGGAAGGCCTCCCACTAGGTGGACCGATGACCTGGTGAAGGTTGCGAGGATCCGCTGGATGCGAGTCGCACGGGACCGGTCAGTGTGGCGACACTTGGGGGAGGCCTATGTCCAGCAGTGGACGTCTTTTGGCTGAAATGATGATGATGATGAGTCCGTCACTTAGATTATCGAAAAATATTGGATACATATTTTTTGTTTTACCAAATCACAAAAAAATAACGAAGATAAAACGCATCAAAGCTCATGAGTGGGGGCTTGTGACGTCACTTTCTGCTAAACAGTGTACCGAAATGTGACGTCACACGAGTTTTTGACGCACTGCTTCGTCCTCATTTTTAGATTACGAAAAAAAAAAATACGCGTCCAATATTTTTTGGAAATCTATCTGACTTTTCTTTGGTTCACTACCCAATTCAAATTGAATCAGCCCAAAATATGGCGCCGAATTGGGCACTTTCAGTAGCGTCCATCAGCTCCTGTGATGTGTAAACAACATGACAGGTAGGACACGATATCAAAGGTCGCATCGCTTTTGGGGAAACACAACATTTACACTCCAGGGCAGAGTCATCTATAAATCTCCACCTAAACAGGTGTTCCTTGATCCGGCCAACCTGCATACTATAATGGTTTGTCAAGTTCAACATAGTCTTGCTTAGTGAAGCAGACAAGATAGATGCAATTGAACACAGGACCACTTGACTGATCTGTATATTTAGCCATCAAAGTCAAGTGGCACTCCTTCACAAGTAAAGATAAACAACAGCTTTCTCCTGCTTTGATCTTTTTAGAAAACAAACTACGATCGCCAATTTTTAAATCGAATAAGAAAATGAAGTTCACTAATGAATCAAGATAATTTAATTACGTTGAAATTTAATTGAATCTCCACCTGTTAAAATAATAAAATATTAATTTATTTAAATGCTGATCATTCCAGTGGAAAATATTCAATATAATTATGATAAATTCAGGTTCGCTCCCGGAGGAGAGGCGGGATAAAATTAACACGCGCGTGCATCCCTCGGGTGCAAGGTGATTATAAATTGTGCCGTGTTTTATGCGTCCATCTCATAAACTACCATTTATATAGCGTATTTAATAAGCTATGAATTGAAATGAACCACTGAATTCATTTTGTTACTGTGTTATTTAGTTTTATGTGTTGGCGAAATGGACGTGACAATATTAAGATGAATGAAGAATGAATGGCGCGCAAAATGATGATAATGATGGATTAATCCCATATATGGATAAGCAGCTCGACCTTAAAGCACCGTTATTATAGATTTTTTAAGGCTTGTTGTTAATACTATTTAATCTAGGTTTAGTTATACATAAAAATATGCGTTAAAGTTTATAGACATTAAGACACTAATAATCAAGTATTATAATATTTATCTAACAATAAGGATAGTGAATATAATTTTAACACAACAGCAAAATAATAACAAAATAAAATTCAAATTCAAAACGACTTGTTGTTTATTTACATACAAATAGATCGACAATAATAATTGAAACATGTACAAGTATCAAACTGGGAAAAGTATTAGAAAAAAACATAACTTTTATTCGTTAATCAATTTTTTTAGGTTTATCACCCGTGCCGTTATGACAAATCAAGTTTGTCAAAATCAAATCATGCCGGGCAGGTATTCGGTTTATTTAAACAACAGCTTCTTTGTAATATCATTATTCAGACGCAATGTCACTCGCTCTACGTTGCTACTATGCAAAAAATATACTTCCTTACACAATGATAATTAGCTATTTCAAACGGAGTATTCCCATTTGAGCACCGATTTCAAGAGTACCAAAGATTTTTCCTTTTGAGCAAAGGGAATATCTTTAGTGCTAAGCATTGGTGCTCTTGAAATCGGTGCTCAAATGGGAATACTCCTTTCAAACTTCTAGAGTGCTAATGAGTAAACTTACAAACACCAAAGACATACGGGTTTTCTTCAAAGACAAGTTTAACCGTAACTACTGGTATATTTTGAATTCTTTTCACTTCGGTATGAAAGCTGCCATTTGAACCAAAAGTCAAACAGTTTGCAGAGGTGTTACAAATAGCGGTGAAGTTACACAAAGTTCGTTACAACTTAGCCCAACTTCCACAACGTTTAGCTAAAACATGAATATGTATTCACAAGTTGTTGGTACCTAGGGTTGCAGATTCTTCATTCATCCATTCATTCCAGCCAAAAGACGTCCACTGCTGGACATAGGCCTCCCCCAAGTGTCGCCACATTGACCGGTCCCGTGCGACTCGCATCCAGCGGATCTTCGCAACCTTCACCAAGTAATCGGTCCACCTAGTGGGAAGCCTTCCAACGCAACGTGTTCCGGTTCGCGGTCGCCACTCCAGAACTTTATGGTCCCATCGGCCATGCCCTGCCCACTGACACTTATGTTTGGCAATTCTTCGGGCTACGTCGGTAACCCAGATACTTACTTAGGCTTCAAGAATGGTCAATGATTTAGGTTTTCAACCTTTAAGGATCCCACTGCTGGGACACAGGCCACCTCTTTATGAAAGAGAGTGGGCCTCAATCCGTCACGTGGTTAGTTGATCTCACATATCTTGGAGTTTTGGTTCTAAGTTCCGTTACGAGGTTTTTTTGCACCAATTGGAGAGCGATCATGATATGTAGATGAATAAGAGCTCGTGGCTAAATAATAACTAAAATTAAACCGCGTTTACCTAGGTTGGTCTGATGGGTGAGCACCCATTACATACCAAGTTTTTCCTTGCCTCGGAGAGCACGTTTAGCTGTTGGTGTTTTTGGGTTGGCTGACTGACATTTGTAGATCTTTGACAATCATTACAGGTAGTCAGCGGCCTGAAAGTCTGACAAACCGTCTTACTAAGGGGTACTGTATTACCCAGTATTAGCTGAGTTGTGGAGGCCAGATAGGCAGTCGCTCCATGTAAAATACCGGTATTCAGCTGCAACCGGTGAGATCGGAAGCTGACTTCAACAATCATAGCAAAAGGCTTGGCAGATAATAATGATGATAACTGAATGTATTCTCGTTTTGAAAATCAACTACTAACTCAAATCCAAACAACTAAGGTATCGATAATTCAACTGACAGTGTAAAAATATAAATCCTAGCTTGTTTCGTAAAAATTTTTCTCCGCGCAGACGCTAGAATATCTGTTAGTGACACTTCATACTTAGCTATCTTTTTTATCCATTCTGAGGACTTATTAACTGCATTGCGGTAAATGTCGCAAGGAAACTAGAAAATCTTCGCATCGTATTTAGATATTGTAGTTATAGTGGGCTTATTAGATTTTAATTTAACCCCGAAGGGATAGACAAAGGTGGACCTGATAGTACTAATATTTCTTCAGTTATGTTTCAAGTCCATGTCATAGGGGGCGAGCCTATTGCCATCAACAGAACAAACCGTGTACTATTATTTAAGTATTCATTTATATTCTACATAAATCGGAATGTTGCGCCCTCAACTTTTTACAGACAATCACACAAAGCGACAGTCGTAGGCGACACTATCACTCTTGCAGTGCAACAGTAAAACTGCAATCACCCCCCCCCCCCTATCCCCCGAATCGAAACCACCTTACAGACAAACAAACTAAGTTTCAGGCTTTCAAACTGCACTGCGGTGAAACGTAGTCTGTTGGTCCTGTTGACCCCAAGAATCTCGGAGTAAGATTCATCGTAGTCACGTCTACAGATCCTCGCAAACGGGCCACCGGAGGCCGCCACCGGTGGCCGCCACCAGTGGCTGCCGCGCGCCACGTCCTTTGATACCGCGCAAACGAAGGTGGTATAATTCGCTTCCGGTGGCGTTACGCAGACACTGAGTCGTGACTCGCGAGTGGCCACCACCGGTAGTAGCGTGTTGCGGCTACTGAGCCCAAGTGGTCGCCACTCGCTACATGTGTGCGGCGATTCCATACAAAACGTTTTCAAAATCATGTAAACAACTTGTCGCCAGCCACCGGTGGCCCGTTTACGCGAAGCCTAAGTTTGGCCGAACTGTACATTTGCATTTGTTTTTTGAACAACTTACTTACACAGTGTTAGTCTTAAAGTTCAGTGTGGTTATGTAAAACGTATGATGTTACAGAATTACACGCAAAGTGGTGAGAAATCCTTGAAAAAGGTGGTTTACTTTCAAATTGTTGTTTTAGCCGGAGTTTCAAAGTAAAAGTAACCACCGTCCGTGAAAATAAATTGATTTTAACCGATTTCGTTTGTTTACAATATCGTTTCACAACTACTAAACAAACGACGATCAGACTAAACTGTTGACGAAATTGATTGTTTGTTGAGGGTATGAAAGTATATTTTAGGTTATCAGATCCTACAAGGACGGGTCTGCAAGGGCCGATAGGCATCGGTCTGACAGGCGTCAGGGCTGCGGGACTGTTCGAAAGAGATACCGCGACCCTGAAACACAAAGGGCAAGGAAGGAACATGGATGGGTTTTAGTCAGTACAAGTCTGACACTCCCTTCCGCTTTGCCCAGAGCGGGAGAAGTCATTTGATGATTTTCCATCCGAAAAAAAAAGGCACTATTATGAAATTAAATTATTTAATATTTACGGGTTTACTTTAGTCCCTAAACTACCCCAACGAAGTCTAAACTACAAACATTCTTCAATGTTTGAAAATAAACAAACTTACCCAAGTTCAGCATATTTGGTAAACAACCTAAAAGGTCAACTTTATCGTTAGCTCACCCTTAAGGGTGTAAATGGCACCTAAGTCCTAAGGTTATGAGCACTAACTTGAAACAAGAAAAGTTGAAGACTAGGTACGAACTTCTCAGGGTCGAGTTACCGTGTCAACTTATTGTGGCTTTTAAAGATAAAGATTTTTGGGTGTGTTTATGAGAAAACCATTGAAATCAAATTAAGAGAATCGTCATAATTCTCCCGCCCTTATCACATTGATTGATTGATTGATTCATACTTCTCTCGAGTAATCCCGTCATCTCAGCAAGGAAGGATAATATGGCTAGAAAGGAGGTGACCCTTTCTAGCCATATTATCCTTCACACAGTCCATCCATCGTTTCTTTGGTCTTCCTCCACTCTTATAGTCATCCACACTCATACTCAAAACTTTCCTCAGCACATTTTCCTCATATCTTCGCATCACATGTCCATACCACTATAACCAATTGCCGCAAAACTTTTCAGTCACAGACGCCACGTTCAGACTTCATTACATAATAATTAATATAACACTAAGTCCTCCGCCGCGTTTGTCTGTCTGATCGCAATAAACTCAAAAACTACTGCACCGATTTTTATGCTGTTTTCACCAATGGATAGAGTTTGTTAAGTTTTTGTTGCGGGAACGCGATCAAAATTTCATGATTACTTTTGGTCGCGATAATCGATATCTACGCGGGCGAAGCCGCGGCCATCTAGTCTAATGATAATATTTAAATAACTATCAACAAATATATCTACATTTACGAGTAGATACCTACAGTAAACGATAGGCATGCACTTCATCCAAATGCGAAATACGTGAATATCAGGTAAGTATTCAATTACCTAATGGTTGCCGTGCGAAACACACCTCTTGCTGCGATGCAACGCGAACGATCGGAATCGTGAATAGTCTAGGAGATAGCTAATATAAGTCATCACATTATATTATTATTATTTGGAACTTTTTTATAATGGCTATAACAGGTCGGAAATCATATTTAAATCAACATACAACCTGACACTGACCTGCAAATTGCAAAAAACGTTTTAAAAATTTGAATTTCGCGGGCTACATGGTAGAACACAAGTATGGCGCACTAAGAAATGACAAAGTTAAATGATTGTATTTACACAGGTGCCATAAAAACCTTGGAATCATATAAATACATTTTCTAAAAAGATGCAAATCTTTATATAAGAGAACATCAAATAGTTCGTAGCCTACTTAGAAATAAAATAATGTCAAAAAAGTATTTATTTTTTTACAACTGGTGAATTATGGCCAACCTACATTTGGATTTTGTTTTTGCTTCAATCTTTTGTTATTTTAATATTGAGTTTATTTACCCAACATGTGGCCTGTGCTACTCTTTCCTTCGAATAAATTACTACTTTACTTACTGCAAGATTTAATCAAGACATCTTCGAAATCGAAATACGAAGTCTGAATTTAAACATAAAATTATTTTTAGTTAAGTTTTTACACACAACACAACTACTGTCGGTCTCTCTGCCTATAACGCTGCCGCACCCTAACTTGTTTTCATAAAATAGACTGTTTACGTTGCCTGAGTAAAGTCTGAGCTAAAACATAGATTTTAACAACGTTTAGACACGGAATGAGCCCCGCCTATGAACTAGTACTTTGTTGACTAACGCTAAATAGTGAACGAAGTGAACTAGCTCAAAAACAAGGGGTGTTTTTGAAATGGCAACACCTTTGAGTTGGGACATGTTTTACCGGTTTTGTCATGATTTTTTTTTGAAGTTTTATAAAGTTTTTTTTTTCACTTGCTAATTTGGTGGAAAAACTCATAGAGTTGAATGAGAGCTTTTTGCATGTTTACGTTACACATAATAATTTTAGGAATTATATTTTGCGTTCGTGTTCCACGCGCGCCTCAAAGAGACGTCAGCAAACAGGGAGGGGCCCGCAAGGACCGAAGCCTGCCAGGGCTGCGGGACTGTTCGAAAGAGATACCTGGGCCCTAAAACTCAAAGGGCAAGGAAGGAACATGGATGGGTTTTAGTCAGTACAAGTCTGAGACACTCTGAGACTCGAGTATCGTATTACCCAGTACTAACTTGGTTATGGAGGTTAGATAGGCAGTCTCTCCAAGTAAAATAGCAAAAAAAGGCTAGGCTGAGTGAGTGCTACTTTGCTGTTTAGATTTTATTTGAAGAACTCACTTTTTGTGCAGATTATTTTATCAAGAGCATAAGTTTTATGTTTTACAACAAAGTATAACTAGAAGAATAACTGGAAATGAATCTTGATAAAACGAAAATAATGACTAATCACCACACCGCGTCCATCTTCGTAAATAAAATCCCTCTAGAGTTTGTAGAAAGTTACGTTTACTTGGGCAAACAGATTTGTTTTAGAAAAGATAGAAACATAGAGTAAATAGATCGCAGAATATCAATAACCTGGAAGAAGTACTGGGCACACAAAGAAATACTTAAATCACAACTCACACCATCAATCAAGAAAATAGTTATGGATTCAGCGATTCTACCATGCCTTACCTACGGCTCTCAAACTTGGACTTTCGGACTAAAAACTAGAAACAAAATACAAACCACGCAAAGAAGAATGGAAAGAAGCCTATTGGGTGTTAAATTAAGTGATAAGATTAAAAACAAGCATATTCGCAACACAACAAAATTAACCGACGCCTTAACTTTCTCGCTGGAAATGAAATGGAGATGGGCGGGACACGTAGCCCGTTACCTCGACGACAGGTGGACCATTAGAGTGGTGAAATGGCAAGGACCTAGAGGTCGCAGGGCTAGAGGTTGCCCAGGCGCCAGATGGAACTAGTAAAGGTAGCGGGAGAAAATTGGTTATCCTTGGCTAGACACAAAGAACGATGGAAGTCCTTGGAGGAGGCTTTTACCCGTAAGGTGTGCACATAAGCCACAAGAAAAAAAAAATGCATTTATTATTTTATTTAGTTATTAATAGTATTAATTTAATCTATACATAATGTAACCGTATTTCAATTAAAAATACTTTTATTATTATACTAGGCTAGAAATTTGAAATTTAATAATGTGGTTTTTGTGGAATTAAATAAAGCTTTATTATTATTATTATTTCCTTTATTTATTTATATACATATTTTTTACATTTTCAAATATTTAAATATAAAACATAAAAAACATTTAAAAATATAAAAAAAATAGTAGCCCACCGGTATCGGGAATAGGGTCCAAGCTACCGGCGGTCAGGGCTCCCTGGAGAGAAGATCCTCCTAACAATACGAGCCGTGTCCAGGAGTACCGCTTTCTGAATCAAGCCCTTGATCCAGCTGCCTAACGAGAGCCTCCTCAGGTGTTGGTCGAGGCTCTTGGCAATTAAGCCATGGGCTATTATTATTATTATATAACTAGAAGTTCACCCCAATTTAAGAATATCCTGGGATACAAATATTCTTACCTTATCAAAACTTTTGGCAATCGTAACCACAAAACTGGTTAAAATTAACCGGTAGGCCCGAATACATAAAATTCATATTACATGTAGGTTCCTTTAAATGGAAGTTAGTTAAACCATACCCCCATAAAGTGATAGCGTTGTACAATTTAAAATGAAATTAATAATTACCAACACCTTCGTACCCTTGCTCGTAGTAGGTGGTCATTATTTATCAGTTGGGAACATGGAGCAGGAATAGATGGAGTGCCACCTCTTGGTAATATAAAGGGTGTAAAAAGACTCTTAAGGAAGCCGAAAGGCACTTGTTCTCCCCGTCATTGCGATCATTTTTTTGTTCTAGACCATACCTGGGAACCTTCTTCGTCTTGAGCGCTTTACTGATATTGAATTTGGGAGATTTTATAGGTAAACATAGTGTGAAAAGCAAGATGGCGGAATTAGTTCCAATTTTTCACGCGGTAAAAAATTCATGTGCTGCAGTTAGGGCGGGTAGGAATGCCACAGGCTAATATGATATTCGAAGTTAATAATGTAGGAGAAAAACTGCAGGCTATAAGAAATGGTTGAGGATATAAGAGTTTCTCACGATCAAAGCGTAAACATTTGGTTGAATATGCGTTTTAATAAGTCCATAATAAGGCGACTAATAATTTATAAATAAAACATGTTCAAATTGTGTTTCAATCCACAAATTGCGGTAACAATACCCATCATCTACCTTTTCACGGACTATAAGTTCGAAAGGTGTTGCAACAAAAAAACAAGTGGGCTCTCCATCTCTTCACACTCCATGGTTCAGAGGTAGGCTGGGCTCGCATAATCATATTTACAGCTAGCCTACGTCGCCTTTGTTTCGTTCATTATTCAGCCTTTTGTCTTTCCCGTAATAACTTTTAACCCCTTTATTATCTTTGCACTACGGACAAAACAATCTTTCTTCCCGGATTTTCGAGGGAAGAATTGATTGATGTTCAGGGGGATTCCTATGACGTCTTAAAGCAGTTGTAATTCTAGTGTGGGAAAGAGATATACAAGTCATTTAGCGCCATTTCTTTCCCACGTCCACGTCATTGTAGGCCTCCAGGAATTGTGAGTAAGAATATTGCCTTGAAATATAATTATATTGGTATGTTACTTATGTTTTCATTCAAAGACATTTTCTTGTGAAAAAGGGGAACCAATTAATTAATTTTGCCATTTATTTCTTTGTTTCTTTTGTAAGCTGAATTCCTTCAGTGACTTTTATTCATGGCGGTTTACTAAGTGCTGTTCTGGGGGTTTCTTTTAGCCAGGTTGTACTTTATGGTGGCATACAAATCTTAAAAAATCATTTCTGCATAATCGACGCCGTGAACTGGAAGACGTTACGTTGGAAGGCGTCCCATTAGGTGGACCGATGACCTGGTGAAGGTTGCGGGGATCCGCCGCTAAATGTGGCGGCAATTGGGGGAGGCCTATAACCAGCAGTAGACGTCTTTCTGCTGAAATAATAATGATGATGGAGGGTCCAGTTGGTTACCCTTCGGGCGCGAAACCCTAAAAAACGAAATACTGTATTTGGAATTGAAGTCACGCGACCTCTCATTTTATAAAATAGTAAATGTATGACTGTTCAACTGCCAATCAAGTTTATGTACACACCTGCCGCATTTATAAGTTTTTTTGCAATAATAACATAATTTTTTGCATTAACTTGCTTACATATTAATATGACTAATTTGTGTATTGTTACTCGATATTTATTTAAGTTTTGTACTCACTACTTATAGTGAGTACAAAACTTAAATAAATATCGAGTAACAACGAGCAAGACTCAATCTTAATTGAGTCCTGCTCGTGGCTAAACAATAACATCCGCTCAGGTCGATTTTTAGGTTAAGCCGTACTTGCCTAGGTTAGTCTGAGGATGGGTGACCACCCATGACATGCCGAGTTTCTTCCGTGCTTCGGATAGCACGTTAAGCCGTTGGTCCCGGCTGTCATTTGTAGATCTTTGACAGTCGTTAGGTATTCAGTGGCCCAAAAAGTCTGACAACCAGTCTTACCAAAGGGTATCGTATCACCCAGTACTAACTGGGTTGTGGAGGTCAGACAGGCAGTCGCTCCATGTAAAATACTGGTATTCAGCTGCATCCGGTTAGACTGGAAGCCAACCCCAACATAGTTGGGAAAATGCTAGGCAGATGATGACTCACTATAAGATTTTATTCTTCTAGAAGTTTGAAGTCTATAATTATGTACTTTCTTTGGCTTTCACAAGGCTTCCAGGTTTGCGATGGAGTTAATTTTTCAGTCAAACAGCAACCCAGTAAATGAAAAAAAGAAATATTTGTGTAATGTTTTATTTTTCTGTCTTCTATCACCCTTTTATCTTTCCTTTTGACAACTTAACGTTATCACTCGAATAGAAGTGCTATTGGTACAACCAGAGGGCTGATCACAGATCAACAGGCAGCAGTGAGGAAGACCAATATGCAGAACAGATCAGATATTTTGTTGATGACATTGAATAATAAACTTTTCTTTTACTTTTTTAAAGAGCAAAATTGTAGTTTAGACATTGAAGTGGACGTCAAACGGCTCCTCATGCGATTTATTAGTAAAGTTTTAAACAATGTCAACAAGAAGGTTTTTTGTTACGGGTGGGAAATCATCAAATGACTTCTCCCGCTCTGAGCAGAGCGGAAGGGAGTGTCTGACTTGTACTGACTACAACCCATCCATGTTCCTTACTTGCCCTTTGTGTTCCAGGGCCGCGGTATCTCTTTCGAACAGCCCGCAGCCCTGGCAGGCACTGTCTAGCTATCACGGTTCATGAGATACAGCCTGGTGATAGGCGGACAAACAGACAGACGGATGGACGGACTGCGGAGTCTACTAAGACCGCTGTCCGTCCATCTGTAAAAAAGGGTAAAACGGGACCCTATTACTAAATAGGGTCCCGTTTTACCATTTGGGTACGGAACCCTAAAAAACCTCTGCTCTGCTCTAAGCCTTAAGATTACATGAACGCTAGGCTCCGTATCACAATCACGCACAATAACATTAAAACTCGTTTAGTAACGAAGGTCGAAGAGTCACTTTGGGTAAACAAACAACAATGACACTTGCGTTCGCGAAACACCAGTTTTATATATACTAACTAGTGCACCGATACATACATGCAGTTTTAAATTGATTAATAAAAGTAATAAATATTTTTTTTTATTATTGCGCTATTATTATTAAAATCGCAGATGTGTGTGCACTTTTACAATAAAAGAATGTTTATTGTAACAGCAAGGCATTTCTTTTAAGTTCACATTCCATTCATCGCCAGTCATTCGCTGCTTGTTCATCCTTCAAGTCTAGTTGTTGCTGTGGAGATCATTTGTGAAAATGTTTTGGTAAGTAACTTAAATGCTCATTTTTCGATGTTTCGTCTTCTTCTTCTCGACGTCTCTCTACTGTACTCCGACCAGTGTAACGTTTTCCTCATTTGTTTGGCTCGTTCAAGTGCTGGAGGGTGTCATTAGTTGTGCATGACGGGCAGCACTGCTGAGCATGAGGTCCTGGGTACGATTCACAGATCGGATAAAGTGTTATTGGGTTTTTCCATTAGAAATTTCTTAGTAGCAGCCACGGAGTTTGGGATTGTGCCCGGTTGTGGTAAGAGACTCGCCTTCTGTAACATGGGAAATAAACATAACTGGTGTAATGTTCGTAAACGTTTTATTAATCTATCATTAGAAACTTTTGAGTATTTTATGGGCCAGTAATCCGTCGTTTGCATCACGTTGCATGCATCTCAATGGTGCACATTAAATCGCGTCGGGTTTTATTTTGATTTCAATAAAAAGGTAAGCTGATCAAAAAGGTTGTTTAATCATTATGCATAACCGCTCATAATCTTTTAGTTTTTTTAATGAATAAGTGACTCTTGTTTGACCATTATTTCACTTGCTGTCAAGTATATGAAGTGGTCGACGACAGAATATAACTAGTTGTGCCTTCGGCTTCCGTCAGCTACAGTTGTTTTTAAATTTATTTTTTCTTTTTGTATTCTTCAGTCTAAACAACATATCATGTCTGATGCCCACGAGTGGAGCAGGTCCTCAGATGTTCGCAGCCACGCTGCAGTACTTTGCAGCAGCACAGTGTCTTCTCAACCATGGACCCGTACCGGAATCTTATATTCTAAGTATGTATAGCTTGAATTAAAACGAGGAATCATCGTCACCATGACACAGTTTCTGCTACTAAAATCCCGTGCCTACTTCGAATAACAATATCACTATAATACTGCCGTCATAAGAAAAAAGGGCACAACTAATATTTTTTCCGAAATTGAGTTATTATAATACATATTCGGAATCAGAAAACAAAGGCACATCTGCCAGATTTTGTGACTCAATTTCGGAAAAAATGTTAGTTGTGACCTTTTTCCTTATGACGGCAGAATAAAGCAGCTGCAATAATGTTGCTGGTCTCTTGAAATTTTGTTGCCACATACAATGTTGCAGTGTTGTTTGCAACACTATTATTTTTGTAAGTCTGTTGTGTGACACTGCAAGGCCCCTCGCCTTTTGTCCCATTCTTCTCTCTCTAGAGCTATTTCAGCGATCGAGGAGTACTACCTTCTGAGTCAAGCCCTTGATCCAACTACCAACCAACCAACTTGTTCCAACTTGATCGAGGGAGAGCCTCGAAAGATGGTCGTAAAAACTTAGGTTTCTGTTCACACCTAGCCTAGCTAATCATCATTTCAGCCGAAAGACGTCCACTGCTGGACATAGGCCTCCCCCAAGTGTCGCCACATTGACATCTCCTAGCTTATATCAAGTTCTAATCTAATCTTAAGACTTCATACAAACAAACATTTATTTTTCAGATTTCCAAAGTTTCGACTTCATAATAATCGGCGGTGGAACAGCAGGAAGTGTGGTCGCGAAACGACTTAGTGAAGTTAAAGGGTGGAAAATATTGGTCATAGAGGCAGGAGCCGACTCGCCTGTTGAATCTCATGTAAGTACCTAAGAGGACACAGCTCGGAAGCTAAATGTTGGCATTCATTTTCTAGTATCGTATTCAGTGAAACTTGGTTATGTGGGACCTGGATAACTGAGAAACCTCCATAACTAGAACTCATGCTGAAGACCCAACCCTTAAGCACTGAATTACCTCTGTTAGTGCGAGAAAGCAAACCTCCATATCTGGGTTTTGTTCTTTAGATTCTAGAGTCATAGTTACCTCTATAATTGCCACAGCGAGTGTATTTGTACCTCTTTTACTGAGATTGTATTTAAAATGATACAACTTTTTCTAAATTCTTTTCTTTGTATTTTATTGGAACATTAAACATTGACCTCTGGAACTGAGATAACATCAATTTATCACCCCTCTATTTCTACTTTTCTTTCTCTCTACATTTTCTTGATTACTAATAAAGATACTCATTGAATAATCGTACCTCTATTCTCACCACTATTAATGGAACCCTCTGTAAATGAGACATATTTATTTAATACCTATATATCTGAGACACTGAGTAAGTGGAATACCTCTTTAAGTGAGACAAATTTGCAGGACCCTTAATTTCCCAGTTATCCCCAATCAATTATGTTCGAGCTTCCGATTTTATTTCAAATATTATGATATGATTTTTCCTTTAAACCATATTTTAACACGTGTATTTTTCCTTATATATCCAGATACCAGGCCTAGACAACACCATGTCTGATAGTGAATTCCACTGGAAATATGTATCAATGAACAATGGCATCATAGATCAGGCGATTGTTAACGGCTCCATAAAGCTGTCAAGAGGCAAAATGTTCGGAGGAAGCAGCAGTCTTAATGAAATGCACTATATTCGGGGACACGACAACGATTTCCAAAAATGGTTCTATGCTGGCAACGTTGACTGGACCTTAGATGACGTACACCGCTGTTTTAAGAAAGCTGAAAGCCTACAAAGTCAGAAATTACTTAAAGATCCTACTATCAATAAATTCTATGGAAAAGAGGGACCAATAGTTATTAATAGATTTAACAGCACAAACAGAGATTTTACTAATGGAGTCTTAAAGGCGTGGCATGAAATTGGAATCAAATATGTTCCTGACTTGAACGTCGCTGGTCTTATGGGTTCTGGTATAGTTACAGCAACGGCTGCCGATGGAGTTAGACAAAGTACTGACACAGGATATTTAGAGCCTATTAAAAACAAATGGAACATGCAAATACTTAAAAACGCTTTCGTGAGAAAGATATTGTTAACGCCAAATTCAAAACTAGCTTTTGGAGTTGAAGTAGAAAAAGATGGTAAAATTTTGACTTTTTACTCAACGCATGAGGTCCTTCTGAGTGCTGGGGCGGTGAATACTCCACAACTCCTGATGTTGTCAGGCATTGGTCCTGAAGAACATCTTCGTTCAAAGAATATTACATGTTTAGTTGATTCTCCAATGGTAGGGCAAAACTTACAAGACCATCTCTTTGTCCCAATAACTGTGTATGGTGGCGAACCAGAGAAAAAAACAGAGAAGGAGTATCATCGTGATGTCGTGAACTATATCTTAGACCGTACGGGAAGCTTAGCTGAAAGCAGTCTTTTCAAGGACATTACAGCATTTTATTCCATCCAGGGTGCTCCTCATCCAGAATTTCAACTGTATCTCTCAATAATACCGAAGAACACATTTGACTTAAAAACATTCCTGAAGTCACAGTATAGATACAAAGACGAAATTTTAGACTCCATCGCACACTTAAACAAAAACCTTTCACTATACTTCTTCGGCATCTGCCTTTTGCACCCATATTCAACAGGCAATGTCTCCCTAAGCACAAGTAACCCTGAAGATGCTCCTCTTATATTCACGAACTACTTCAACGACCCAAGAGATCTGGAAGTAGTAATTCAAGGTATCAAAATAGCATCGAAAGTAGTCAAAACAACATTTTTCAAAAATATTGGAGGATTTTTGGGAAGGATGAACTGGCCTGCTTGTGATAATTTTGAGCTTGATAGTGACAAATATTGGGAATGTGTTAGTACAAATATGGTTACTTCAATGAGTCATCTGGTTGGCACGTGTAGGATGGGATCTGATCCGAAGACATCAGTTGTCGATAGCAAGTTGAAGGTCCATGGAGTGACGCACCTAAGAGTGGTCGATGCAAGTGTAATGCCCGATATAACAAGTGGGAATATAAATGCACCAAGTATCATGATAGCTGAGAGAGCGGCAGAGTTTATAAAAGAGGAATTCAACAATTTGTATAAGTATTTTTAGAGGTACCTTTTTTTGAACAAAGGATATTCTGTAACAGTAATTTGCAAGATTAAGTTTTTATTTATAAGGTGCTACAGTGGACTTGATGTTTAAAGTTCTAACGTGCCAATGTCTATTGTATCCATGAACATAATAATATTGAAATTTCGCATTTTAATGTATGATAATAATGATGATGAAAAATGCAAGATTCACCCTTACGAACGATATTGTAATAAATCGCGTGAATATTTTACAAGATTTTACAAAACGGGGGTAATTACTTAATTATAATTACACGGTAGGTACAACTGTACTTAGGAAGAGGAAAAAATAAATGTTGTTAAAATTATTTAAAAAGTTTTTTTCATTGAATTCCTCTAACATTGTTTGTTACGATAATGAAATGCCTACCATGAATAATTTTGAACTTCCACCTTCTGAGCGAAAGGCTAAAAATTACTTTTGTTCAGTTGTATTAATGTTTGGGTTTAATTTTTCCTAACAAAAGCTTGAAGTACGTACTAGAAGTCTTTGTTCGTGGAACCCTTAAAATAACGTTTTATTTTGGGAATTATGAAGAAAGGTACGTAAATCATACTTTTCAGGACTTTTGCGAAGGAAACTTGAAAGTGTTTTTGAGTTCCGCACCCGGAGGGTAACCAACGGGACCCAACTACTAAACCTTCGCTGTCCGTCTGTCAATCTGTCTGTCAGCGGTCTGTGTCTTAAGATCCGTAATAGGTAGACAGTTGAAATTTTCACAGTTGTGTATTTCTGTTGCTGCTATAATAAAAATAAATTAAAAAGTAAAGGGAAGCGGCTTAACAAGCCTTCCGAGGCACGGAGGTAACTCGGCATGTAATGATTGGTCACCCATCCACAGACCAACCTAAGCTAGCGCGGCTTAGCCTAAAGATTGATCCAGGCGGCTGTTATTATTTAGCCACGAGCTCCAGCTGTAACTGAACCCTATGAAACCATAATTACTAATTTCACTAGAAATTCTACTGTTGTAACGTGCTCTAATATATTCATAGACCACCTAAAGAGATAATTTTAGTCACTTACACACACTAAGCGATTACGGTCGAGTTTAGGCTTCTCGATACTGTTTTGGATAACTGTTTTCGCATTATAAAGCCAATTTACGAGCATCAAAATTTTCTTATTTTGATTATTAGGTGACTTGTGTTGCTCCGCATCGGTGTCACTACGGTGAAGCTGTCGACAGCCTCGGACACCAGGGCCTGTCCTGCTACAGGAGCGCAGGTCGTATTGTACAGCACGCCAGCATTAACGACATTATTCGTCGAGCTCTTGCCAGCGCTGGTGTGCCAGCGGTTTTAGAACCAAATGGTTTGGTACGATGGCAAGAGACCAGACAGCATGACGTTGGTGCCTTGGAAGGTGGGTAGGCCTTTGGTGTGGGACGCAACCTGTGTCGACACCCTTGCCCCATCCCACGTTAAAGCACGGCGGGCTGTGCGGGTGCTGCTGCTGCGGCTGCTGAGATCCTCAAGCGGCGCAAATACTGTAACCTTATTGGTAATTACAGTTTTGAGCCGTTTGGGGTCGAAACGCTCGGGTCATGGGGCCCGAGTGCGGGTCTCCTTTTTAAGGAAATATCTCGCCGAATGGTCGATACTTTGCGTGACCAGAGGGCTGGCTATTTCTTTGGCCAAAGAATTAGCATTGCCATTCAACGTGGCAATGCTGCCAGTCTTCTGGGCACGTTTCCGGATGACAGTGATGCGGAGGAGTACTTTGACGCCTAAGTGTCCTATTTTTGTAATTGTAAATATGTAGGTAGGTACTTACTTTTAGTCTTCTCTTTTTTAGCATTATTTTTGTTTTATTTGTAGTCTGTATATAATGTAAATATTGATTAACTTAGGTGACTAAGATTGCAATCTAAATTGCAAGTTGTATTCGGTAGCCTCAAAAATCGTTTTTGCTGACATAATAATGCAGCTTGTAAAATCTATTGGGGAAATTGTATTGGAGGCTTTATCTAAGAGATAAAATACGTTCATATAGTGATAGGCTCAAACATTTTAATATGTCTTCTGTGGACAAACGTCGACGTCTGAATGACGCGATGTTTGTGTGCAAAGTTATGGCCCATAAAATCGACTGTCCGCAAATATTAAATAATTTTAAGTTCCGTGCCTTCTCAAGAATACCTCGCAATCCTATAATGCCACTCTGCCCCCCACAGAGAAGAACGGTTCTGGGTGCAAATTCTCCTTACGCGAGGTTTTGCAGGGTTGTGAACGGTTGCAGTGATCAGATCGACCTCCATTTTGACGGTTTAGGCAAATTGAAAGCCAGCTTTTATAAGTATCTTCCTGAACATTCTTAGCCCTGCGTTATCTCACTGGGTGGGCGAACTACTCTACATATTACCTTTTTAATACCTATTTCTGTATTACCTAGGTTTATTTGTTTTAATTCAGTGCAAATTTGATAGTTTTGTCTTTTAATTTCAATTTTTTATTTGTAAGTAACAACAATGTTTTGTGTGCATGCAGAGTTTACCTATTAGTAATTGTTACACTTTATTCTGATTTGTTAGTTCTGTTTCTTGTTATTACCAGTGTATACAATTGTTGGTGAACCAAATAAATAAATGAAAAATAAGGGAGAGCAACCTGTAATATCATCTACGTCAGACTGCCTCGTTGGTCTAGTGGTCGCAAGCGCGACTGCTGAGTATGAGGTCCTGGGTTCGATTCCCGGGTCGAGCAAAGTGCTATTGGGTTTTTCCATCAGGAATTTCTCATTAGCAGTTTCGGAGTTTGTAGTTGTGCCCAGTTGATGGCAATAGGCTCGCTCCTTATTACATGGAACTTAAAAACATAACTGGCGAAATGTGGGTGTACTATTAGGTACACTTCTGCCTAACCTATCGGGGATTACAGGCATTATGTTATGTTATGTTACACCAGGTCACCAAATTAGGCAAAAACCATAAGTTAAAGAAAATCTACTACAGGAGCTAAAACCTGTGTTTCTTGTCTCTATTATAAAGGCTGTAAATTAAGGACACTTGTTTTTCTAGTCATTGTGACCAGTTTTTTCTGGTACATACCTGGGAACCTTAGAATTACGGAGACATCAAAGGTCAAACTTTTTATTCGTTTTTTTTTTTATTGTAAGTTTTGAATGTATTATCTAACCTAACACATCCATGGCTCCTGTACTATTCAATGCATCAATCAGAACAATGGCAACGTTTTGAGTGCGCTATCCTAAACCATGATTTTTCTCACAAAAAAAGTCGTATTATAAATAATAGTCAATAATATTATAGTCGTGTAATATTCGCAATAATTACAGAACAGAATGCTTGTTTGACGGCTTCGTGAAAGATTCGTTTACACCCGTATAGATCCTTTACAACAAACAAGATGTCACAATAACAGTCAAGCGTAAAGTATAATATTTCCATTTGACCTGACAAGCAGGAATATTTACCTGCCGTCCAAAGCTCTAAGAAAAATCATCCGTGTTTTTTCCGCTTTGACATCGATCACTAGGGCTAAAAGACAAATGATCTGTAAATTTTTCAAGTTTGCTCACTGCCTTTTCTTTCGTTATTTTTTCGTTTCTCCTTTTTTCGTTTTCCCCCTATTTTTATTTGCTTCCTCTATGTGGTTTATTATGATAATGATGAGTAATATCGTACTATTATTTTTATGAATGACTTTATTGTTGAGTGACCGTTTTTACATGAAAAACAGTTATGGATTTGTTATTGGGTTGAATCGGTTATTAAAGTAGTTGGCTGAATTTTTCATAATTTACACACACAACTACACAAATATAGTTTACATAAACTATCTGCGAAATCTACGCTTCTCAGAAAACGAATTACTCCTAAACTATTAGCAAACATATCCAAAGGCTTAAAAATACCGGTCAATTGTGCGAGTTGGACTGGCGCATTAAGGTTTCCGTACCATGGGAGTCACGTGGTGGCTTCCGGCCACCGTAGACGCGGACCAGTGGACGGTGAGTAATGGGCTAGCTCGCCGTCCGTCCGTCTTTTAACGACAGGCCTTGTAGACGGCGCGTTCGTGTTCCACGCGCGCCTCATAGAGATGTCAGCAAACAGGGAGGGGCCCGCAAAGGCCGATGCCTGCCAGGGCTGCGGGACTGTTCAAAAGATACCGCGGCCCTGGAACACACAGGGCAAGGAAGGAACATGGATGGGTTTTAGTCAGTACAAGTCTGACACTCCCTTCCGCTCTGCCCAGAGCGGGAGAAGTCATTTGATGATTTCCCATCCGAAAAAAAAAAGGTTCCGTACCATCGTAGTAGCACCCTTTAATTTTTTTTTGTTATTTGTTGTTATAATTGAAACAGTCTACAGTCTTGAATTTAGATTATTACTTTGATATCTTCTATCTTTTTCAGCAGTTTCATTACGCTAAACATAATTCATGCGGCGCTCGACTGAATTCACTGAGACAGACCTGAGTCAATATCGTAGCAAACGTGGCGCGAATACAAAGCAGGAGAGATCTTAGATGTCGGATAAAGTACACCAATAAATAAATTGGTCGTTGACACTTCTTCGTCTTTCATCGAAGGTACAATAATTTATATTTTATTTGTTATTGATGATTTATGTTTTTAATGAAGTTCCGCAAAAAAATTCTAGATTATAGTTCACTTTTGCTTTATGACTCCCGGGTCTGTAACAGTCTCACCACGTCTAGCCCGCAGTTCTTCATAAGTCACGCATTAACCAAATCTATACCCCTTCTCATTTTCAATTTCCTTCCAGGAAAATCTCTACCAGAACACACTAAAGGAACTAGAGCGCCTTCAAAGGTCCCACGACACTAGCCGAGAGGATTGGCATTGAGACTGCTTCAATTTTCACACTGGAGTAAATTATGAAATATTTTCGCCCTCATAAAAAAAATCTTGAGAATGTTGTTGAACTATTCTTCGATATAAACCTAACTACATCAAAGATTTCTCGCACCTACATGACGTAGTTGAAAATCACATCAAGTCAAGGCCTTGACTTGATGTACAATATTAATTTTGTTAAAATTGGGAGAAATCACAATTCTCCAATGTTGGTATACCATAGGTTAGCACGCCTCTGCCTAACCCTTCGGGGATTACAGGCGTGCTAATATGTAAGAAAGGTCACACAACGCGTACAGTTAGTTGTCGTTTGTCATGGTGTTACTATACTTCTTTAAGTAAATATGTTTTTCTTTTTTTTTATATTGGCACCCTGTTTTTATATAGTCATGTAATTTGTACCTTTTAGTTGAGTTTCTGTGTGTTGTGCTGTCTTTTGTGTGCTCTAAATAAATGGTTATCTATCTAGTTACCTGGCTCAAAAATGTGTGTTGTGCTAACAACAACCCGGGAACTATTTGCTTACTTCAGCCGCATTGTAAAAAGTAACAAAAAGTACAGCCCGTATCCCAACATTAAATAACTGACGTGGTATGGCCACCTGGGTAACAACCGATGTGTATTATCACCGCTATACTAACACAAAGTTTCCTTCATTCTTAAGAGATCGAGGTTTACCTTAGATTAATCCAGATTAGATAAACGAGGATACACGAACATTGTCCCAGAATAAAGTTGACTTGAGTTTGAGCCTTTTTGGGGCACACGTGACCGCTCACAAATTGTTTTGGTTATGTTGTGTGGTTCTGAAGAAAACTCTCTTGGGTAGGTAAAAATTGCCGTTTTTTTTTTCGAATGGAAAATCATCAAATGACTTCTCCCACTCCGGGCAGAGCGGAAGGGAGTGTCAGACTTGTACTGACTAAAACCCATCCATGTTCCTTCCTTGCCCTTTGTGTTCCAGGGCCGCGGTATCTCTTTCGAACAGTCCCGCAGCCCTGGCAGGCATAGGCCTTTGCGGGCCCCTGTTTGCTGACATCTCTTTGAGGCGCGCGTGGAACACGAACGCGCCCTCAACACGGCCTGTCGTCAAAAGATGGACGGACGGCGAGCTAGACCATTACTCACCGTCCACATGGTTAAAATTGCCTTACAGTTTGTTAAGAGACCAATGTGTGAATCAGTTGCTTCATTATTTTGCTCTAACAGTCAATTCAGGAGCTCGTGGCCAAATAATAAAAGCCGCACGGGTCGATCTTCAAGTCTTACCGAGGGGTACCGTATTACCCAGTAGTCACTGGGTTGTGGAGATCAGATAGGCCAGTATTCCAAGTAAGACTCTCGGATGCAGCTGATTACCTACAATTATTTTAATACTTAATAATATAATACCAAAAGTAACGCAAAAGTTACTGACATAATATTGGTCCAAAGGTCCCGAATTTGTGTTTAGTGTCCTGTAAAGGTGACTCAAAGTCGTGTAATAGCCACCGTGTATCGTTAACGTTGGCTGAGGTCCCGAACGACTTTGTGCCCCACCCCTGTGTGGCCATGAAGATTATTTTTTCATATTTGCTTTCTAATTACAGTACCGACTGCTTCGTTGGTCTAGTGGTGGCAAGCGCGACTGCAGAGTATGAGGTTCTGGGTTCAATTCCCAGGTCGGGTAAAGAGCTATTGGGTTATTCCATCAAGGATTTCTCGGTAACATGTATGGAGTCTGGTGCCTGGTTGATGGCAATAGCCTCGCCCCTATTAAATGGAACTTAAATATAACTGAGTGTACTATTAAGTACACCTCTACTCAGCCTTTCGGGGATTATAGGCGTGATGTTATGTATGTAAATACAGTACTTGGTACTTAATTTTTACGATTTAGACCATATGCGTGCTGAATTTTAGGCACAAAATGTAGGTATATCTTACATTAATAATTTGCACTTCGAAAAAAATACATGGTGTGAAAATATTTTTGGTAGAAAACCACTTCGTAAAATGACTGAAGTTGCAGGCTTAATTCCATAATCATAATTTTGAAAAGAGTAACCATGGTATTTCTTGCCGGTTCTTCTCCATAGGAAACCACCAACCGAACCGTGCACCTTTTTGTCGACGTTTTATAAGTGCCCATAAAATATTTTGATTCTATTTGATAGTGCTCAACTCACAATTGGTTCATCATAATTATATGCAAACATCTGTTACAAAAAAAACAGTCTGTAACTTGTAAAATTGAAACTAAAAACATATTTAATATGATATCCGCGCGAGTGGATGTAAGCTTCAGAGATTTGCGGCATCCCACAAGGGTTACCTAACCACGTATCGCTTACGATACGTGCGGTCGCGCCTGACCGCGACGTGGTCTAAACTTTATTCAGCATATTCTGAGGGTCATGTTTTGTTGTAAATTACTTCGTTCGGAAGTTCGTCGAGTAGGGTGGTGTGTCCTACCTGACTTGATATCGAGTGGGGTTGAAGAACGTGCTTATTTCTGTCTTAGAAAAAGTCATCAAAGTCCTTGGGTTTTCTCTTCTTTTTTCCTGCTACCTGCCATGTACTTACTTGTCCATGGTATTGGTCGAGCAACGAAGAATATACCATTTAATTAAAGATGAACAGAAAACTTTTTGTTATTACTCCATATGCCTATTCTCAACTCTACTCTTTTTAACCTAAGCTGTGGACATATTATTTTCAACTTCCTAGGAGGCAGTTGCAAACATGATAAAGCCAGTAGTTAACTTACTAAAACAACATCACAAAACACACTGCTCTATTAAATCCTAATTTATTATGCTTACCTGTTGCCAAAACAAAGCTACGTCAACAACTAGAACTAGCACCGCAATAGATAATAACCGCCAGTACCAAATCTGCGGGCCACATCGCAGAACAAACGAACCAAAAATTAACTTTTGCGCCAAACAAACGTTTGTCATTCAATGTTTGCAGGGATTAGGCAACGTGGGCGCGATTCCCTATTGTTAAAATATTTACTGCTAACCAACCCGTTTGCTTAGGACCAGTAGTGTCTGACTCAGCTATGGATCCCGAAACATCGCCGTACATAATCTTCGGTGCTGTAATCATGTGAAAATAGCCAAAGGTACCGCGGAATTTGGGTCAGAGCTCTTGCGGGACCGATTAGAGCGGATTTACAACCACACCGGACTGTTTTTGCATTATTTATATGTAATCCTCTGGATATTTTGTTTCGTGTCGGTAATTTGGAGATAAATTGGTTTGTTTTGTAGCTTCAGGTCGTTACGTAGAACGTTCGCTGCAAAATAAAAAGATTTTATTTGATGGTAAGTTAGTTTTTGGAAGCAAAAGTGATAATTATTTAATAGTTAAATAGCAAATCCTGCGCGACCACTTGCACCTATCAGGATTTAATGGAAGCAAAAGTTTGAGCGGTTCATGTGGCTACATACTAATCTAATACAATTTGAGTTCATCGATACGAAAAGAAGAAGAAGCAATTATATCCGTTTGGAAAAATAGAGAGTGTTAATTACTAAGGTAGTTTAGTCGATTGACTTACGATCATAACCAACAAAACCCAAATGTCCTTTCTTTGGTATTGTTCGTCGTGTCGTTGAGCTCCTTGAGTTATAAGTCGAGCTCACGATAACTGACAAATGCTTGCACTGACTGGACAGGTCCGCACAAATCTGTGTGGTTCTTTCTTCCAAAGGCCATCTCAGACACTAATCTGCATAGTCCTCATGTGAGTAAACCAAGATTATGTCTGGACTTAAAAAGAGACTATGACCTCTGAGTTTGTTTCGGCTGTTTCTTCTCAGAGTAGTCAGGTACGAAACACCGGCCCCATCTAGCTTTAAAAAACATGACGTGTAAAAGTGTTTGTAAAAACCTACTTGCAAAATAAACATCATTTATCATTAAAAAACAACCATCATAACTATAACGAAAGTAGGTACAGGGAAGAGCAAAAACCTCCTTGAATGCGGTGAAAGCAAATGTGAAGGAAAATTTTATTGCCTGCTCGTCCATATTACTAACTGACTGCATTATATAAGTAACAGATATAGATATCAACTATGACTGAGTAAACTTCATTTCTCAAACTCATAAAACACCTTCATGAAATTACTGGAACCTTCGGGCCGCGGTTTCAGGCAATTTCATTAGATTAACGAACTGTCAAAAGCAGTGATAGATTACATTAGCTTACTTTTTCCAAGATTAAACTAGGTTAAACTGCACTTTGAACTGCTGTTAGACTTCTGAATTGGTCCATAATTCTTAGTGTACATAAGTCTGAAAGTTACTCAGATGATCTTGTGTCTTGTAGGAAATAGTAAGTCAATAAATTGTCGGTTTGAGTTAATTTGACAATAAAAAGTGTTCAAAAGTGTGTTAAAAAGTGTTTTAATAAAAACTCTTCAAGAAGCCGTCAACCAAGCATTTGGTGCACCAGACTAAGTAACTCTACGAAAAAATGATTGCAGGGAAATAACTTTTTGTTCGGGTGAAAAATCACGTTTTGCAGTAAAACTCAATATAACACACTCTAAACATTGTACACACTAATGGAACTCTGGTGGAGGCATTGAATAGTAAACGTGTGGTAAAGGTATTCAAAGTTAAGTAATAGATAGCCTTTAAAACTAGTATTTTAATAAAACTTGTGAAAAAGTTGGAACTTGACCTCCAATAATAAGAAGGTGAACGTATGGATCAGAACAAAAAAAAATTGCAACGACGGGGTGAAAAGTGCTTTTTGGCCTAGTTAGCGTCAACTTTATTGCTCCATGTTTTGTGTACGTCAATGTTGGTCTAAAATTTGAATCTCGATTAGTTATTGTTGTTGTTGGTTGGGTCTATTTACACCCTTTATATATTTGAAGCGGCCCAACAGATTGTTCGATTATTACTTATATGGCCTTTGCCTTTTTATCTCTTATACGGCAGTAATGTCATTCCGACAGGATTCAAAAATCAAAAAATGTTTAAACTATGTTGAAAATGCTAGATAAAGATCTATGCAGATTACACAAGTATGTACCTATCTATAGTTTCTTGTTAAAACCTTTCTATCGCGTGAATTTTCTAATAATACATAATATTGTTACAATATTTTGTTTAAATTACTGAAACCAAATAAATTGAAAATTAAATTTATTTTAGAAGAAACTAATACTTAGAATCCATTCTTCCATAATCTTCTATAATCAGTTCTGACGCTCGCTCTCCAATCATGATGGTTGGTGCATTATTGTTACCACTGGTAGTGTTGGGCATAACGCTAGCATCAACTACTCGTAGATTGGCCACTCCATGGACTCTTAACCGACTATCCACTACAGACGTACTTATGCTAGCTCCCATTTTACAAGTACCAATAGGATGATAACCCGTAGTTACAAAGTTAATGGAAATACATTTCCAATACTCTTCACTATCTAATTCAAAATCATCACAAGTAGGGAAGCGGATTCTACCCAGAAAGCCGTTGATCGATTTGAAAAAAGTGGTATTCACTATTTTTGTATCCATCTTAATTCCTTTGACAGCTTTATCTAAATCTCTTGAATCTTGAAAATAGTTTGCATAAACTAGAGGCGCATCATTCGGATCATTTGATCTCAGAGAAATATTACCTGTAGAATGAGGGTGTAGAAGGGAGAAAAAGATAAAATAAAGTGCATGGTTTTTGTTAAGTTCCAGTATAGAATTACGAGCTATTTCACTGTATCGAAATATCGAGACTAAAGAATCATTCAGAGAGGAGAAATTCTTTGGGATAATTGAAAGCTGATTTTCATAATTCGGAAAGGTAGCATTATCATCCGTAGAGAAAAATGACATGGCACCTGATGAAATAGCATTTTCTGTTAAATAACCTTTACGATTTGCGAGGTAGTCTATAGTACCAAAATATTGGTCAACAGAAGATTGTTGTTTAGGTACGTCACCACATATCGGTATAGGCACTATCGTATGCTCTTGAAGGTTTTGCCCTACTAGTGGGGAATCAACCATACATGTTACATTTCTCGATAAAAGATGTTCTTCAGGACCCACTCCCGACAGCATAAGTAGCTGTGGAGAACGAATCGTTCCAGCACTTAAAATAACTTCTTTAGATACATAAAATGTCAAGTTTTGTCCATCTTTTTCAATTTCAACGCCATAAGCTGTAGAATTTCCGTTTATCAGAATCTTTGTTGCCAATGCTCTTTTTAGGATTTTTAAATTCTTTCGCATTGCGATTGGCAGTAAGTATGCTTCGTTTGTACTTTGCCTTATGCCATCTGCAGCTGTCGCTGTAATGAATCCAGAGCCAATGGAATTAGCCACGTTTAAGTCAGGGACCTTTTTAAAGCCGATCTCATCCCATGACTCAATTACTTTCTGATATAAAGTATCGTAGGTTTGGTTAAATTTGTTTATAACTAGTGGACCATTTTGACCATAGTGTGCATTGATCGTAGGATCATTCAACATTTCTTGATTTTGAAGACTTTCAGCTTTCCTAAAACATCTTCTTACGTCGGCTACACTCCATTCTTTATTGCCGGCATCGTACCAGTTCTGGAAGTCTTCGTCATTCCCTTGCACGTAAAGCATAACGTTAATACTACTGCTGCCGCCAAAAACTTTGCCTCTCGGCCAACTTGCACTCCCATTTATTAAGCCTTGATCTGTTATTCCATCATTAACTGTCAAATATTGCCAGTCATATTTAGTGTTATATAAAGATCCCACCAATCCGGGAATCTGAAATTGTTTAAGAACTTTTATTCATAAATGCTTCTTGCGAGAAAATATTGATAAAACTTTTCAAACTTTTTCGAAATTTCAAAATTATTATAAAGAGAACAAAATCACATTTAGAAAGATGAGAAACTTATAATGAGGTTCCCTTTAGAATTCTAGGTATCAGTTATTTAGTACTCACATAGGACTCCACAGGCGGGTCATCTCCTGCGTCTATTAGCAGTACGTTCCAATCTTCAACTTCAGTCAGCCGGTTAGCAACCACGCTTCCTGCTGATCCCGCACCAATTATTATGAAGTCAAATACCGCAAAATCTGAAAATGATTTATGTAGACCATTCATTTATTTAATCACGAGTATTTTGTTTCCTGGCTCATAAACACAAGTGCCAAACCCCATGATTTAGTTATTTTTTGAAAGTTGATTTCTATTCCAAAAGATTTGTATTATTATTTAAGAATTATTAGGATAAACTAACTATATACATGAATAATTAAAAACTATTAAACTAAAATAAATAAACTAACAACAAACTATAAAAGGGCATCAAAAAACTCCTCCTCAACGCTGTCAGCTGGTAATGTGCCCAAGAGACTGGCGGCGTTGCCACGTTGTATGGTATCCCTTAGCCTCTGGCCAAAGTAAAAGCCAGCCCTTGGGTCACGGGAAGAGTCAACTAGGCGTTTCGAAATTTCCTTAAATAGGCTATGAGCACTCGGACCCCACGGCCCCAGAGTTTCAACCCCAAACGGCTCGAAAATATAGTTAGATTGGTATTCATAAAATACACAGTATCCCGGTGGCACTTTCTTTACCACTGTAACTTCATACAAGGTGTAAACGGAATCACGAAGCCGTCAATCAAGCATTCTGCTGTTAATCAAACTAAGTAACTCTACGCAAAAATTATTGCTGGGAAACGACTTTCTTTTTTGGGTGAAAAATTACGTTTTACGATAGGACTCAATGTAAAGTACGCAACATATTGTGCTGATGTATGCACTAAATAGTACGGAGTTTGTGGAAGTATTTAATATGAAGTTATAACATTAATCCCGTGTACATATTTAATAAAACTTGAGAAAAAGTTGGAACTTTGACCCCCTTCTCTGTAACTAGAAGGTTTCCAGGTATGGTCCAGAACAAAGAAAAATATCGCAATGACGGGGAAAACAAGTGCCTTTCGGCTTCGTTAAGGGTATTTTTACACCCATTATATGTATAATTAGCTTTCGCCCATCGCTCGCGGTAATTTATAATTTGATAATCAATTCGGGTTGCACTCTGCTTGTAATAGAATGATTCAACCATGATTCGAAAGACACGTGGCGCCATCTATTATCATAAGAGCGTTATTTTTGTTTTCCTCGGGAACGGTACATTGTTTGGGATGAAAGGTACCGTAGGTCCGTTTCGTGTACACCTGACAAGGTATATGCAACAAATTTAGGATGATCGGTTCTGTGGTTTAGGCGAGAAAAGGTAACAAACAAAAATGACAACGCGTTCGATATTAGGTAAGTAATTAAAGCATTTAAACAAATGTAATAATTTTAATTCTAAACGATTGCTATTTTAAGTTAGTAGGTACTAAATTAGGTTGACCTTGCAATCATTTTTGAAATAATAAATAATTAAATAATAAATAATTTTTTGATTTTTGAATAATTTTTTTATGTTTTTATTTTCATTTTTTTTGACGTGACGTCGTCTAATACGATCGAAAAAGTGTCCCGTTACGCTCATTGTACGCATGCGCCACTTTCGTAGTGTCAGATATTGACAAGCCTAGGTTATTATTTTTAATGTACTGCTGGAGCTAGGAGGTTAGGTTGTATAGGTAATTTCTCTCTTCCACTCCTATCGTCTGTAAACCAACTTTACAGACAACTAATTTTTTATTTTTCCTGGGTTCCTTTATCGATACTGAACCTACCCCTAAGCTATGGCAAGCAATTTCTTTAACACCCTGTATACATATATTCATACTTGGCACATCAGCTTCTGGTAGTGCATCATGGTTTAGGAGGCACTGCGATGCTGCAAAGAACTGCACCGCTGCTGCGAAGGTCTGGGGAGAAGCCCCTGTCGATGGAGTCAGGCATGACAAGGTGGCGTTACTAGAAAATATGTGAAAACATAATTAGGAATCAATCATTCATCATTGCAGTTCACTGAACAGAGGCCTCTCCAGTCGCAAGCTAATCATCTTGATTCTCGGCAGGTTTACGAAAACCGTCATTTCACGAAGACTTATTTAACAGTTTCAACCAAATATTTTCTTCCTCGATTTAAGCAATACTATCCAAGACAAGTGGTCTACACATATACGAGTAGGACCAACGTGCTTTCTGAGCCACGAGGCAGTCATAGGTACACACTACACCTACGTTGTGTTCGACAAATAAAGTACAAAAGAGTGGTCGGAAATGGTCGGTCAAACTCAAACTCAAAAGCATTTATTTCAATTAGATGATTACAGGCACTTTTGAATGTCGGTTGAGGTCACGAGCGTTCAGAGTGGGGACTCTGTGCGCTCACCGAGAGACCTCAGAGATGACCGGCAGCACAGTGGTCACGTGCTGCCGTGCACATTTGTATAGCAAGGCTCGGGGGAGACCTCTGTATAGTCGCCCCAGGGATGTGCCTTAACAGGCGTTGCACAGAGGGGGCTCCGGACAGGTCTTTTAAGAGGAAACGGTGCCCCTTCTCATGTGCGGATGGTGACCACCGGGGTGGTTTTAGTGCGGTAAAAATCCCACACTCCCCGGTCTTTTCCCCAAAGACCGGCCGCCTTTTGAAGGATTCCCCCCGACAACAAAAAAAAAAAGTGGTGGGTGTGGTCGGTGGTCCTTCTTTCCTTAATCATTCATGGTATGGGAATATTCGACAGCAGTTTCTTTCTTATTGTACCCTAGCTGTTGCCGAGCTGTTACTTACGTCTGCGTGAATTCATAAAAATATTACTTACCTATTTGAATCAGATTTGATTAACAATTTCATGGGTTTTAATTTATTTGCACAGAACCCTAATCATCATCATCATTAATCATTCTCTTGCCCTTATCTCACGGAGCCCTAATCCTTTTTCTAAAACAAAAGCAGCTTAAGTTACTTCTTATAACATCAGCTATCTGCCAGTAAGTCCCGTTAAAATCGGTCCAGCCATTTCTGAGATTATAGATATTATAAATACTTTCAACATCAAACATAAATACTTTCATGATATGATGACTAGGTTTCTGAAGTTTCATCTGTGAAAATTAAAGCAGTGAAATAATGCAGAATATGAAAAGCCCAGAAGGATAGAGAATCTGAAGATAAAGCAATCAAATGATTTATTAAAACCTTCACTACTTTGGTTTAGCTACATGGAGATGAGGATCTTATTTTCAGATTTTCCAAAATGAAAACGGGCTGTCAAATCAGTTATATTGCATCAGATAAAATAAAAAGAACTTACCATGACATTCTCCAAAAAACACAAAACCACTACTTCAGACACTAGTCTGACAACTGTTTGGCCTGTACGTATGAATAATTTTATTTAATCATTTTTATTTGCACAATCGGTATTCTTAACAGTGGTCGAATGTTTACATTCGACCACTGTTAAGAAAACGTGATACACATTTTGTCATTTTCCTGTTCGCTTTCGAAACAATAAAGTTAACATGAAAGGTTTCCGAATTTATTTCCTTAGCAATACCCGAACGCAGGCATTTCATAGAATGGATCGAACTTAGTGTCCTCATTTACTTGCATACAAACAAACAGTGTGGTAGCTGTCTGCATACTATCAGGAAACATGTTTTTTTTTCGAATAGGAAATCATCAAATGACCCCTCCCGCTTTGGGTGGAGCGGAAAGGAGTGTCAGAGTTTTACTGACTAAAACCCATCCATGTTCCTTCTTAGCCCTTTGTGTTCTAGGGCCGCGGTATCTCTTTCGAGCAGTCCCGCAGCCCCGGCAAGCTTCGGCCTCTGCGGACCCCTTCCATTTGCTGACACCTATTTGAGGCGCGCGTTGAACACGAACGCACCGACGCCACGGCATCAGGAAACATCTGCGACGCGCATGAGTTTCAAATTTTAATTAATAAGCATATATTTGCCTTCTTTTACTTGAGTGTCGTTACACATGACTCATCCTATCTGTTTTACACAAGGTCACTGGCGCCATGTGCATTTTGTTTTAAGCCTGTAATTTTATTAAAAATCTTTATTTTGCTGGCTCCCTCCGTTTTCTGGCGTTCATGGCTCGATGCACTGTCATGGGCAATTGGGCAGTAGGCTAAGAGGTTTCGGATTAAAAAAACTTTTAAAGTATTTAGTGCAAAAAAAATTTACAATAGTCACAGGGAGTTAAAAAAATAACAATAAAAGGATTCAACAAATCATCAAAAGAACGCCTCAAATATGTTTTTATTTCTTCTAAATGATTAACAGAAAAAAAAAACAAAAAGTCAAATAATTTACACGTCCTTCTAAATCAATTAATCTCCTAACAAAAGTTCTACTTATTATACTTCGAAACAATCTTCTTTCACTAGTTCGGATCCCCTTTCTCCAATCATAATAGATGGACCATTTGTGTTCCCACTGGTGGTTCCGGGCATAACACCAGAGTCAATCACTCGCAAGTTCTTCACTCCGTGGACTCTCAATCTGCTGTCTACCACCGACATGCTGATGTCACTTCCCATCTGACAAGTGCTTACAGGATGAAATATTGTAGTGACTAAATTAATAGCAACACATTTCCAATAGTCTCTGCTATCTAATTCGAAACCATCACATGCAGGTATGTTCATTCTTCCCAAAAAAGCATTAATAGACTTGAAATATTTGGTGGTTAGAATTTTTGTAGCCATTTTGATTCCTGTTGCAGCAGTTTCTAAATCTCTTGGATCCTTAAAATAGTTTGGATAGACGAGAGGAGCATCTTTAGGATTGTTAGAACTCAAAGATATATTTCCTTTTGAAAAGGGATGTAAGAGGTTAAAATGGAAAAAGAAGATGCCATGGTGTTTGTTCAGTTCAACTATGGAATCCATGATACTCTCATTATATCGGAATGCTGCCATAAAACTTTGTTTAAGTGTCGTGGTATTTTTCGGAACTATCGATATATGGTTTTGGCAATTGGCATAAGTAGGATTTCTCTTTGTGGAATATAATGCTATAGCATCTGTTAATAGATTACTAGATGACAATGGGCCTTGACGGTCAGCAAGATAGTTTATAGCGCTAAGATATGTGTCAACCTCTCTTGGTTGCTCCGGTACATCAGCAAACGTAAATATTGGTACGAAACTATGATCCTGGAGGTTTTGCCCTACCATTGGCGAATCTAAAACACAAGGAATGCCATGTTCTTCAAGATGTTTTTCAGGACCAACACCAGACAACATCAGAAGTTGTGGAGAAGCTATTGGACCCGCACTTAAAATGACTTCCCGAGACGCATAAAATGTCTTCTTCACGCCATCTTTTTCAACTTCTACTCCATATGCTGTTAAATCCTCGTCTATCAAAACTTTTGTTACTAAAGTATTTTTTAATATTTTTAGATTCAGTCTGCTTGCTATTGGCAATAAATACGCTCTGTCTGTACTTTGTCTTATTCCGTTAGCTGCTGTTGCAGTAATATATCCGGAAGTCATGACATTCTCTGTGTTTATATCTAGAACCTTTCTAAAACCAATTTCATCCCATGAAGTTATTACTTTGTCTAAATAGTTTTTGAATGTGTTGTTGAATTTATTTATAAATAACAGTCCATCGTGGCCGTAATTTCTTCTTATTGTAGAATTTTTCAACATGTCCATGTGTTGAAGACTTTCAGCTTTTTTGAAACATCTCCTTACCTCTTTAACACTCCATTCCTTATTGCCTGCATCGTACCAGTTCTGGTAGTCTTGATCATTTCCTTTAACGTAGATCATTCCGTTAATGCTACTGCAGCCTCCAAACATTTTACCTCTGTGCCATCCAACGGACCCGTTTATAAGACCTTGATTAGTTATACTGTTATTCACTGTTAAATATTGCCAGTCATAAGCAGTGTTTATTAAAGAGCCTTCGGTACCGGGAACCTGAAAAAAAAAATTGTTCACATTTTGAAACTGATTGTCGTAGGCCAGATAGCAAATACTTTAACTATCATAATACAAAAAAAAAACTTACATCAGCTTCTAGTGGTGCGTCAGGGCCAGCTTCTATGAGCAATACGTTCCAATCCTCAACTTCAGTTAGCCGGTTAGCAACAACACTCCCTGAAGAACCCGCTCCGACAACTATGAAGTCAAATGTTTCACAATCTGAAACAAAAATGGAAATATTAAAATGAATTCAAAACTTGGTGACCGTGTAACAGAAAACAGCTATCAGAGTCGTCGAAATCCGCTGATCCGCTGAATTTTGACAATATATTGACTTCCGTAAAAAGTAACTAAAGGTATTGAAGTGGTAAATATTAGGACGTAGTTGTTTGACTTACCGAGTACATCAGCTTCCGGCAACAAAGGGCGTGTGAGAAGACACTGAGCTGCTGCAAAGTACTGCAGAGCTGCGGCAAATGTCTGTGGAACTACACCCAAAGTGGGAGACAAGCATGCTGCTGCGCTGAAATTAAAAGCAAAACAACCTTCTGTAACTAATTACTATAATTCTTTCGATTTTATTAAGGTACAATCCGTGTGCCTGGAGGGATTTGTAAAGTCAAAAATACATATTTTTTTAAATTAGGATTTGTACTTGTTTAGTAGTTGACCTCGGATATCAAGATTTCACTTAATATAACTGCACTTTCTGCGCTGCGCTGGGTGATGAAAAACTAACAGTAAAATAATATAAAAGGCATTTATTTAAGTGTAGTAGTGAAAATGGCAATAGATGCATGCATATGTTTAGCATCAAATTCATCATGATTGTTATAAATCGATTCAAAAAAATTTAATGAAAACTAAAATAAATTAATTATTGAAACTCACCTCGATGACATTGCTAGCAGATGTCAACTGTTTAATGTTCTGGCTAACTTTCGACTATTTATATACCAATTACAACTGCTACTTGTCAACTAATTTACATTTATATTCATGGTGTCTTGTCGAATTAGTGAGTTAATTTTTATATTTCTACACCGGGAACGGAAGTGTAAGTGAAACTGTTTAGTATTAAGATCTTTATGTACCATATACTAAGTAATAAATATTATTCTATTCTATTCTATTCACCAAGCCTGAGGTTGTCCTTCTTTCCTCATAGAAACAAACTGTTGTTTCTATGATCTGTGAATGTAATGTACTAATGTGTAAAATGGGGAAACTTACGGCGGCGAAACTCCGGTCGCTTCCCGGGTAGTGACGTCACAAACAAACAATTGACGATCGATTATAGTATTAATGCCAATGCATTTCTGCCAATATGAAGCTGATCCTCTAATATTTCGCATAGTGAGATGAATCTTATCCAAAAGCCCCTGAGGAGTGTGCTCTCCATGACCTTGTCGCATGCTGCATGACACAGACACACTTGATTTCGCACGAAAATATTCTACAATGGATAGAGCATAAAAAATAAACAAACCTTTCTGTTGAACCTCTTGTCAACACTCAGTATCCGGCCACCTTCCAGCTCCATCATCAAACCCTGGATACCATCTAAAGACAAAGTACTCATCAAGACGAATCAAACGAGGCCGAATTTGATGTGGTTACGTCGTTTTATTAAGAAGATCCTATGGCAACCTTCCAGCTTCATCATCAAACCCTGGTTACCATTTAGAGACAAAATACTCGTCAAGACGAATCAAACAAGTCCAAACTCGATGGGGTTGCGTCGTTTCCTTACAGAGTTCCTATGGCCACCTTCCAGCTCCATTATCAGACCCTGGATACCATCTAAAGACAAAGTACTCATCATGACGGATCATACGAGCCTAATCTCGATGGGCTAATGTCATTTCATAACGGAGTTTCTAAGGCCACCTTCCAGCTCCATCATCAAATCAGCTCCATGTCATCTATATATTGTACTATCACGCGATATACATTAGCGTGCAAAATTTCAACTCAATCGAAAATCGGGAAGTATGCCGTATTAAACATGTATAACTTCATGCGACGTGCGTGATTTAGCAATTAACGTGAAAACAGAACCAAATTACTGAACCGATATTGATGAAATTTCTATGGGACCAATCGAGAAGTATATCCTTTCATATAAAAGAAAAAAAATTCAAATCGGTTTAGAAATGACGGAGTAGTGAGGTAACAATCACAAAAAAAAAAACAACCGAAGTGAGAACCTCCTCCTTTTTGAAGAAAGTCGGTTAAAAATAAAAAGAACTGACCATGACATTCTCCAAAAAACACAAAACCACTACTTCAGGCACTAGTCTAACAATTGTTTGGCCTGTACGTATGAATAATTTTATTTAATCATTTTTATTTGCACAATCGGTATTAATCATTCGACCACTGTTAAGAAAACCTGATACACATTTCGTCATTTTCCTGTTCGCTTTCGAAACAATAAAGTTAACATGAAAGGTTTCCGAATTTATTTCCTTAGCAATACCCGAACGCAGGCATTTCATAGAATGGATCGAACTTAGTGTCCTCATTTACTTGCATACAAACAAACAGTGTGGTAGCTGTCTGCATACTATCAGGAAACATGTTTTTTTTTCGAATAGGAAATCATCAAATGACCCCTCCCGCTTTGGGCGGAGCGGAAAGGAGTGTCAGACTTTTACTGACTAAAACCCATCCATGTTCCTTCTTAGCCCTTTGTGTTCTAGGGCCGCGGTATCTCTTTCGAACAGTCCCGCAGCCCCGGCAAGCTTCGGCCTCTGCGGACCCCTTCCATTTGCTGACACCTATTTGAAGCGCGCGTTGAACACGAACGCACCGACGCCACGGCATCAGGAAACATCTGCGACGCACATGAGTTAAAATTTTTAATTAATAAGCATATATTTACCTTCTTTTACTTGAGTGTCGTTACACATGACTCATCCTATCTGTTTTACACAAGGTCACTGGCGCCATGTGCATTTTGTTTTAAGCCTGTAATTTTATTAAAAATCTTTATTTTGCTGGCTCCCTCCGTTTTCTGGCGTTCATGGCTCGATGCACTGTCATGGGCAATTGGGCAGTAGGCTAAGAGGTTTCGGATTAAAAAAACTTTTAAAGTATTTAGTGCAAAAAAAAATTACAATAGTCACAGGGAGTTAAAAAAATAACAATAAAAGGATTCAACAAATCATCAAAAGAACGCCTCAAATATGTTTTTATTTCTTCTAAATGATTAACAGAAAAAAAAAAAAGTCAAATAATTTACACGTCCTTCTAAATCAATTAATCTCCTAACAAAAGTTCTACTTATTATACTTCGAAACAATCTTCTTTCACTAGTTCGGATCCCCTTTCTCCAATCATAATAGATGGACCATTTGTGTTCCCACTGGTGGTTCCGGGCATAACACCAGAGTCAATCACTCGCAAGTTCTTCACTCCGTGGACTCTCAATCTGCTGTCTACCACCGACATGCTGATGTCACTTCCCATCTGACAAGTGCTTACAGGATGAAATATTGTAGTGACTAAATTAATAGCAACACATTTCCAATAGTCTCTGCTATCTAATTCGAAACCATCACATGCAGGTATGTTCATTCTTCCCAAAAAAGCATTAATAGACTTGAAATATTTGGTGGTTAGAATTTTTGTAGCCATTTTGATTCCTGTTGCAGCAGTTTCTAAATCTCTTGGATCCTTAAAATAGTTTGGATAGACGAGAGGAGCATCTTTAGGATTGTTAGAACTCAAAGATATATTTCCTTTTGAAAAGGGATGTAAGAGGTTAAAATGGAAAAAGAAGATGCCATGGTGTTTGTTCAGTTCAACTATGGAATCCATGATACTCTCATTATATCGGAATGCTGCCATAAAACTTTGTTTAAGTGTCGTGGTATTTTTCGGAACTATCGATATATGGTTTTGGCAATTGGCATAAGTAGGATTTCTCTTTGTGGAATATAATGCTATAGCATCTGTTAATAGATTACTAGATGACAATGGGCCTTGACGGTCAGCAAGATAGTTTATAGCGCTAAGATATGTGTCAACCTCTCTTGGTTGCTCCGGTACATCAGCAAACGTAAATATTGGTACGAAACTATGATCCTGGAGGTTTTGCCCTACCATTGGTGAATCTAAAACACAAGGAATGCCATGATCTTCAAGATGTTTTTCAGGACCAACACCAGACAACATCAGAAGTTGTGGAGAAGCTATTGGACCCGCACTTAAAATGACTTCCCGAGACGCATAAAATGTCTTCTTCACGCCATCTTTTTCAACTTCTACTCCATATGCTGTTAAATCCTCGTCTATCAAAACTTTTGTTACTAAAGTATTTTTTAATATTTTTAGATTCAGTCTGCTTGCTATTGGCAATAAATACGCTCTGTCTGTACTTTGTCTTATTCCGTTAGCTGCTGTTGCAGTAATATATCCGGAAGTCATGACATTCTCTGTGTTTATATCTAGAACCTTTCTAAAACCAATTTCATCCCATGAAGTTATTACTTTGTCTAAATAGTTTTTGAATGTGTTGTTGAATTTATTTATAAATAACAGTCCATCGTGGCCGTAATTTCTTCTTATTGTAGAATTTTTCAACATGTCCATGTGTTGAAGACTTTCAGCTTTTTTGAAACATCTCCTTACCTCTTTAACACTCCATTCCTTATTGCCTGCATCGTACCAGTTCTGGTAGTCTTGATCATTTCCTTTAACGTAGATCATTCCGTTAATGCTACTGCAGCCTCCAAACATTTTACCTCTGTGCCATCCAACGGACCCGTTTATAAGACCTTGATTAGTTATACTGTTATTCACTGTTAAATATTGCCAGTCATAAGCAGTGTTTATTAAAGAGCCTTCGGTACCGGGAACCTGAAAAAAAAATTGTTCACATTTTGAAACTGATTGTCGTAGGCCAGATAGCAAATACTTTAACTATCATAATACAAAAAAAAAACTTACATCAGCTTCTAGTGGTGCGTCAGGGCCAGCTTCTATGAGCAATACGTTCCAATCCTCAACTTCAGTTAGCCGGTTAGCAACAACACTCCCTGAAGAACCCGCTCCGACAACTATGAAGTCAAATGTTTCACAATCTGAAACAAAAATGGAAATATTAAAATGAATTCAAAACTTGGTGACCGTGTAACAGAAAACAGCTATCAGAGTCGTCGAAATCCGCTGATCCGCTGAATTTTGACAATATATTGACTTCCGTAAAAAGTAACTAAAGGTATTGAAGTGGTAAATATTAGGACGTAGTTGTTTGACTTACCGAGTACATCAGCTTCCGGCAACAAAGGGCGTGTGAGAAGACACTGAGCTGCTGCAAAGTACTGCAGAGCTGCGGCAAATGTCTGTGGAACTACACCCAAAGTGGGAGACAAGCATGCTGCTGCGCTGAAATTAAAAGCAAAACAACCTTCTGTAACTAATTACTATAATTCTTTCGATTTTATTAAGGTACAATCCGTGTGCCTGGAGGGATTTGTAAAGTCAAAAATACATATTTTTTAAATTAGGTTACAAACTCGTTTAGTAAGAGTTGTCCTCGGATATCAAGATTTCACTTATAGTCCAGGGATATTAATAAAATCGGGGGAATAATTCGTGTAGTTTTGTAAATTGGTACAGTTATACCTTTCGGTATCCAGATGAACATATGAAAAGTCCTCAAGGGTGGGGGGTGTGCTGAGGGTGTAAGGAGGGGTTGAATGTACCTTTTTTCAGGTTTTTGCTCATATCTCGAATATCTGTAGGAATAGCATTATGAGTACTTCTGATAAAAGTTTCTACATAAAATTTCCTACAAATTTGTTCATATTTATTTTGCTTTACGATTAATACATTTAGTTAAAGAAAACAGCAGCGATTTTTCAAAATTGTTAGGGTACTTCCTGAAGTCCTAGAAAACTGAAATTTGGCATGTAGGCTAGTATTAGTACACAAACAACAAAAAAAATCTAAAACTTGGAATTTTTACCCCCCAACCCCTTAAACTAGGGGATGGAAGTTTGTATGAGACTTCCGCGAATTTGGTGCTAGAGGTCTGAAAATTGATATAAGGACTCCTTGTTATAAATAATAAATACAAATTTCATGATTTTTAGAAAAAAATAAAAGGCAAGAAAAAATTAACAAAATAAAAAAAATATTTTTTTAAGCAACACACATTTACAGGCCCTTACTTCACAAACAAACCTCTACAGCTCCTAAAATATTGATTGTAGAGCAAAAATAAATATGACCAAATTTGTAGAAAATTTTATGTAGAAACTTTTGTCACCCTTGAGGACTTTTAGTATGTTCATCTGGATACCGCAAGGTATAACTGTACCAATTTACAAAACTACACGAATTATTTCCCCTGATTGCCCATATTCGGCCTAATTTGATCGGACTATTAATAAAACTGCACTTTCTGCTTTGCGCTTGGTGATGAAAATTCAACAGTAAAATAATATAAAAGGCATTTATTTAAGTGCAGTAGTGAAAATGGTAATAGATGCATGCATATGTTTAGCATCAAAATCATCATTATTGTTATAAATCGATTCAAAATGATTTAATGAAAACTAAAATAAATTAATTATTGAAACTCACCTCGATGACATTGCTAGCAGATGTCAACTGTTTAATGTTCTGGTTAACTTTCGGCAATTTATATACCCAATCCAACTGCTACTTGTTGGCAGGAGTTATTTTTTATTATTCAATTTTATTTGTAGTATTCAAGATCTTCTTGAATAAATGATAATGATTCTTGACAGTGGGCAAAATAGTTTATTTCAAAAATAAATACTGTCTGCTTCGTCACTTCAGCTAACGTAGAAACCTCTTATGCAGAGACCCTAAATATTGCCTCAAAACTGTGATTGTTTTTTCTATCGGGAAAAAACAAAAATCATGATGTCGATTCTGTCTACTTAATTGACACAAGATCGTCACTATCACTACATATTATAAAACAAAGTTCTCCGCCGGGTCTGTCTGTTTGTTCGCAATAAACTCAAAAACTACTGCACCGATTTATTGATACTATCGATTGGTGATGTTTTCACCAATGGATAGAAGTATAATGTAACATACTCACGCCTTACACACACGTACGTACAACAACTCACGACATACACACAAGTACATACAACAACTCAAGCCTTTTTCCCATGAGGGTAGTCAGAAACTAAATGATCAAAGGTCAATTGAATAATCAGGCAGAAAATTAACACTTTCTTATCGTTAAAATTAATTAAGGTATAAACAGAAATGTACGAGTTTCCTCCACACCTCGGAAGGCATGTTAAGCCGGGACCAAAGGCTTTCATTTGTAGATCTTTGACAGCCGTTAGGTAGTCAGTGATCCAAAAAGTCTGCTAAAAAGTCTTACCCAGTACTAATTGGGTTGTGGAGGTCAGATAGGCAGTCGCTTGTCTTATATGTTAATCGATACGTTATCTCAAATATGTATGTATATATTATTATATTCTCATCCCTATGAAATATTGGTATCAACTCGTGTTATAGGTAACTATTCGTTATATTTCTATGTATTATATCGTGGAACTTAATTGGCCATTATAATCATATTTACCTGAATTATTGTAAAAGTGCCTAGTCATTTAATTAATTTCATCTGCAACTTTGCACAGTTGTGAATTAACATGCTTCTCGCCATCCATAGTTTCCAAAAAACGTGCCTCAATTCAGATGAAAATATTTTATAGTTTATATTTGGAACACTATGCAAATTAAAATAATAAAATTAACTTAATGCGCTTACTTATATCATGTCCAACTAAAGAATTATTCCCAACCCAATAATGTACACCCAAAATCAATGACAATGTGACAAACTATGTTCCACGTCCTATCCTTCTCCCTGTGCACCGACCATGAAGTCTAAAAGACGACGCCGTGGTAATGGCAAAGTATTGGACCACCAAAAAAAAAAACAATCTTGCCAGCAACACAAAGAAGACTCAAAGGATATTCTAGTCAAACTAGTCTTGAACCATCGAAGCCATAAACCATTGTAAAAGTTACAAATTCAGCAGCATACCCTAATAGTCCTCTATTACAGAAATTCCCCGCTAAATTGGGGTTAACTTAATTATAGTTTAATTGTTATTTGTCGTAGGGTCCCAGCAGCTAAGAATAAAGCACTTTATCACCTGACGTGGGCGTTGTACAGAATTGAAAATTGGTCGGATCGATAGCTTTTTCGCGACTATTACGCAATACATAGTCTTACCATCTCTTACATACCGGACTTCCATATAAACTAGTACTGATCGGGTAAAGTGGTCATATAGCCAGTCACGTCATGTTAAATATTGGTTTTTAGCTTCATTAGCGTAGCGGTTATTTATTTATTTATTTATTTATTACATTTGGGAAAACAAACAGTAGTATATTACGTATAAACAGTATTGGCTTAAAATTCAACTTAACAAATATACTACCCACCACATTTTCCACAGATTACTTTATTATATAAAACAAACTGTTAGCAAACGTTAACTGTAGCAGGGCTAACTTAATGAGAAAAAAAAAATGATAAACTATATTCACGAGATGTAACAAACAAAGAAAAAAAAATTAAAAAAAAAAGATTAACGTAAAATTAATACGTGATGCATACAGGTCACTAACCTATTAACAATGATACCTAAATTGTATAAAACCTATAGAGCCTACTGCCGATCCTTTAAAATTTTAATTATTTCATTTTTAAATTTATATCTGCTTAGGAATAATATGTCTATTGCACCAAAACGCGTATTGTATGTGTCGACTAAGCGGTATAGCGGTGAGCGCACACCAGCATTGGATCTACAAAAACTGGTAGCGAACAGTCGCCTAGTGCGTACCTCCCTACCATGTGTGTTCGAGGAACCAGGTAACACAAACCAGTCACCAAGTCAGGGCAATCAAACTTGTTTCGGCATACACTGAATAACGTCATTGTATCAAGGAGGATGCGTCTTGACTGTAATGTAAGCAGATCGTGTTCTTTAAGAAGCAATTGATGTGACGTTTTCTTCCGAAAACATCTAAATTGCATAGCACGAAGGTACTTACGTTGGACTAATTCGAGATTTTCCACATATCTCGCATAGTAAGGATTCCAGATTGGTACTGCGTATTCTAATTGCGGCCTAATTATGGACTTGTACAGGTGCAAATAGGTAGAGGCACGATGGAAATCTCTAGATGCTCTCATCACAAACCCAAACATCTGGTATGCCTTATTGACGATGGTTTCAACATGAATGTCAAGATGAAGTTTTGAGTCTAGCTGCAAACCAAGATCACGAAGATTGCTGACCTTGCTAATAACACTATCAGCAAGTCGATAATTGAAGAGTATGATAATTTTCTTTTTAGTGAATGTTATACTATGACACTTGGGCAAGCTAAGGTACAGTTTATTATTAGAGCAATAGTCTGAGAAACGAACAAGGTCACGTTGGAACTCAACACAGTCTTGTACATTTGAATTTCTTTTTTTAACTTTTATATCATCAGCGTATACGAGAAATTTTGAATTTTGAAAGCAATCTTTTATGTCATTAATGAACAGTATAAATAATAAAGGTCCTAAAATTGATCCTTGAGGGACTCCTGATGTAACTGGAATACAGCTAGACTCGAAGCCATTGATCACAACCTTTTGGGTCCTATTGGTTATATAGGAGACAAACCAACGCAGGAGATCCCCTCTGATACCATTGTACGCGATTTTATTGAGCAGCAATCTATGATCCACTTTGTCGAATGCCTTTTGAAAATCAATGTATACCGCATCTGTTTGTTGTCTGTTATCAATATTTTCAAAAAGCTGTATAGCAAATATTAAAAGATTGCTTATGCAAGACCTATCTTTGACGAAGCCATGTTGCTCCTTTATTGGTTAGATTGGAAGCCGACCCAATCATAGTTGGGAAAAGGCTAGTCAGATAATGAGTTTAAACAATTGAATGGCAAAGGGGACAGCCCCTTTGCCATACAACAAGCTAAACTGCACTCAACAAGCTAAAAAATTCACAGTTTCACTGCCTTAGCTCAGGGGACCAGCTGAACAGAATCGCAGTATACTCGTACATAGACATATCGATCTGAATATATTGCCGAGAAGCAGCATTTGCTGAGTCCAGTTTGAAGAGTACTGTTGTAATTGGCATATGATATATTCCAGTTTAAAGTTATGGACGGACGACGCACATGCTATGCGTCTCGAGTTGCAGATGTTTGTAAGCGGCCTGTTTTCCACCTTCAATAAAACCACAATAAACTTGTGTAACTGGCAAAAATTTATGAAGTTATACTTTTAAGGCGATCGCAAAAGCCACCGTCATATGTGTATGATCTTGATCATCAACACCGACGCAACATGTGTGTAATTATCTTGAATACACGTAACAATAATTATTGGGCACTGTATTGCTAACCCTCCTGTTAAATCTGATTTCTGAACTTAGTTGATCAGTATTCAAAACACAAAACAAAATGTAAGGTCACATTGTAATTAAACTTAAAACATTGGTCCACTCATTGTTTGCAAGTATCGTCCCCAAAAAGGGCATTACCCTGCATAACGTTGAGAATCAATTAATGCTTTACCAGCACCATAAAAAAGGGTCTGTTTTCTATTGAATTAACAAACGAATTGTCATTAAACCAATAGTGTGTGCGTTATTGGGCGGTACATGTTTGCTTAGGATCGTCCGGTTGTCCCCGAAGTAATGGCGCCGCTTGGTATTCATGAAACCCTGGTCCATTGGTTACAATTTATTAATATTGAACGCTGATATTCGTTTCGTTTAAACTGGTTTATCTTTGTTTGGTGTATGTGTACTTGGAAATTATGTAGCTCGGTTTTCGTTGAATTTAGAAAACGTTGCAGCTTTTGAGTTCAAGTTTAGCGGCGAGGTAGGTAACGTATAACATTGGTTGTTTTACAGGATCGAAATTCATACATTCTAGTAACGAATGCACAGCAAACACACACACAACGTGGTTTTATTCCGACTATGACTGTGTAGATGCAAAGTTACCATGAGACTAAGGTTACTGCCGAATGCAGTTAAAGTTATAAGTTTTGATTAACTTTAAATCAAGTGGAACTTATATTACATCATACAATAATGGCAACAATTTCTCTTCCTTGTTCTGGACCGCTGGTCATGAAACTGAGCGATACGTTGGCCAAACTAGGGTAATGTAGGTACTGTCATTAATAGATACACTTCTGTGAACTTTGTAGACTACAGGCATGATGTTATGTTGAGTAAATATTATTGTTACTCCCCAATCTACGGTGACAAAATGTAATAATATTTTAGAAAATGTATTACAAAGAGTAGTGATAGCCTTGTAGGTATTAGGCTCGACTACCTACAAGTAGGTCGAAGTTCTTTACCATGTCACCATTGCTTTCGCAAAGGGTGACATCGTGAGGAACCCGGAATATCTAGTGGTCGCAAGCGCGACTGCTGGGTCCCGAGTTCAATTCACGGGTCAGGCAAAGTGTTATTGGGTTTTTCCATCAGGTAGCAGCCACGGACTCTGGATTTGCGCTCGGTTGATGACAATAGGCTCCCCTCTATTACATAGAACTTAAACATAACTGACGAAATGTCTACTACATATTAGGTACACCTCTGCCCTACCTACAACCCTTCGGAGATTATAGGTGTGATGTTTTGTTAAAAAAAAAACAAAGGCATGCGGCACTCATAACCCGCACTGGGACCACGTGGCAGATTACGCCCCCCTCACTCTCGCAAAGAGGAGGTCCCAGCAGGGAAGTATTGTAGGCTACTGAAGCCAAAGACATATCTGAAAAACTATTCACTACGTCCCTAAGTAATTGGTGCACCGACGGACTGCCAAGTCATTGGTCTCGAGTTCAAACCCAACGCATCTCTTCCTCCACCTCTGAAATTTCGGTATTTTTTGCCCTACACTAGGAATTTCTCCTGTATCGTGGGTGCGTTTACAGACATTTAAACTCACATACACAAACCGCCAGACCCGGAACAACTATCTGTAGGCCATACATATATTTGTTCCGTGCGGGGATCGAACCCGCGACACGCAGTGCAGCAGTTAATCGCTCAGCCACTGCGCCAGCCGTGTCGACTGTATTGTATAATTATCACTTACTTCAGTGAAGGAAAACATCGTGAGGAAACCAGCATGCCTGAGAGATATTTCGCAACGGCATGGAAAGCCAAGTCAGAGTCCCATGGGCGGCAAAAAAACTCGGACACCAGGTTTGGCACTAACCACACGAAAAATAAAGAAGAAAAAAAGAAGTTTTAAAACCCATTTGAAGACAAACCTCGTAATAAAATAGAAGACTAATATAAATCCAGTAACATCCTATTTAAGGTGGTTGCGTCAGGGTAGCCCGCGCAGGGCTGCGGGACTATTCGAAAGAGATACCGCGGCCCTGGAACACAAAGGGTAAGGAAGGAACATGGATGGGTTTTAATCAGTACAAGTCTGACACTCCCTTCCGCTCTGCCCGGAGCGGAAGAAGTCATTTGATGATTTGCCATCCGAAAAAGAAAAAAAACTAAAATGTCATCCTATTCAATGAATATTTCACGAAAAAGTCATCCAATAGGATTAGATGAACTCACAGGGTTATATTGATGATTTTCATTATTGTGATTCTGTTACTACATAAATGTTACTGGCGCGACTCATTTTTCATCAACATACAACCTGTCAATGACCTGCAAATTGCAAAAAATGTAAGAAAATTTGAATTTCGCGGGCTACCCTGACGCAACCGCCTTAAGTTAATAATGCGCTATGAACCCTCGCTAAGTAAATATGGAATTCTCTGTTAGCATTACATTATATGATTTACGCGAGAGATTTTCTTTAATTAAACCATCTTGAATCTTGTACATATGTTTTTACGTCACATAATTGCAAAGTGGGGTAGTAATTAGGTGTTTAGTTTGGTCGTAATTAATGTTTACTTAATAAGAGTGTTAATCACTGAATTTTGTGCAAATAGATTATTTAACAGTTGGGTTTTATTTGTTAATTAAGTAGCTACACTAATTGTAGTTATCTTGGCATAAATTATGAAACACAGATCTTAGGGAAATATCGTCACAGTTTAAATGTGTCTCGTTCGTTCACTTGCAGTATGTTTCCTTCTCAAAAAATGTCAAAAAGAAAAAAAAAACTCAAAACTCAAAAAAACTCAAAACTCAAAAGCATTTATTTCAATTAGACCATTACAGGCACTTTTGAATGTCAGAAAAACAAATAAGGCTAAGCTACAGTCACAGACACAAGGCATAATAACTTGTGAAAGTACTGTAGTTGCCCATTCCAAAGCGTAGATCTCTATGGAGAAGAATGGGCAAGAAACTCCATGGACACTCTTTTCAAACAAAATATTGTACAAAATCTTGGTTACATCATTCATGTTGAGATTATACATATGTGAGAACGATGTAGAAATACGTGCACGTTAAGAGCATCCAGAGTAAAACATTATATCAACAATTTAAAAACAAAGTAAGTAGTTAAAATAAACCATGGCAGCCTAGAGATGACCAGTCCCAACTGACAGCGCCCGTTCACGAACATGACGCATGTATCAGCCCCATTCAGCTCAACCATATTGAAGGGAGCTAAATGACCCCACACACCCGCCACCATCAGCGAGACATTTGAGTGAGCATGACATTCTCTCAGCCACCAGGGCAAATTCAAGTCAATGAAAGATAACTAAATGTAAATGGTAGCTTTACAGTACATAGTGCTCACACATGTGCTATGCAATTATATAATACTAAGAGATTGAATTTATACAATGCAAAGATATTATTACAATCTTCTGCAGCTTCCACAATAACTTCACATGGTAATAAATTAGTTTGCCCCTATGGTTGTGGAGCAGGAAATCAAATAGTCTACATCACTTAGAGACAAGATTCATTACAGATTTATTACTATTATTTGTGTTTATTGACCTACATTTATTTTTAAAACATTTCGGAGTCCTACCGTCGCTGTTTCCTCAGTTTTTAGGCCGAAAAGAATGGAAGTAACTCCGAAAGTAACGCTGTATCCAGTTTTTGTACTTTAACTTCTGCATCAAATTTACTTGAAGTTAAAGGAGATGATGATAATTCCTGCCCCAAATGTACAGAAAAAAAAAATGGAATTTCGGAAAATTAAAATCGTACCTACTATACCAAATTTTAAAAAGAACTCATAATAAAAAAGATTTTTAGTTTTGATCTCACTCGAAAAGTCGAAAGTACCTCTCAACACTGCCATACAATATTAACAAAGAACAAAACAGGGAAAAATAAACTCATACCGGGCCTACAATGTAAAATATTCATAAATTACCATAACTTAAAATGTAATAAATCATTATCATTTTTTTACGTTTTGTTATCTATAAATCGAATTATTTATCAATGAATAATTCATTGATAAATAATTCGATAAATAATTCGATTCGAGTTCAAAATAATCTAAGTGCAATAAAAAATAATAGTTTAGTTTCCAAAGTGCTTAATTGAGAATACTGTCAGTCTAACTTTGTTAGCGGTAATTTATTTCATCAGCACTGCTCTCAAAAACGGTGAAGGAAAACATCGTGAGGAAACCGGCATGTCCTAGAACCAAAATATTCGAAGACATGTGACATCTACCAATCTGCACTGGGCCCGCGTGGTGGGTTATAGCCCATTCCCTCTCATAGAGAGGAGGTCTGTATCCCAGCAGTGGGAACATTATAGGCTAATGATGTTGATGAACTTTTGTCCAAAACTGCTAAGCAATATGCACCTTTTTAATTGTTGTTATAGAAGATTTTTTACTATTAAATGACATAGATTTTATCTATTCATACATTCAGATTCCAGATTTATACATTCTGGGGAACAAGCTCATAAAATTTTTGGGCACCTCCTTTCCAGCCTTGTCTATATCACAAGTTAGTTTCCACAGCATCTATTTTACCTAGAACAACTCAACCAAACCAAACTCAAACAGACTCGACTCAGCTAAACTTCAACAAACAGATAAAAGCTAAAATTCCAGTTGGTTGACCAGCATTCCTGAGCTAAATTCCTCACTTCTTATCGTGCTAGAGTTTGCGAGTTACGTCTTTTGGTGCAGCAATAATATACATTCAATGCGGAAATGGAAGACGAGGAAACTGAATTTTGTACTAAACAGGGGTAAGCAGATTTATGATTGCCCGGGTTATAAGCAAACAGGAGGTGCGACGACGCCCATGTTTTCAATGTGATTTCAGAGGCCTTCGACGTAACCCAAAGAAAAAACTCATCTATGAATTGTGGCCACTTCATTATTAAAAACATATAAAACCTAAATTAACTCACGCCTTTTTCCCATGGGGTAGGCAGAAACCACAGAACGCCACCTGCTACGATCCTTACATACTCTTTTTGCCTCGTCCACTTTCATACATCTGGTCATACACGCACGCCGGTTGCGAATACTACGCACCTTACCTTTCTGAAGAACCTCACCACTAAGGTCAGTGTATATCCTTCTAGGGCGTCCCCTCCCGGCGCTGCCACTCACATCTGCCTTGTAAATACTTTTTCACATACATTTTTCACTCATCCTCTCCACATTACCAAACCTAAGCATATTCTTTGATTTTTTATAGTCACTATATCTTCTTTTAAACCGCAACATTCTCGTATAACCTCACTCCTCAATTTATTATTCAAAGATTATTAAAACTAAACTCATCGACACACATCACATTTATCATTACATCACTCCATATTCATTTCCTATTTACATAAATAGATTCCTATCATAATAATCAACTTTGAATTGTGCACTTTCTTTCGTTATTACAAACCAATTAGATACAAACTGAGTAAAATATGGCGTCATAGTTAGTAACTACCTCATTGGTCGAGTGCTGGCAAGCGCGACTGCTGAGCATGAGTTCCTGGGTTCGATTCCCAGGTCGGGCAAAGTGCTATTGGGTTTTTCTATCAGGAATTTCTCAGTAGCAGCCACGGAGTCTGGATTCGTGCCCGGTTGATGGCAATAGGCTCGCCCCCTATTACGTGGGACTTAAACATAACTGGCGAAATGTGGCTGTACTATTAGGGACATCTCTGCCTAACACAAAAAAAACAAGATCACCTATCTCCTGCATATTCCTACGAATTAATCAACGTATATCAAACTTCGTCTCCGCAACAAAGCAAATTGGCATGGTTGGGTTGCACCAATCAATGCTTCAAAACTCCAAAACCTAGTTAAGCAACACATACGCTAACTACGACAAGGTAACCGTCTCTTTGTCTCCAGTTTAACTACTGATAAACAGAACAGACTGACGTCGTGAACTCATGATATGCATAGTTGACCGAGTACGTGTAACTTCCTTTGTGTAGGTTAGTCGCTTTAGGTTAACATTAGTAGTGACAGTCCGTTTGTGAAACGTTAAACTTTGTTTAGAGAGTAAACGAGCTGCGTGTATTAAATTCCTTTAAACTGAGTTAGTTGAGTTCGTGGTTCAGGAGTTGAAATCGCTAAAGCTTTGACAAAATAAGGCGGGATAACTTTTTCAACACGTTTTTTGGTAAATTATAAAGGGTGTAACAATAAGGGTTTTGTTACACCCTTTATAATTTTTATACGAAACCGAAAGGCACTTGTTCCCCCATTATTGCCATATTTTTTTGGGCTAGACCATGCCTGTGAACCTTCTAGTTACGGATATACCGCAATATATCCGTAACTAGAAGGTTCACAGGCATGGTCAAACTTCTCACTTTTTCACAAGTTTTTTTTTTTAATAGTTGTTTTTAATGTAAGAACTTAACTTACATTAATAACAACTATGACCCCCTTGCTATTAAATAAATCCATCAGCAGAATGTTTCCAGTGCGTTACATTGAGTCCTACCGTAAAACGTGATTTTTCACCCAAAAAAAAAGTCGTTTCCCAGCACTAATTTTTAGGGCTCCCATACAACAGACAAAATTTTTTTGCCGTTTTTATAGATAATGGTACGGAACCCTTCGTGCGCGAGTCCGACTCGCACTTGGCCGGTTTTTTTTGCGCAATGTTACTTAGTTTGATGTACAGAATGCTAGGTTGATGGCTTCGTAACAGTGTAGAAACAGATCAAGTATGAGAAAACCTGAAGAAACGAGAACTGAAAAAAATACTAAATTCGGAAATAGCGCGAACATAGCAATAACGATAAATAAAAGGAAACATGGCCACTGTCCCAAATTATCGCCACTCGCCAAAACATGGCTAAAGTTCTTTGAATTTCACCTAATTTAATTAACGATTGTTCGAGTTCTAAGTTCGTAAAGAATCATTTGAATTGCAAACGAACTTAATGATTTTCGTTTTGATTCGTTACTTTAGACGAACAACGAGGGAAGTAATTATGGATTAATTATACGGGTATAAATTGTGTGGTACGGTCATGTCCTTGCTCACTTCATTAGTGTTGAAGACGTCTTTGCCCGAACCTGGTAACTCAGTGCGAGATGTGGAAAAATTACCCAGCGCCGATCTTTGACAAGGCGTTAATATAATACTATCACTGTCACACTAGAAGTGCAGAGCACTACACCAGGGATGTTATGGAGCTCTGTAACTGTAACCGAAACTATCGGATATCCGAAAAAAAAAGGTATCCGTAACCGTATCCGTTTCACAAATTTCGGATAATTTCGTACAAGGGCGGAGTCTAAATAAAACGAGATGTTTCGAAGGTTTTTGTTTCACCGCTCGCACGCCGCGTGAATCTTGCAGTTTGTTTGTTATTTCTAGACAAAACATAACCTGTTTCATAACCAGTTAGTTTTTTATTATATCCGTAACCAAAACTATTCAAAACTAACGGATAATCCGAAATAATTACATATCCGTAACCGTATCCGAAACCGATTTTATTGCTGTATCCATATCCGTATCCAGATCCGAAATATCATATCCATAACATCTCTGCACTACACCAATGCATGCGCTTAGTAGTCAACGTTTACTTTGTAGCTGTCAGCCTCAGTATATAATTCTCACCGGAGAACTTTGACTGAAGGAAATAAATACTCGATTTAGACATCACGTATTTTATTGAAAAAAATACCGTAAAACAAAGTGAATATAATGTAAATGCAGGAAGTAAATCGAGAGAAAACTTCTAAAGGGATTTTAACGTTAAATTAATATGATTATGTTACCAACAACAGCAAATTGTGTCAATCCAACACAGTTTTAGGGTTCTGTACCAAATGGCAAAAAACGGAACCCTTATGAATTCGTCATGTCTGTCTGTCTGTCCGTCCGTATGTCACAGCCACTTTTTTCCGAAACTATAAGAACTATACTGTTGAAACTTGGTGAGTAGATGTATTCTGTAAACCGCATTAAGATATAAAATACACAAAAATAGAAAAAAAAAATGTAATTTCCCCATACCTAGAACTGAAACTCAAAAATTTTTTTTCATCAAACCCATACGTGTGGGGTATTTATGGATAGGTCTTCAAAAATGATATTGAGGTTTCTAATATCATTTTTTTCTAAACTGAATAGTTTGCGCGAGAGACACTTCCAAAATGGTAAAATGAGTGTGTTAAAACAAAAAAAAATATATGATGTACGATTGATTGATGTGAAATGGTTTGAACAAGATCGAGTAAGTAGTTTTTTTTTAATACGTCATAAATCGTAAACCGCAATTTAGTCTTATGTTGTATAGATAATGGTACGGAACCCTTCGTGCGCGAGTCTGACTCGCACTTGGCAAGTTTTTTAGCGTCCTGTTATCGTGTTTGCTGATGAAATACACTTGAGCCGTAAACACAGTTTAGTTACGATAACTAGTGACAGATGATAAACCAAGATCCCAAAAACGAAAGCTGCCATCTTCATAATAAATATTTGAATGAGAAGCGTAATTAGGCAGGGCTCCATCTTAGTGAATTTCCGCTAATCCGTGCGCTCAGGTCCCAAGCTGCAGGATTAAATTGGGGATGTAGTCACAAACTCCGGCAAGAACGACCATCTAAATTAATCAGGTAACTTATTCGCGGCCGAAAACCGGCGAATTTTGCCCAAAGTTATAATTTAAGGCCCATAATAATGCTATAGTTAATTAGTTTCTGGTTAGCTTATTATTACAGTTAATAACTTTGACAAATACCTATTTTGTTTCTTTGTCTTGAAGACTAGGATAAGCTTAATTTTATGGGCAACTACAGTACTTTCACAAGCTATTATGCCTTGTGTCTGTGACTGTAGCTTAACCTTCCTTGTTTTTCTGACATTCAAAAGTGCCTATTATGGTCTAATTGAAATAAATGCTTTTGAGTTTGAGCTTTCATGCAATTCTTTCAACGGTCCTGCAGAATTCATACAAAAAGTTAGGGTAAAATCTATATCATTACTAAGTACATTTTTAATTGTTAGCTAATTGCGATCCTTGATTGCAACAAGTCTTCACTGTATCTGAAGGGTAACCAACGGGACCCTATTACTAAGCCTCCGCTGTCCGTCCGTCAGTCTGTCTGTCAGCGGGCTGTATCTCATGATCCGTAATAAGCAGACAGTTGAAATTTTCACAGAGTGTGATTGCCTCTATAACAACAAATAATAAAATTAAAATAAAAGGGGGCTCACTACTACAATGGTACGGAACCTTTCAAGTCCGGCTCGCACTTAGCCGGTTTTTTTATAAAATGTATAGGTGTTTAGAAAGTTTTAAATAATTATACTATTTATTTATTGAAGTTTTCAATTTCAATATATTATTTTTTCGCAACTTTAAAAACAAAAATTCATACAGCAATTAAAAATATCCCATACAAATCATCTTACACATCCAAATTCACTTACAGCCATATCACAAATACATTCATAATTTAAAAGTCAAAACCAGGTACTACAACTAGTGTAGTAAGTAGTACTACACTTTGTCGACTCTTCGACTGCAGATGTCAAAGAGCGTGCGATGTCAAATTGTCAAAACCGCGGCGGCGGCGGCGACGCGTGAGCAAGTAACTCGAGCATTAGAATTAATTTCCTGCTGTCATGGCAGTCGTGCGTCGCTTCCAAACTGTCGTAGAGACTACACGTCATTTATATTTTTCGTTGGTAAAACAATTCGAGTACTAGACGTAGTATTTCGTGGCAGAAATATCCAACTACGGTTTCTGTGAACGATAGATGCTTACTCTTATACAAGTATAAACCGGCCAAGTGCGAGTTGGACTCGCGCATCGAGGGTTCCGTATCAACTTATAGGTATTTTGTTATTAAACTACATATTTTCAGATTTTTCCTTTACACGTGCTGTAAGACATTGCTTCTTGCCAAATTTCGTGATTCTAGGTCAACGGGAACTACCATTATAGGTTTTCGACCCAAAACCTATAGGGTACTTCCGGTTGACCTAGAATTGCAAAAAAAAAAATGGATAAAAGCAAGGTCTTACAGCACAAGTAAAGGAATCGAAGAAACTCGTAATGGGTACCCATCCACAAATCAACCCAGGCAAGCACGGTTTAATCAAAACATAGACCCGAGCGACTGTTATTATTTAGCCACGAGCTGCTCTGCAATTCGAAGTCACGCAACAGAAAAACCTTATACCTTATCATCTACACAAACTGTTTCGTTTGCCAAACCTTCCCAAACACACATTATTTCGTTCATTGCGAGCACAATAACAAAACACGACTTGTTGTCGTTGTTGGCGGCATTTCCTCACTTATGCACACTTGATTGTTAGTTTAGGACCTATATTACTCCCACACGATGGACGAAATGTTACTTAAACAAACGGTAACTTGAACAAGACTCCACAACTCCACATACATATTGTAGGGTCCTAAGTACACCGGGTTTCGGAATCACAATGCTTCCCTTTGCTTATCATTAACTGGCAGAACTAGGAATTGCTTAATAAGCTAGAAGTCAGTTGTGGTTTATGTGTAGGTGTTTAATTATGACCATTCTTTTGATCCTTTGAGGATTTCAGGTCAATATCCTGTGACCGTTTTAGGTCTAGTAGCTACAACAGGCGGTAGCTAACGTTACGTTCTAACTGTAACACCCGTATCTATAGTCAAGTTAAAGTAATTATTTGGTTTAGTTTTAAGGTTATTTATTCTCAAAAAAGATACAAAGTCCATTACATGAGAATAATGCTTAAAATAAATTATATTTAAAGTTCGTCACAGACTTCACGGTAGCAATTAAAATACATTTGGGTTCAAGTCATTACTGATGCAAGCATTTTATACAATATTTATATTTTATATAATGGTTAGTGCCCACATTTATGTTCGCATAACTTGTCAAAATGTAGGCAAGTTATGCGAACATAAATGTAGTCAAAAATAGCGGTTTTTAGTCTAGCTGTGTTTGTGTCCCATAGTGAAAGTTGTTTTTTATTATAAGTACAATGACCCCTTAAGAGATTTCGTGTGGGATGTAGGTCCAGGTGGAATATTGTAATTTTAAAAGCACAAGACTCCAAGTAGGTTTAAAACCAATATTATATGTTTAGATGTAACATATGCTGTACCTATGTCCATAGCGAATGAGGAAAGCTTGTCGCCTTCTCACTTCTATACACTTGACGGCATATTCGGCGCAGTGGCTGAGCGATTGACTGCTGCGCTGTGTGTCGCGGGTTCGATCCCCACACGGAACAAATAGTCGTATGACCTACAGATAGTTGTTCTGGGTCTGGCTGTTTGTATATATGAATTTAAATTTTTGTGAACGCACCCACGGTACAGGAGAAATTCCCAGCCCCACCAGGGAATTTCTCAATTTTTTTTTCTTAAATTTCGTTTAAATATATATATATATATAAGTAATATAGGTTTTAAACCTACTTGGAGTCTTGTGCCTTTGAAATGTCAATTCCACCAGGAAAAATATCCATACCTTCAATTAGTTCCATGCACTGATTGCTATCCGACGATAAATAAGTCAAGTTTCTTAACTACTAATCCGCTCATGCAATAGATTCGGCAAGAACATAACAGTTCAATAACCAGATATTATTATAGCCCGGAACCATTATAATTCCCAACAACACCACAGAAACTAACCCTTATTACTATTAATAATAATCCATACGGGATAACAGAAACATCCTCATTGGAATTGAAAATTACCCCCCTACCACGGAATGTGCGCAACAAAGCGATTACTGGGGCAACAAGCATATTATATTGCTGTGTTAATCACAGCTTCGAAGACAGTTATCTTTCGGTTTAGGGGAAATAGAGATTGAGAGGGATTTGACATTTAATATAATAATAATAATCTCTATAATTCAGAATAAAATTCCATAAAATATATTAGTAGAAGATCACTTAAAAACTATGTTAGTGTACAAAAACAATTACATACAAAGATGTTAGTAACATAAAAACTTAACAACTATGTTAGTAGACATTCACAATATTTACAGGAGCATGTAATTGACTTAAATACCAGATAAAAGGACAATCCAGTTTGTTGGCAATGACATTCAGGTGACTGTTGGTACTGGCACGCACCCTGTGCAACAAGGACGCTGCTCGCTTGCGTCTGATTGCAGCGAAGCTGTCAGTCTGGGCGTCTGCGAACATCCCTGAGGCACTGCAGAAGCGTGGCAGCCCCAACAGCATCCTGAATGCATTATTGTACTGGACGCGAAGAGCATTAACGGTTTTTTGAGTAAAGCTAGACCAAAGGCTACACGTGTAAAATACTTGATAGTATGCCTTGAAAAGAGTTATTTTAACTGAACCCGTGCAGCGTGAGAACCTTCGGATCAACATATTACATCTCACCGCCAATGCTCTTCGCTCCCGGTCCACATCTAGATTGTCCTTCAAATCCTCCGTAACAATATAAGTCCCACATCGATTAGTTTTCTATATGTTTCTGTTGGTTTGAGGTGGATTACCTTTTTTTTTTCTTCAAAATACTATTACTAGTATAACGTCCATTGCTCTCATCCCGTGTAATCCGTTTAGAAACGGAACAATAAACGGAAAAATACACTATTCCAACTTAAACTCACCCATCCAAATCCACTTAAATAGGGTGAGAGCACCAATAGCTAGCAGAGATATAAAAAATGCCCACTCATTACCCTTTGGACTGACGTAAGCGTCGAGCTGTCAGATAAAGAGTACGCTTCGACGCGAACGTCGAGCACACTCCATTTGTTTGGACGCGATCGAGTATCTCTCGTCATGGACATCAACTGGAATCATTACCTACAATATGAATAGTTTGTCTGTTGGAAATATGTAAACAGATGATGTGTGAAGCTCGATTTTCAATATGAATGAACTTTTTACTCGACTGACCCAGAAGGAGGGTAATGTCTTTACTACAAATACTTAGACATTAATCTGACACCGACATATTAGAGGTTTACATACATACATACATAAACTCACGCCCTTTTCCCATGGGGGTGGGCAGAAACCACAGAACGCCACCTGCAACGATCCTTACATACTCCTTTTGCCTCGTCCACGTTCATACATCTGGTCATACACGCACGCCGGTTGCGAGTACTACGCACCTGACCTTTCTGAAGAACCTCACCAATGAGGTCAGCGTATGTTTACACTTAGATTATAATAACGCTGTTGACATCCCCGATGGGTTTGGCAGAGGTGTAGGTACCTTATACGGTAGACGCACTTCTATAAAGCTATTATGCTTGTATATCTGTAAGGGGTCTTCTTATTTTGAACACAAGAAAAAGCGTTTTTTTATCACTTACAATACGAGATAGTTTAAAAAAAATATATATAACATAATGCGAGAATAAGCACACCAATCCAAGAATAGAAATGCTTACATACAAATGTATTGTTAATTATATTTCTATGCAAACATGAACAACTTTGTATGTACATGAGACTTCATTATACTTGGAAAGTTGCCAATAACATTAAAGGCAGAGAGAGGAGTCGTTTTTTACACGACTGCCCAAAAAAAGAGTGTTACGTTTTCAGGATTCATGTATGTATGTTTGTGAGTTTCTTTATTCCACCATAACTTCTAAACGACTTAACCGATTTCAATGTATGTAACAAGGTAGGAAAAACAAAGGTAAAAACCAATAATAAAAAAAAAATCAAAAACACGCCTGCCATATCAAAAAATGAATTAAAAAAAAAAACAATCTTTTCATTGCAGTCGGGGGACCTGTAAATATCTTTTCCAAGGAACCGTTCACCGACTGCAATGAAAAGATTGGTGTTCAGTTTCCACTTTTGGGCACAATGTAACTTGTTTTGTTTTTTTTTTTAATTCATTTTTTTGGTATGGCAGGCGCGTTTTGTTTTTTTTTTAATTAGTTGGTTTATTACTTAAACTTGCTTTACAGTAGACCGGGTCCTTTCAGTTTAAGTTCAAAGTCAAACATAAATAACAAAACTGGTGAGATAAAATTATGATTTGCGTAGGATACTCGAAGAAATCAGTTCTTCTCGAAAATCCCACAACCCAGTTAGTACTGGGTAATACGATCTCCCTTGGTAAGACTGGTTGTCAGACTTTAGGGCCACTACTACCAGTGAAAACTGTCAAAGATCCACCAATGGCAGCCGAATCCAAACGGCTTAACATGCTTTCCAAGGCACGGAGAAAACTGGTATGTAATCAGTGGTCACCCATCAAAAGACCAACCAAGGCAAGCGTAGCTTAACCTGAAGATTGATTCGAGCGGCTATTATTTTTAGACACGGTATATTCTCTGCTAATGCTCTAACGAATATCCCGGCAATATAGCATGACCACTATTCCTACTTTATTCTCTACTATCTGTGCCCGGAACACATAACTTAGACTTGTAAGTTTTAACTTGAGACAATATTTAATATCCAGCCTCTAATATATGATAGTAATATTACTATCAAGTTTCTCCGTAAGTATTAGATTAGAAAATAAATGTTCTTTAAAGTTTCCTTCTTCAAAGTTTGTAAGATAATTTTCCACGTGTTCTGTAGAATGCCATTATACTTTGTTATGAAATAAATTGCAGGTTCTTGTGTAGTAAAAGTAAGTTATCTCGCGTAGTTTTAACATCTAGGAGACAAGTAAACTTTGCAATATTATTAGTGTTGAGTCTTTAGAATTTAGAGATCCCAAATATAATATAGCTAACTAACTTATATTATGATGGTGTGGCATATAAGCAGACCACAATATATGCGACAGACTAAGGAGCCTAATAAAATTATCGCTTTAGCAGAATCATAATACGAAAATAATATTTATTTTATTTATTTATTAAAACTTTATGCACAAGTAGAACTGTACAAAGGCGGACTTAATGCCTTGGGCATTTTCTACCAGTCTTCCTTAGGGTGATGCAGAGACAAAACAGTGGTGCAATAGTGTAGACCAAGAATAAAATATAATAATAAATAAATATATATATAAATACTTACACACAAAGTATACAAAGTAAAGAGAGTTATAAAAATGAATTACGTTACCAACCAGCCAACCAGTTCAGAGTAGTAGGCAAGAGTTGGATGTGGGGGGCCCAATACTGGTTAAAGTAGCGTGCAATCGAGGTGACATTACAAGACATTAAATGGAGACGGGTTGAAGTAGACAGAGAAAGGAAGAGAGTATCGTCAGTGGTTTGACTTTAAAGTCAGTAGAAAATATATATTTTTTTTTACTAGCCTGCTCTGTCCCACTCCTGGGCAAAGGCCTCCCTCCATTCCTTCCAGTTCGGACGGAACTTATCCAGTTCGTCCCGCCAGAAAATATTGAACATACAAATGTGGTACATTCAACAAAATAGATAAGTATATATCATTGTTTTTTTCTTAAAAACCGATCGATGTTTTCGAATGAAATTAAAATTAAATGAAGAAAAATAAACAATTGGTTAAATTAATTCAATTTCATTTGAAGATGTGCAACAGTTTCTATAAAAACTGCAACTTTATCTAACGCCCATGGATACTTATCTATTTTGTTGACTGTACATAGTTACCAAAGATGGTCTATTTGTTAGTGCAATGACACATTTTGCCATTATAGTGGCATAATAATAAAATTTAACACACATACATAACAACATCACGCCTGTAATCCCCGAAAGGTTAGGCAGAGGTGTACCTAATAGTACACCCACATTTCGCCAGTTATGTTTAACTGTACAAATTCAGACTCCGTGACTGCTACTGAGGAATTCATGATGGAAAAACCCAATAACCCTTTGCCCCACTTGGTAATCGAACCCAGGACTTCAAGTTCCAAGGCAGTAAAAAACACAGTCACAGTGTCTTCGTAGACACCATACCAGCCGTATCTTGGATAATTATATCTTCGTTTCTGAGAAAGCTCAATACGTCGAGTAATCAGTCATTTGATTTTGTTTGTCAGTAAACCTCATGTTAAATATAGTGATTGATTCTCCGAAATGAGAACCAATCAAATCGACATGCTATTTGACATCAACTATAACAATAAATAAATGAGTAAATACATCTACCTCTATTGGTACTTGTAAATAGGAATTCTATAATGTGCGTAAATTTAGGTTGGTATTTTATATATATATTATCGTTATTAGAGAAAACTTTGATGATATGGCCAGAAAGGAGGTGACTGCTGAGATGACGAGTAATACAGCAGTAGTAGTAAGTCATTCTTCTTGCAAATATGGGTACATGGTGATAAAAAGGTAAAAGGTTCAGCCATATTTTACCATTCGGCATGTAAAAGTAATCATTTGACGCTAAAACAATAAATGCAATGAATATTAAATAAATTGAATAATTTTAAATCACAAGTTATCTAGATCGCTTCAATACAATTCACATATTCACTACTCATTGAAAATTGTTCCTCAGTAAGGAAATCGCCCTTATATTTCCCAAAAAAATTCATTTAAAATTCATTTCATGTATCTCATAAATAAATCATAATAATGAAAATCATCAATTCAAACATTAATTTGGTTCTTAAAACTAATAAATTCATTCACAAAATTAAACATGTATTTAAAATTAAAATTAAATAAATGAAATATATTTTAAAATAAATAGATTGAATTAATAAATTAAAATAAAATAAAGTAAAATTGCTACATAATAATCATTCATTCAATAACTATAATTGGGTGCCCCATCTAAGGGCGAAGGCCTCCTCCATCTTATGCCATTCCTCTCTGTCTTGGGCTATTCTAGTCCAGGTGCATAGGCATTTCAACTTGCAAGCTAATTCCACAGCATCTATTATTTTGGTGCATAGCCTTATGTCTTTGCTTCTTTTACGGTCATTTTAACTTTAATATGTTGACTAAATTTTTTGCTATATATAAATGTTATATCTAAGCCGGAGAGGTGATCTGTAACTCAGGACCTTCCTACCTCAGACACCTTTCTCTATATAAGATTGAGCCAGCGCCTGTAATTTCTGATGTTGAGATAAATAAAGATTTATGATTACTTTAAATGCGTTAAAAAGTTTCAGAGCCTGTTTTTAAACACTGATAGCGGCAATTCCTTCCATTGCCATTGCTGAAGAAGGAGACATACTGAGCTGAAACTAAATAAATTTGGATATGAGCAGGAAAATGATTATGATCGCAGAAAACTTTGAAATAAAACAATAACAAAGCATAAGTGTAAAAGGAGCATTAAACTATTCAAGTCCTAATCCATACTAGAATAATATTGTAAATTCGAGTCTGTTTGTAACCCTTTCATATCTTAACGGCTGGACGAAATTTGGTACACAGTTGGACCACGATCTGGCTTAGGACAAAGCGTCCTTACGTTCTCGTGGGATACTCTCCGACCGTAACAAGGGCAAAACTAGCCTTGAACATCGCCGCAAAGTAGCCAGTCTATTAGTTTTTTTATCGGATACATTTCGGAGAATATGCTTTGGAATTACACAATCTAAATCCCCCATCCACATTCTATCATCGGATGAGAAGTGAAAGCCCTATGCGTCCACATTTATTGTACCAACCGCCAGTCTATGGAATTCACTGCCGGCTTCTAAAATCAAAATCAAAGCATTTATTTCAAGTAGGCCATTTACAGGTACTTTTGAATTGCCGACAAGATAACAATGTAAGTTACAGTCCCAGTCACAAGGCATAAAAACTGTGAAAGTACTGTAACTAAAAGAACGGGCAAGAAACTCCATGGACACTCTTTTAAATCAGTATAATTTTACAAAAACCTTGGTTACATCATTCATGTTGAGATGGTACATTATATGAGAACGATGTAGCACGATGTGTACATGTTAAAAATGTCCATAGTATTTCTCTGTTCCCTGGTCATTATAATCTGGATCTATTCAAAGTTTGAGTGAATCGGTTTCTACTAGGCAAGTGTGCTCCAGCCTAGACCGCGTCATCGACTCATATCAGGTGAGTTGGGGCCAAACGGAAGCCTATCACTACATATTATAAAACAAAGTCCTCCGCCGCGTCTGTCTGTCTGTTCGCGATAAACTCAAAAACTACTGCACTGATTTTAATGCTGTTTTCACCAATGTATAGAGTGGTTCTTGAGGAAGGTTTTAGTACATAATTTGTCAAGTTTTTGCATACGTTGTATAAAATATAATGATATTTGCTGGAGGTGTCGGAAAAAAATAAGCCGTCTGGGAGCTTTCAACGAAAACGCTGCCTAAACCCTTGAGATATAACAAAATGATGTATGGTGGAATCCCTGGAATAGGTTCCCATGGGTTGCGGAAATGGGATCAAAATTTCATGATTACTTTTGGTCGCGGTAACCAGCATCCACGCGGGCGAAGCCGCAGGCATCAGCTAGTTCAGTATAAAAAAGTTCACTAAAATAATTCCCAGATAAAATGAATAGTTACTTTTGCCATGAGAGGTTTAGTAAGTGAACAGTGCACAGTACAGTTGACAATTACACGTCGGCTTTGAGTCGCAGTTGGTATCGTGAGCCATGCATGGAAGGTTTCCTGTGTAAGCGCTAACGGGGGGTGTGACTTTAAGCTCTACACCCCTATTCTGGCCGATACGCTAGGGGTGGGCAACGATTGTGTTTGTTTAAAAATACTATCAATATTTTTTTCCGGAAAAGCTTCCGGCTTCTAAATAATTATTTTTTAAGTGAAACTCAAACTCAAACTCAAAAGCATTTATTTCAATTAGACCATTACAGGCACTTTTGAATGTCAGAAAAACAAATTAGGCTAAGCTACAGTCACAGACACAAGGCATAATAACTTGTGAAAGTACTGTAGTTGCCCATTCCAAAGTGTAGATCTCTATGGAGAAGAATGGGCAAGAAACTCCATGGACACTCTTTTCAATCAAAATATTGTTACAAAATCTTGGTTACATCATTCATATTGAGATTATACATATATGTGAGAACGATGTAGAAATACGTGCACGTTAAGAGCGTCCAGAGTAAAATATTATATCAACAATTTAAAAACAAAGTAAGTAGTTAAAATAAACCGTGGCAGCTTTGAGATGACCAGTCCCAACCGACAGCGCCCGTTCACGAGCATGACGCATGAATCAGCCCCATTCAGCTCAACCATATTGAAGGAAGCTAAATGACCCGACACACCCGCCACCATCAGCGAGACATTTTAGTGAGTATGACATTCTCTCACCCACCAGAGTAAATTCAAGTCAATGAAAGATAACCAAATGTAAATGGTAGCTTTACAGTACATAGTACTCACAGATGTGCTATGCAATTATATAATACTAAGATATTGAGTCTATACAATGCAAAGATATTATTACAATCTTCTGCAGCTTCCACAATAACTTCACATGGTAATCAATTAGTTTGCCCCTATGGTTGTGGAGCAGGACCAGCATTGAGCCAAGCATTTTTATCATCAATGTAATCCCCCAACTTATAATATGCTTGCCTACATAGTGTGCGTTTTATACAAGATTTAAATTTCGTCTCATTTAGTTTTAGAATGTAGGGAGGTATTTTATTGTAACATTTTAAACAGTACCCCATAAAAGACGAGTCTACTTTAGCTAGCCTAAAACCTGGCTGTACTAGTTGGTCCCTGTTTCTGGTACTATAGTGGTGCCTGTCACCTCTTTTACTAAATAAATTCAATTTTTCCTAACGTACATGATGTTTTCATAGATGTATTGACAAGGTACTGTCATGATGTTAATTTCTTTGAACAGTTCTCTTAGAGAATCACGCCTACGTAGATCATATAAGGCTCTGATAGCTCTTTTCTGCAGAATAAATATAGACTCGATGTCTGCAGCCCGTCCCCATAGTAAAATACCGTATGACATAATACTATGAAAATAACTAAAATAGACTAGCCTCGCGGTATCTACATCAGTAAATTGACGGATTTTTCTAACAGCATATGCTGCTGAACGCAGCCGTCCTGCAAGAGATGTTATATGCGGACCCCATTGTAGCCTTGAGTCGAGCGTGATCCCCAGAAAAACAGTATCTTCGACGAATTCTAGTTTCTCTTGATTCAATACTATGTCACTAACTATACTTTTGACATTCGGTAGAAACTTCTATAACGGCGTTGTGCAGTTTTTGGGATGGGTAAAAACTGTTGAACTCGCGTCAGTTCGTCAGATCCTCAGATCGAATCGGCGGCGCAGGGCGCTTGCACGAGTGTTTCAGAGTTTCACTTCTGCCGGCACTCCCGGAGTGCAACCCGTTGTTTTTTTTTATTTTCATTTTAGCGGATTTGTTTATATAATCTCTCTCATCTAATCTAAGTTAAGAAAACACAGTACTGTCTATACTTTGTGTTATCTATTTACTGCTTGTATTTCGTGAAGGCTTCCCCAGCACGAGTATTACCTATTTACTTGACCGATTAATATGATTGTGATTACATGGCAACCAAATCAATCGCTTGAAACATGAAATCTAACTTCATGTTCGGTAATGACTGCTCGATATGTGAACATTCCTTTACAAAATAACTAGCTTAGGGCTACTTGCACGAAAAACTTAACTCAGAGTTAAATGGTAACACGAGGTTCAATTGACAATATTGTAGGATAAACTGTCAATTTAACCTCGTATTAGCTATTAACTCTGAGTTAAGTTTTTCGTGCAAGTGGGCCTTACTATAAAAGAACTCGCCTCAAATTGCTCAAAAGGAATCCGACCACAGCCTCGGGGGAGGCGCATTGTAAAGAGACTTGCGGCAAACGACACGCGCGCCCAGCACTTGTTTCCTGCGTGTTGTTTCATCGCGTCGCTCCGTATGTCGTGTCGTAGTGATTGGTTGCATGTTCTGAGCAGCTTCCTTCATTGGTGTTTCCGCAGCTGCTGCCAAGCGGTAAGTAAAACATGTGGCTTTAATAATAGAACATATTATCAATAAAAATAAATATTATTGAAGTACCTGTTTGTAATTTCAAATAATAAAAAAAAACATTTTTTCAAATTTGGTCTGTCTGTCTGTTTGTTTGTTCCGGTTAATCTTAGAAACGTCTGGACCGATTTTGACGGTAACTTTACGGGCAGATAACAGATGTTAAAGATATTCTTAGTCCTGGGCTATCTTTATTTTAGAAAAAGATTTGGATTCCGTGCCAAAAAAATAAAAGCCCAAATAGGGAAGTACATATTTTTATAGAAATAATTCGCTGGCAACTGCTACTAGAACATATTATTTCAACCACCGACTTCTTGAAAAAGCATATAGGCCAGCCCTGGTCACATGACCTGATCCACAGCCCATGAAATAGATGCAACTGACTAGACAATCCGATTGTGTCGCAGGTGCGCTGAACAAATATATCGCCGTACATCTTCCTCGGCTTACAAGGCAAGCCGTCATGTTTGGAAGTTACCGTCCCATTTCGGATTGTGCTCACTTTGATGTATGTTGTGTGGGCTTCGCAGTTAGGCTGTTCATGTTAGGTTGATATTATATCATAACATAACAACACGGTTGTAATCCCTGTAAACTTAGGCAGTACCTAATAGTACACCCACATTTCGCTAGTTATGTTTAAGTCTCATGTACTAAGGGGGCGAGCCTATTGCCATCAACCGAGCCCAAATCCAGACTCCATGGCTATTACTGAGAAATGCCTGATGGAAAAAACCAATAACACCTTGTCCAACCTGGGAATCGAAACCAGGACCAGCAGCTATTAGCCACTAGACCAACGAGGCAGTCTATTACGGTATTAATAGGCATTATTAAAAACATACGTTTGGCTGTCTGTGTTTGCATAAAGGGTGTAAACAGACTCTTAACGAAGCCGAAAGGCACTTATTCTCCTCGTCATTGCGATCATTTTTTTGTTCTAGACCATACCTGGGAACCTTCTAGTTACGGAGATATTGGGGGTCATAATTCCAACTTTTGCACAAGTTTTTTTTTAAATATGTTTTTAAATATGTTTTGTTTAAATATGTTTTTTTTTTGTTTTGTTTAAATATGTTTTTAAAGTAAGATTTTTACTTTAAACACCTCCAGGAACCCCTTCCTATTCAATACATTCATCAGCACAATGTTTTGAGTGCGTTACATTTAGTCCTACTGTAAAACGTGATTGAGCCCAAAAAAAAAAGTCGTTTCCCAGCACTAATTTTTGCGTAAAGTTACTTAGTTTTATAATGCTTGGTTAATGGCTTCGCGAAGAGTCTGTTTTCACCCTGTATAATGTAATGGCATTAGTAAGTTTTATTAACTATTTTGTTAGTCCAATGGTTACAACCGGCTCCTAAGAATAAGGGTTTGATTAAAAGGTATGGAAAAGTGCTATTGGGTTTTTCCATCACGAATTTCTAAGTAACAGCCCCTAATAATCTGAACTGGCCTAATGTTGGCCGTTATAAGGTAATTACAGGCGTGATGCTATGTTAACATGACTGGGGTAGCAGGTACAGCCAGTTTTCCATAATGATTTGGCCCATTTCAATTTTAAACAGGAAAAATTGCTCAGATTTCTTTACAAGCTTTTAAAAGCTACACAAAATTACTCTTCCAGACCATTCTCAAAAACAACGTATTCGCTATAATGTAGGAAACGAGGCCACACAAAACTACGGGCCGTTTACACACGGGGCGCAAATTTACGCCCCGTTTGACGTCCGCTGCTTGCTTATAATAAAATATTAAATTCGCCTCAGGTGATTTAGAGATGAAGCATAAAGGTACTGGGTTGCCAGACTTGGAATTTTCCAATAGTTAATGGTAGGCAAATTTTACCGTATACGTATAAAAATGTAAGGTAGAATAGAATAGAATAAAATAATATTGATTTGTTTAAAACCATGTTATAAAAAAATGGTAAAATACAAAAAAAAAACAAGAGCATATATTTTATGGCAATCCGCTGGATGCGAGACGCACGGGACTGGTCAATGAGGCGACGCTTAGGAGAAGCCTATGTCTAGCAGTGGACGTCTTTCGGCTGAAATGATGATGATATGTTTTGCTGGTAATTATTCATCCAACACCGTAAATATGAAGCAATAAAAAATAACCTTTTAATTCACCGATACTTCGCCAGTGAGGTACACTTAAAGGCGCTGCCTCACCAGAGCATTCGCTTCATTATAACTAATCCAAGATTTGATTTTGTACTGAAACACTGTAATGCTCGGTTCTCCTCACACACGTATGTAATGCTCGGATCTGAACTGTTACATTACAGGCAAATACACAGTGAGATGCACCTTGAGAAATAACGTTTTTGAATGTTTGGCTAAGTAAGAACGGTGTTGGCAAGCCATAAGCGTAGCGCTACGGCGTAGCTGTAGACGATGTAGCCATTGCAGTACTACGGCGTAGTTCTTTAGAAATGCTTTTGAAAACTTTATTTGTGTTAGTACTTATTAGATTTAATTCAATCAATTTAAATAATTAATTTAATTAAAAATTAATTAATTTATTATTAATTATTTATCGTTCATACATCTGGTCATACACGCATGTCATTACATACATACACAACTTACTAATGTCATTCAAAATGGCATTAGTAAGTTGTATTAATTAATTTATTTATTTTTTTTATAAAAAAAAACACAAATTTAGTGAATTTATTTATTTTTGTTAAAACAACCAATTCAATGTAATAGTCTAGTACTCGTACATGTTCAATTATAGACATAATACATATATTTGAATAATAAATCCACTTTCAACAATTAAAATGATTGCCCGAAGGCTAAATACTAGATCAAACAAATAGATTGGTCACACAGTCAAAAATATCGCCTTAGGTGGATTGCCCCATCCCACTGTTTCATGATTTAACAGAACAATATTTTTAATTATTGGCAAACCTTGTTCAAAAATTCACTTTACCAACATTATTTTGACAAAATTTTGAAGATAAATAAATCCCAGTTCATTAAACAACGATGTTGTAATAGAAGGAAAACAATCAAACGACAAATAGACGGACGAAAAACAAAAACTAAATATCGGACAAAATATAAACAAAGTGTGGATATTTGATATCAGAACTGGCAACCCCCTTCATTGTAACCTCGGGAGTAAGTGTGCCTCGATTGCAACGATTTTGTTTACAAAACGTTTTTGTTTACTATGCTTGAACTCATTTTCATTCTTGACAAAATATAACGTAAAATAGAGTAGAAGGTATGTTAAGGAACATGCTTTCTTATTCTAAATAGTCTTTAGCATAGCAAAGGTTTATTGGTGTTATCGCCAGATTAGGTAAATTCCTGAAATTATATGCACTAAAAAAGAAAGTTCAAAGATGTTAGTTTATAAAATTTAGAAAACGACAGTAGCGAAGGGTCAATTTTTGTAAGAGATAAGCCAGAGTATGTTTTTAATGTGATTATATTATTTGTCTATAGGATACTGACTGTGCCATTTTTCAAAAGGAAGCCGGTAGGAATCGACTTCTATGGAACTTTCGCCACTGGAAGACGACTACAATTTTAGTATAATTATAATGTTTGCTTATGTGGGTTGCACTAGCAAAGTCAGCAATGTTACCTTATCATTATCCATGGAGCGAGCTATGCTCGGCATAACCCTAATAGACCAAGTGTGAGATCGTCAGACCAAAGTCTACGACGTCGGAGACAGGGCGATACGCCTAAAGTAAACTCAAACTCAAAAGCAATTATTTAGCAATTACTTATTTTAATTAGACCATTACAGGCACTTTTGAATGTCAGAAAAACAAAGAAGGCTAATGGGCCTACCACACGTACAAGGTTCACCACAGGTTTGCCTGCGCAAGCCGGTTTGTACACGGAACACCGTGCGTGCGGTTGGTAAAACTTTCAAGGTGTTCCGTGTACAAACCGGCTTGCGCAGGCGGAACTGTGGTGAAGCTTGTACGTGTGGTAGGCCCATAAGGTAAGGTACAGTCACCAACACAAGGCATAATAACTTGTGAAAGTGCTGTAGTTGTAGTAGAGTTGGGCAGGACATCTAGCTAGACGCGGAGATGGCCGATGGAATAAGGTTTTGACGGAATGGTGGCCAAGGTTAGGCCCAAGGAACCAGGGCCGTACAAAAGCGCGTTGAGTTAACGAGATCGTCAAAGTCGCGGGAAACGCATGGGTAACGGACGCACAGAACAGAGAAGAATGGCACAAGAAAGGGAAGGCCTAAACCCAACAGTGGGTGACTCCGGGCTGAAATGATGATGATTCATGGTTAACAAAAACTAAAGTTACAGTCTAAAGCCTATGTTTTCGGTGTCAGTTTTCTTTAAACTAGAAGTTCGTCAGCAAAAATTGTGATAGCTCGGCAAATATGCATGATATACATATAGTTATAGCCTATTGCACCCATGAATAATGTAGCTTTTTAACTTCTGGAGATGACGCCCTACATACAAATTTTACCTCTTTATACGGTTTACGGTTTAAGAAAATTTATTTCGCTCAATAAGAATACATTTATATTCTTCTATGAGGAAAAACATAGTACTTAAAATAAGATAAAAATAAGCGATGGTTTCGTATGGAAATAAAATAAAATTAAGATACAGAAACGGCAAAAACTAAAGGTGTGATTCCGAACCACACTGCACGCAGCAGTGCTGCCGCGACACTACTGGTCCCCATACAATTTCTATAAACTTATATGAGATTACATTCCGAGCTAGGCAGCAATGTCGCGGCAGCAATATAACAGCAGCACTGCTGCGCGTCAGTGTCGCCCTACCGCCGCGACAGACCAGTGGTGACGCGTCTGCCGCCGCAGCAAGAGTACCTACGTGAATGTTGACATGTAAATTGACAACACAAGGATGAATTTCTCTGATTCAGAAGAGGAACAGTTAATTTCCTCTTCCAACAGTATAAATAAAAGTTGGTCATCAATCGACATCTTGTCAACTCAAAGTAAGCTAACGAATAAACAGAGCGACACTGCCGCCTTGCTCGGAATCAGCGCGGCAGGCAACACTGCTGGGCAGCACCTTAGTGGCAGCACTGCGGCAACAGCACTGCTGTTTGTTGCCGAGTTCGGAATGATACCCTTACAATTTATATAGGTGGTGCTTTGACAGCCTTTTATAAGTTTATAATATTAGTACAGACAATACAATTTCTAGTTTTCAATGAGCATAAACATACATAGAACACATTTGTTTAGATATTAACCTATTAGGTACCCAAATTCAATACGAGCTATAATATCAACAGTTAGTAATCAAATTATAATTCGATGATTGCAGGCTCAATAATATCCAATTGATCGTCAACTGTTAACAAAGCAATCATAACGCTCGATATAATGTATCAAATCAACAACTGTAATTTATTGACCATTGTCAGTTGGTAATAGTTTCGATAACGTGTTTTCCTAAATCAGAAAAATAAATAAATCTTCTAATAATTTTCTGTTGGCTAGAACATTATGCCTGTATTATAATATGTATGTCTAGTCTAGTAAGAATAAATCAATTCTGTATGTAAAATAAAAGACACACACTGAACTTTGAACTGGAAAGCCCACATTGAACAAGTGAGTAAAAAGCTGAGCTCATCCGCGTATGCGCTTTTCAAACTGGCCCCAGAACTTAACCCAGACGCTTTGGTAACGGCTTATCATGGATTAGTAGCATCAGTGCTGCGCTATGGTATAAATTTTTGGGGAAACTCGACAAACAAAGAAATTGGGTTTAAAGCTCAAAAGAGATGTATACGAGCTATGTTTAACTTAAAATCGACAGAGAGCTGCAAACCGGTATTTACTAAATACAAATTATAAATTTTACCGTCTATGTACATTTTTGAAGTAGCATCTTTCGTAAAAACGAGGAGCTCGTGGCAAAATAATAACTGCCGCTCGGGTCGATCTTTAGGTTAAGCCATGCTTGCCTAGGTTGGTCTGTGGATGGGTGACCACCCAATACATACCGAGTTTACTCTGTGCCTCGGAAAGCACGTTAAGCCGTTGGTCCCGGCTGTCATTTGAACATCTTTGACAGTCGTTACAGGTAGTCAGTGGCCAAAAAAGTCTGACAACCAGTCTTACCAAGAGGTATCGTATTACCCAGTACTAACTGGGTTGTGGAGGTCAGATAGGCAGTCGCTCCATGTAAAATACTGGTATTTAGCTGCATCCAGTTAGACTGGAAGCCGACCCCAACATAGTTGAGAAAAGGCTAGGCAGATGATGATCTTTCGTAAAAAGTAACCCCCAACTGTTTCCACGACTATCAGACACGTTTCCACGCAACAGACGCGACAATGGCCAACTTTGCTTACACTCATCAAAAACTGCTCTAATGTCAAAAAGCTTTTTCTGTATGGCCCCTAAGATCTACAACAAAATCAGTCAGTCTTAGAAGGCTCTGACTACAAATTTATTTTAAAACAAGATTCGGAATTCATTAACAGACAAATGTTACTATAATATAAATGACTTCTTATCAGATACCTTTTGACATATTTTTACCTATTGACATATTTTACCTTTTTGATACATTTTTATTTTTTGACATATTTTACCTTATATTTCAATTCCACTTTCATGACAATAGGACAATATGTATTTTTTTTTAATTGTATTCGGATTAGGTAATTTAAAGAAATTTAAATTAACATTAGTTATTATGAATCTAGACAAACAATGTCTAAAATTTGATTAATCTGTGTAATTGTAAAAAAAAAAAACAAATTTGTACACCTCACCAGGTAAAACATGTACGGACCTACCCTAGTTTACTAAGATCTTGCATGCTCAATTTGTGTGTAAATGCATGTTTAAACAAATAAAATACGTTCGTATTAATTCGTATTTAAAACCACAGCTCAGACAGAATTATCCGTCTATAATGATCCCACTGCTGGGACACAGGCCTCCTCTCTATGAGAGGGAATGCTATTATACACCATGCGGGTTACATGGTTGGTAAATGTCACATATAATTAGAATTTTTGGTTCTAGGACATGCCGGTTTCCTCACGATGATTTTCCTTCACTCTGAAAACGGAAGAGTAGTGGTGATGAAATAAATTACACAAGGTAGTGTGCCTGCTTGGGTTTGATCCCACGATTTACTGCTCGTAAGTCGGGGCTGCAACCATTGGGCCACCGCTGCAGCCCAGATATTCAAATTAAAAAAAAAATCATTCTACAAAAATAAAGACCAATTAAATTCAGTCTATGATGCTAACTTTTTGTGATTTAAACCAAATAATGAACGTGGTTTATGGTTTATTCCAACACATTTAATATTAACAAAATCACAGAACAAAGCACAATAATGTTATTTAAACACAATTTTGTTCTAGAATGTTATTTCCCGACACTAATTATTTTTGTTGAGGTGTGACGTAACACATTAAATTAGTACCACGAATACCTCAGTTTCACAGTTCGTTATTCAATTCCGAATTATTTAACAAACAAACAACATATTGCCAGGGACGAGCAATGTTACATGTTATCACGCCTGTAATCCTCGTAGGGTTAGGCAGAGGTGTACCTAATAGTACACCCACATTTCGCCAGTTATGTTTAAGTCCCATGTAATAGGGGGCGAGCCTATTGCCATCAACCGGGCACAACCGGGCACACCGGTGCTGTTTTGCCTGATCCAGTAGTCGCCCCCGGACCTAACGCTCACTTAGACCAAATAAAATACCAAGACATAGTACTTCGAACAATACAGTGAAGCATGCACAAAACCACGCCTCGCTCTGTGCATACACGCTCACACGCTCACGTTTACATCAAACTACAACTAAACTACGCTCAAAAACTAAGCTCACAGTGAACACATGTTTACGAAACCGGCCGCACGTCATTCTTGACAGTGCTGTGTCTTGGTTTTTTATTTGGTCTGAGAACGCTCAGCAGAAGCGCTCGCAACCACTAGACCAATACGGCAAAAACATTTTTATTAAATAAAAAGCTTAGGAGAATAATAACATAAAAGCGAAGGTTTCCGGAGACTTGCTAGGAGACGGCATTCAGCATCAGCATTGAGAATTAAACACGAAGATAACAATAACATTTATTTCTAAAGTATTCAAATGAGGCAGGGACGTGGCGTCTCTGAAACATCCCTTAGGTACCTACTTAACTTTTATCTGCTCTACAAAAATGGTTTGTCTAATGTTTAGGTGTTAATAAACTTATTTTACATGATATTTTAAAGGTAGGATATACTTACATACTTTTCAGGGTTCCGTACACGAAGGATAACCAACAGAACCCTATTACTAAGCCGCCGCTGTCCGTCCGTCCGTCTGTCAGCGGGCTGTCCCTCATGATCCGTAATTTATATCCGATAGACACTTAAAATTTCCAAACAATGGTTATTTCTGTGGCCACTATAACAACAAATAATAAATATTAAAGGGGACTCCCCTATTACGATGGTACGGAACCCTTCAGCGTGAGTCCGACTCGCACTTGGCCGGTTTTTATAACTTTCTTGTGTTTCAATAGCAATCAGTTAATAGTAAAATCCCTACTATAAAATTCTGTGTTTAAAAGACAAGAAGCTTACTCAATCGTTCATACCAATCTGACACCTTCATATATCAGTAAGGACGCTAATTTAAATCAAATATCGTTTAAAAAATCTAAGCCAGCAAACGTTTGAAACGTGACCATAGATAAGCTCCATTTCAAGAAGACATGACATAGTAAAGTAAAACCTTTAATTCACCGATATAATATAACATAACTCGGTATTTGTATGTCGAATTATCTTTGCTCACCATTTTATCAAATAACCTTCTTATATCTTCAAAGTTCCCTGCGTCCCTCATCCAAGTGTTTCCCATCACAATTCTATTGGGTTATTTCTCGTTCATGCCGCATACATAACACGTGGACCGAAGCCGCCGCACACCTTAGCATAAATCATCCCTAGCTTGACCCTCTATGTGAATATCTAGTCATATACAACGTGTGTTAAAACTGTGTCTATCTATATCTGTGACTATCAAACTGACAGACTTTCTCCATTGGATTTACATCTCGGAAAAAATATGATGTACATATACTCGTACCACACAAATAAACTGCCAGCCAAGTTAAATTTGAGCTTGACAACAGGTCACACGGCTGCCAAGCTCATATGGAACCGGGCTGGCCACATCTGTCGCACGCCGGAGGAGCTATGGGCTAAAGTAACCACACAATGGGTCCCAAACAGCAGCAAACGATAACACGGCAGGCCCAGAAAGAGATGTCGGGACGAACTCGACTCTTTCCACAAGGATAAGTGGTAGGAGGGAAGGGAAGCCTTGGCCTTGCAGTGGGACACAAATGGCTGGTATCAAAAAAAATGCATCATCATCATCATTTCAGCCAAAAGACGTCCACTGCTGGACATAGGCCTCCCCCAAGTGTCGCCACACTGACCGGTCCCGTGCGACTCGCATCCAGCGGATCCCTGCAACCTTCATCAGGTCATCGGTCCACCTAGTGGGAGGCCTTCCAACGCAACGTCTTCCGGTTCGCGGTCGCCACATATACACACACACATACCTACTCAACCCAAATGATACTAGAGTAAGTTACCCTTTTTTTTCGGATGGGAAATCATCAAATGACTTCTCCCGCTCTGGGCGGAGCGGAAGGGAGTGTCAGACTTGTACTGACTAAAACCCATCCATGTTCCTTCCTTGCCCTTTGTGTTCCAGGGTCGCGGTATCTCTTTCGAACAGTCCCGCAGCCCAAAGTAAGTTACCCTCAAATATGACCACGTTTCAGAAACACGCTGTAGTAATATCCTATATATGAGACATGTGGACATTCGGACAGTGGCACTATCGGTATAAAGTAATTAATGTGTGGGCATGACAACGCACTAATTGGACGTCAAACGTGACTAATGGGAAAAATTCGCCGAAGTATATTGTGGAACAAGCCAGTATTCTGCGAAGAAAAAGTCGGATAACATAGTATTATGCATGTAAGCCTGAAGGTATAGGCAGACGTGTATAAAAAAACCGGCCAAATGCGAGCCGCAGTCGCGCGTGAAGGGTTCCGTACCATCGTAGTAAGGGTGCCCCTTTTAATGTTTTATTTATATATATTACTTGTTGTTATAGCGGCAACAGAAATACACATTCTGTGAAAATTTCAACTATGTACCTATTACAATTCATGAGGTATAGACCACTGACAAACAAACGGACGGACGGACAGCGGAGGCTTAGTAATTGGGTCTCGTTGGTTAGCCTTTGGAGAGCAGCGGTGGCCCAGTGGTAGCGACCCCGACTTACGAACAGTAAGTCGTGGGTTCGAATCCAGGCTGCATGTCCTAGAACCAAAAAATCTAAGACATGTGACATCTACCAATCCGCACTGGGCCGGGTGGTGGATTATAGCCCATTCCCTCTCATACAGAGGAGGCCTGTGTCCCAGCAGTGGGAACATTATAGGCCGATGATGATGATGATGATGGTTAGCCTTTGGGTACGGAACCCTAATAAGAGCCATATATTCGAATAATCTAAATTATATTTTATGTGTACATCATCCCCCAATGACTTCCTTTTTCTTTCCTTCATAACATACTACTTTATTACCTACCATAAAATCAACCTCTCACAATGAACTTCGATAAACCTCTGAATAAGAAAAATATACTACTATCAGCGTCATACAGCAATCAAAATATTTAAAATACCCAGACCTGTAACATACAAGGAACTCCTCCGAGACCTTGCACGAGAAACCATAATGACCCACCTCGACGGTACCAAAAGAATTCAAATACCACTATTTTACTTTCAAAGACAGATAGGTATTGATAAAAATTCGGCTTCAGCGGAATTTTTCAGACATTCCCACAAGAACGTCCGCAATTACTGGCTTATCTTCAATGCGAATTTTCTGAGCGACTTTAAATAGCCATCATTTTCCCTTGTGGCTTGGTTTAATTCTCAAAAACGTTAAGGCTTCACCACACGATGCGTTACGGTGTCGCACCGTATTAATTTCGCGGTATTGGTTGCCACATGATTCGTCGAGGCGTGGTAATTTAATCAAATTCTATTTTGTTTGTTCTACAATTTATTTTTGAATATATTATAAATGTTCCTAATTTGATGAAGTTACAAATTTACAATACCACTAGATCTCACTACCGCTTCTTCAAGAAACAATGATATATTAGCGTGTCCGCAGCGTTCAACCAACCACCCAACTAATAAAAGAATAATGGTGTGCTGTTTTGACTAGACAGTTCATATAAGGTCTCAAGTTTGTACCCAAGACACGAAGTTCTGATATTTTGGATTCATGTGCGTATTGTATAATTATCCCTTTCTTCGGTGAAGAAAAACATCGTGAGGAAACCAGCATGTCTGACAGATATTTTTCGAGGGCATGTAAAGCCAAATCAGAGGCATGGGTGGCATAAAAAATCTGACCAGGTTAGACACTAACCACACGATAAAGAAAGAAGAGAAATATTACTAGCTCTGTTGGACTGATAAATTTTCAATGCTGGGACTAAGCCAAACCATTGAAAGTAACTGAGTGAAGTAAATGAATCCAAGAGTTTAAAATTCAACAATGCGTATTACATCAAGGTTTTACCTAATATTTGTGAAAACTGGTGTTAGGCAGAAGCATACAAACGCAGCGCAGCGTTGTCTGTGTGGGCCGGCTCTTACAGTTACAGAACCCTTTACATTTCTATATGATGTTTGGATATTGTTACATACATACCGTTACCTTCGCTCGCGAAGTACGTACTGCAATGAAAGTGTACTGTTTATACATATTGTTCGTGTTAACGTCTGCCCCGGAGGCTGCTGATATTAAAAATGTTATGTAAATGAGAAAGAAGCGTAAGTAGGTAAGGAGTATTGTTGGGTGTGGTGGAAAATAGGTCACCTTTATCTCTTGCGTGTTAAAGACGGTTATTCTCGGCACTTTTTACATAGGAATTAAGCAGTTAAGTGTCGCCACATCGACCGGTCCCGTGCGACTCGCATCCAGTGGATCCCCGCAACCTTCACCAGTCACCGGTTCACCTAGTGGGAGGCCTTCCAACGGAACGTCTTCCGGTTCGCGGTCGCCACTCCAGAACTTTATGGCACCATCGGCCATCCGTTTTGCGAGGAATGTGCTCTACCCACTGCCCCCTAAGTTTGGCAATTCTTCGAGCTACGTCGGTAACCTTGGTCCTCTTGCGGATGTCCTCATTTCTGATTCGATCACGCAAGGAAACTCCGAACATAGCCCTCTCCATTGCCCTTTGGGTGACTTAAGCCTTCTGATGAGGCCCATTGTGAGCGACCACGTTTCGGTCCCGTATGTAATGACTGGCAACACACCCGACAAAAAAAGTTTTAAAAAGATACAATTCAGCATAGCTCAGACTATATAAGGAAATGTAATTATTTCTACAACTTATATAACATAGCTACAGCTCTCTTTCAGGATTAGCGGATTTTTCCTTCTACCCGCCTTCCTCTGAAATATTTAAATTCTCATTAGTGGCGCCCCATAGACGTTAACAAGATACAACTTGATATAAAATTCCGTTTGCTTTATTAGTTTTGTATCACAGTACGAAGAAATTAAAGAGATTTCTTTACTTAGAATTTCTTCTTCTTATTATAGTGTTTCTTGAAGTCTCTTTAGAGGTAAATGTAACGAGGTGGACAGGCAACCTTAAAAATGTTAACTGGATTATCCTAACTTAGATATTATAAATGCGAAAGTAAGTTTGTTTGTTACCTTTTCACGCACCACTGAACCGAATATACTGAAATTTTGCGTATATGTTGTCAGGTGTGCAGAAACGGATATAGGTTACCTTTCATCCCGAAAAAAAGTACGGTTCCCGAGGATAACAACAATAACGTTGTTATGATAATAGATGGCGCGATGTGTCTTTCGAATCATGATTGAATTATGTTATAATCTCGTATTGCAAATCGATTGTCAAACTCTAAATTAACTAAGCGAAGCCGAGGGCAAAAGCTAGTTCATTATGTTTTAAGGCAGACGACCGAGTGTAGTTGTAGGAGCTCGTGGCTTAAGAATAACATGCGCAGGCGTCGATTTTTAAGGTTAAGCCGCGCTTGCCTAAGTCGATCCTAGATAGGTGACCATCCATTTCATACCGTGATTCCTCCGTGCCGCAGAAAGCACGGTTAAACCGTTGGTACCGGCTGTCATTTGTGGATCTTTAACAGTCATCACAGGTAGTCAGTGGCCCGAAAGTCTGACAACCAGTCTTAACAAGGGGTACTGTATTACCCAGTACTAACTGAACTGGGTTGTGGACGGATAGTTGCTCCATGTAAAGTACTGGTTTTCAGCTTCATACAGTTAGACTGGAGCACGACCCCAACTCAGCTTGAAAAGGGTTAAAGGCAGATGATGACGAACGAGTGTTTTTGCGCAACTTGGCAGCCTATGTCCAGCGGTGGGATATGATAGACTGAATTGATGACCGACGTAGTTATGAAACATGATTTTGATTGTAGAAAAGAAAAGACTACCACAAATTATAACACCCATATGAATTTACTTTAAAACTGTAACTAAATTGGTATTTAAAGCTAAACCACATCAAACTTCATCAAAAGTTTCGATGAAATCTTAATAAACGTGTAAGTAAGTACATAATGTACTCGGAAACCAGGTGACTTCCTAAAGTTGGTAGAGTAAATGCTTCTTAAATGTTGTAGCGGTTTTTATAGAAAGTTTCGCAACGCGAGCGTCTTTTGTTCCAAACTTATGTTCAAGCGAGAGATGCTTAAATCTTACTTATGTTAGTGCTCGTTTTATAGAACGGATGGGCTTCTCCGGTGGCTTTTGATTGTCATTTATTTGTGGTAGTCGAAAGACGCATTTAAGCAGATGTGTTTTGAGTTTATCGCGACATTCCTTCTAGCAACTTGAACAGTGTCGTAATGAGCAGAGATTGGAGTAGGAAGATTGAATTGGGGTCATTGATCCGAAATGTATATATTAATATGGACATTCCTCCAGATTTTCAGAATTGGTTGATTATTAAAAGAAACCGGAACTTAGGTAGGAATTGTATTTAAATGAGCAATATTATATTGTTCATAATTTTTTTTAACGTTACCCAGTCACGATTTGACACAACCCAACGACCAATCAGAGCAAAAAATCATGGGTGGTGCACTAACCGGTGATACCTTCCTTTAAATAAATTGAGTATTAATAATATCACTACCAACATTCACAATATTTAATTGGATCCGAAAATACCGGAACTACTTTCCTGGAAAATGACTTATCCATGTTATTCTTTCTGTGAACATTTATTGATACAAGTATCAAAAATCAATCACTGGTACCTAATGAGGCTATTTACGGAATGTTTTTAGTAGTAAATTTACTAAAAACATTCTGGGTCCTAAACATGATTTAGACCAAAATCCGCTAGCACGTCCGTCCTAGCCAGACATGTCAATGTCCTAGGACAAATGTATCGTGCCTAATAAAAAAGTTTATGCCTCATAAATCTAAACCTCTCTATTTAGAAACCTTATATATATAACATATATTAAATGTATGTAACCAAGCGGAAGATAAAATTGGTTCATGAATATGTACATAGACAGGGTGTGGTTTTATTCTGCATCAGACAAAATTGGACCGAAACAGATTGTTCCAGCCTATTTTCATTAATCAGAAACTGTAAATACGGCATAACTGTAAAAATAGATCTAATACATTAAATATGGAACGGAGAACTTTAGTAAAAAAAAAATATAACATAGATTCTTTTGAAATGCCATGCATTAAGTTAATTTTGCCTAATAAAGAGTACAAAGAGGTAAGAAAACAGTAATGGTAGTGTAATAATAATGTTTTGATGGAGTAGTTACCTAAATCAATTATAAAAAAGCCTAGACAAGCTTTGAAAACTTTTAGTATTTTACAACAACTTTCAATGTAATTCACAAAAGATATACATAATTTATGTCCGTTCCATAGACTTTTGAGTTTTCTATCATCATTATCGTTAACAGAATGTCACGGTGTCACCTTTATTAGGTACAGTGGGGGCCTTTCCGCCTGATCATTAAAAAAAAAACGCGTGAATCATGCGGAGGCGCCCCGCCCGCGCTGGCTAGAGAGCGCTTCATGTTGTGAGTGCAAACAAAAATGAGTTTAGTAGTGGTCAGGCGGGAGTGTCCTCGATTGTACATCTTTCACAGACAACTGTCGCAGGACACAATAAAAAACAAAAGAAAATCGTATAAGATTTAAACGCACAGCCTGTATATCAATTTCTCTCCGCTTACGTCACGAATATTATTATTACATATATTTATCTATTATTTACACATTCGTCCTGGTACATCTGGCACATCATCTTGATTGAATACATTTCGATATCCTGGAACTAATAAAAACATTTCTAGGGAAACTCCCTTTACATTAGTCGCAGGGAAGCTGTGACCGTTTATTATAAATAACTATTGGTATTTTGTTAAGGGTAGATGCTTCTAGAATAAAAATGGTTGTTACAGATAGAGAAATTATTTTGTGGCAGCAATCGAGTTGATTGACCCCAATGGTCGTCACTATTTTCAGCTTCCTCTTATTTTCGTACGTCAATGCGATTGAAAGATAAAAATTCAAAAAGAAAAGAAAGAAAGAAGATAGGAAAGATAAGATAAAAGAAGAAGAGAAGAAAAGGAAGAAGATAAGAAGAAGAAAACTTTTTTTTTCATCATTGAATATCAATATCAGAAAAGGTAAAAAAATTGTGAAGGTGTTGTGACGCAGAATAGTAGGGCTATATGTCCAGCAACGGATGACATTAGACTCAGTTGATTGATTGAAAGAAACATTCCACAATCATCATTATGGAGAACTAGCTTATGCCCGCGGCTTTGCCCCGCGGCTTTGCTTTTTCGGTAATTGTCCCACGGGATCGAACTACCTGGATAAAAATTATCCTACGTATTCATCCAAATCCGTTCAGTAATTTTTGCATAACATCATCACGCCTGTAATCCCCAAAGGGTAAGCCAGAAGTGTACGTAATAGTACACCCACATTTCGCCAGTTATGTTTTTAAATCCCATGTAATAGGGGGCGAGCCCATATCCATCAACCTGGCACAAATTCAGACTCCGTAGCTGCTATTAAGAAATTCCTGATAGAAAAACCCAATAGCACTTTGCCCGACCCGGGAATCGAACCCAGGACCTCATGCTCAGCAGACGCGCTTGCGACAACTAGACCAACGAGGCAGTTGAGGCACTAATTTTTGCTTGAAATATTAACAAACTTCCATCCATCTATCCATCCATGCTCACAACACTCTCATTTATAATGTAGTAGTAAGATTAGATGCATTATCATATTATTACCGCTTGCCAAATGGGGTATCATCGACCCGACGCAAATACAATGCCAGTGTGGAGCCCCTCTGCAGGATATGACTGGCAACTCCTTTCTTGCTCATCCTGCACAGCCACCTGCACTTTCCAGGATTCAAACATACCCAAAGAGCTGTGCACATGGCCATAAAGGGTGTAAACAGACTTTTAACGAAGCCGAAAGGCACTTATGTTCCCCGTCATTGCGATATTTTTTGTTTTGGACCATACCTGGGAGCCTTCTAGTTACGGAGATATTGGGGATCCAAGTACCAACTTTTTCATAATTTTTTTTTTTGAATACATGTTTTTAATGTAAGATTTTTACTTTAAACACATTCAGGACCCTCGTACTATTCAATCCATCCATCAGCACAATGTTTTGAGTGCGTTACATTGAGTCCTACTGTAAAACGTAATTTTTCAGCTCAAGATAAAAAGTCGTTTCCCAGCGCTAATTTTTGCGTAAAGTTACTTAGTTTGATGTACATATTACTTCGTGAAGAGTCTGTTTACACCCTGTATACAGGGTTGGGTATAATTTGAGTCTATCGACACGCAAAGAAGAAGAATATATTGTAATGGCAAACCTGGCAGCCAGTTCTTACATAATACTATTTAATTCTCCGCTTAGCCTCTAATCTAAGAAAACCTTCGTCCTTTTCATTAAAACATCCTTTGTTTAACCAAAATCTCCTCATTAAGGTCGCCTCACTAATTAAGATAAATCCCATCATTTCCTCCTCAATGTGTAGATAATTACATACTGTATGTACACTGTCTTTAATTGACATCGGAACTAATTGAAGATTAGCCACGTTCCTCGGACAATGTGCTAGCTTAGCTATAGTGTTTATTGAATGCCTGGATTAACGCTGTGTGGTTAATGACGTGAGCATATTGACCTGATTGAAGTAGAAAGAAACGTGAATAGAGACGGAACCTATTTTAGGGCTGCGGGACTATTCGAAAGAGATACCGCGGTAGGGCTGCGGGACTATTCGAAAGAGATACCGCGGTAGGGCTGCGGGACTATTCGAAAGAGATACCGCGGTAGGGCTGCGGGACTGTTCGAAAAAATACCACGGCCCTGGAACACAAAGGACAAGGAAGGTACATGGATGGGTTTTAGTCTGTACAAGTCTGACACTCCCTTCCGCTCTGCCCAGAGCGGGACAAGTCACTTGATGATTTACCATCCGAAAAAAAAAAAATAAAGAAGAAAGAGGGAACCTATTTTTTATTTCTTGGTTTATCTTCAATCAGCATTTCTTATGAGCAGGTATGGCAGTGGCGTGCCTAGAGACCAACAATACGGTAAGCCGACAAGGCAAGCAGACTATTCAGAAACCCTTTTTTTTCGGATGGGAAATCATCCGCTCTAGGGGGAGCGGAAGGGAGTGTCAGACTTTTACTGACTAAAACCCATCCATGTTCCTTCCTTGCTCTTTGTGTTCCAGGGCCAAGGTATCTCTTTCAAACAGTCCCGCAGTCCCGGTAGGCTTCGGCCCTTGCAGACCTCTTCTATTTGCTGACATCTCTTCGAGGCGCGCGTGGAACACGAATGCGCCCTCGACACTGCCTGTCGTCATAAGACGGACGGACGGTGAGCTAGCCCATTACTCACCGCCCACAGACCCGCGGTTCAGCAACCCTAACTTCATGAAGCGAAAACTTGTATGAAAGTACCACCTAAACTACATGTGTGCCAAATTTCATCCAAAACCGTTCAGTAGTTTTTGCGTACAAGAGTAACAAACTTCCACCCATCGTATTTATAATAGAAAATAAAATTGTTAGGAAAGCTTTGAGGACGTCGGCTTTCTGTTTTATTATTCAAACGGTGCTCGACATGACTACTATTATATATCAGTGAAATACCCCTTAAATAAGTTACGTCAGAAGCAAAATCTATTTTAGCACCTCTACGAAATTCGCTCAAGTATTCCCAGTGAACCGTTATGCTTATTGGAACATGTTTGTAAGCAAGGAATTCAAGCGGACAAATACATATTCAAATATTTTTATGGAATCTTATCACTCAGTACTAACTGGGTTGTGGAGGTCAGATAGGCAGTTGCTTCATATAAAATACTGATATTCAGCTGCATCTGGTTAGACTGGTAGCTGAGTCCAACATAGTTGGGAAAAGGGTAGGCAGTTATTACAAATGATGAGATGACAAAAAAAAAGGAGAAAATAATATATATACAGTGTGTCAGGTTAAACGAGGGACATATAGTACTCATGAAAATGAACAACTTTTAAGGCGCGGATGCAAAAATATAAAACAAAAAAAACTGCTGTTCCCTACATTTTGTCCAGTTATGCGAACATAAATGTATAGAGCGGCTGGTTTTATTTTCTTGATTTCAGTGTTGGTCTCTTAGTAAAAGTTGTTCATTTTCATGAGTACTACACTCCCTTAAAGTATGTCCCTCGTTTAACCTGTGTATATATACGCTGTTGCTAGTACCATTATCGCGGGATGACAGAAGATGAAGAATGAACGCAGAAGTCATCCCGCGATCATAGCCCTTGCAACAGCACCAGCGTCGAAATATCGGGAGCTCATAATAATGAATAATTACCGCTGCTTGTCTCTCCATCACCCAAAGGTTGGTAGAAAACGCCTATGGCATTAAGTCCGCCTCTGTACTTTGTGCTTGAAGTATTAAATAAATAAATAATCACGGTAGATATCCCGTAACTAACATTATAAGCTTAGTTATAAACCGTGTAAGCTAAAAACAGTGTTTAACAAAAGAATATTTAAGTCTGATTAATTAATTAGATGCTGTTTAAAGCACGCTTTCATCATCGTCTAAACGAGTCCTTATATCATGACTCCGCCAAATTATATCTTCCACCGAAAGGAAATTCAATCCATCACAGATTACAAATATTTATTCATAAAATAGGCACGTATATATTTAATCACGGTATCGATTAGTTCGAAGGCTCAATAAGGAAAAAATCAAGTCTTTGCTTCTCTGTATATTCGGGAGGTCGCCTGTTTGCCTGTTTGTTTATTCTAAACGAACGCCCCCGGAAATAAGTCTGGATAGAGTTCAGTTCGCTTTGATGGGAATGACGAGATAGATGTGAATTTCGTCTGCGGACACGTTTTGTGCCTACAACCAGCTGGTACGTACTAGAATCTAGTTTTTGTTTCACAATAATGAGTCACACCAATATATCAAAATATTACTATAAAAGCTACTGCATTGAATGCGCTTACTCGTCGTGCAAACAATAATAGTTTTTGTTTCAACGAAATCGGGACAGGATTTCCAAAGTTTCACCGCATTTTTTAATTTTCTTTCCTTCGCGCGCTACTGTGATGACGTCACGCCGCGAGTGTCATGTCCGATTACGGGTGATGCGGAATGTTTATGTTCATAAAATTTGATTTGTAAAGTGGTTTGCACTTATTATTTCGACTCGCAGCTCGCAGCGTGACATCACACGTTTGTCGGACTTTGCCTCGGAGGCCGTACTCAACGTTTAATATCTCAGTCATTTTTGAAGATAGGAAAAAGAAACAGATTCTCTCTCATATAACAAAAAACATTGGTGTGACTCATTGGGTCAGTAGGTTCGGGTTTTGTTTTTTTGCGCTCAAAGGCTTGACGTGGTTTTCGAAACTCGTTTTGTGACATGTTGTAGGTGTGACAAAACGTCACTCTTGCAAGATGTCATATGAGTATGAGTGATTGAGATCTGGCACTGTAAAATCGAAATTTTCAGACCAAATACGCTTGAAACATATATTATTTGGAAACATTAATGATCTATTGATAAACTGCATTTTTAGGCAGTTGTACCTCACTGGCCTCCTCAAGAAACAATCGTTTCATTGGGTCTCGTCGTATTTCTTTAACGACTTTCAACAAGATTGACATACATTTTTTGACCAATTTATTAAAAACATATGAAAATTTCGACAAGTTAATCCATTTTTTACCTTTTCATCATAGTTATCGTTAGAGCTATGTCATTTTGTCTACGCGGGCCCATTTAATAGCAGCACAAAATTTCAAAACTTCCCCATAAAACAATTTACTTAAACATAAACACCAAATAGGCACAAACCTTGTCCCCAACCACTCTGCACCAACAAACTCTTTGACCCAAAGAACGTCGGCAAAGATTACTGTTTACCGAGCTTCGCAAGCCCAATATTAAGCCGAGAGACGTCAGTTAGGTACATTAACTGAGCCAACCAATCTAATTTTTAATGTTGCCGACCAATTTACTTCAAATATAAAATGTTTTCATAGAAATAGTGTAAATATTTTTCTGAATAAAATCTCTGTGTTTACTTTTTTTGTGGGATTCATTCGATGTAGTTGTCTATGGGTGTTACCATACCAATCGATCGATCGTCAGCCAATGCCATCACTCGATGGTAAAATGGATTAGTCGACGTCGATCGATAGTTGCTCTCTTTCGACTAATCCGTTCTACCATCGATTGAAGGCATCGATCAACGATCGATCGATTGGTGTTGTAACACCCTATAGTTTTCTTGAGGGTAATATCTAAAGGTAAGCTCATAGGCTCATGAGGAGCTCGTGGCTAAATAACCGCCGCTCGGGTAAATCTTCAGGATAAGCTACGCTTGCCTAGGTTGATACAGGGATGGATGACCACTCATTACATACCGAGTTTCCTCCGTGCCTCGGAAAGCCGTTGATCCCGACTTTCATTTGTAGATATTTGACAGTCGTTACAGAATACTCAGTGGCCCGGAAGTCTGACAACCAATCTTACCATGGGGTATCGTATTATTCAGTTTTAATTGGGTTGTGGAGGTCAGATAGGCAGTCGTGGTTAGATTGGAAGCCCCCAACATAGTTGGGAAAAAAATAAGCAGAGGATGAAGCTCATAGGCTCACAGATCTTCGACGTAATCCAACCTGCTATTTTACAATGTGCTGGATTTACATTACGTAAATTAAAGTTACAAAAGTTTTTATTTTCTGTTATTTCCCAAAAGAAACCTCACACTTTGACCTCACATCAATTATTCCTTACCTTGTTAACCGCTTACCTTAAGGTGCCATAGTGATCGAAAGCATGCCTTTTAAATTGAAGCAAACAATATTTCCTAACTTTTAAACTACATTACACTACACTCCTTATTTTTTTAATTACTCGACTAAAAGGGCTATACCCAAAGGAAAATCAAAGTTTTACAAAAATGATACAACACAACGTTATTCTAGAAGAAAAAAAATTCTCTTTCTTATTCATCAGAAATAGTCTAGTATTAAAGAATATTTTCTAGATAAGGTAAATAAATTAGCACTTCGTTATCTATCATATGTAGGTAGGTATACAACGTGACCACGTTAATCAAATCAAAATGGCTAACGCAGATGCTACGCTAAAATGATGGAAAATAGTCTCTATATTCTTGGAAGTTAAGGTCTAATTTAGCATTTAATCTTTAGGGTTTCAGTACATTAGTCCCTGGATGGACGGTATGTATGTATGTATGGTCACAAGGGAACTTTTCGCGGGAAAGCCTATCTCAAATGTAAAAGGAACAGAGTTATACGGTTATCTGTCTACTAATATTGTAAATGCAAAAGTTTGTGAGGATGTATGGATCTCTGGATGTTTGTTACCCTTTCACGCTAAAACTACTGACCGGATTTAGTTGAAATTTGGCACAAAATTAGTTTATAACCTGGATTAACACATAGGATACTTTTTACACGCTTTTTATTAGCTTCACCTGTATGTTTGTATGTTTGTATGTTTGTTTGTAACCGACTTCTTTGGGCGCGATTTTGACCCACTTTAAACGGCCAGATTTCGTTCAAACTTTGTAGATTTATTGAGGACCGATGACAATACACTAATTTGATAAAATTATTCAATTTGCAAAATATGATTTTTGTTAATTTATATAATTTCCAGACTTCCACCAAGGCTGGGCCAACTCTGGCTTACAAGCTTGGGCCAGAGTTTAACAGAGTTGGGCCAAGCCTGTGGCAAGCCTGGGCCCGTTGTTCTTTCCTATACGGGTGGTTCCGTGCTTCTACCGCGGCACTCGACTAGGTATGCGCATTAGAGTTTGCAACAGTGTCTGCGCATGTAACTTAGATTTCACGAGCCACGAAGAGTCCGCCACCGTCTCTGTGACTAAGTTTAATTATTTTGCCGTGTCTACGTTCGTCCGTTGCTCATATTTATGTAGGGGAGTAGACTATTGGTGCTCAGTAACCGAAAACGTGTATGAGATATATAAAGAATATAAATAATTTGTTAAGTCGTAAGACAGGTAAAATTTTATGAAAACGTAAAAATTAAAAAAATATGTAACCTTGTTATGTAACAAGCCTAATGATAGATAAAGATATTTTTTGAAAGAAAGAAGAAGGTTCTCAGTAACCAGTCCATTGCTCGTGGAAACATCATGGAAAGAAAAAACAAACAAAAATATAATAAAACACAGAGAAAATTTTTTTTTACCTGTTTTGATATTTTTTTCCGTCTATTGCACTAAATTAATTTTTAGCAAGTATAGAATTAATCTCCGTTAAATTATCTCGACAATAGTATGCAAAATATCTTGATTCCTTTAACTAACAAGGCTATAATACTAAAAATAGTTGCCAAAATAAGGCGAAAAAAATTTTTCGATCGTAAAGCACTCTCTGATGCTTCGCATCATGAGTCATGCAATAGTTTAAAATTAAAAAAACAAGCTATTATAAATAATCCAAACTAAAAAGTAGAAAATAAATAATAGTTTAAAAAAACTAAAAAACACGCTTTTTATAGAAAACCGAACTAAACAATAGAAAATAAATTTTAATGAATTTAAATTAAGAAAATAGTGTTAAAAATTTCAATGAATATAAGTTAATAATAGTGTGAATAAAAAAAAATTATCTTATTTTAAAAAAAGCGTGGGGTGCATGGTGTCAATAGTTATAAATATTTTATTGACAGATATGAGTAGAGTGATTATCATTTCGATAATATTTTAAAAAGCACCCCACGCTTTTTTTAAAATAAGATATATTTTTTTTATTCACACTATTATTAACTTATATTCATTGAAATTTTTAACACTATTTTCTTAATTTAAATTCATTAAAATTTATTTTCTATTTTTTAGTTCGGTTTTTTATTTCGGTAGTACAATCGCGTGGGACACTTACCGAACACCAGGCAGGCGAAGCCTCGGACATAATCTAGTCTGACTTAATTAGGTACTATTGTATTGACACCTCCTCGACCACTAAGCTAGTGTATGTTTACTTAACGTTAAGACGCCTAATCAGCTAGAAAGCCTACAAATTCAACGTAGTTTATATTTGCTGTCATACCACGATTTATATAAAGTAAAACTTGAGTGTCACATTCAGTATAAGTTAAATTGACCTGACCTAATAATGATGCAACCTTTATAAATACAAATGTTTTATATATTCTTTTTAAATATTTAAAAATGCAAATTATAAGAGAAAAAATCAATAAAGGATTAATGCAACCATTCAATACTACAGATTGGATATAAAGCCATATGATTTGCGAAAGTTACAATGTATGTAGTTACACAAATTGTAGACCTGCCCTATCGCAAATTTTGTTTTAACTTACGAAAGTGGTTAATAAAAGAAAATTTTTATACTATTAACGAGTTCCTCAAAAAATACTCAACGCATTCTTATCACTTTAAAAATGCATTGTAAGTTTTAATTTTGTTAATTTTATGTTAGAATTTTACAAACTGTATAAACCAAATCCGCCTTCATTTTATATTATTACCTATTTGTTAAGGATTTATTTTTTATGTTGATTTGTTTTGCTGTTAAATTCAAGTATCATTTGATGGTTTATAATATATGTACGGTGTTCTTTTATTGTGTGTTTGTGCGTGTTTATAATACTCTTTATTATGTTGTGTTAAATATGGTTTCAGTTAATATTTAGATGTGTTTATGGTGTAGATGTTTCAGTATTATTGTTTCGTTTGTTTATTTAGATGTATGTTCGGTTTTTTCGTATTAACTATTATTGTTTTGTTTGATTATGGTCTGCTTAGTATCATTACATAATTGTATGTATAAATGTCTGTGTTAGATAGGCACGTACCTATGTTGTTCATTTTAATGTGCCTTCCTAATGTAAAAAAATATTTTAAATTTGCATGCTATAATTATGGCGGAATGTGTCCTGCTCTATAACATTTTTATAACATCCTGTATATACCACATTTTATGCGAATAAATATACTTACTTACTTACTTACACAATTATAATCATTAAAATCATCAATAGAGAGCAGCGGTGGCCCAGTGGTAGCGACCCCGACTTACTTACAGTAAGTCGTGGGTTCGAACCCAGGCAGGCGCATTACTTTGTGTAATTTATTTCATCACCACTGCTCTCAAAAACGGTGAAGGAAAACATCGTGAGGAAACCGGCATGTCCTAGAACCAAAAATTCGAAGACATGTGACATCTACCAATCCGCACTGAGCCCGCGTGGTGGATTATAACCCATTCCCCCTCATTGAGAGGAGGCCTGTGTCCCAGCAGTGGGAACATTATAGGCTGATGATGATGATGATGATGATGATAAAAATCATCAATACAACCCGCTAACTTCATTGAACCCCATTCAATTTACATTGGTCAAATGTTTAAAAGTAGAAAAGGTCACTATACAGTGATTAAGGATAGTGATGTAAACTAATTGAACAGTAGGGTGTAAACAGTCACTGTCTAGATGCTCGACACTTAATTCACAGACTGACAGTCAGTCTGAACATTTGAATTATGAAAGCACGAGTGTTCCTTGTATTTGAAAGTAAGCAGCTTGGAATGACTTTTGAAAATTCGTCCCCTTTTTTTTCGGATGGGAAATCATCAAATGACTTCTCCCGCTCTGGGTAGAGCGGAAGGAAGTGTCTGACTTATACTGATTAAAACCCATCCATGTTCCTTCCTTGCTCTTTGTGTTCCAGGGCCGCGGTATCTCTACTTTCGAACAGTCCCGCAGTCCAAAATTTGTCATTTTTACATCGAGCACACCGCTTCTACTGAATAATCTTTGCCCCAATTTCCCAATAAATAAACTTTAAAAATGAGGTCTAATATTCTGCCAGAACAATCCTCTTTGGCGTTACATATGCATAGTATTTTATTGCCTTTGCCTCACAGTCGTCTTTTCATTGCGAATCGAAGTGCAGCGAACATCACTCACTTTTCGCCGCAGACTTATTCTGAGTGACATGACGGATTGGAACTCGAAGACAGTGGCGTATTACGTATTCTAAGTTGGGAGGCACTTTCGTAGTTTGATGGAAATGTGAGTGATTGCGTAGTTTTTCTTGTGTTGTTATCTAAATGGAATTGTGAAGCGCTTTTGTACTGTTTTGATCATTTTTGTTATAGCAATTTGCTACTGATTGATGTTATGTTGCTATCTGATGAAGTCTTATAACAAAAAGTTCAAATGACCACTTCATAGGCTTATTGGGAAGATCTTGACACTGTTGCCGTTAAAGAATTAATATTGTATGGTATTGTATGGAAATGTACATTTTCTCAGATAATCTGCTTTTGCAAGAAGCATGAAGTTACATACTTTTATTTTAATCACCAAGCTTTTCAGGAAGCAGAAAAAATCCATTGTAGTTTTTCTTATTGTTGAAAGGGTAACGAATTCCGCTTCTGAAAAAAAATCACGAAACAGATTACTTTTTTGTATGTGTCGAATAGAAAACCTAAATAGCTGAAGGGTTTAAATAATAATGTAAATAAAGAACGAACTAACGTTCATAAAGTTTAGAGAGTGAATACAAAAATACTGGCCTGAAACACAACGAAAAAAAACAATTGAAAAATACTTTTCCACCTTCACTCAAACGCTGTTCCAAATACAAAATTCGTTTACTCTTAAGAATAACAGTGATAGCCAAAAGGTCGCCATTCAAAAATAGAGCGTCGAATAAAAATCTCAATAATTCAAAAAAGACGACCTCGGAGTAGCTCTGTTATTTACTCAGTACAACATCACATGTACCAAAAGTATCGCATATGACTGAATTCTCTTTGAGCTCGCTACGACTCAAGTAATGCTATTTTCCCAATCACTGTGTGAAAGGCATCGTTATTACATTCGTCCGTTCGTGTACAGCTTAACTGCGTTTTTTGCAACAAATATAGCGCTTGTTTTTCAGTGACTTTTAAGCGCTTTTAATGCGGATGGCTTTTTACATTGCTTTTAGTTATCTCTGAGGTATGGTTGACTGTTGTTTGGGACTTTGCAAAGAACGATACAACATAATTCAAATATGTATTTTATGTTCTACTACACTAAAAAGCGAAGACTCCAAGTACATGAATGGAACCCTAAAACAAAGATAGAGACGATCGACCACTTTCAACCTTATTACTCAAGAAATAAGGGTGGAAAGTTCTCGACTATCAATGACCGCTGTAGTACTTACAGGAAACTTGATTATTGAGCAATATTCATATAACCAATAATATATAATATTCATTTATTATATTTATATAGGCTTTCATCATAATATTAAAAAAAAAATTGATTGTCTGTAAAGTTGGTTTACTGACGATAGTTTAACGTGACAACGTCATAAAATCGAGTGGAAGAGAGATAGATGCGGCGCATGCGTACAGTGAGCGTAACGGGACAATGAGCGTAACTGGACACTTTTTCGTGCATGCCGCCAGCGTTCATTGTTTTATTAGACGTTGTCAAAAATATACCTATTACGTTGTCGAGCAAGTTCTCAAAAATTCTTTTCTACTGCAACTGAAAAGAACTTGAAATAATTGAAACATAACTTCACTCCTGTAATCCCCGAAAGGTTATTTTGAGATTTCCCAAGTTATGATAAGTCCCATGTAATAGGGGGCTACACCAAAGTCGTAATCTACTTACGAGAGCCAGCTGTTCTTCTGTGCTTCTAGTAATAGTGTACATTTCTTTCACTCTTAGTTGACTTCTGGCTGTAGAAACAAATAACAACCTTATTTAAATGAAAATAAAGATGACTGTGATTTGACAGACTAGTCGGTGGTAGCAAACAGCCACATTATGTGAATGAAAATACGGATCACTATCATAACACATAACATAACATCACGCCTGTAATCCCCGAAGCGTTAGGCATAGGTGTACCTAATAGTACACCCACATTTCGCAAGTTATGTTTAAGTCCCATGTAATAGGGGGCGAGCTTATTGCCATCAACCGGGCACAAATCCAGACTCCGTGGCTACTACTGAGAAGAAGCACTAACATTCACTATCATTTTGACAGTAATGCCAAATTAGAAGTAAACTAACTGTGACGTGTCCAACTTGGAAATGGAGGCTATCACGCATGAATTCGCCGCTAGAGGCGTTTGTGTAGAGTAGGTCTTTGGAAATGTCAGGTGTCATAAAGTTTTCGCGGGTTGCGTGCTTTTTTATCACGTATTTTAACTAATATTCATGATTCTGGTCTAGATTGAGACATTCCTGATTAATTATGACTTGAAGATTGTAACTAGATACTTAGGATCTTATTTGTTAGTACTTGGAGGTAGAATGATTTTTAAATGTTTCATGCTTGTTAATGTTAGGGAGAATATTTGTAAATATGTATCTGAAGTTTACACTATTTTGATATACGAAATGAAATAGACTTTTTATGAAGTTATTTGTCCTTTAAAGTATAAAATAGAATTAATGACTGGACCTTACTCGACAGTGGCGCCATCTGTTAAGCTTAAAAACGATAGCCCTCATTCTGTCATTTGGTTTTAATGTGTCATTGAGACATGGTATTTTCATATTTCTCTTTATCTAAGGGGTACGAATGTAGTAAAATAAATCTCTTTGATTTAAATCTCTTGGTTATGTGACTACAAGAACGAAAATACGAAGCAAAAAAAAAAGAAACAATAGACGAACGCATTCCATTTGCAGCGTTTTCGCAGACAATAAAAAAAAGAAACACGATAAAATAAAGAATTGAAAGAAAATCTTTTCAGTCACTTCTACAGGCTGTTCTCTCAATTACACAATGTTGCAAATAATAATAAATCCGAGAAGTTTTTTAAACTCGGTCCCTAATGAGTCGGCGTAAATCGGATCCTTTGAGAAAGGTCTTCCGTCCCTCATCGCACTTTTTGAAGCGAAAAATCTTATTTCGGTATCAAAGCATACCAGACATTCTTTCGAAATGAGGTGTTAATGAAGTCAGAAATATTTAAGCTATTTTGCTACTAAATAATTCAGTAAGACCCGATTTACCTTAAGTGATTGTTTTTTAGTTGCCGAAATATTATGATATACTAGCTGCTGCCCGCGACGTCGTCTGCGTGAAGGCTCTACAACACCAAAAATACCTAAGACGCCAGTGTCGCTGGCACACATAGCATTATAAGTAGACAAATTTTAAAATAGCATTAAAATATAAGTTTTTTTTGCAAGCGAAGCAAGTGAAAAATATATGGGTATCCTGCTGAGTTCAGTCATGAGATGTGACTGAAGGAAATATAGAAAATAATGCAGGAATACATTCCAGGACACAAAAGAGTAAAAATACGTACAAAGGTATCATACCTTACAACACTTCCCTATAAACTTCGTTGGTAGTTATGCTTCCAGGAGCCAAAATGAAAAGAGAGTCAGGACTGGTGACGCGGGAGCAAGCGACGTACAGTTGCAGCCTGTGTGAGAAGCAACTCGTCCTGAGGTCGACACTCGCTGCCCTCAGTGTCTGCCCCTGCGACTTAATGATGGTCATCGCGAAGCAAACACTCACGGGGAACTGTACGCGCCTGAACTGGAACGGGATATTATGATGTATGAGGGGAATGCGTGGTATAAATACGGCCTCACCGACGCCACAACCCGTAAGAATTTCCGCCTCAATGGTGTGTCTGTCGAGCGAGATGACTTTAAGGCGGGTTCCGTTCCACAACTTCGGAGCAGATAGGTTCCAAAGAAGCATAATCGGGACCCCGACCTTCAGCTTGATGGTATGCGCTGGAAGTCCACTTGCTGACGCCTTATCGCTGTTACGTGACACACCACAAACAGCCGTTTCGGCGCTCTCTAAATCGATGCGAATTTTAAACATGGCATATGCTGTCTTGCCACCCGGAAGCAGTGTGGCAGCGATTCCCGACGACGCTACAGCAATAGCAATTTTGCCTTGCCCCCTGACCTCTGCAAGTATGCCAGTGGTAACAATTTTTTTTCCTGTTCCACCAGGAGCATCCAATAAAAACATTGTACCCTGCTTTTGCCCAACGCTTTCAAGGACGGTGTCATAAATTTGTTTTTGCTCTGAAGAGAACAAAGCGACATGGTCATTTCGTATGGTGGTCATTTCGCCCGGATCGTAATTTCTCTCAGCGTTATACTCCCGATTTCCACGGTCTTGATGCGGTGATGATTGAGGAGCTGGTAGCCCATATTCGATCAGTGGATTGCCGCCGATAGAAATGACCACATCTTGAAGTGAACTGAGACAGGTGTTCAGCACGCGTTCATCAGTTACTTCGACTTCGCCTCCAGTGCTACTGGAGGCGAAGTGTACTATGTTGCAGTAGTACTTCTTGTGGTGCCACTACACATCCTTAGGCTGCAAAACGAGCTAGCGAAGGAGGTGGCAGAGCGTGAGAGAGGAAGAGTCTCACGTCCCAGCCGCCGCGGGAGACGCCCCGGGCGTCGGGGGTCATGTGGTGGCTCCCGGCCACCGTAGACGCGGACCTGTGGACGGTGAGTAATGGGCTAGCTCGCCGTCCGTCCGTCTTTTGACGACAGGCCGTGTTGACGGCGCGTTCGTGTTCCACGCGCGCCTCAAAGAGATGGCAAGGGCCGATGCCTGCCAGGGCTGCGGGACTGTTCGAAAGAGATACCGCGGCCCTGGAACACAAAGGGCAAGGAAGAAATATGGATGGGTTTTAGTCAGTACAAATCTGACACTCCCGCTCCGCCTGCAGCGGGTCATTTTACGATTTCACAACCGAAAAAAAAAAGGCTGCAAAACAACCACTTACCTACATATAAATACATACCTACCTACAATTAGGTTACTAACTAATAAACTTGTTAACCTAGGTATACGGACTAGTAAAAAACAAATAAAAGCAGTTTTAAGTTGTACTTTGGTACTGATTGCAAATATGCTTACACAGTTCCTTCATAGGTATTGATATACGTAGGTATTCATTAAATATTCTACAGACGCGCCGGCACATCAAGCTACCCGAAACTATCAAATTTACCCAATCAACCTTGAACCTAATGCTTTAGCGATAAAGTTGAAAATCTATAAAAGTAATTTGACAGATTGTAGTAGCTTGATGTGCTCTATAGATTTTGTAAATGCAAAGAATCATTATTTATTTGTCTATTTTGTAAGTGATACTTCGAAACACGATACTTCCGAATGTATTGTTTGTATTTCTTCAATATTTAACGCCTCAAAGTTCGTAGAAAATCTTCAGACAGATGATGGCGTTACTTCTCCCACAAAGCTACCGGGTTCGCGACTCCACAAAACACCAGGATGGCGGCAAACAGATGACGCATGTGGCTGGGACTGTCACTGACGCTTGCCTCCGCGAGGGTGTCATCCCAATTTTGGTCACCGTCGAGAAGGTGACGTGCTACGCAGGCTGCGCGGTAAGTCGGATAATCTACGCCATCTCATCTCCTTCAGTTTATAATTAGATATACGACATGAAAATATATTTATAACACATTTGCTCGTAAAGGGTCCCTTATTTCACCAATTTCAATATCGTATTGTATCTCATTACGCACTTGTGCGGTAATGTAATGTAAAACGCACGGTTTATCAAGATGATCCGTAAAAACGAACGGAACTTTTTTAAATCTTAGCAAAGAGTTTTTATGTCAAAAAGTGGTCAACATTTTATGAATAAAATTAACTTTGGGAGATAAAATATAATAAATAAACATTTAATTCTTTAATTTAATAAATCTTGATAATAAATTACAACCATTTATCTGTAACAAAAACATTAATTTACTGTATTAGTAATACTGGCTGTTTTTTGTGCCTTTGCCTTAAAAAAAGCGCTGATGCGCGCGCTAATTTGTGAACAAGTAAAAATTATTCCGCGCGCTTTTTCTTTTCGCTGTATTGTTTTTATTTTAAAATGTCGTCAAGTAATGATGAATTTATTAATTCGACACCGCCTGAAGTCTCAGAGGCAGCGAAAAAGGCTACTCTAAGCCTCTTGCCCGAAAAATCGACCGATAGATACTAACAAGCGTATCAAAATTGCGTTTAAGAAAGTCCAAGTTTTATTTATTTCCTCGCAAATATGTTATAAAACGTCGTATGACATACGTGCGCTTTGATAATTACAGCCTCTGCTTTCTTGTAGCCTTCACCTACGGCTCGGGCTAGCAATATTGCCTCGGCTGTAATTTTCAACTTACCGCACTTATATCATAATGTATGTACTATAATTACCAAGCAATAATCACACAGATAAATACCGAGCAAAAGTATTAACAGTCAATGTTTATTTTGTACTAACAACATGAAATTGATGAAGAAATGATCATCATCAATGAACATAACTTTTTTGTAATACTTAACACCGCAATTTTTTTAAATTGTCTTCCTCAACTCTGCTCAAGATTTTGAGGGTTTTGTTGGAACTTGAATTTGTCAAAACGATACAACTTTTGAAAAAGAAAATGCACATTAACATCTATGAATTTTAAGAATAACTAACTACTAACCTTGCCAACATGATCAAATTTAAATTATTAATTTCTAAAAAGTGTTAACATGCAACTTAATTTGATTTTTATGAAATCTCATAGATGGCGCTGCTTCAAAATGGTCGTTATACTACTAACATTCATTAAACTATGTTTCTCTGCCCAAGATAATTAAATGGCGTAGTTTTTATAGTATAAAGCTAGATAATAGCATGACTTACTCAAAAACAACATTTAAATGTAAGTCACAGAATGCGTAAGAAAATAATGATTCACAGCTCCTCCCCCGTAGGTGATAGCGTGATAATATCTAGCCCGACCTCATAGTAATATTCATGCAAAATTTGAAGTAAATCCATCCAATACTTTTTGAGTTTCGCCCGGACAAACAGACAAACAGACAAAAATTCTAAAAACTATATTTTTGCCTTCGATATCAATTGCAGATCACGCCCCAAGTATTATTTGAAAAAATATTCAATGTACAGTTTTGACTTTCCTACGATTTTATTATATGTATAGATAAACGGATAATTAATTTATGAATGTTCTTATTTAATTACGTAGTACTTAGTGGAAGTAATGGGAAAAGTGATAATATTAGAGTCTTATTAAAATATGGTTCTAATTAAATTAATTATTGGTACGTATTTTGCTGTTTGTCCCCCAGACTTTAATCACGAGGACATCGAGATATAAAAATAAATTAACCTGGTTTGTTTTTTGCCTCACGTCTGAACTAAAAACGAAAGTCTGAATACCACTCTTAACTACAGGTGTATTGTAGTACCAAGACACGAGTTGTGGAAATCAGGTACACGGGTGCTCCATGAAAAATGCTACTTCTGGTTAGGCTTGAAAGCGATCCCAACACACAGTGTGAAAAAGTCTAGGCAGTTGATAGTATTTTCCTGATATCACAGCCGATCTCTCACTGATTGTTTTTATTCCCTGCCTAAGCTTGCAAAGGTATTTTGGGCGCTGTCGGTGCTACTTAATATTCTCTATTTAATCGAAACAAAAACCTACAGCCGGGAGTGGGACGCCCTAGAAGAACATACACTGAACATATTAGTGAAGTTCCTCAGAAAGGTCAGGCGCATAGTACTCGCAGCCGGCGTGCGTGTATACAACGTGTAACGGAAAGGGGGTCACACAACTCTTCGTTCTGAACCACTTTTATTCTACGACTTTTGGAAATTCGTAAAAAAAGTATTCTACTCCCCGTAATAAAAAGTCACATGACCAACAAAGTTCGTATGGAGAAGCAAATTTTTTTTTCGCGAATTTTCCAAAGTCGTAGAACAAAAGTTGTTCCGAATTACGAGTTGTGTGACCCCCTTTCGGCTTACTATACCCGTTCCGTTACACGTTGTATAAGGTCTCATTAAAATAGATGGACACATTTTAACACTAAAGATAACCAATCAAAAATCTAATGCGTTTTTTCTTATTTTCCGTGGTTTGCATGATTTCTAAAAGTTTGTCCATCTATTTTAATGGGACCTTATATAGGCAAAAGGAGTATAATAAGGATCGTAGCAGGCGGCATTCTGTGGTTTCTGACTACCCCTATAGGAAAAACGCGTGAGTTCATGTATGTTTGTAAAAACCTACAACTATGTGATTACCATAGATGGGAGTAGGTAGATTGAATTGCGGTCATTGATCCAAAATGTATATATTAATATGGACATTCCTCCGGATTTTCGGAATTGGTTGATTATTAAAAAAAAACCTTAACTTAGGTAGGAATTGTATTAAAATAAGCAATTTTCAATTGTTCATATTTTTTTTAACGTTACCCAGTCACGATTTGACACAACCCAAAGACCAATCAGAGCAAAGGATCATGGGTAGTACACTAACCGGTGGTACCTTCCTTTAAATGAATTGAGTAGTAATAATATCACTACCAACATTAACAATATTTAATTGGATCCGGAAATACCGGAATTACTTTCCGGGAAAATGACTAATCCATTTTATTCTTCTACATTTATGATACAAGTACCAAAAATCAATCTACCTACTCCGATCACTGGTGATTACCCATACAACAAAGAAGATTGTATACCGAAAATCTACCAGGTAATTCAGGTACAAACCAAACAACGTAGACGACAACACAATACAGCGGATTTATAATAAAAAGTCAACTAAAGCGGAAAGTGAAGTACAGTCAGGCAAAGCTAGGACTGTGCAATTGCCTATTCAAGCATTCAGAAACTTGTTCTGTGTCCGAACTTATTTTGTTTTTAGTGTGTTCGTATGGAGTTCTGGGAAGCTGGGACACAGACGGGATTTAGACATCAGAAGTTAAAAGGATTGCGAAAACTGTGCACGTTTTGACATTTTTATTTGAATTAGCATTTGCTTTGTTTTTAGTGTTTTTTTTAAATAAAATTACTCCGTTGGAGTTATGCGACTACAACAAAGTCAAAGGAGGGGTGTAATGAGTTTATCAGGCTGTGAATGTTCATCTTTTCCGCTTACAAATTATAAACTTTTTGTCGTATCTTGACAAACTAGATAATTCTCATCATGCCATGAACTTTTTCAGTGAACGTGTAAGAAGGTTTATAGACGATATGGAGTCTAGTCCAAGTCTGGCTTCAAGCTTGAATTAACTATTTATTAAAAAAAACTCAGGAGTCTTGCCTCGTTGGTCTAGTGGTCGCAAGCGCGACTGCTGAGCATGAGATTCTGGGTTCGATTCCCTGCTCGGGTAAAGTGTTTTTGAGTTTTTAATTCAGGAATTTCTATCTAGCAGCCCCGGCTCGCCCCGTATCTTAAACATAACTAGAGAGAAGTAGATGTACTATTAGGTACACCTCTGCCTAACCCTTCGGGATTACAGGATTTATTACATTACAGGATTACAGGGGGTGATGTTGTGTTATATTGTCTCAGAAGAAATACTTACATGAGTGCTTAAAATATTCCTGACTCAGAAACTAATTTCAAAAGATAATTTACTCCCGAAAGAAAATAACTTATAAAGCTATCAAGACGTAGTTTCGCGTACAACATCTGCATTTATGTTAGAGTAGAGACAATAAATTAATTGCCCCGCAAATGCACTTCCCGCGTAGAGGGGCGAAGTCTTCATCTATTTATTAACGTCGTAATAACAATCCCAGTCGGCGGTGGAATGGTCTCGTTTTAATGTCATTCATTTCTTCCACAAAAGATGCGAACCATCTCGTGAATGCGCAGATTAATTGCTAGATACAGAGACTGCGAGGGGTGTATAAAATATTGAAGCTGTCGTATTAAGCGTTTAATTAAACTTGTATGTTTCAATTATTCTTAGGACGAGAGGTCGCAAGCGCGACTGTTGAGCATGCGGTTTTGGGTTCGTCACCGACTTCTGAAAGTAAAGTTATTTTTCAGTTTTTTTGTAGTCGATTTTGTTTTGTGCAAAAAATTTTTTTGTTCTTCCATTTTACTTGTCGCAATTCCAAATATCGTGAGTTACATATATATTTTTGTACTTAGTCGCCTTAGAAGGAGTGTGCGAGCAAACTTGAGAAAATAAATAGTGCTTAGGGTAGTAGGAAGATTAGCAACCAAGTTAGAATGAGCTGTGTTTCTTGGAGAAGGCAATAATGCGATTGATTTGTTTTTTACGGGTCAAGGGTCAAGGGTATAATCTCAATATCTTTTTTGCTAGAATGGCTGCTAACTCCAGCATCGAAACGAAATGTGTTAGAAAAACGTGTGTCAGTCAACTGTTTTGCTGGAATTAGGCACGCGCCAGTGCAATATTGCTGATACCATTGGCACCAGTTAAAGTGTCATATGCAGTTTGTGTTCTCGCTATCGGGATACTGGTGAGTCGGCTGCGCGGAAACCTGGGAATATTCGGTAAGCCACCACCAGACATGACCGATTTTTACAAATTACGGTGAGAAGACAACCGTACGCTACAACTTGGCAATTGGTTTAAAAGGTACAATCAGAACACCTGATCTTTGCTAGTGACCAAACTGGAAGGAAGAGACCACAAGCAGTCACCATTTTCGCTTCCAGTACTACGACGAAGCAATCGCGGGCAAAGTTTAGAATAGGCAAACGACCATTTGGCTTGGTATGATCGCCAATGGTTTAGATGTTACTCTCAGATGAATCCTGATTCGGCATCCTTCCAGAGAAGGATACGTGTTTGGCGAACACCTGGACGTGAGACCAGCTTGCGAAATCCCCAGAAAGTCTATCCATATCAAAGTGAAGCATTCATGGTATGGGCGAGATTACGTCTAAGTGGGAGAACTGACCGTGTTTATATAAAATGCAATTTAACGGCTGCAAAATTCCGTGATAAGGTGCTGGCACTTATATTCCAACCACACCGGATGGAAATGGGACTAGATTTTATGCGTAAGCATGATGAGGCCCGCCCAACTGCAACTCCAGCGGAAACTCAGCGGCTACAGCAACATAATGAAGAGGCTCTGGAGTGGCCCACGCAATCCCCTGATTTAAATCCTGTTAAGCACGCCTGGAATATGCTGCAACGAAGGTCTCTACGAATTTTTAAAAACCTTTGCAGATGTGTTATAAACATTCGAGGTGCTCTTACAGCTTATAAATTTTTATTTTATGCAAAATTTATTATTTAATTTAATTTCTTTCCTGCTTTAATCACTAAAAACAGTAAGTCTAATTTTAGCAAAATTTTAACTTTTTGTATTTTTATCTAAAAAAACCCTCATTAAATAAAAAAGTTTAGTTTTTTATGATATATTCTGTAAGAGTATAAAATTCTGCACACTTTGATATAAGGATGCTTTAAGAAATTCTTTATAATTTTGTTTAAATATGTGAATAACAAAATATCCCTAGACACTTTTGATGTGTGAATACAATTTAATAATTATTATTTTATTATCAGTTAACTAAGGCCCCTCTATAGAATTCACAAAATAGTCTTTTACTATAATAAAACGAATACATATTAAAAACTTTATAAAAAAAAAACTATACCCGCAATATTGACGGAGTTGTGTTTCGCTGCGAGGTGTCGCGTAACCGTCCTCGCAAACACCTTTCGGCCAAAAGTCCTCTTTCAGGCAGGTCTAATAATGGCTAATGTGTATATAATGTGTATGAATTACATTTGATTGGAAATGTAATAATGCGATAAAAATGATGGCCGCCAGATATAGGTTTGGAAGAAGAAAGAGAGGCCTTTGCCCAGCAGTGGGACATTCAAATAGGCTAAACAAAAAACGAAAAAAATATTCCATACTTATCGATTGAATGATCATTATTTTTCCATTTTACTTTAGGGAGACAAATTCTAATTAGCCCAAAATTTCGCAATATTGGTTGTAGTATGTAGATTCAACGTTGGCTGAGACTAAGTCAACACAATATCTTGCCTAATTGAATTCAATCCGCGCCGCGCTGGGACTGTCAAAATAATTCGATTACCGATTAATTTACGTAGAAATTGGCTGTTAAAATAATCAAAATTAGAACTTAGGGCTTTTCTCTTCAAATTAGAAAAGAAAGTTTTTTTGATGCAACGACAAGGATACATTTTAAATACAACGAAGTCTATTTAAATGTAAAATAATAATTTTAAACAATATTGTTATGCAACGCTAAAAATCAATATAAATCTCGGACAGGGCGGTCTTTGGCTTGTTTGGTCATGTTGGTTTGTTCCTGGTATCTCAGGCGTAGCTCTTTGCATGTGTGCGTAGTGTACCTCGCAGGACGCACACGTGCGCATCCGCTGCCGCAGCCGTCTAATTTACCTAAACTGAATTCTTTTATTTTGTAATAGCCCCCTTCCTTATAGTCATTGAGGTCATCTTAGAGATCCATGTCCAGCAATTAACTTTTTTCTGCAGAAGTCAATCCGGATTGAACCACTTAGCATTGCATGAGGCAATCATCTAATTTGATTTATAATGAAACTGACGATTAAGTCACAAATTAATAATATAACACGCAAATTCGTGAATTTAATTAGTGAAAAAAAACGGGAATTTAATTGTCTAGTCTAAGTCAATGAAAAAACTGGAATTCACCTAATTTTTTACTTCTACTAAAAAAGGAGGAGGAATGTACTATCATTTTTATTTTTCAGTATTGTTTACCTCAGAGATCCGGGCATTTATAAACCAAGGAAGAAGCGTACGGGCAGCCCGCGAATGCTTGACTCAAGCCGGTCCTGTTCCACAAGGACAGGGGCGCATAGATGGATACCATTCAGAGTGTAAACAGATTCTTCACGAAGCCGTTAACCAAGCATTATGTAAATCAAACTAAGTAACTTTACGCAACAATTATTGCTGGGAAACGACTTTTTTTTGGGTGAAAAATCACGTTTTACGTTAGGACTCAAAGTAACGTATTCAATACATTGTGCTGATGGATATATTGAATAGCAATAGGGTCGTAGAGGTGGTCATCTTATTTGAATTAAGTATTTTATTTTGCATTGTTTATTTTTTGTTTTATCTTGCTACATCGTTCTCACATAATGTACCGAGACGGTTTATTTTAACTACTTACTAGGTTTTTAAATTGTTGATATAATCTTTTACTCTGGACGCTCTTAACGTGCACGTATTTCTACATCGTTCTCACATATATGTATAATCTCAACATAAATGATGTAACGGTTTTGTAAAAATATACTGATTTAAAAGAGTGTCCATGGAGTTTCTTGCCCGTTCTTCTCTATAGAGATCTTCGCTAGGGAATGGGCAACTACAGTACTTTCACAGATTTTATGCCTTGTGACTGGGACTGTTGCTACATTACATTGTTATCTTTGTCGACAGTTCAAGAGTGCCTGTAACTGGCCTACTTGAAATAAATGCTTTGATTTTGATGATATTCAAGCTTAAAACGAATATACAGACTTAGTTAATTGGATTGTTTAATATAGCTACACATGCTTTTCTTTTCCTATTTGAAAAACCCGTACACGATACAATATTAATTAAACAACTAGGTACGTATTACGTTCTACCGCCTTCTCTACCAGCTGACCCCTTTTCAACGTTATAACTCGGGGCATAAGGGTGAGGAGCTCATGCCAGGGCTGCGGGACTGTTCGAAAGAGATACCGCGGCTCTGGAACACAAAGGGCAAGGAAGGAACATGGATGTGTTTTAGTCAGTACAAGTCTGACACTCCCTTCCGCTGTGCCCAGAGCGGGAGAAGTCATTTGATGATTTTCAAACCAATGGTGAGGGGCTACTCTACTTCTATCGTCAAATCTCACTTCACGTTCCGAACTAAATGTTGCATGCCTAGTGCAGAATATGGTGACACTAACAACTTCCTGTTCTTCAAAAACCCACCTGTATAACTATCCATATTTGCAATAAATTAATGTCCTATCGGAGCATGAGACAGAGGGAAGAGACGCTGCAGCTGTGTCTGTGATCAAATGTGCGCACTATCATATCTCCCACGTCAAAGGCTAGTGTCCGCTGATAGTGGCTGCCATAACCGCAATTCGATCAGGACGACCAATACTATTACACGCCGTATCATCTAAAGTAACTAGACCTGGTTGCCGACTGTCCGTACGTCGGTTGAAGGTCTTTACCATGTCACCACTGCTTTCGAAAAGTGTGACATTGTGAGGAAACCTGAATATCGTAAAACAAACGTCTGCTCCGTTGGTCTAGTGGTCGCAAGCGCGACTACTGAGCATGAGGTACTGGGTTTATTTCGCGGTCGTGCAAAGTGTTATTTAGTTTTTCCATCTGGAATTTCTCAGTAGCAGCCACGGTGTATGTATTTGTGCCCGGTTGATGGCAATTAAAATTTAACTTTCGAAATGTAAGTGTATTATTTGACGGCACGGTTGGCGCAGTGGCTGAGCGATTGGCTGCTGCGCTGAGTGTCGCGGGTTTGATTCCCGCACGGAACAAATATTTGTATGGCCTACAAATAGTTGTTCCGGGTCTGGCTGTTTGTGTATGTGAATTTAAATGTTTGTAAACACACCTACGATACAGGAGAAATTCCTAGTGTGGCGCAACGTTTTTTTTTTTAAAAAAAAAAAGGTACACCCTTTTTTTTCATATGGGAAATCATCAAATGACTTCTCCCGCTCTGGGCAGAGCGGAAGGGAGTGTCAGACTTGTACTGACTAAAACCCATCCATGTTCTTTCTTTGCCCTTTGTGTTCCAGGGCCGCGGTATCTCTTTCGAACAGTCCCGCAGCCCACTATTAGGTACACCTCTGCCCAACCTTTCGGGGATTACAGGCGTGATGTTATGTTATGTTAAGTAGGACTCCATAATGTGGTAAACGTTTTCGATGATTACATACACACGTTTACCGTCGCTGGCGGCTCAGTGTGATTTGTCAAAGCGTCTTATCAGGCTGCCTATCAAGCATTTATTCTGAAAATAAACAGAAGGAAAAAATATTCTCCATCGTTGCGAAAAAACAGATGAGCGGGCACGAGGGAAATAACATAGGGGAAGGTGTCCATCTTCGTTCGTTTTATCTTGAATTGCTAGATGTTTTTGATATGGTTCTTGTATTTTTTATGGCTTTTTTGTTCCTCTAAGGTTAATTTTTTTGGAATGAAGAATGAGGAAAATGACCTGAAGGTTTTGAGGATGAATGCGGATGGCTATACAAGTAGGAGAAGACCAGTGAAAACAGTGAATGGATAATGTTAAAGATGCTCTATAATAGAGAAACATGGAAGGATTTGGATGTGAAAGCAGCAAGCAGTGACGTGGTCTTCTGAAACCTATCCTTCTTTTTTTTATAATAACCTTGTTCTGTCCCACTGCTGGGCATTCCTTTCCAACTCGCCCGGTTTTTTGCCTTCTCCAGCCAATCAGTCAGGAACCTATCCAAATCGTTATGCCAGTGTTTCTTGGGCCTGCCTCGGTGTCGACGACCAACTTCAGGCACCCACTGTGAGACGATTTGTGGCCGTCTGTACCGACACATCCTGGAAATGTGACCCACTCAACCGCATTTTAACCTCGCAGACTTATCACCAACATCGGCGATGTCTCTCTTGGAGCGTATTGTGGTGTAGCGCATTCAATCGGTGAGTTTGATATTTAAAATGCTACGCTCCATCAAAATTTGGCAAAACTTGAGTTTTGGCTTCTGAGCTTCCATTGACGACCAAGTCTGAGTGCCTTAGACTGATGGATAGACAGAATACACATGTCGACAAGCTGAAGGACCAGTATCTTCTCCAGGCATATTCGACACGACAGTCGATCTCTTTGTCTATCCTTCTTATTAAAATTCATTTTAAAAGATCTTCTAAAGCTATGTAAATATCACCCGAGACCTAGGTAAATAATAGTTCTATTCATCCCCCCCATTACACAATCCTAGGTACAGTAGCATTGTTTCGCACAATATACCATTCCCGATGCGACGGGACGTGACAGCAATGCTAAGTGGTGCACGTTCGTGGTTAAACTATCGATAAATATTTGTGGGGCACGGTACACCACTAGTGCTTCGAGGTCTGGCAGCTGGCATTATTTGTGTATAGGGTGTTTAATGTGATGGAGTAAATTTAAATTAACTCTATCGTTATTTATGCACCGTCTCAGCTTGGTGGACATAGCGCCAAAAGCGCCGAGTAAACGTAACGTTAAGTAATTCGAACAATTCATAAATTTAAAATACTGGTTTCGGGTTTTAATAAGATTTTAAAATTCTATTCATATCTATGGGTGATAGATACTGTTTGCGGTTTTTGCAAATATTTAAACCAAAACGCTTAAGTATATTATGTCACTACATATTCTGCCGTTGCCGTAGTTGTGCCCTTTTTCCTTAAAAAAGGGCACAACTAACATTTTTTCAGAAATTGAGTTATATACATATTCGGAATCAGAAAAAAAAGGCAATTTTGCCAGAATTTTTAACTCAATTAAAAAAAAAAAAGTCAATTGTGCCCTTTTTCCTTATGACGGCAGTATTATAAAACAAAGTCCTTCGCCGCGTCTGTCTGTCTGTTCGCAATAAACTCAAGAACTACTCCACCGATTTCCTGTTGTTATCACCAATGGATAGAGTGGTTCTCGAGGAAGGTTTAAGTATATAATTTGTCAAGTTTTTGCATAAATTGGCTAAAATATAATGATATTTCCCATGGGTTGCGGGAACGGGATCAAAATTTCATAATTACTTTTGGTCGCAATAACCGACATTCACGTGGGTGAAGCCTTGTTAATAGCTAGTATCTTCATCATCACCATTTCAGCCGGAAGACTGCTGGACATAGGCCTCCCCCAAGTGTCGCCTCATTGACGCGAGTCGCACGGGACCGCCCGTGCGACTCGCATCCAGCGGATCCCTGCAACCCTCACCAGGTCATCGGTCCACCTAGTGGGAGGCCTTCCAACGCAACGTCTTCCGGTTCGCGGTCGCCAATCCAGAACTTTACGGCCCCATCAGCCATCCGTTCTGCGAGCAATGTGCCCTGCCCACTGCCACTTAAGTGTGTGTGTTGCCAGTGATTACATACGGGACCGAAACGTGGTCGCTCACAATGGGTCTCATCAGAAGGCTTAAAGTCACCCAAAGGGCAATGAAGAGGGCTATACTCGGAGTTTCCTTGCGTGATCGAATCAGAAATGAGGACATCCGCATGAGAACCAAGGTTACCGACGTAGCCCGAAGAATTGTCAGTTAGTATAAATAAATCAAATAAAGGGATTTGACTTTAATACCCGGCCAGGCTTTATACAAAGAACCCTTCGTTTAACTATCATAATTTTAACGATGTTTAAATCACTTGTCACACGTTGTTGTTACAATGGAGTTTACAATTCTCTAGTGAAATGGTTAATTAGGCGAGAGTGCTCAATCGACAACTTCATCATCTCTTACATCATCATCATCATCATCAAACCCTTCATCTATAAAACCCTGGATAACCCCCGGAATTTTAAGATGTATTAGAACATACATACATACATACATAAACTCACGCCCTTTTCCCATGGGGGTAGGCAGAAACCACAGAACGCCACCTGCTACGATCCTTACATACTCCTTTTGCCTCGTCCACGTTCATACATCTGGTCATACACGCACGCCGGTTGCGAGAACTACGCACCTGACCTTTCTGAAGAACCTCACCAATGAGGTCAGCGTATGTTCTTCTAGGGCGTCCCCTCCCGGCGTTGCCACTCACATCTGCCTTGTAAATACCTTTTGTTAGTCGCCTTTCACTCATCCTCTCCACATGACCAAACCATCTAAGCATACTTTTTTCAATTTTTGTCACTACATCTTCTTTTAAGCCGCAACGTTTCCGTATAACCTCATTCCTCACTTTATCATTCAGAGTTACACCACACATGCTTCGCAAGGAACGCATTTCCACAGCATTAATTCTACTTTCATGCCTCGTCTGCCATACCCAACACTCACTTCCATACATAAGTGTTGGCACCAGCACACCATTGTGAACAGCCAGACGAGCCTTATTTGACATCGATTGGTTGGTCACAATCGTATGTATAGCACCATTCACTTTATTTCCCGCATTTACTCTCCTTTCCACGTCTTCGTCAATCTTTCCATCTCTTGTAAACATACTGCCCAAATATACAAACTCATTCACTTGCTCCACACTCTTATCATTTATTTTCACATCACACACCGATACATCCTCTTTTCTTTCAAACACCATAACCTTGGTCTTATTCACATTTACATTCATCCCTTTTCTCTTAAATGCTTCACTCATTACAGTTACCATATCTTGCAACTGTTCCGCTGAAGATGCAAGAATAACTTGATCATCTGCGTACAGAAGGCATTTGACAGGCAACTCATTCATCCTCAATCCACACTCACTTTCTCTTAAATCTGTCAAACAACTATCCATGTATAGGTTGAACAGCCAAGGAGACGCTACACAGCCCTGTCTAACACCTCTTGAGATGCAGAACCAGTCAGTGTATGCCCCATTTATCCTAACACAAGCACTAGAATCTTTGTATAAAGATTTCAGTGTTCGTACCAAGCAACTGTTCACACCATACATGGATAGAGTCGACCACAGCTCTTCCCTCCACACACTGTCATAGGCCTTCTCCAAGTCTACGAAAGCACAGTAGACGCTCTTGTGCTTTGCCAGATGTTTTTCAGCTATGCACCTTAAGGAAAAGATCTGATCCATACAACCCATTCCCTCTCTAAATCCTGCTTGCACATCCCAAATTTTCTCATCTGTCATTCTTATCACCCTGTTAATCAACACCTTTGCATACAGTTTGCCAACAACGCTCAAAAGACTAATGCCGCGGTAGTTTTTACACTCCTGCTGTGACCCTTTTCCCTTATATAGTGGAACAATCATCACGTCATCCGGCACGCGACCATATTTCCAACACATATTAAAGATCCGGCACAACAGGCTTGCTACCACCCCGTCACCGCTCTTCAACATTTCGACAGACACTCTGTCATACCCTGCAGCTTTCCCAACTTTCATACCTCTCATTGCTCTTACAATCTCATCCATTTCTATTTCATTCTCTTCAGTTGTATCTGATCTGGGTCTTCTGAACTGGCTTCCGCCCAGCTACCCACTCCTTGCACACTATCCTGAACACTAAACAAACTTTCAAAATATCCCTTCCAGCGTTCCAAAACCTTACATTCTTCGCTTAGTAAGCATCCGTCCTCTGCTCTGTATTAGAAATAGAAACCATATGCAAAAGAAGTTAAGAAATGACCCACATAATGATATATTAAAAATTAGTTATAAAAGATATCGAAATTATTGCAATCAATTAATTAAAAAACTGAAATGCAGGTACGAGAGGGCATAATTAGCAAATTCCACCACGAATAGTAAGAGACTTTGGTCAAATATTAAAAACATAACTCATATGAAGCAATCTATTGCAGATAGTAGTAAACTTCTAGAAGTAATGGCGTCAATTGACGCAGTAAATCATGTTAATGAGTATTTTGCATTTGCAGTTTTTGGTAAACAACTTGCAGAAAACATTTTGCCAGATTCTAGATCAGAGGCTGCGGCTGACTTGGGAGCAGATAATACTCAAATGACATCATTTGTTCTCTTAGAGACAGACTTAGACGAGGTACACTATTTGCTCATGAATTTAAAATCGAGTAGTGTCAGTAAATCAACTGAAGATGCAGTAACGGCTATAACAGCACTCATTACTGAAAACCTTGATCCTTGATGGGGAAGAAATGCCTTACAGTTTTTCTCGACCTAAAGAAAGCTTTTGACACTGTCTCTGTTCCCATTCTCGTGCGTAGGCTAGAATACATAGGAATAAGAGGCACACCCCTGGAATTACTCAAAAGCTACCTAACTCATCGAACGCAAAAAGTTAAAATTAGTCTACATACTAGCAGAGACACTAATATCACATTCGGTGTACCACAGGGGAGCGTTCTTGGACCCACCTTGTTTCTAATCTACATCAATGGCCTATGTGGTTTGGAGGCAAGTGGGGCCCGGATCTTTTCCTTTGCTGATGAGACTGCCATGGTCTTTATAGATGAAAATTGGGATTCCGTGCGGAAGAACACGGAAGTTGGACTATCTAGAGTTGATTCCTGGCTAAGATCGAATTTACTTACGCTGAATAGCCAGAAGACTATCTATATGTGTTTTTATTTAAGTAATAGAACTCAGCCGGATACTAATTTCAATGTAAGGATACACCAGTGTCACAATAGCCAAGGCATAAATTGCGCTTGCCCGACGATCGATAAGGTAGAGAAAACGAAATACCTGGGTATTATACTTGATCAGCGACTCTCTTGACATAACCACGTTGAATTGGTTAGTAACCGTTTAAGAAAATTAGTCTGGATTTTCAAGGTGTTACGACATGTTGAACAAGTATACACTGCTCTAGCCCGATCTGTCCTAACCTATTGCATTCCTATCTGGGGGGTGCCTCTAAAACAAAACTCCTAGATGTGGAAAGATCACAGCGTGCCCTACTCAAAACTATATATTTTAAACCTTATCTTTCCCTACACACGAGCTTTATAATCTATCTAACCTCTTAACTGTCAGAAAATTATATATTCTTATTTCTGTCCTAAAAATGAACAAAACGACGGCATTTGATCATAATATTCTTAGAAAAAGAAGAAGACACGGTTGTATAGCTGGGGTTAGGGTTCGTACTGCATTTACAAGACGACAATATGCTGCCCTAACTACTTTTGTTTACAATGCCATAAACAAAAAGTTAGTTATCTACCAAAAAACACATCACGAATGTAAGAAAACCCTGACTGCATGGCTAAAGTCCCTTACATATGAAGAAACTGAGGCTCTTCTACATCCGGTTACATAATAAAATACCTTTCAGAAACTTGCTTTAAACATGAAATTAATGTTAACGCAGACTAATTTTAAAACAATTAATGTCTACTGTATACTTCACACTGATAATATGCTTTTGGTTTCCTTTTTCTCCCACCCACACCAGTCCATTTGCACTCACGCACAGCCACACACACACATTTACACACACACACACACATATACACGCATACACGCCACACTCATTTTTTTGTTTACTGTATTTTTTTTTTGTATTTATTTCTCCAGTCTAAGTTTTTGGTTAACCTACTCTGTTTTTATTTAAATTATTAACAGGCTTTGTAAAATGTTTGCGCTTTGTAATATGGAAGAGGGAGGTCTTCTGTTACAGGTATTTCCATACTTAAAAGAAGGCCTCTACAATGTATTTTTTTAAACCTGTTGATTACGAAAATAAACTTATTATTATTATTTATCATCATCAGCCTATAATGATCCCACTGCTGGGACACAGGCCTCCTCTCTATGAGAGGGAATGGGCTATAATCCACCACGCGGGCCCAGCGCGGATTGGTAGTAGTCACATGTCTTCGAATTTTTGGTTCTAGGACATGCCGGTTTCCTCACGATGTTTTCCTTCACCATTTTTGAGAGCAGTGGTGATGAAATAAATTACACAAAGTAAGGGCCTGCCTGGGTTCGAACTCACGACTTACTGTTCGTAAGTCAGGGTCGCTACCACTGGGCCAGCGCTGCTCTCTCATTTCTTAGAAGCACGTTTTAATTCCACGTGTTTGTAAGTGATGATACTAATCAATTGAGAGACAATCAATTATAAAAATGCAATAAATTCCGATCTTTTATTCTAAACTCACGTGGTTTCATTTAATCATAAAATTTATTATAATAAAGATAATTGACTATAATTCCGTCTAGCATTTAAAGAGATATGTTAATTAAAAACCACAAATATTTTAAAAAAGCTGAAGTAGTTTATTATGGTAATTACTTAGTTTAATATAATTTACCTAGTTTATTCGCAAACCGGTTTCCATTTTTGTGTGTTAATACCACCCAAGGACTCCACAAGACAAGCTCATCCTAGTAGGCGGAGTTCCTAAGCAAAATGCGTTTTTTGCGTTCTTTAAAATTAAAACTAGCTACTCACCTAGACCATAAGGAAATGTAAATACCCGTTTTTGGAAAATAAACATACATATTAAAGGGTGTAAACAGACTCTTAAAGAAGCCGAAAGGCACTTGTTCTCCCCGTCATTGCGATATTCTTTTTGTTCTAGACCATACCTGGGAACCTTCTAGTTACGGAGATATTGGGGGTCAAAGTTCCAACTTTTTCACGAGTTGTTTTTTTAAATACATGTTTTTAATGTATTTTTTTACTTAAGACCCTTTCACGGCCCCCGTACTATTCAATACATCCATCAGCACAATGTTTTGAATGCGTTACATGGAGTCATACCGTAAAACGTGATTTTTCACCTCAAAAAAAAATGTCGTTTCCCAGCAATAATTTTTGTGTAAAGTTACTTAGTTTGATGTACAGACAGCACCGCAGCAAACACATCAAGCTACTACAATCTGTCAGATTTCTTTACTAGATTTTCAACTTTATCTCTATGATATTAAGTTCAAGGTTGGTTGGGAAAAAATGACAGATTCGGGTAGGTTGACGTGCTGGCGTCTGTACATAACGCTTGGTTAACGGCTTCGTGAAGAGTCTGTTTACAACCTGTATATCTACGGGCTGGAAGAGACACCAACGCGAAAATGGTTACCAGTACATCAATCTGAGCCCCCCGCATGGAAATTTCTCATCGATTATTTCTTTAAAAACCAGCTGTTCCTACATTTTGATCAGATGTGTAGGCATTGCACTTTTGTAGGAAACAGCAGATTTTTAAGGTTCCGTACCTCAAAAGGTAAAAAAGGAACCCTTATAAGATCACTGTCTTGTCCGTCTGTCTGTTCGTGTCTCACCACCGATTTTCTCAGGAACGGGTGGACCTAGCAAGCATTAGCAATTTATACCAGATACTGATGTCCAATATTTCATATTAGGTGTATAATCAAGGTCCTGAGTAAACACAATAAAAAGATATGTACAAATTTAGATTTTCACGAAAACTTGTAAGTACTAAAATTTCCCTGGTCCAGTCCATGGTCCGGAGCGAGAGGGAATGGGACGCCGTCACCTCCTTCTGCGAAGCAGTCATGCTAGCGAAGGAGGTGGCGGAGCGTGAGAGGGAGAGAACCTCTCGTCCCAGCCGCCGCGGGAGACGCCTCGGGCGTCGGGGGTCACGTGGCGGTTTCCGGCCACCGTATACGCGGACCTGTGGACGGTGAGTAATGGGCTAGCTCGCCGCCCGTCCGTCTTTTGACGACAGGCCATGTTGACGGCGTGTTCGTGTTCCACGCGCGCCTCAAAGAGATGTCAGCAAACAGGGAGGGGCCCGCAAGGGCCGATGCCTGCCAGGGCTGCGGGCTGTTCGAAAGAGATACCGCTGCCCTGGAACACAAAGGGCAAGGAAGGAACATGGATGGGTTTTAGTCAGTACAAGTCTGACACTCCCTTCCGCTCTGCCCAGAGCGGGAGAAGTCATTTGATGATTTCCCATCCGTAAAAAAAAGTATTAAAATTTATCTTAATTTTCAACTTTTTTTATTTTTCGGAATTTTCCCTTTACTTGTGTTATAAACCCTTGCTTTTAACCAAATGTATGTACCCTATATGGTACCTAGTTCCCGTTGACCTAGAATCTCGAAATTTGGCAAGAAGCAATGTCTAACAGCACATGTAAAGGAAAAAATGTGAAAACCACAAATATGTAGTTTAATAACAAAATACCTACAAGTTTACATGGGACCCTCGGTGCGCGAGTCCAACTCGCACTGGGCCGGTTTTTTTTTTAATAACCGTTGAAAATTTTCTATGTGGCTCATCTGTTTTCAAAAACTCTTTCACTGATACACTACACTATCGCCAAGTGCCACAGAATATGTTTTTCACGCGGGCGAAGTCGTGGGTAGAACCGTCATTATCATCTCAAAACACAACATTCAACTGACATCCTTAATTACGATTGAACCTCAAGAGTAAATACTTGCAGTCGCAGAGGCGAGTGTGCCAGTTAATCTCGTCACTCACCGAATAAATGGACATAAGCCACAACACATCGGTGTTTACACATTCAAAATAGCAATTAACGGACTGTCGATCAAGTGTTAAAGACTGTCAAACCATCCTTGCCTCATCATCAATATCCTTTACATCAAACTCGATCTCATACGCATTAATCGAGCCTGTCTCCCAACAAGGTCTAATCAGATAAATGGGTTCGTAAAAATTACTCGCCGTACAATTTATAAACGGGACCGTAATCCAGTTATTCGGTAAGGTAATTAGGTCATCAATTCTGGAAGTACCAGGTTTGTACTCTTGCGGTATAATTCATTTTGGTTGGGATCAATCAAAGGGACGTAAAATGGTAAGTGTTGATCAGGTTCGTTCCCACTAGTCCTACTAAGCCATAATCCTGAAGTCGGTATTGTATATTGTTAATGGGAATCTCAAAATCAAATCTATACATATTTCGATTCATCTATACATATCGATGATCATGCAGCATGCAATAAAGATAATACTTATTCAGATTCTGGCCTCCTGGTAGTTTGTGTAAGTTTACTATCCTTGTTTCTCATATCCTACTTGTCCTCGCCAATTTCCTACTACGTAATCTTCCAGTGTAACTCGCACAAAAACCTCAGGCTATTAAAAATACTACTAGTAAATCTAAAACTGGGTAATTTGGCATTAGAACGAGTTTTGCACAGTGTGAATGTACGTAATTCGCCCAAACGTAGTTCTATGAAAACTCCAATCGTTTTAAAGTAAAATTGTGTAATAGAACAAAAGAACAAATGGGAATTTTTGGTCCCACTAGTTCTACAATTTTGTTCCACTTGAAATCGTAGGAATAGTGGGAAAAAATATCCCCATTAGTTCTATCGTAGAACTGCTTAGTAGAACTTGTTGGTGAACTCGGAGTTTCTTGCTCATTCTTCTCCATAGAGATCTACGCTTTGGAATGGGCAACTACAGTACTTTCACAAGTTATTTTGCCTTGTGTCTGTAGCTTCTTTTTCTTTGTTTTTCTGACATTCAAAAGTGCCTGTAATGGTCTAATTGAAATAAATGCTTTTGAGTTTGAGTTTGAGTTTTGAGTTTTTTGAAAACACAACACAACAACTAAGTACGCTTAGCCCTACGATATGGTATGATACAGGAGAAATTCCTGGTGAATTTCTCCTGTATCTTGGGTTGCCAACATTGAAACTCACATACACTATCTGCCAGACTCGGAACCTGTAGGTCATCCAAATATTCGTTATGTGCCGGGGATCGAACCCAACCTGTGACCTGTCCAATCTACATGGAAACTAACACAAGGATATACCGCCAATCATACCGCTTACCATCAGGACGTTCTATGACGAAGAGATTTAGCGCTATAGTTCTGCGTATCAGATATGCCACACAGTTGATAGATTTTGTATTTCAACCAGAATTCACAAGTTTCTCTAACCAAAGGTCGCTGAACTCTAGGTTGGTTTGTGAGATAAAAACTTCAGCGATCCGTCTCTTAGAAATGAATAAGACTTGTTCGAAAATAATACAAAGTATTTAGTGTTTCAGTTTATAATAAAATAAATTGAGTTTCTGTCTTCGTTTACTTTCGTATTCTTAGCTCAGATATTTAAGAATCCACGATCACAGTCTTTATTTGCTCATCAGTTTCGTCATACAAAGCGCCTTGCAATGCAACTCAACCTGGATCTCTGTCAAACTTTTCCTTTGTTTCTGGCACCATCAAGTACGAGAAAATAGCGCCGATGATAGATGCACCAGCATAGACCCAGAACACTCCAGCCAGACCAGCTACATCCTTTATTTCTTGATACCCTTTTACTGATAAGAAGTTTAGGAACCCGCCAAGAATGTTTTGGAGAGTCATGGCCACTGATTTGACGTTCAGAGGGAATATTTCTGCAATGAGAACGAAGACTAGCGACTCATAGCCTAGAATGGATAACATGCTAGTGAAGATGATGCCAACGAAAGGGATGTAACTATAGTACGTGGAAGAAGTGGGTTGTATGAAGAAGTATGCTCCAACAACGATGAGGGTTATGCCAGCGCTGAGGTGGGAGAAGATGAGCAGGGGACGACGTCCAACCTGGTCCACTATGGCTGATGAAAATATACCTGCAAATAATTGGGAGTTTTAATAGTGGCAGTAAGATGCTATCATATTATTTTAAAGTATGTTCAAGGATTCTATTAAATATAATGAACCATAATTATATCAGCTATACGCAGTTCCTATTAATAATGATTCTACGCAATATCGACAAACACTTCCTAATATCTTACCAACAAAGAATTTGACTGCTCCAAATATTATCAGCACAGTTGAAATATTCGTTCGTCCCGCTCTCTTGAACAATTCGGCCGATGTATTGTTGGATGGCAATCGATCCCAACATAATTTGGGTAATTTTCTAACCTGTTGAGTAACGAAAGATTTTAAACTGACATGGTCACTAGCACTATCAAAAAAACAAGATATTTACCATGTTTGCTTTTCATTTTGAGAGAGAGTTTATCCGAAATCATGGTGCTTGACTTGTACTCAAAATGAATAGGTGGTAAACAAAAACATGAGAAATATCTCGTTTTTAATGTTAATGATACTCTTGAATAATACCAGCCTATTTTTCCTACTGTAACGCAAGAGCCTGTTTTCATAAGGCAAAGGCAGGCGCATTCATCATCAAGCTTGCTCAAATCGGAATGGCTTAACAGACTTATGGGTTGTGGAGGTCTGATAAGCAGGCGCCATGTAAAACACGTATTCACCTGCATCCGATTAGACTGGAAGCCGACCCCAACATAGTTGGGAAATTCTAGGCAGATGATGACTTTGTCGGTGTACTTGCAAGTAGATACCTATTGTTCCTCGTATGAAAACCTGGTCGCGTAAACACGCACCTCCCCCCAGCTTGACTCTTCGACGTTTGGACCGGCCGCGTGGTGTATCCAGTTAGTACTGGGTAATACGATACCCCTTGGTAAGACTGGTTGTCAGACTTCTTAGGCCACTGACTACCTAACGACTGTCAAAGATCTACAAATGACAACCGGGACCAACGGCTTCACGTGCTCTGCGAGGCACGGAGAAAACGCCGCCGACAAAGTGCCGACCGGAAATACTTAGAAGACTTCAAAGTATATTAAAATTCTTTCAAAGTAGGTAACTGATGTATCGTTTACGACATTCTGTCAAAAAGTATTGTCGATTGGCGTATGTTTCATAGGTGTACACCAAAACACGTCATTTTAGATATTGGTGCCGATTCTCTTGTTTACAAACTAAACCAAATTTTAATTCAGTGCATCTTTTTCTTTCTATTTCATTAAGAAAAGGACAGAAGATAAATTTTAGTTTAGTCCTGTCAAACTAACCAGCGCCTGACACAAGTTTAGAGGTGATTAAAAAGTTGACTACTAAAATTACATCAAATTACGTCAGGTGCTGACTAATTTGACAGGACTAGACTAATATTTATCTTCTGCCCTTTTCATAATGAAATAGAAAGAAAAAGATGCACTCAAATTTAGTTTAGTTTGTGAACAAGGGAATCGGCACCGTTTACCATTTACTTTCAATTTTAAGTATGCAAAGGTCTACACAAAAAAGTTCGAAGTCATTATCAAATTATTCACATACACAAAATATTGTGAAAATTGTTACATTGCACTCGCAAAACAACAATATTGATCGTCAGAAGCTCAGGAAGTCAGGACACACCTTGCTATGTTATGTAGGTAGCCATTGCAACGTATGTCACTTGTGACATGTTGTTATTAGTACGACAGGGCGCGAAACCGCACGTCACGGCCGGTTTAGTGACGTATAGCGACCCGCGTCATATCCAACTTAAAGCTTATTATCTAATTAACAAATGCAGCTACACCAAAATTAAAAATACGTGTGTATAGCTGAAAATACATACAGAATCGACATATGTGAAAACTAATTACGACAACGAGTTCAAAAAATGTAAACTTGAGAATAAGTGTTGAATATCAGTAAAATATTTGTTGTAATTAAGTTTGTAGTTATTTTAGTTTAATAAGAGTCTTAATGAACCTATTTGATACCTATTTACAATTAAACTAGACCATATAAGCTTTTTGTACCTACCCATAAGTCCTTACTTGGAATGTTCTGAAGAACACATTTAACCACAAGAATCAACCTCTTTCCTCCTCAATAGGTAATGATTTTACATTCATATTTTCACTGTCTTATATTTTGTAATTATATTTATGTTTTTTAATGATAATAATGAACTTATTTCCATAATCACGAGCACTAAATTACACAAAAAAAAAAAAAAACATACGAAAATGACCACAAAGCAACATGACAACATGGCGGAATACCTAATTTTTTTCATATCGATATTATCGTTTCAACAGACTTAGCACCCACGACATTTATAGATATTCGTAAAGCTAATTACGTTAGCTACAATCGGGGGATTGAAAAGAAACCAAAGATGATTTACTTAATTTAATTTTAAAATAAAAGAGTTACATTAATTATATCCTAAATTAGCCTAGCTCCTATTCGAAGTGTGAATATGGAATGATATCTAAAGATAATGAATAAATAATGAATCTTCTTAGATTATGATTATTAACTAATCTAGGTACGTGCGTTTGTGACAGAAGGTGAGCTATAGATGGCTAATAGACTAAAATTGTTGTTAATTTTTAGTAAAATACTATCAGCGTCAGAAAGATTGGATTCTATAGTGATGATACTGCTATTCTAGCCTGAACTTGTGTAGACCACAATACCACCATTTTTGTTTACTTGATTAATTGTTCTGTGAGCGCTATAACCATGTAAGTCTTCTATAATAGTGCCATCAGACAGCCAACATTCAGTGAGTATTATAATGTCGGTATCTGAGTTTAACCCTCTGTGTGCCTAGTTTTTGTAAAAACGGTCACAAGCCACTGCCTACCAAGCTTTTACCTATATTGTTGATTTCCGACGGACAAATGATGACGGATGATTTATGTTTTTAACTTAGAATTAACTTTTTATGATGATAGTAATAAATCCGATTACATACGATAACCTTCATCTCAAAAATGTTTTGATAACTTGATTCACTAGCATCCGAAACGCGGAAGAGGACACAAGAGTCGAGTGTGATTTTTCAAACTATTCTTCTAAAATATACAGTTTGTCATGAATTTGATGAAAAAATAGCATTTTTAGATAATAATAGAAATGCACAAACATGAAGGTTAAAATGTCTGGTTCATATTGATAAGTACATGGTTTATCCAAGTCTACGTAAAGTGTTTTGTGAGTAATTTTTATATTTTGAGTGCACGTAACATTGTGAGATGGCGGAAAGGAGACATGCTCAATATTTAGTGACAGCCGCCGGTGAGTTCAATTATTTTGTATTATATCACTGTTTTTCTACTTCAGTAATTCACAGGTCTACTTGCTTAGCGTGAGTGGACCGGTGCCCTAAATTTGATGTGTATCCCACACAATATTGGGGTGCTGAAAACCGACTCCACTCAATGAGCTCTACCTTCTAGTAGGAACACCACCTGCCGTACGAAGGAATATCGCATGCACGCTGGGAAAAAGCTTGCGATTCCCAACATCCCCTATACGACTACACGACGACCTCGGGTAGGCTTCAAAGTCGTAATAGCTTCTCACGCTATACACAGGCCATCCAGAATAAACCATCAAATCGACTGTCCCTAGGTAAACTGTCGAAGGTGAAAAATACTTACCTTACACGGCAACCATTTGAATTTTATTTTATGGATAACTGTTATTAATGACTATCATTTCAGCGTTCACGGGTTCCCTATATTAGTTCGAAATATTTTTTTATACAGATATATTCATTAATGACTAATTTACCTAAGGCCAGTCGAAATGTGAGAAGCAAAATGTGGGAACAGAAGTACCCTTCTCTTCCTGACTCCACCAGATCCAGGAAACATTTACCTCCCGTCAGATGCACACAGCTCATACTAAGTATTTTCACTTTTTTATTTCGTCATTTATTTTTATTTTGTATCTTTTTTTATTCTGTGTGCTGAATGCACTGACGTCAAATAAACTTTATTTTTTCCTGGACATGATTTACAGTAATCTATATGGAAGGGACTTGATAGCGCACCCAAATAGGCCGCTGCAAAACATATACTGGCAAAATTCTTTGGGGATTCAAGATCCTACCGAAACTCAGTGTGAATGCCGTGCTCCCGACCAGGCCATGGCCCACCACATTACCCTGCGTTTACACTGAAACCCCGCTTTTGCCTTCGATCTTGACGTATATTACGTATATAAAGACTTGTCGTATATAATAAAAATAAATAGCAATAAATATACAACAAGTCTTTATAACTCGTGTGGGGATAAAATGAATAAGATAAACTAAAATCGAAGGCACAATATCTAGAACACATGTTTTAAACCACAGAGTAAACGCAGGGTTAGAGGACTTAAAATATGCTACAGACGAGACGCCGCGATTAACGTGTTCTACTGACCCCAGGAAATTTAATGAGTCCTACCATCGATACGAAATGAGAAGAAGAAGCATAAAGGAACAATATCTGAACATTCATCTCTTAAAGTGGTTACATAGAGTATGAACGTTTGTACGGAAGCCCGTCATTTCTGCGAATGAAGAATCCCATTGCCTTGATTGGATTTTTCATAAGTAAAGATGCAAAAAAAAACTTGACATATGTATATAGATTGTAAGTGTGTATAAAAATCTTTTTTTTGTGAATTTTTTTTCTTGTTATTATACCCGTCTTTTGTGAATAATTACTTATCATCAGATCGCAGTATGGTCGATAAATATTCAAGGGTGTTTTTTGTGTGGCACCACTGTGCCACACAAAAAACCCCCTTGAATATTTATCGACCAACCCGCTGGTAGGCCTCGCAAGGTACTGACCGAACTCGAGGTCACGGGAACCCATTGGATGCTGGTAGCGCTCTAACGCGGAGGCGATGCTTGGGGAAAGGACGAACAGTGTAAGGGAAGTTAATCAATCAAACTGTTACTATGGATTCAGCGTTTGTTTCTAGATAACCTAGAAAAAAACATACATAGTTGCAATACTTGTACGGTCAAAACGTATAGAAGAGCTGATTATTCTAGTTATGATTACTGACAGAGAATTTCAATCCTAGTGGGTAATTCGTTTGTCCCTTTCACCTTATGAACACAGTATTGTAAGGTGCGGTGTTGATGGTAAATGAAACAGATATATTTCATAGGATAGTGCATATAAAAGTACAAATGTACTCGGTCCCATTTTCACTAATATTTTTCGTAACTCATCGAATGGCATATGAATTATGAAGTCACACTCAACGTCTCCAGTTCGCGCAGCGCTTATAGATTCCTATGGCAGGGTCGCCATGTAAGGTGCGGTGTTAATGGTAAATGAAACTACCAAATGCTTAAATGATATATTTCATAGGATAGTGCATATAAATGGTTACAAAGGTGCATAGATTATAGTATTACAGATCTTGAAGTAGGTAATGAATATAAGTCTTGCAGTATGTACAGACACCAGCAGGTCAAGCTACCCGTAACTGTCAATTTTCCCATTCAACCTCGAATCTAATGCTCTTGAGATAAAGTTGAAAATCTATTAAAGAAAATTGTCAGATTGTAGTAGCTTGATGTGCTGGCGTCAACGTAAACGTCTTATAAGGACGTGATGATGGTGATGACGCTGATACTGTTCCTATTGTTCCAGTGTCACTGGCTGCTGTGGTGGCAGGATTCTCACTTGCTTGGAGCACCCCTGTAATACCGAAGTTCCACAACAATGAGACCAGCATCAATATTACAGATGTAAGGTTCTACACGGCCTGTCGTCAAAAGACAGACGGACATAGCAATGCATATGTGCTAGCCCATTACTCACCGTCCACAGGTCCGCGTCTACGGTAGCCGGAAACCACCACGTGACCCTCGACGCCCGGGGCGTCTCCCGCGGCGGCTGGGACAAGAAGTTCTCTCCCTCTCACGCTCCACCACCTCCTTCGCTAGCATGACTGCTTCGCAGAAGGAGGTGACGGCGTCCCATTCCCTCTCGCTCCGGACTATGGATTAAACCAGGGCCGGACGCGATAGGTCGCCGCCGCCGATCGCCTCTACGAGGACACGGTGGTGCTCCGCCCAAGCAGCATTGCGTACCTTACAGTCTGATTATGCATTCGCCGTGCGACCACAAATTCTCACAGGTTTTAAGAGTAAATTATTTTGTTTCAAGCTTGTTGCCTTGCCGAGGTAATATTTGGCGCTGTTCTGGTGGTTTGGGAACAGTGTGGCAAGCTTGTTGCAAAATATGCCAGGAGACCATCTAGTGTGACCATATAGAAATTAAAATAGCTGTCGAAATCATTCACAGAAAGAGATATCATGGGTGGCTGCTCTATCATCCCCTGGCTTCATGACTGGCAGCCTGGTGACGAGGTTCATTTCCGATGGATTCGGGAGACGAGCCGTTATTTTGAGCAGTGCTTTGCCCTTCGTTATTGGAACGGTGAGTGAAACAATTAAATCATTTGAATTACACGCATGGTCCTCACACAATTTTTGATGATTGTGAATTTGTTTCAGTGGTTATGTTGCGTGCGTCTACTCTGTGGTACCTTTTTTCTACAAAAAAAGTTGGAACTTTGACCCCCAATATCTCTGTAATAAGGTTAAGGTTCCCAGGCATGGTCTAGAACAAAAATATAATTGCAATGCCGGAGAGAACAAGTGCCTTTTGGCTTCGTTAAGAGTCCTTTTACACCCTTTATACCTCCTTATAAGCAACTGTCAAACGAATATGAACATTAACTTTATTCAGTTGTGGCTCATTTTTCTATGAAACGCCACTTAGTTTGCGTTAAGTCAAAGTTTACTGTGGTTTTGTAAACAAGCGACGACGTGTAAACGGATTTACCATATATAATGTAATTTTATCCTACTTTGAATTACATATTTTGTATTGAAATCTAAACCCGCTTTGATTATATTCGCTCGAAATGGACTGACTTCGTGATATTATTATTTTCAGGTAATTGTTTTAAGCACTGCGACAGCGTGGTGTCTTTACATAACGCGTTTCCTATGGGGAGCTGGCAACGGCATGGTAGCAACCGTGAGTAAATTACTAGTAGAAGATGCATTTTCAACATGGTCAAAATTATCAATATTACATAACATCACGCCTATAATCCCGAAGGGTTAGGCAGAGGTGTATTTATTTATTTTATTTATTAAAACTTTATGCACATAATGTACAAAGGCGGACTTAATGCCTTGAGCATTTTCTACCAGTCTACCTTAGGGTGATGCAGAGACAAAACAGTAGGTGCAATTGTATAGAAAATTTCCAAGAATAAAATATAATAATAAATACATAAATACATACATACAACAAAATATACAAAGTAAAGAGAGATATAAAAATACATAGATGAAGAAAAACAACAAATTAATTGTGAGACGACCAACGAGTCTACCAACTTCTTATGAAAGTGTTCACGAACTTTTACCTTAAAAGTGAACCGACTGGTTGCCGTCCTGATATTCAGAGGGAGCGCATTCCAAAGGAAAGCCGCTTGGACAAGAAAAGAAGATTTAAGAAAACCAGGGCGGTGAGTAGGACATCGTAGAAGACGATTATTAGAAGATCGAAGAGTCTTGCTGTGCGCAGAGCATAAATATTGGAAGTGAGAAGTCAGATAAGAAGGAGAAGTGGGTTTGTCTAGAAGATAAAACAAGGTTGTCAAAGCCCTTAACGCTCTGCGCTGTCTGATGGGTAACCATTTTAAGCGTGACCTATGTGCGGACACATGATCATACTTACGAAGATTACGAATCGAATGCAGTTATTTAGAAGTCGGTCAAGTTTATTGAGGAGATCTGCATTCAGGTCATAGTAACACACATCGCCATAGTCAAGTGTAGGGAAGATAAGGGACTGAACCAACATTACCTTTATGTGTGATGGGATAATATTTTTCAATCTATAAAGCGACCGCAACGTCCCAGTGAGTATTTTGCTCACAATCGCAACCTGCTTACGCCAGTCCAGGCAAGTGTCAACATACAAACCCAGGTCCTTGACATCGGAGCAAAAAGGAATGACAGTGCCTTCAAAAGTTACCGGCGCTACCGTTAAACCATTCAGCCTCCGTAAGCTATAATAATAGCCTGACACTTGATTGGGTTAACGGCTACCCCGAAACGATCAGACCAGTTTTTCACCACTGCGGTTTAGCTCCTCAATCGCATCAGATAAGTTGTCAATACCCGCCCGACTGTAGAGCTGTAAATCATCAGCGTAAAGACGATACGCACACTGAAACTCGGATCAGAAGTGGAGATAAAATACCGCCTTGAGGGACGCCAGCATCAAGATCACACCAGCTGGAAGAAGAGTCTCTCGCAAGAACCGACTGCTGACGCCCCTGAAGATAGAAAGAAAACCAACGCAAAACCTCAGGAACCATTCGATAGGAGAGGATGGATAAAAGGACTTCGTGACTGACGATTTTATATATATAATATTAATAGTACGTATTTCGCCAGTTATGTTTGAGCCCCATGTAATAGGAGGCGAGCCTAATTCCATCAACCGGGCGCAAGTCCAGACTAATTATAGACTAGTAATTATCAATATTGTTATCCCTTAAAAAGTTCTCCAGTGAAAACTCAAGTTTACGTGAAAGAGTACGTGTTTCGCTTCAGTTTAGACCAAAGTCTTTCATGTGTCATTCTTCTTCACGCTTTCAATAACTTCTCTTTACAGGTGGCAGCCATGTACATGGCAGAGATATCAGACAAAGAGATCAGAGGTAAACTCACATCGTCCATTCGCTACATGCAATATTTTGGCAGTTTCCTCATCATGTCCGTCGGTCCCTTTGTCTCGTACCACACCATTAGCTACATGCTGCTGGTTCTGCCGATATGCTACTTCATCGCCTGCTGCTTCATACCTGAGAGTCCGTATTATCTGTTGAAAGAAGGAAACGTAAAAGGAGCGAGAGCTTCCCTGATCACGTTAAGCGCGAATAAGGATGAAAAGGTGAGAGTATACCGGATTGCTAGTATAATTATGAAATGCTTCTCCTTGCTGCTTAAGGGCAAATTGAACCGAGGAAATAATAAAATTAATCTGAACTTATCTATCGCTGACCTGTTGAATATTTTCACACAACAAGTACATAAAATATATAAAGAAATGGTATACCTATCTTCCACCAAAAGCTGGTCACCCAACCATCATTTGGAGTGTCAGCGGGGTGCGCCTATTTATGGCGTTTTTCTTATACTGATTTCACAAATGTAACTATAATTTTTGAAGGTAATAGAGGAGCGGTTAACTTCCATGATGGTGGATGTTAAGAAGGAGACGCTTCGCTCAGGTTCTATCAAAGAGCTGTTTACTGGGAAGCAATACCGCAAGGCACTTATCATTTGTATAGGTTAGTATCTACAGATGAGTATTAATAGTAACGATACCAGCCTATTTGTCCCACTACTGCGCAAGAGCCTGTTTTCATAAGGCGAAGGCAGGCGCATTCATCATCACGCTTGCTCAAATTGGAATGGCTTTTACTGACTTATGGATATGAGTTATTATAAATCCTAGTTTCCTTCCGGTGTTATTCTTCACCGATGTATAAATTGGTACAGTCACTTGCCTGATTTTGAACCCAGAACATCGTGCATGAGAAACGAAGGCTCAAGATGATGAATGAATAGTAATAGCTAACATTAATTTGTTGTTACATTTCATGTATCTTACGGATTCCATACAAGCTAATGCGACGTGCATTCCGATTCACCACCCGACCGCGCGGGTGAGTGGTTCCATGTGATAATTGCTAAATACATATAATTATTCAAGAGTATCATTAACATTAAAAACGAGATATTTATCATGTTTTTGTTTACCACCTATTTATTTTGAGTACATAATATTTCGGAGCTGTTTCAAGCAGTCAAAATGAAAAGCAAATATGGTAATTATTTCGTTTTTTAGTGTTAATGATAGCGTTAGTGACCATGTCAGTTTGAAATCTTTCGTTACTCAACAGGTTTGAAAATTACCAAAATTATGTCGGGATCGATTGCCATCCAACAATACATCGGCCGAATTGTTCAAGAGAGCGGGACGAACGTCAATATTTCAACTGTGCTGATAATATTTGGAGCAGTCAAATTCTTTGTTGGTAAGATATTAGGAAGTGTTTGTCGATATTGCGTAGAATCATTATTAATAAGAACTGCCCATAGCTGATATAATTATGGTTCATTATATTTAATAGAATCCTTGAACATACTTTAAAATAATATAATAGCATCTTACTGTCACTATTAAAACTCCCAATTATTTGCAGGTATATTTTCATCAGCCATAGTGGACAAGGTTGGACGTCGTCCCCTGCTCATCTTCTCCCACCTCAGCGCTGGCATAACCCTCATCGTTGTTGGAGCGTACTTCTTCATTCAACCCACTTCTTCCACGTACTATAGTTACATCCCTTTCGTCGGCATCATCTTCACTAGCATGTTATCCATTCTAGGCTATGAGTCGCTAGTCTTCGTTCTCATTGCAGAAATATTCCCTCTGAACGTCAAATCAGTGGCCATGACTCTCCAAAACATTCTTGGCGGGTTCCTAAACTTCTTATCAGTAAAAGGGTATCAAGAAATAAAGGATGTAGCTGGTCTGGCTGGAGTGTTCTGGGTCTATGCTGGTGCATCTATCATCGGCGCTATTTTCTCGTACTTGATGGTGCCAGAAACAAAGGGTAAAAGTTTGAGAGAGATTCAGATTGAGTTGCAAGGCGCTTTGTATAACGAAACTGTTGAGCAAATAAAGACTGTGATCGTGGATGAAGGTCCTGAACTAACTGAGCTTAATGAGCTGGAACGTGGATACTTGAGCTCAGCAACAGTCGGTGATACGAAGGAAGGTGATAAATGAAATCGAAGCGATTTATTACAGTAATCTAAAGCTGGGTATTACAATACTTAGGATAATTTTAACTTGGAAGTAATAACTTAAATAGTTTTTACGGAAAGTTGTGAAAGCATAATATTAAATACACAAAAATGTTATGTAGATCACGAAAGCAAACGAAGACGGAAACTCAATTTATTTTAATTATAAACTGAAACACTAAATACTTTGTATTATTTCGGACAAGTCTTATTAACTTCTAAGAGACGGATCGCTGAAGTTTCTCTCTCACATCTGTTCATCTCACAAACCAACCTAGAAGTTCAGCGACCTTTGGTTAGAGAAACTTGTGAATTCTGGTTGAAATACAAAATCTACCAACTGTGTGGCATATCTGATGCGCAGAACTATAGCGCTAAATCCTCATAGAACGTCCTGATGGTAAGCGGTATGATTGGCGGAATGTCCTGCTGTTAGTTTCCATGTAGATCGGACAGGTCAAAGACTGGGTTCGATCCCCGGCACATAACAAATATTTATATGACCTACAGGTAGTTGTTCCGGGACTGGCTGTTAGTGTATGTGAGTCAAAATATTGGTAAATGCACCCATGATACAGGAGAAATTCCTGGTGTGTAGGGTTAAGTATTGAAAAAATAATATTGTTGTTGTGTTATGTGTGCGATTGCCTCCTTGGTCGAGTGGTCTCAAGCGCGACTACTGAGCTCCCTCTTCTGGATTTTTGGTTGGTTAATGGCAATAGGGTCGCCCCCTATTACATGGGATCTAGATATAATTGGCGAAAAAAGGATGCATCTCTGCCTAACCCGGAGGATTACAGGCGTGATGTTATGTATGTGTACTCCCGGCACAGCATCGGGAAATAATAGGTCTGCCGACCAACGGTTCGTTCCCACTAGTTCTACTAAGCAGGTCTACGGTACGATTTCAGGTGGAACAAAATTGTAGAACTAGTGGGGCCAAAAATTCCCATTTCTTCTATTGTTCTATTACACAATTCTACTTTAAAACAAATGGGGTTTTTGTTCTCATAGTACTACGTTTTGGCGAAGTTGGTACATTCACACTGTGCAAAACTCGCTCTAATGCGAAATTACCCAGTATTCGATTTGCTAGGTGTATATTAAATAGCCTGAGGTTACTGTGCGAGTTTACATTCGAAGATTACATAGTAGGACATTGGCAAGGACAAGTAGGATATGAGAAACAAGGAAAGTAAACTCACACAAACTACCAGGAGGCCAGAATCTGAAGAAGTATTATTTTTATTGCATGCTGCATGATCATTGAAATGTATATAGATTGGTTGTGACATTCCTGTTAACAATAAACAAATACCTCCTTCAGGGGAGGGTTTGTATTTATGCTTTTGAGCAACGACGTTTGCTTTGCTTGCCTGGTAGTGTAGATTCAGACCTAGAGGGTAGGATGGTGTGGTTTTGAGGGAGAGCGCTACAGTCGTGTAGATCCTCAAGGCAAGTCCGGTCGGTTTACCTTCCCGTGGTTGCCACCCCGTTCTTGGTCTAATTCCCTAAGATAAGACGGAACTATACCACCAGGCGATTTAACGCAGGGGTGGCGAGGTCATGCCCCTGGGTGTCTACCATCTAACCCCCTGGGTGTGCGCCAATCATACACCTTACCATTCTATGAAGAAGAGATTGAGCGCTATAGTTCTAAAAATCAGATATGCCACACAGTTGATAGATTTTGTATTTAACCAGAATTCACAAGTTTCTCTAACTAAAGGTCACTCAAAAAAAACTCAAATTCAAAAGCATTTATTTCAATTAGACCATTACAGGCACTTTTGAATGTCAGAAAAACAAAGAAGGCTAAGCTACAGTCACAGACACAAGGCATAATAACTTGTGAAGGTACTTTAGTGGCTCATTCCAAAGCGTAGATCTCTATGGAGAAGAATGGGCAAGAAACTCCATGGACACTCTTTTCAATCATCAAATATATCGAAATATTGTTACAAAATCTTGGTTACATCATTCATGTTGAGATTATATATTATTATATACTAGCTGATGCCCGCGGCTTCGCCTGCGTGGATGTCGGTTATCGCGACCAAAAGTAATCATGATGATCCCATTCCCTCAACTCATGGGAATCTAGTTTGCCCATTTTCAAAGTATTAAAATGGATATAGTATATTATCCTTAAGAGATAGACATAAGCCATAGCGGATTTTTCTGTAGACCTATATAAGATATACAATTCTACCATTCATCATTTTGTTATATCTTAAAGGGCAGCGTTTTCGTTGAAAGCTCCCCCAGACGGCTTATTTTTTTCCAACACCTCCAACAAATATCATTATATTTTAGCCAATCTGTACAAAAACTTGACGAATTATATACTTAAAAATTCCTTGAGAATCACTGTATCTACGAAAACAACATGAAAATCAGTGCAGTCATTTTTGAGTTTATCACGAACAGACAGATAGACGCGGCGGAGAACATTGTGTTATAATATGTAGTGCTGTTGGGTTCGGCTTCCAGTACATCCGGATGCAGCTGAATACCAGTATTTTACATGGAACGACTGTCTATCTGCCCTCCACAACCCAGTTAGTTCTGGGTAATACGATACCCTTTGGTAGAAATACAGTAAAAATAGTGATAGCTTTAATTTCCACATCAGGTGTTCCAGATCTTCAATTTTTATTCGTCAACAGAGAGTGCTCATCAGGCTGAACAACTTTTGCTAAGACGTCATTCCTATATATAGTGTAACTGGGCTCTTGGAGCTCCACGACAGTTGTTCCACATCTTCAATTTTTATACGTCAACAGAGAGTGCTTATCAGTCTAAACAACTATTGCTAAGACGTCATTCCTATATATGTTATAGTGTGGTTGGGCTCTTGGAGTTCCACAACAGCTGTTCCAGATCTTCAAATTTATTCTCTTAGCAGAAAATGCTCATTACGTGGAACAATTTTTGCTATGGTACCATTTTTGTATCTCTTATAGTTTAGCTGGTCTGTTGCGGTTCTGCATCAGGTGTTCAAGTTTCCAAAATAAATTATAGCTTATATGTTGCCGAGACTTAATACCTATACAACAAAAAAATATCATTCAAATCCGTCGAGTAGTTCCGAAGATTAGCGTGTACAGACAAACAGACAGAATTTTTTTTTGGATTCGTGCTTTATTAGTTTCTAAACACCCCCCAATTATTTTTTTTTTAATATATTCAATGTACAGACACAGTTTTTTTACTGTCTTATTATATGTATAGATTATATGTATAGATATAGAAGATACAATTCTACCATACATCATTTTGTTATATCTTAAAGAGCAGCGTTTTCGTTGACAGCTCCCCCAGACGGCTTATTTTTTTTCAACACCTCCAACAAATATCATTATATTTTAGCCAATCTGTATAAAAACTTGACAAATTATATACTTAAAAATTCCTCGAGAACCACTCTATCTATTTAAGAAAACAACATGAAAATCAGTGCAGTAATTTTTGAGTTTATCGCGAACAGACAGATAGACGCGGCGGAGAACATTGTGTTATAATATGTAGTGCTGTTGGGTTCGGCTTCCAGTACATCCGGATGCAGCTGAATACCAGTATTTTACATGGAACGACTGTCTATCTGCCCTCCACAACCCAGTTAGTTCTGGGTAATACGATACCCTTTGGTAGAAATACAGTGAAATTAGTGATAGCTTTAATTTCCACATCAGGTGTTCCAGATCTTCAATTTTTATACGTCAACAGAGAGTGCTCATCAGGCTGAACAACTTTTGCTAAGACGTCATTCCTATATATATTATAGTGTATATATATTAGTTTTAGCAGCAGTCTGAAGTTCTGATTTGTCATGTTTCATTTTTATCTTTTTTTAAAGTTTGTTACTAAAATTTCTATATCTTTTATAGGTTATCAATATGCTTTGGTCACTAGGATATTTTTTTGCTTTTTGTTGCAGTTTGTCATGATTCCTCATACACCGCAACAGTCCAGCCGTTATCCAAGGCTTAGTAATTTTCTTACGGTTGGAGGTTTTAAAAACAGCGTCTTAGATTTTAAAATACAATTAATTGAGGTAACAAACAACAGCAAGATCAACATCCGTCATTAAATATAATTCATGAAAGTTAGCATTTGTAATTTCAGAGTCCATTTTTCGTAATTTTGGCGTTTAATTATTCTACTGGTTCTGTTTTTCGGTTTACTTAAATCTAGGATAAGGAAAACCGCATCATGATCAGTGATAGAAGTTTCAACTACGTAACAAGAAGCTGGGAGTTGAGTTTTTAATATAATGTCTCTAAGCATGTTTTATTATGTGTAGGGAAGGTATGAGTCGGCAACATGCCATGGGATGCTAAAAGGTTTAGGTAATGAGCAGAATTAGTGTCTGTGTTGGTCTCTGGTATGTCCACATTAATGTCACCTATAAGAATAAAGTTTTTTACATTGGATTGTAGCATTGGTGGTAAGAAAATGGTCAAGAGAGGTAAAAAAGTTACTAAGGTCGGTAAATTGCTAGCATGGCCGTATTTTGATTAATTTTGATCATTATACAGTTACAATCAGAAATGGTAGGTTCTTCTATGCACACGCTAATGCTATTTCTGCAGTAAATAACAACCCCTTCGTTTTAAGTTAGATTATTATTAATTTTGTAGTAATGGTAACCTTCAAGCAGCGGAATGTTGTGTGCAGCATTCCGTCAACACAATGAAGTCCCAATCTATTGCGATCTGTAATAATGTGAGTAAACCTGATGTGTAATGCTTCTAATATTTTGGTGTTTAACTTTCAGAGTCAGTTACAATATTTTGACAATTGTCAATATCACAGGTGAATTAACGTGCCACGGAAATAAGATCTAAACCCGCGATTATATCTTTGGTACTATTGAACTTAAATGTTAGAGAATAGTGGCATCATAAATAATTTATGTTGGTGTTGCATGGAAATGGAAATAAAAACATTTAAAACAGGTATTGAGTAAATAAAAGACCGTTGCTTAACAATACACCAGAAAATTACAATATTTTGTACATTGTAAGTACGCACTCGTGCGGTAGTGTGTAATAGTGTATTATAATACTAAGCAACAAAGTATTGATTGCTTTAACGTTGTCAGTATAGATTAAATCATATGCGCCTTCGCATGATGATGCAATCTTAATTGTAGGGTATGTAGAAAAATTGTCACCGCAATAGGCCTGTTAAACTGTTGTACAAGTACACATCGTGAATCGGAATATCTTTGGTAATATAGTAAACAAATATAGTAACGCTCGCAGAGTAACGTTCTGTTCACATTCGTGTTATTTAGAATTAAAGGCATTAAGTTTAGTTTTGACTGTCATCCTGGATGAGTGATATGTCTCAAGAGTAAAGTGTAGTAATCGGGTGATGTATGAGTTAAAGTGTACATTTGTGAAGTGTAAAGAACTAATGTTTATTAAGAAGAACACAAAAAAGGGCCAACAAATATAGGAATTAGGTACAAGTTCCATTCAATCAGACTTTAATTTAAGTAGAATATAATATGTATAATTCGCCTACGTACCACGCTTGTACATGAAGTTTAAATAAATAAATATAATTAAAATAAATTGACTTTCCGTCTCCGTTTGCTTTCGTGATCTACATAACATTTTGTGTATTTAAGATTCTGCTTTAACAACCTTCTGTAAAAACTATTCAAGTAATAACTTCTAAGTTAAAATTTTCCTAAGTATTGTAAAACCCAACTGCTTTAGGTTACTCTAATAAATCGCTTTGATTTCATTTATCACCTTCCTTCGTATCACCGACTGTTGCAGAGCTCAAGTATCCACGTTCCAGCTCATTAAGTTCTGTTAGTTCAGGATCTTCGTCCACGATCGCAGTCTTCATTTTCTCAACAGTTTCATACAAAGCGCCTTGCAACTCAACCTGGATCTCTCTCAAACTTTTCCCCTTTGTTTCTGGCACCATCAAGTACGAGAAAATAGCGCCGGTGATAGATGCACCAGCATAGAACCAGAACACTCCAGCCAGACCAGCTACATCCTTTATTTCTTGATACCCTTTTACTGACAAGAAGTTTAGGAACCCGCCAAGAATGTTTTGGAGAGTCATGGCCACTGATTTGACGTTCAGAGGGAATATTTCTGCAATGAGAACAAAGACTAGCGAATCGTAGCCTAGAATGGATAACATAGTACTGAAGATGATGCCAACGAAAGGGATGTAACTATAGTACGTGGAAGAAGTGGGTTGTATGAAGAAGTACGCTCCAACAACGATGAGGGTTATGCCAGCGCTGAGGTGGGAGAAGATGAGCAGGGGACGACGTCCAACCTTGTCCACTATGACTGATGAAAATATACCTGCAAATAGATTGGGAGTCTTAATAGTGACAGCTAGATGCTATTATATTATTTTAAAATATGTCTAATGTCTTTGTTTCCTTGGAAGATGGGTAGGCCATTAGTGTGGGACGCAACATGCGCTATGCGCCATCTCATCTTCCAAGCTCATCGTCCTGTGCTGGTGCTGCCGCTGCGGCTGCAGAGAACTTCAGGCGGCGTAAATATAGAATTTTTTGTGGTAACTATATTTTCGAGCCGTTTGGGATTGAAACTCTGGGGCAGTGGAGTCTGAGCGCTCATAGCCTATTTAAGGAAATTTCGAAACGCCTAGTTGACGCTTCCCGTGACCCAAGCTTAGCCTCTGGCCAAGGTCAAAGCCAGCCGGCTTTGACCTTGGCCAGAGGCTAAGTGTGTACAAAGTGGCAACGCCGCCAGTCTCTTGGGCACATTAACAGCTGACAGCGTTGAAGAGGAGTTTTTCGATGCCCTTTTATAGTTTGTTGTTAGTTAATTTATTTTAGTTTAATAGTTTATAAACCATAATTAAATAATATCAGTTATGGGCAGTTTCTATTAATACTGACTACGCAATATCGACAAAAACTTCCTAGTATCTTACCAACAAAGAATTTGACTGCTCCAAATATTATCAGCACAGTTGAAATATTGACGTTCGTCTCGCTCTCTTGAACAATCCGGCCGATGTATTGTTGGATGGCAATCGATCCAGACATAATTTGAGTAAATTTCAAACCTGTTGAAAACTAACATGGTCACTAACGCTATCATTTACACTATAAAATCGGGATATTTACCATGTTTGCTTTTCATTTTGAGAGAGAGTTTATATCCGAGATCATGGTGCTTGAAACAGCTCCGAAATATTATGTACTCAAAATGAATAGCTGGTAAACAAAAACATGATAAATATCTCGTTTTTAATGTTAATGATACTCTTGAATAATTATATGCATCAGGCAAATATTACAATAGTAACGATGCCAGCCTATTTTTTCCACTGTTATGCAAGAGCCTGTTTTCACTAGGTGAAGGCACGAACATTCATCATCACGCTTGCTCAAATCGGAATCAAATTTTATAGACTAATGGATATGAGTTATTATTAATCCTGGTTTCCTCCCGGTGTTATTCTTCACCGATGTATAAATTGGTACAGTCACTTGCCTGATTTTGAACCCATAACATCGTGCATGAAAAACGAGGGCTCAAGATAATGAATAGTAATAGCTAACATTAATTGTTACATTTCGTGTATATCCTAGGCGATTCTGAGAATATACTCATCTGTACATACTAACCTATACAAATGATAATTGCCTTGCGGTATCGCTTCCCAGTAAACAGCTCTTTGATAGAACCTGAGCGAAGCGTCTCCTTCTTAACATCCACCATCATTGATGTTAACCGCTCCTCTATTACCTTCAAAAATTATAGTAACATTTGTGAAATCAGTATAAGGAAAACGCCAAAAATAGGCGCACCCCGCTGACACTCCAAATGATGGTTGGGTGACCAGCTTTTGGTGCAAGATAATTATACCATTTCTTTATATATTTTATGTGCTTGATGTGAGAAAATATTCAACAGGTCAGCGATAGATAAGTTCAGATTAATTTTATTATTTCCTCGGTTCAAATTGCCCTTTAGCAGCAAGGAGAAACATTTTATATTTCTACTAACAATCCGGTATTCTCTCACCTTTCTATCCTTATTCGCGCTTAACGTGATCAGGGAAGCTCTCGCTCTTTTTACCTTTCCTTCTTTCAACAGATAATACGGACTCTCAGGTATGAAGCAGCAGGCGATAAAGTAACATATTGGCAGAACGACCAGCATGTAGCTGATGGCGTGGTACGAGACGAAGGGACCGACGGACATGATGAGGAAACTGCCAAAATATTGCATGTAGCGAATGGAAGATGTGAGTTTACCTCTGATCTCTTTGTCTGATATCTCTGCCATGTACATGGCTGCCACCTGTAAAGAGAAGTTATTGAAAACGTGAAGAAGAATGGCACATGAAAGACTTTGGTCTAAACTGAAGCGAAACACGTACTCTTTCACGTAAACTTGAGTTTTCATCAGTCAACTTTTTAAGGGCTAACAATGTTGATAATTACTAGTCTATACTTAGTCTGGACTTGCGCCCGGTTGATGGCATTAGGCTCGCCTCCTATTACACGGTGCTCAAACATAACTGGCGAAAGGTGAATGTACTATTAGATACACCTGTGCCTAACCCTTCGGGATTACGGGCGTGATGTTATGTAATATTGATAATTTTGACCTTATTGATAATGCACCTTCTACTGATAATTTACTCACGGTTGCTACCATGCCAGTGCCAGAGCCCCATAGGAAACGCGTTATGTAAAGACACCATGCTGTCGCGGTGCTTAAAACAATTACCTGAAAATAATAATATTAATTAATTTAGTTACAAGAAATGGTCAGTCCATTTCAAGCGGAAATCAAAGCGGGTTTAGGTGTCGATACAAAATATGTAATTCAAAGTAGGATAAAATTACACTAAGTAATATAATATGATTAATGCAAATAGTTATTTTTTTCAGAAAGTTAATATGGCTTCAGAACTGGTATTTCTACTGAAGATAAAAGTGAGAAGTGCCTGGGCATATTTCTAGATATATCCAAAGCATTTGACACTGTACCCGTCCCTAAACTCTTATCAAAATTGGATCGCATAGGCATACGTGGTGTTGCGCTAGATATATTCACGAGTTACCTCAAAAACAGGTACCAACATTTTAAAATAGGTGAAGTAGTCAGTGACAAGGCAAGCATTGAATACGGCGTCCCACGAGGAAGCATTCTGGGCCCAACGCTCTTCCTGATCTACATTAATGACCTGTGTTCTCTACCTCTCACAAATTACTCAGTTTTTACATACGCGGATGATACGGCACTGCTTGTGCATGACGCGGACTGGAGAGAAGTAGAAATGCATGCTTAGTCGGCATTGGACGTGGTAATGAATTGGCTCGCGAAACATCTTTTAACATTAAATTCGGAAAAAACTAAAATAGTAACATTTTCAAGACTTTGAGTTCATTGTCAAGAGCACTCAAAACATCTTTCTTGCACGTGCCCTGTACTGGCAATTACATCAAATATAAAATACTTGGGCGTGTTGATAGACAGACATCTCAACTGGTATACTCACGTGGACGACTTGGTAGCTAGGACACGAAAACTTATTTACATTTTTAAAAAACTACGCTGCTCAGCTGACAGAAGTACTCGCCGAGTTTTCTACTTGTCGTTCTGTCAATCACTTTTTGCATACTGCCTACCAGCATGGGGTGGGGCCTGTAAGACCTACTTTCTAAAATTAGAAAGAGCACAAAGAGCAGTTCTTAAAGTAATGCATTGCAACCCCTATAGATATCCTACAGAGGAACTCTACAAGGACTGTGAAGTGCTTTCAGTAAGGAAACTGTTTGTGCTGCAGTGTATTCTGAGAAAACATCGTGTGCCAATAAAAACTACCAAAAAACGTCGAGCTGACATTCTTTTTCCGCCAGTAAGACACCATACCACTTTTGCGGAACACCAGTTCTCTTATCTCAGTCAAAAGATGTACTACACCATCAACAAATTGCTCGTGATACATAATCTTAATTTGCACCAATGCAAAAGCGTGGTGAAAACGTGGTTGATGAGAAAAAGCTATGACGAAATTGAAGTTTTACTATTCTCCCCTACTCGATAGCACTAAGCCCAACACAAACATTTCATATGCACTATACACCCCATCAAAATATATACATACACACAGACAGACTCACCAACATAGACACACGCACCCACACAGATGCGCACACTCACACAGACACACACACCCTATCACAACACACCATCATGCACTTCATTTTTACAATAATTGTGCTTTTGTTATTAATTAATCTACTCAAGAAATTACTTTTTGTTGTTTGTTATTTATTTTTATTATTTTTCTTCTTTTTTCGCTACATTATTGGTTACCTATGACATATAAATGAGTTTTTTTTTTTTTGAAGAAACACTGTCTCCCAAGTCACAGGTAAAAACCTGGTTTGGGAGCCAGGGGAACTAACTGAGGGACATAATCTGTATGTTATATCTTAAGATGTCTGTAACTATTATTCACTGTATTGAAATAAAGAATTTGTTTATTATTAATTATATAAAGTAGGTATAAATACTGTTACACGTCGCTTGTTTACAAAACTACAGTGAACTTTGAATTAACGCAAACTAAGTGGCGTTTCATAGAAAAATGAGCCACAACTGAATAAAGTTAATGTTCATATTAGTTTAATACGCTTGGTGACAGTTGCTTATAAGGAGGAATAAAGGGTGTAAAGAGACTCTTAACGAAGTCGAAAAGTACTTGTTCTCTCCGTCATTGCAATCATTTATTTGTTCTAGACCATGCCTGGGAACCTGGGTCAAAGTTCCAACTTTTTTGTAGAAAAAAGGTACCACAGAGTAGACGCACACAACATAACCACTGAAACAAATTTACAATCCTTTCTGAAGTCCAGACATGTTCTTGGTCCCAATTATGTGAGGACCATGCGTCTATTTCAAATATTTTAAATTTTTCACTCACCGTTCCAATAACGAAGGGCAAAGCACTGCTCAAAATAACGGCTCGTCTCCCGAACCCATCGGAAATGAACCTCGTCACCAGGCTGCCAGTCATGAAGCCAGGGGATGATAGAGCAGCCACCCATGATATCTCTTTCTGTGAATGATGGCGACAGTTATTATAATTTATATATGGTCACACCAGATGGTCTCCTGGCATTTTTTTCAATCAATAGTAGCGACCACCAGAACAGCGGCAAAAATTACCTCGGCAAGGCACGAAGCTTGAAACAAAATAATTTACTCTTAAAACCTGTGTGAATTTGTGGTCTCACGGCAAATGTTCATATTAAAAATAATCAGACTGTAAGGTTCGCAATAATACTTACGATCAAAGATAGGCAGGATGACACAATTTATTAACGGCAATAGAAGCAGAAAAATTATAAAACATGTAAAACGTATAAACAAACAGTATAAATTCCACACAGTACACGAAGAGCCAAACACACAACCCCAACACACATTAGACACATTAAAACAAAAACTTCAGGTTGTAACAGGCAGGCTACAAAGGTATAAAGCATGCACCCAAAGAATACGGCAAAACACCCAATTCATCCTTAACGAAAAACTTTTTTATCGTAACATCAGACATGTTTCCACCAATGTTCAAAATATCAACCCAAGTAATGACGTTGGTCATAATAATCTGGACCTAGAGACCTTACAAAATTTCTGGGCAGGAATATGGGAACAACCTATCGAGCATAACACCCAAGCAGATTGGATACAAACTGAACTGTCTAATGCCAGCATAAACATTCAACCAATGGCATTTGAACATATATCGCCACAAATATTTCATGAAGTGCTAGCTCGGTTACATAACTTGAAGGCACCCGGATCGGATCAAATTCATAGTTACTGGTATAAAAAGTTCACAGCTGTTCATAGCTTTCTTTATAATTACATAAATAATTTCATCCAGCACCCCAAAACAATTCCGCCCTACCTAACTTCAGGTACAACATATATGATACCAAAAGACCGCAACGACCTCTCTAACCCAGCAAAATATAGACCTATCACATGCCTGCAGACCTTGTACAAAATTATTACATCCTGTATATCCTCACTAATATATCAACACACTGACACTAATAACATCTTAGTTGAACAGCAGAAAGGATGTCGAAGGTTTAGTCAAGGCTGCAAGGAACAACTAGTCATAGATTCTATAGTTCTTAAAAAGGCTCAAAAAACCAAAACTGACCTCTACAGTGTGTATATTGATTACAAAAAAGCATATGACTCTGTTCCCCATTCATGGTTAGTACAAATTTTAGAAATTTATAAAATACATCCAACAATTATCACATTCCTGAAAACTACGATGACAACCTGATCTACTGTCCTTAGATTCAATAATCAACCGATTTAGCTGATACCCGCCTAATCAAAATACTACGAGGGCGATGCACTGAGCCCGCTGTGGTTCTGCCTTGCCCTAAATCCTTTATCAAACATTTTAAATTCAACCTGCGCAGGATTCCTCTTAGATGATACAGCCCGTGACGAACAGTGTGAGGTACAAAATAACACTTTAAATCATTTACTTTACATGGATGACATTAAATTATACGCAAAAAGTGAGAGCCAATTAAATGAACTAGCGAACCTTACAGAACAATTCACAAACGATGTTAAAATGGAATTTGGTATAGATAAGTGCAAAATAAATTCAGTTAGAGCAGGACAATACTATAAACAGTAGTCTACATTAGAAACAGGAGAACATATAGAACCATTAGATGAACACGATACATAATATAAATACTTAGGGTATAACCAATCACGACAGAAAGAAACAAAACAAAAATTAAAACAGCAATTTCAACACCGATTAAATACTATTCTGAAAACACAACTTTATTCTAAAAACACAATAAAAACACTCAACACTTTTGCAATACCCGTACTTACCTATTCCTTCGGCATTATCAACTGGACTAAAACAGACCTAAAAAACCTAAAACGCAAAATAAATACCACAATGACCAAGTTCTGGGTCATATTTTCTTTTAAGTTTTTTGATAGGTTATTAGTGATAGTGATTCCGATACCTTCTGTATGTTATTTTTAAGATATCGTTATTCGGATCTAGGAGTAGTTTTCTCTGCATGTCGTTCCTGTTCTGAATACAACGTAAGATTCCTATACTAATCCATGGTTTTATTATACGGTTATTTCTCGGGATTAAGGTTGTTATGGTATTCTGTTGAAGGCAATATCTGAGTTGGTTAATGAAAAGTTCAGTAAGTGTAACAGGATCATTAATTAGAATTAGTTCGAAAATATTACTTTGTTTTACGGTAGTTAGCGCTTTCGCAAAATCAACAACTATTTTTGTTTTAGAGCATTTATGGGTTGTTGTGATATTTGACAACTTTAAGAATATCATAAAGTGGTCCGTTATCGTAGTGTCTAAAGCAGCAATAGAGGCAGCTTTTTTGTTTTTTTTCCATTTTCAAGATGAAATGGTCCAAACAGTTTTCACCTCTAGTTGGCAATAAGTGTCCTGGTAGTAAGCCGTGCATTGCCACCATGTTTAGGTAGCTAAGTCGATTTGTACGTTCATTTGTTTGTCCGTTAGTCTTATGTATAATATTTATATTTATATCGCCAGTTATCACAATATTTTTGCATGGTTTTAGGGAATTCAGGTGCTCATTAAGAGATGTAATAAAGTTATCGGCATTGGTGTTAGATGGTGAGCGATAGATACCCAGGATAGTAAGATTGGGCAGATTTATCTGTAAGCAAGACGCGTGAGCCAATCTTACTTCTTTGACACTAACTTTGTGCGTGTTTTTAATATATGTCGCAGGGATATGATAAAAAACAGGGATTTGCCCAAATCCCTAAGGGATTTGATCAAATCACGGAGGATGTTAAAATAACAACAAGTTTTTATCATTTCCCTAAGCAAATCTGGTGATTTGACAAATCCCACTAAAGAAATCTAGTGATTTGAACAAATCCCTAAATTGGTTCAGTGAAATGACAAAAATAACTTTTGTGATATTTTCAAGGTTTATTTTGTAAGATTACCTACATAATTATAATAATCAGGTGTATCACAATGCAATATTAATCTCAAAAATCACCACTAGAACATAATTATTTGAAAAAAGAGAAACAAAAATTTAAAAATAATATAAGTAGAAAAACTTAACGTATGATATGCCTATTTGTAATATTCATTTATTAAAACACGGAGCAGATTTGTGGCAACGTGAATTACACAGAACATTATTTTTCTTACAGGCACATTTATTCGTTTTGCATCGTACTTTGAACTCTTGGCAAGAACACTGTTTGAATCCTTGACCTCCAAATAAAGATAATTTTCCTGCAATTTCACGCAAACTCAGCGTAGTCGATGGAACTGAATCGGTTAATGTAACTGTAGACAATTGAAGAGCGTTTCTTGGAAGCCAATCTTTTATGATGCCAACTGAAGTACCGATTTGAAATAAATTGTTTTTCGTATCTAATACAATCCCCGTAATACTATTTGCATCTAGTGGACCTCTGTCTACTTTTGGTACATCAACCAAAACGGTGGAACCAACTAATACATCCTTGAATTTCTTCGAACAAGTTTCTTTCATTTTATCAGCAGATCTTTTTAAATTTTGTGAAGCATCTTCCCTTTGCTCTTTAATTTTCTCTTCTTTTTGGCATAATAAGCATAGAACTCCCGACCCATATCCTTCCGCGCTTGTCGTAATGCCACATATTGCATGCACGGAATTTCCGCAAATGTCACATGAATGTGCTCCTATAGATTCATGTCCACAAACAATACAAATCATTTCTGGTACTCTCACAACCGATTCACTTTCTGATACAACAGGTGGTTCAACTGATAATTCATGTGTTAAAATAAGTGAAGTCAAAGTGTTATCTTCATTTGGTTCAATAGTTAGTTGTTCCTCAGAAGTTATAGCGTTGTTATCAATTGATTCAGTAGCTAATACGTTTTGCTGTTTAAAAAGCTGATCCAAATCCTCTTCAGTAACTAACTTGCCAAGTAATTCTGTTGAAATATGAGTAGATCGGAGTCCTGTTTTTGGTTCTGTTCCAAATAACGCCTTGTAAGGTGAACGCTTAATGGTACGATGAAAGGAGGAATTCTTTTGAAATTGAACAAAATAACAGCCGATTGCCCAATTTTTACTGTCATTGTCAATTAACCAAGCCCGTAACATCGCTTCGACATCTTGGTTTGCACGCTCAACTGACCTTTGGCTCGCAGGATGTCTAGGTCTACCATTAATAATTTTGCATGTTGGCCACATGGTAGTTAATTCTTGAATGATTGCAGCTGTAAACTCACGGCCATTGTCACTTTGTAGTATATGGGGACAACCTACTTCCAGGAAATTTTTTAAAAGTTCCATTGCTACTTCAGCTGCTCTTTTTGAAATCAATGGTCGCAGAAAACTGAATTTTGTTGCGTGATCTTGATAATGTAATAGCCATTTATAATTCCTGTCGGGGGTTGACTGTAGGTCAATCATATCAACCTGGCCGCGATGGTTAAAATCATTAGAGACAATCGGGCAAACAACAATACCTTTTCTTGGGAATTTCTTCTTAGATTGACATACCGTACACAGTTTCAAAAATTCTAATACAACAGAAGTGGGAATTAAATATCTGGATTTCAAATTGTACAGCATTTTATCTCTGCCACCGTGGCCCGTCGCTTGATGGGTCTCACAAAGTATGGCATAAAATTCATTTGGAGGCACTATCTTAACCACTGAGTCAGAAGCAAACTTTCTTTTTAATATCAAAAACTTGGTGGTCCCCACCTCCATTACATCATATTTGTTACCGTAATAATATTGCTTGTTTGTTCTCTTAAGATTCAGAACTGGAGCTGATTTAAATTGTTCAATCGCTGTAATCGCCTCTTCTATCCTCTCTTGAGTCCATAACGGTTTTTCTTTATCATGCCGCCCCTCTAAAAACTTCTTAATAGCTTCATTAAACTGTTCCTCACCCACAAACTCAGTACGAAAATGATTTTGTTCTATATTCAAAGCCATTCTCTAAATTTGCGTAAAATTATACTCAAAAGTGCGTGCGTCCGTCTCTGATAGTATTTAAAACTAACTGAGACCGCAATGCGGTCTCAGTTAGTTTTAAATGCGGTCACCGCATGCGGGCGGCCGCGGGTGAGTGCGCGGTGGAGCAGGGGGCGCGGTCACTGACAAGCAAGTGCGAGCGCGACGTAAACAAGAACTGGACATGTTTTATTATCATTTCACTGAATCAATTTAGGGATTTGTTCAAATCACTAGATTTCTTTAGTGGGATTTGTCAAATCACTAGATTTGCTTAGGGAAATGATAAAAACGTGTTGTTATTTTAACATCCTCCGTGATTTGATCAAATCCCTTAGGGATTTGGCCAAATCCCTGTTTTTATCATATCCCTGCGGCATATATACTACTACACCGCCGCAGCGGTTTATGTGATTAGTAGTGGAGAAGGACAAATAATTTTTAATATCGGGGAGTGATTTGTTCGCGTCCAGTCTGCATTCACTTAAAATGATTAGATCGACATCAAAGTTAAAGTGGGTTAAAGTAACTTGTAAATCATTTAGATTACTATAAATGCTTCGAATATTTTGTGAGACAATCGTAAAATCAGAGTTTTCTACATTGACGTTTTTTGAAAAGCCCTCAATTTGAAGTTAAATAGATTGGGCCATAGCTACATCGTCTATTTCTTGCATAATTGTGTGTGTATTATTCAATTAGAAGATTATTTATCTGACTGTGGTTCAATAACATACAGGTGAAACTAGTACGGTTCTTGTGTTTGAGAATTACAACATACAACTAAACAAATAAAACAAATACAATAAATGTAATGAGTTGACGATTTATTATTTATTTGATTATTTTTATATATTATTTTTATTGAGCTATTGGTTTTGTTGAGCATATAGATGCTTCGAATGTGTGTGCGTGTAATGGTGGATGCATGTTTGTGTTCGTTGTGGAGAACATGGTGTGAATGAACTTTGAATGTATACAGAGTGTGTAAATGTGTTAAAACTATGACATTATTTATATTATTTAACAAACAGATCGGTTTCTGTGGAGTAAACCAAATTCTTAAGACTATTACAATATTATCTCTTGCTGAACAGATTAGCGTAGGTAAGGAAAGGACTCGAGGCAGGATGCTCTTGCATTAAAGCCTGTATTTGAGATTTAGTTTTAATTATGTAAGTCGGCGATTCATCCTGTTTTTTAACGTAAACTTTACCGTAGGCGGTCCAGCAATATTTGTATCCTTTAGACTTAACAGATCCCGTGCTAGGAAGTGTAGTCATGCCCCTTTAGCGGTAAGTTGTTCCGAGACGAAGGTAGGGGTATCTACATTACTCTTAAGGCCCAGGTGGTTCGTGCAGAGCTTACCTTTATACTTGGTGTTGTAAGCTTTACACATCTTTAAGATGTCAGTTTTTAGTAGAGTGGATTTAGTAGATTTCCACTACAATAGGGGTGTTCGTCGTTCCCTGTTTCTTTCGCTTTACTCTGTATATATCTCTGATGTCCGGTTTCGTAATTTCACAATTTATATTCTTAGTTAAAGAAAGCACTATATTTATTAAATCTTCTTTTGTCTCTTTCTGTTGCTTAGGAACATTTTTTATTTCAATGTTAGAGTTACGACAGCCTCGTTGGAGATCTTCCACTTTATTTCGTTTAGCTTGTATCTCCATTTGCTCTATTTTCTTTTTAAACTCTTCGTTCTGCGCAGTAAGGTAAGCCACAGAGCTTTCTATGTTAGAGTTTGTTTGTTTTATTTCCATAAGCGTTGGGGTGATTTTTTTAAGTTCATTTCTTTGTTTCAATAACATCAATTTAATCATACAGATCATGTCTTCTTTAAATGCTTCAATTTCATTCTCTCTCCTCATTTTACCTTGTAGGGAGACATGATTTGGTGGAGTAACGAGAGTTAGGTCCAAGCTTGGTCCAGTTAAATTAGATTCCGAGAGTGATCTATCCATTTTAATAGGGAATTATAAAGGCCTAACAGTTATCAAGCCAACTGTTATACTTAAGGTAAGCAAGCAAGCAAAGCACTCACCGGCCGTATGTTCAATCCGAGATCGTTTGTAGCATGCATCGTTGGCGTGCGAGGGCGCGTGCGTGGAGAGTGACGACCGACGACGTCACACGGCTAGCAGCGGTAGATATCAGCGGCGCAGGAGCAGGATAGGAATTATGAGGTGGTTCCTTGTCCCTCGCGGGTCGCGGGTGCGCGGGCGTACCTACACTGTGTGGTTGGTCGGTGTACGCGAGATTGACAATTAAGACAATCGAATATATGCACTAGTATTGGTTGAAGTAAGTATGTTATTAATGCGGAGCAAAGAGTGACACGTCTGTTCTCCATGCGAGTTTGGACGAAAGAGGAATGCTGTGAAACAATCCTCCTCTGTGCAAGGGAGTTGATCACTGCCATGATGGTTGGTGTGTGGTCCCACCGCTTTTTATTCTGATTAATAACCCTTCCTTGGCAGTCGGGTAAAAAAGCATGTGTCCTCACCTATGACCTCAACCATGGTCAGAAATGCACACTGTAATGATCGGTTCTCCACACCCACTGGTGTAATGCTACCGGTGAAGAAGAGCCTAAGGACGAGCGAGGAATGGCCCATTGGCTCTTACTAGTAAATTACAATTTTACAATTTTGTTCGTGTTGTACTTTATTTAATTAACATTAAAGACTTTAGCCAAGAACGAAATACGACGACTGTCTTGGTATGGACATATGATGAGGAGGGACGACTCGCATGTGACTGAAAAGTGATGAATATACATTTTGATGGATGGAAAGGGAGAGGAAGACCAAGGAAACAATGGATTGGTTGTGTGAGGAATGATATGAAAGAAAAAAGAGTAAATGATTGCGAGACGGTTGACAGAGGAGAATGGAAGAAATCAACGTGTTGCGCCGACCCCAAGTAACATGGGACAAGGGCAGGGAGATGATGATGGGTAAGGATGAATTAAGACAATACTTCTAAATAACCTTACATCTGTAATATTGATGCCGGTCTCATTGTTGTGGAACTTCGGTATTACAGGGGTGCTCCACGCAAGTGAGAATCCTGCCACCACAGTAGCCAGTGACACTGGAACAATAGGAACAGTATCAGCGTCATCACCAACATCACGTCCTTATAAGACGTTTACGTTGACGCCAGCACACCAAACTACTGCAATCTGTCAAATTTCTTTAATAGATTTTCAACTTTATCTCTAGAGTATAAGATTCGAGGTTGATTGGGAAAATCTGGCAGTTACGGGTAGCTTGACCTGCTAGTGTCTGTACATACTGTAAGGCTTGTATTAATTACCTACTTTAAGATCTGTGTTACTATAATCTATTCACCTTTGTAACCATTTATATGCACTATCCTATGAAATATATCTGAGCATTTGCTGGTTTCATTTACCATCAACACCGCACCTTACAATACTGTGTTCATAAGGTGTAAGGGACAAACGAATTACCTACTAGGATTGAGTAATCATAACAGGAATAATCAGTTCTTCTATACGTTTTGACCAGACAAGTATTGCAACCATGTATCTTTTTTTTCTAGGTTATCTAGAAACAAACGCTGAATTCATAGTAACAGTTTAATTGTTTAACTTCCCTTACACTATTCATCCCTTCCCCAAGTATCGCCTCCGCGTTAGAGCGCTACCAGCATCCAATGGGTTCCCGTGACCTCGAGTTCGATCAGTACCTTGCGAGGCCTACCCACTGTGGTACACAAAAAACATCTTTGAATATTTATCGACCATATCGCGAATGAATCAAAAAGCCAAGAAAAAACATTAAAAAAAAAGTTTTTTATACACACCTAAAATCTATTTAAATAAGAAGTCAAGTTTTTTTTTGTATCTTTATTAATGAGAAATCCAATCAAGGCAATGGCAACAACGCAGAAATGACGGGCTTCCATACAAACTTTCATTCTCTATTTAACCACTTTAAGAGATGTATGTTCAGATATTGTTCCTTTATGCTTCTTCTTCTCATTTCGTATCGATGGTAGGACTCATTAAATTTCCTGGGGTCAGTAGAACACGTTAATCGCGGCGTCTGTAGCATATTTTAAGTCCTCTAATGTGCAAGTGTATGGACACATTGGACATTCCAGAAAGTGAGCCATATCCTAGTCCGGAGCACCACATTCACAATGAGTTTCGGTAGGATCTTTAATCCCCAAAGAATTTTGCCAAAATATGTTTTGCAGCGGCCTATTTGGGTGCGCAATCGACTGAGTCCCTTCCATATAGATTACTGTAAATCATGTCCCGGAAAGGATAAAGTTTATTTGACGTCAGTGCATTGAGTACAGAATAAAGTTTATTTGACGTCAGTTCATTGAGCACACAGAATAAAAAAAAGATACAAAATGACGAATTAAAAAAGAAAAAATACATAGTATGTGCTGTGTGCCTCTGACGTGAGGTAAATGTTTCCTGGATCTGGCGGAGTCAGGAAGAGGAGGGTACTTCTCTTCCCCCATTTTGCTTCTCACATTTCGACTGGCCTTAGGTAAATTAGTCATTAATGAATATATCTGTATAAAAAAATATTTCGAACTAATATAGGGAACCCGTGAACGTCATGATAGTCATTAATAACAGTTATCCATAAAATTAAGTTCCAATGGTTGCTGTATAAAGCATTTTTCACCTTCGACAGTTTACCTAGGGACAGTCGATTTGATGGTTTATCCTGGATGGCCTGTGTAGAGCGTAAGAAGCTATTACGACTTTTAAGCCTACCCGAGGTCAGTCGTGTAGGGGATATTGGGAATCGGAAGTATTTTTTCAAGCGCGCATGCGACATTCCTTCGTATGGCAGGTGGTGTTATTCCTACTAGAGTAGAGCTCATTGAGTGAAATCGGTTTTAAGCACCTCGATACTGTGTCGGATACACATCAAATTTAGGGCAAGGTCTACTTGCATAGCGTGGACCGTACCGACCGTGGAGTGGACCGGTGCCACAATGAGCACGCAGATTGATTTGAGCTCACTTTCTCGGTTATGGACTTGAAATTGCATGCTTTCACACCAAGCGATTGAGGCTATGCATTCGCACGGCGCTGGCCTGCAATATATTTTACAGTAAAAAGTCGGGATCATCAAATGTTCTGAACGCTTATGAACAAAAGCAGTATTAAACTGCCATGTAATACCAAAATTTTACAGCAAAATATAGTACAGAATAATACAATAATGCCGCGCCGTGTGAACGGGATGTGACAGTGAATTACTGAAGTAGAAAAAACAGTGATATAATACAAAATAATTGAACTCACCGGCGGCTGTCACTAAATATTGAGCATATCTCCCTTCCGCCATCTCACAATTTTACGTGCACTCAATTTATAAAAATTACTCACAAAACACTTTACGTAGACTTGGAAAAACCAAATACTTATCACATTTTAACCTTCATGTTTGTTGTGCAGTTGTGTTTGGTGATATTATTATCAAAAAATTATATTATTTCATCAAATTCATGACACACTTTATATTTTAAAAGAATAGTTTGAAAAATCACACACTTGTGTCCTCTTCCGCGTTTCGGATGCTAGTGAATCATGTTATGAAAACATTTTCGAGATAAATGTTAACGTATGTTGTCGAATTTATTATTATCATCATAAAAAGTTAATTCTCAGTTATAAACATAAATCATCCGTCGTCATTTGTCCGTCGGAAATCAACAATATAGGTAAATGCTTGGTAGGCAGCCGTTTGTGACCATATTTACAAAAACCAGGCACACAGAGCTAAGGTAAAATAAAGGCGAAAATCTATATACTCTAAGAGGGTTAAATAGGGGATGAAATAAATAACGAATATTTGAATTAACCTATAAAATGATATCAGATTTATCAAGATCTGGCGCTTACTAGTTTTGTAGGACAGCATATGGTAAAGTTTACGTAAAAAAAACGAACGATCACCGACCGTTACTATTAGATCAGAGGACCAGGTCCACCAATTAATACTGAAATCGTGACTACCTTTAAATATGCATTATCACTTCAACCATAAAATAGATACTTCACTGCGACTTTGCAACGTATTATTATTGTTTAACACGCTCACTGAATGCTTCATGCAAACTTTTGATTTCCTTAATTCTAAAGTTATATTTATTAAATGATAAATGATGTTTATTTTGCAAATAGGTTTTTACAAACACTTTTACACGTCATGTTTTTTAAAGCTAGATGGTGCCGGTGTTTCGTACCTGACTACTCTGAGAAGAAACAGCCGAAACAAACTCAGAGGTCATAGTCTCTTTTAAAGTCCAGACATAATCTTGGTTTAATCACATGAGGAATATGCAGATTTAGTGTCTGAGATGGCCTTTGGAAGAAAGAACCACACAGATTTGAGTGGACCTGTCCAGTCAGTGCAAGCATTTGTCAGTTATCGTGAGCTCGACTTATTACACTAAATTGCACTCATATACACACATGTACTCTATACCAGACACTCTATATCCACCACAGATCTTCGTAACGACTAGATTCCATGCATTATGTTACACTCAGTCATTTCTATACTTAATAGAACATACATTAAATTAGCACACTTTTTCAATCACTAATCCTACTGTAACACTATATAATGTGAGATTTCTATCAAGACCCGCGTTAGCGTGTCAAGCCAAGTTCAAGCTAACAAAACTGACGAGCAGCACAGTGTGTTTACGTTATTACTGTAACTACTACCGCTCATTTATTACTAAACTATTAAATACAACTGAAAATTATCTTTATACTAACCTGGTAATGACGTAATATTCCATTTACAATACCCGCAATGGGTGATAGACCAATTAATTAGATAGACAAAATTGAAATTACCCGCATTATTGAATGTGACTCATCTGATATTGCTAAACGAACACAAGTAAAACGAAATGATCTGACGAATCTCAAAATATTAAGAGCATAAACTGTAATTTTGACGGTTTTTTGACAACACTGTCCTCTCTAGCTTTCGAAATGACGTCATTATACTGACGGAAAGTGACTATAAACAGATACCCCAACTAAACAATTATCACGCCTACACTTCTACCCACCACTTAAATCAAAATGATGGCGTAGTTGTTTACATAAAAAATACACTTAAATGTAAAATGGGAAGTAAGGTTAACTCATGCATCGTGCCTTCAATTAGACGTTCTTAATTTCATTATTTTGTGCATCTACCGTTCGCCGTCAAATATTAATTAATACTGATAACTTCCTCGACTCGCTTGGCAAACAGTTTGACTCTTTACCCATGCAAAAAAACTTAATTATAGCGGGAGATATATCAATAATAATAATATTAGACCGCAAGATTCTGAACCGAGTCAAGAGCGTAACAATAGATTAATTTTATAATATTAATATTATAATAAAAAAATACCTACCAGTTTATACGGAACCCTCGGTGCGCGAGTCCAACTCACACTTGGCCGATTTCTTTTTATAATTGGAATAAACTGCGACCCGCTCGGTATGTTTTTTGTGTGCTATCTCGAAATACACAATTAGCGTGTGTAATTGTGCAAACGAGAAGAGAATGATTGTTTTACGCATTCGGAGAGCATGATATCTAAACATACTGCTCAGTGGTCCAAAATAAGGCTTTTCATGGCATATAATAGGTAATTTTTCATAGAAATCTTTCAATTTTAATTGCAGCATTGGGCTAACCTTGATCATGGGAACCGTTTAGCCTCTATACGTGACCTTACGACGCACAGTTTTCGAGAAATAGGCATTCGAAATGGTTTTTTATATCATGGTTTTCGAATAGAGAGACTATCATTGTAAATGTGATAAATGCCGATGCTAATTGGGTGCTTTCCTTGAAATAGGTGACATTACGATTACGATTTTGACCCCAATAACTTGGGGTCCACCCTAAATTGTTTTGGAGAAATCGAACGTTTCACCTCGTTACCATAAACAGCTGATTCATGAGAAATCTACGCCGTTTAGGATGTTCAACTGATACTTTTATGAAAGCGCCTGAACAATTCGCTTGAATGCTACAGAAATCCAAGGTAGAGGTATTTTTTGACAAATTGGTTTTGGGGGATTCATTCGTTCATGAGCTTTGCGATATTCACTTGGCAATAATTCTGAAACCAAAATGCAACCAAGATCCCGTGACTGCCAGACGAACATCATTTTACATAAGCTGAAACTTTGTCTGCGAAAGTACCGTACGAGTATTACAGGTATAGACGATAATAAAATATTATGAAAAGTCGGTGGCTTTGGCATCAAGGTGATAAAAGTGTGTTAAATAACTGATAAGTTACATCATACTATGAAGATTGATTTTTTTATGTAACTCACTGCCAGACACTTTGTGTGTGCGGCAACCACCGGCCAGATATCTATAAAGTATGATAAACATATTATATATATATATACTGTCCAGAGTTGCTCAGTAGAGTATCCTTCCACGTGCCACGAAATGTACAGACGCCAGCACATCAAGGTAAACCCTATACATATCTATAACTACAACAGCTACTGCTGTGTTAGAAAGAAAGTATCCTCGGCGTGATTGGTGGATTTTTCAACGTTTCCAAAATTGCCCAATGGTTGCGCACACAAACAATTAGCAGCCAATAATTCATGCCTCACGGGGAATAGGCCACACCTCCTTGCTCCTACGCAACCGACCGGCCACGTTTATTCATCCCTTAGTCCATAACGCTAGTCATTAAAAATTCGCGGAGCAAGTTGGTTCGGCTTGTAGCTACTTAGTGGAAGTGTGTGGCGAACTTTTTATATTTTTTAAATGATTCATTATGGCGCCTCAGTTAACGAGAATTGAAAGGGAGCGCATTATAGCGCTCCGATTGAGTGGATGCCGTATAATAGATATTTGTCGACAGACGGGCATTACGGTGAGTTATATTTTTTGTAGTTATAATTTTTAAGTTAAAATAAGCAAAAGCTAATATTGAAAAAATGTGTCAATGGTGTTTTTCTATAGAACTTTCAAAATAGATACGAGCTAATGTTATTTGTGAGATAATTACATTAAAGTGTTACATTATTTGGAAAACTGTTACCAATTTAATTTAATTTTCGTATGTTTCTTCTAGCGGCGGATGGCCCTAAACCATAATATTTAAACAACTTTGTGCCTACCGTATCTTACGAATAAGGGTGTTTCTTATTTTTCGTGCATATTACTCGTCCAGGTCAAAAACCTTGAATCGTTCAATAAATATTTATATTCCCATAAAGAAAGCCAAACCAAATCAAGTTGTGCTTACATGCATGGAACATTATAAGTCAAAATAATACAATTATTTTCTTTATTGCATAGTATAAAACAAATTTCCTTTATTTACTGTCCATACATAGATTAGATATTATTGTTTATTTATTACCTACTTTATAAGTCAAAAAAGTGGAAATTAAGTGTCAGCACTAGTAAACCTTATTTTTAATACTTATTATTCCGTTCCCACAGATAAACCGAGAAAACGGTTTTGTGGGGCAAAGTTCTTATGTAATATTTTTATAAACTCTCCTTTATTATAGAAATATGAATGAAGTCGCTCCCGCTGTCTGTACGCTTAGATCTTTTTATCTACGCAACGGATTTATTAATGCTGTTTTCAGCTATAGATAACTCAAGAGGAAGGTTTATATATACCTATATAAATCACTCCACACTGCCCCACATTAGTATCTACATTGCATCCGTGCGAAGCTGGGGCGGGTCGCTAGTTAAATTATATGAAAACTTAACTAATTGTCATTTCCTTCGGTGTCTATTTAGTAATGTCCCAAACATTTGCTTTTTATAAAAAAATATCCATGCTGAAATTAAACACAGTAACCATAATAAGAAACTACATTCAAAAATACAGCTTTTACACTTAAAATAAAAAATAAAACAATAACTCAGTACTTAATATAATGAAGTTTTAATTCATAAATGTTGTAAGTAGGTAATTTAAACTTATGAAAATAAATATTATGGAATGTGCACGAAATACGAGAAACACCCATAAATGTCTTTACCTACCTATTTTCTTGTGTTCTTTGCTAATGAGTTCCCGGTATAGTAAGTTTTTAACACTGCGCGTTGTTCCAAGCGCTATTGTTATTTTTTTAAAGTCGGCACCCGGTTGGATTTTAAAGTAAATACCTACGCAATTAGGCACTTCTTTTTGTCTGTTGAAACATTGCAGGGATAAGACTTTTTTAGTGCTGTTTGTGTGTAAATAATAATAAGCTAGCAATTATTGTAGGAAAGCATATAAGTAGCCTATTGAGTAATAATGTGCAAATAAACAATAGCTACTTGTTTCGTTCCAGGAAAAAAAAAACAGTTTACTTTTGGCTTCAGCGGTGGCATGAAAGTGGAACCATCGAAGCGCAACATCGCCAACTTTACGCGAGAGCCACGACGGCAGCAGACGTTGGCTATCGTCTCTGCACACTCTGCTGATCCGTTTTTAAGCACAAGAGTGTTCTCAACTGCATACAATGTGAGTCCATGTATACTTTTTTTTATAGTCATAGTTTTACGCGCACCGCGTGCCCTGGACGTTCTAGCAATACCTAATAATTGCGCAAGCTACAGCAGCAACGTATTGGACTCAGTGAATGACATTACTATTAGATAAAGCTTCAGTTCTTTAGCACCTATCTCAACAAAGGTGGAAGTTCTCAATTCGACGGATTGTCTATTTATGTATATGTTTATATTTAAAGGAATAATTTGAAACTGTCCCATACTCATATATAGTGTAACTGGTAATTAATGACCAATACTTATACACGTGATTGCTCATGATAACAAACAACTTTCCCAAAGAAACATTTGCTTTCACTTTTATCACAATAACACAACAGCCTTATGAAATTCGCGCGCACGAGCCTGTGACGTATCAGCTGTTAGGCCGCTCGCTGCCTCGAATTTTGCGGGCAGCGGGGCGGCGGCGGAGTTGACTGGAGTGCACCGCTCGTTGCCCGCTCCCGCGCCGCTGTTTTCGAGAACCGGTCCATTTAAATGTACCGCATAAGATCCTGCCGCTCCCGCGCCGCCGCCGCCGCCGCCCCGCTGCCCGCAAGATTCGAGGCAGAGGCCTAAGGCAGAGCACCCGCGCGGCTAGCTAGCCCGCTCCGTAATGTGTGTGATAAAAGCAAATCAGTATAAAAAAAAAAGAGTATATAGAAAGTTGTTTGTTATCATTAATCACGTGTTTAAGTATCGGTCACTATTACCAGTCACCCTATAGTTAAATTGACCCGTACAATTGGTCATAATTAAGAATCGGTAAGTATTGAAATTGACAAAATTTTCTTTGTTTTAGATTTCAATGGACACCGTTACAAGGCGCCTTAAGGACGCCGGAAAAAATGCTGCCGCCCTGCCAAGAAAATATTAATGAACCAGGCGCATAAGGAGGCAAGAGTAATTTTTTGCCTGGAATATTTATAATTTTGACTGGGCAAACAATATAGTCATTTCTGTAGATGAAGAGGCGTAACAGACAGACAAAGTAACTTTCGCATTTATAATATTAGTATGGATAATTCTTCCAATAATGCTAAAGCGGTAATAAAAAAAATTTTAACTTCTTTTCGCACCATTGTTACATTCTTGATAATGTTTTCTTTGCTATTGTTGGTGACAGCAAGCAGAATTAATAGTGTAGATAGTGTGTATAATAAATCTGTAATAAATATAAATGAAAATAGAAGCTTGTAAAATATAAATATGATCCAGTTGTTTTTAATGTATGGTCAGTTTAGTTTTATATTTTCTGTTGTTTGTATAGTTTATAGTTTTATACCTATTTGTTGTTTGTATGGTTTAGTTTTATATTTTAATTTAGAGTATTTTTGTTTCTCAGTATTGTATTATAGTAATATTAATATTTAAAAATAAAAGGTTAAAGATTGTTATGTCGTATTTTATTTTGATACTACCCTGCTGATCTGCGCAACTTCGTCTGCGTCACATAGGTAACCGAGACAGTTAGAGAGAGTGGTTCTTAGGCACCTATAAAACAATTCTAAAGGTAGTTGAACTTTCTTAGAAGTGGTTCGTGGATGAAACAATCATCCACGAACCACTTCTGTGATACAGGCCGCCTATATATCTCATCAAAAACAGGACGCTGTCATGGCATGATGCCCTCTCTATGCCACGCCAAATCAACCTTTTCCCATTAAAATAAAGTTCATTTTTGATTTCAGATTACGGAATGTATTTTTTTCTGCCCTAAAGCAAAATAAATCTTAAGAGAACGAAGGTATAGGTATAGTTATTTTAAAATGTAGAATCTGTGAATTATGCTAGTTGCGACTAAAATTAAAACGACCAATCCGACCAATTATTTGTAGTGCCTATCCTATTCCTTTCACGCAAGTAATGAGCTGCATGTTCATGGGTAATTTAGAATATTATATTATATTGACAAATAATCAACGTTCCTGCTACAGTCTGTTAATACAATGTTAAGGTGATTACAATGTTACATACCTACTTCAGTAATCATTAGTATTTTTTTTAATACCGTCCAATACACCTTCCTAACACCACAGGCACTATCTATTACAGAAATCATGTAAGATACGTCAAATAATATCCCGTAGCTCAACAAAATCAGATTCAAATAGTAGTAAGTAGGTGGTATATTTTTATAATAATTTCACGCGTACGAAGTTCCCGAGTATCAGCTAGTGAATATTATGAATAAATTATATGAAAAACATTTAATCCCATCGGTATCGGGAACTGGGTTCGAGCTAGCAGGGCTCTTGTAAAAGAAACCACTAGTATAATATTATTATTATCATAAAAGTAAAAATAAATTGATTTAATTAAACGCAAACACGAAAAGAAACCCATTTTTTTCATTATTTTACTCCATATTTCGTCATTCATTACCTATGAATACGTTTCGTCGCGTATGGTCAAACTCGCAATCAGTCAAATTCATGAAAATCGCAATCCGTAAAAATTGCCTAGCGTCAATATTGACCAAAAAATCTTATTAGTCCGTCAGTCATAAAAAAGAAATAAGAATAGAGAGTCATAAAGAAGACGATACAGTGTGTCGAAAACTCGTGTGACGTCACATTTCGGAACACTTTTTACCGGAAAGTGACATCACAACCCCATCTTTGATGCATTTAATATCTTCATAAGTTTTTATTGATTTGATAAAACACAAAATACGTATCCAATATTTTTCGATAATCTAAGTGACAGACAAAATATAGGTAGGTAATCATATTTTTTACTCAGGAATAATCCCTTTTCTAATATTACATAGATATTTCACAAGCGCCGGGCGTACCGTAACCGTCAACTTATTTTTACTACCATGCCATTACTTAGATTCCATTCAAGTATGCGATCCGCCAAACTAGTATTTTGGCATAGCAAGTATCTTATTCTACACAACGACGCGCATACGCACACAGCCTAACGCACGCACTGCAGCACGAAACATTACAAGCAAGAACAGACAAAAAGATATTTATCTCTTTCGCACGATTCTCGCTGTTGTTGCTTATAAGGCGCTCAAGGTCACAGTGGGGTAGGTTGATGTGCTGGCGACTGTACCTAGAAGTTCAAATAGGAAATTATTTTGCATGCCAAAATGCAATACAAAAAGGCAACTATTGTTCATTATATAGAATGTATGCTGTATCTGTGCCTACTATCAGAAAATTGTTTAATTGTAATTCGCATAATAATTATAACTTCATTCTGTTTCGTTTAACTTATTATTATGGATGCTGCTGTTGTTTTCATTTTTTTAATTTTTATTCTTTCTTTTTGTTTTCATTGTTTAATTAGCTCTATAGGCGCATAATATAGTGCATGTAGTGCTCTTCTTTAAGTAATGGGGCACTTAGACTTAAGTTTGGAACGTTTTATTATATATGTAATAGTGTACTCATTGTTGAGGAGCCAAATAAAATAAATAAATAAATATATATCTGTAAAGATATATCTATCTCACTATCACTACATCACTATAACTACATATTATAAAACAAAGTTCTCCGCCGCGTCTGTCTGTCTGTTCGCGATAAACTCAAAAACTACTACACCGATTTTCATGCTGTTTTCATCGATGGATATAGTGATTCTCAAGGAAGGCTTTAGTATATAATTTGTTAAGTTTTTGTATACATTGCCTAAAATATAATGATATTTGTTGGAGGGTGGGAACGGGATCAACATTTCATGATTACTTTTGGTCGCGATAACCGACATCCACGCGGAGTCGCGAAGTCGCGGGCATCAGCTAGTAATATATCATAAATTGTAGTAGACGTTACGTTATTTTATAAAATAACTACATCTATCATTTATTAACTATGATAGTATACACACACATACATGTGAATTATTATTTGTTATTAACGGAAAACCATTCTAGGAAACAGTCGCGTTGTGATTGATAAATAAAGATAACGTCTAAAAATTTTCACGATAAAAAATGTTAGGACAAAAAAAGATTTGAGTGTGATCAAGAATGTTTTTTCTTGATTCAAGTGTTGATATTGAAGTGTTTAATCATTAATTGTGTGTCGTTTTTTGCCATAAGTGTACTGTAGAGAAGTGTGGTGTAGTTGTATTATGTGTACAAATCAATATTTACCAATCAGTGTAAAAAAATGGGCCAGAATAATAGAATGCAGTATATGGCGGCATTTGCCGGTAAGATATCTACTCATATATTTTGGTTACCCTTACATTTTAACTTCATGTTACACACACGTGTTTTGGGGTAAGCAGGAAGATATAAAACTTAACCGAGAACGTAGTAGTATTTTTTTTTCTCGATAACGAACTCGATAATGAATTTCAAAGCAGGAAACATGCTACACAGTACACGTATCTGATAAGTGATAACATTGAGAGAATATTCAAGATAACACAGTGATACTAAGAACTTGACCTTAAAGATCATAATTATGCTATATCATTGTGAATTAAATCAAAAAGTTGTGTCTAGCGTTGAAAATACCGAAAATAACCGTTTTTTTCGCATGTTACATAGAAAAATTAAATGAAGGAATCCTTTAGAAATAAACAAGATTCTTTCGAATGTTTCAGTAATTATAAAATGTTGAAGACATTTGACATCTACCAAGTCGCACTGGGCTCACTGGCCCACTCCCTTTCAGAGTGAGGTGGCCGTTACATTATTGGTTTTTTTTTTGTCGTGTGTCGGAGTTTTTATAGCGCCCATGGTCCTCTGATTTGGCTTTACATGCCATGTAATATCTCATATCTCTCAATCATGAGGGTTTTTCCTCACGATGTTTTTCTTCACCGAAGCAAGTGATAATAATTATGTACAATACGCACATAAATCCGAAAAATCAGAGATGCGTGTTTTGGGTTCGACCTTAAGACCTGGACTTGGCAGTCCAACGACCACACCACCAGTACGCGATCACACCACCAGTACGCGATCACACCACCAGTACGACGATCACACCACCAGTACGACGATCACACCACCAGTACGCGATCACACCACCAGTACGACGATCACACTACATGACTATCACTGCTGCTAAATTAACGGCTATTATTATCTGATTATTTTGCTTATTGAAAAATATTGAAAAATGAAAAATATAACTGGTTTTTATCATGACATGCCATGAAAGGATAATCAGAAGTCGGAGAAATTGACAAGCATTTTCTTATGTTTCAGTGTCGTTAGCAACCATGACGACAAGCACAGCTTACTTCTGGACAGCTCCGATCTTGCCAAAGTTTCATAATAACGAGACCAGCTTCACTATTTCAAGTGTAAGTAGACAAGATGAAATAGTATGAGGATTTCTTTGGATATACAGGGTGTAAACAGACTCTTCACTAGCTGTCAACCAAGCATTATGTACATCAAACTAAGTAACTTTACGCTAAAATTAGTGCTGGGAATCAACTTTTTTTTGGGTTTTGTGTTTTACGGTAGGACTCAACATAGCGCACTCAAAACATAGTGCTGATGGATAGATTCAAAAGTAAGGGGGTCGTGGTGGTGTTTTCAGTAAAACTCTTACATTAAAAACATGTATTTCAAAAAAACTTGTGAAAAAGTTGGAACTTTGACCCCCAATATCTCCGTAACTAGAAGTTTCCCAGGCACTGACTGGGAGAACAAGTTTCTTTCGGCTTCGTTAAGAGTCTTTTTACACCCTTTATACCAGCTTGAGGGTTGCCTAGTGGGTAACCCGGGTACATTAAGTTTAATTTAACACCACACGGACGGCTCGGTTGGCGCAGTGGCTGAGCGATTGACTGCTGCGCTGCGTGTCGCGGGGTTGATTCCCGCATGGTACAAATATTTGTATGGCCTACAGGTAGTTGTTCTGGGTCTGGCTGTTTGTGTATGTGAGTTTAAATGTTTGTAAACGCACCTACGATACAGGAGAAATTCTTAGTGTGGGGCAATGTTTTAATAAAAAAAGGAACTGCTCTCAAAACGGTGTAAAAAACCTATCTTGAGGACACCAGCATGAAATAGGTCCAAAAATTCACAGACGTGTGACGCCTACCAACCCGCACCCGACATCAACCTTGAACGCTGATGGGTTGTTCATTTGTTTATTCATTTTATCATTTTTGTAATCACAAGAGGGAACATAAGGAAACATCATAACATAGCTTAGAGTACAAAGGCACAGTTTATTTCAGAAAAAAAATCAACTCCTTTCTACTCCTGAAAATAAACGGAAACGGTAGTAGTTATCATCATCATTTGCACTGAATTCATGATGACAGTTTGCGCGTGCTCTATCATTTTTTTTATCTTCTATACTAATATAATAAAGCTGATGAGTTTAGTTTAGTTTGAACACTCTAATCCCAGGTACCAGTCGGATTAAAAAAAAAATTGTATGATAACCCAATTCTTGAGGAAGGCAAGGAGCTCGTAGCTAAGTAATAACAGCCGCTTGGGGCAATCTTTAGGTTAAACCGTGTTGTCTAGATTGGCCCATGGATGGGTGACCACCGAGTTCCCTCCGTGCGTCGAACGCACGTAAACCCGTTGGTCCCGGCTGTCATTTGTAGATCTTCGAAAGTTGTTACAGGTAGTCAGAGGCCTGAAATTCTGACAACCAATCTTACCGACGGATATCGCATTACCCCCAGCAATAACTGCGTTGTCCAGGTCAGATTAACAGCCGACCACAAATATATTTATACGGAAAAGGCTAAGCAGAGATAAGTTTCCGCGTGGATGATGTCTCGCACCTTGTGTACGGAGTATTCCCATTTGAGCACCGATTTCAAGAGCACCAAAGATCTAAGCATTGGTGCTCTTGAAATCGGTGCTCAAATGGGAATACTCCTTGTGTACTGTGTATGTACAAACAGAAATAATTGTGATAATACTTATCTAGTTTTTTTTTTTTTATTACAATAAAACTAATATTTAATGTCTGTGCAGGCAATGAATTCTCAAGATAAAATAAATCAGGTTTAATGCTTGGAACAAACATGACTGTGGCAGGAAGCTGGTTGACATCTACTCTAACAAAGTGTGTGTGTTGGATTGGACCACTGAAGACCACTAATGAAAATAAAAATGAAAAAATCAAATCTCTCTCTTTTCTGCATTAGTAGTAATGTTTATACGCATAAACATTATTACTAATTCAACTAATTTAGGATGATAAGGACATGCTAATGATAGATGTAATGCTTGTCTTTTACAGTTTTTGCTGCTAAGTCATAAGAACTAAAATAACATAACACCAAATTGTGCACTTAGTTCGCAATAAACGTTTTGACTTTGACTTTGACAGTACTGCCGTCATAAGGAAAACGGGCACAACTAACATTTTTTTTTAAATTGAGTTAAAAATTCTGGCAGAATTGGGTTTTTTTTCTGATTCCGAATATGTATATAACTCAATTTCGAAAAAAAATGTTAGTTGTGCCCTTTTTCCTTATGACGGCAGAGTAGGTATAGCCATATTTACTAACCGACTTCTAAAAAGGAGGCGGTTTGTTTTTTTGTCTCTTTGTTTTTTTGTCTCATTTTCGTTTACAGGTCCGATTTGCTCACCACAAAACTAATAATTTTCTCACCAAAAAAAAAGAGCCCCTTTTTAAAACGAGTTACTGTGCATGTTTTCAAGATATTCGCGCGGATTTCAAGCTGAATAGGGGAAAAAACTTTTTGCAAAAAAAAATAACCGACTTCCAAAAAAGAAACAAAAATGTGGAAAAATAACTTTACTTCCGGAAGTCGGTGGTAAAATGTCAATGAAAAAAACAAAAGTCACTAACTCCCGAAAGTAACCTTATAACTGTTAGGTGTCACCGAGTGCTAGAGGCAGTTATTGCCCGTTTAAGTGTAACAACCCAGAACTAGTATAATTATACTATCTTTGTCTGTTTACAGAGTGAAATCTCGTGGGTAGTGGCGATAATTTCACCAGGCGCGGTTGTTGGCAGCTTGCTGGCTAGCTTTGTCTCTGACAAATTCGGCAGGCGAGTCACCTTATTAGCAAGTGCTGTTCCTTTCATTGTTGGTACGGTAAGTACTAAGAACTGGCTCCCAGGGTATTTTTAATTTGACATTCCGAGACCATACATTGGGTTATTAGCGGTGTTGAGCAGACGATATTTTTAAACATTATGAAACACCAATGGATTACGATTTTCCTTTAAAATTCTCAGAATGGAAATTGCGTGAAAAACTATCAACCATCATACAGGATAAACTTATAAAAGTACATAATCTATCTATATATATATATAAATCTTGTGTCACGGTGTTTGTGGCTCGACCGATTTTTATGTTTATAAGGTCCCATTTAAAAAGATGGACAAATTTTAACACAGCGTTAAGTACGTCTAACCAAAGATATCCAAGCAAAAAAAACATTGATTAAAGTGATTTTATTTTGACCTAAAATAATAAATTGCCGGCATTTTTAGTGTATTTTCGTTAGCTGAATTTTTTCTTGTAAGTATCTAATGTATTTTTCTTATTATTTTTTTACCATTTTTTTCTTATTATTTTTTTACCATATATTTTGCTGGTATGAATGATTTCTAAAAGTTGGTCCATCTATTTTAATGGGACATTATATTTGGTAGGTATGAGAATAGGTCGTAAAGTATATTTCACACCATAATTTATCTGGCAGAACAACGTTTGCGGGGTCAGCTAGTACATTATAGTTTTTTTGCTATTCTAAAACGTGTCTATGAATATTCTATCACTCTGCTGAAGTCTTAAAGCCAAGTAGCACTTTAAAAAAATTGAATACAAAGAAATATGATTAAGTAGCGACCGATCGATAAGCGATAATCTCTTCTCACGAAGCCACTAATCCTGAAATATGTTACTTTCAGGTGTCCGTGCTATGCGCAACAAAGGCGTGGATGCTATACATAGGCAGGTTCTTGTGGGGTGGTGGATCTGGCATGATAACAACGGTTGGTACCTTTATATTGACGGTAATAAATGTAGGCATAAGGGACATTGAGCCTGCTGAGGCATTTTTAACTTTCGGTGCTGAGCTGAACGCTGTAAATTCAAGCAAATGTAAGTTACGGCATTTCTTTCCAACGTCAATATTTAACAATTCACTATCACTTTGATTTAAATCGCTCGAATTTGTACCATTATAGACATACATTGTGTTAGTTGAACTTGAGTGCAGTCGACCTTAAGCGAACCAGGGAAGATCTAATGCACGCCAGTGTAAAGACACTGGCGTGCATAAAATCTTCCCTGGTTCCCAAGTAGGTGCTATTAGATATTTTGAAATACAGTATGTAATGAGGAAATACTAACTACGCAAACCTGGAATCTTATTAACTTTCAAGATACCTGCTAAAATCCTCCAATTGTGACTGACCCAATGTGATAAATGCTATAATGAGCAAATTTTTTCGATATTTAATCCAATGCTCATCATTTAGCGTGATTTTTTTGTCATTTCAGGTCTCAAGCGTGTATTTGTCCGAAATAGCTGATAAAGAAATCAGAGGTACCTTGACTGCTGGAACAAGATTCATGTTTAGTTTCGGAGCTCTTCTAGTGCTGGCCTTAGGTTCCTTTGTTACTTATCAAGTGCTGAGCGGTTTGTTGATAGCGCTGCCAATATGCTACTTTTTGGCCTGCTGGAGAATCCCCGAAACTCCTTACTATTTGCTCAAAGAAGGAAAGGTGGACGCCGCAAGAAATGTACTATTGAGTCTTTTCGGAAGAAATAATGAAAAGGTGTGTTTCGTTTTAAGTACAGGCGCCAGCAGGTCAAGCTAGCCGAAACTGTCAGATTTATCCAACCAACCTTGAACCTAATACTTCAGAGATAAAGTTGAAAATCTATTAAACAAATTTGACAGATTGTAATAACTTGATGTGCTGTCGGCTATACATAAACATACTCGTAACAATACGCCCTCCCCAAAGGATATGGTAGAAGTGTATCCCATTACTTTGCCGGCATCGACAATGACAAAATAATCCCATTTAAAAGTCATCATCATCATCAGCCTATAATGTTCCCACTGCTGGGACACAGGCCTCCTCTCTATGAGAGGGAATGGGCTATAATCCACCACGCGGGCCCACTGCGGATTGGTAGAGGTCACATGTCTTCAAATTTTTGGTTCTAGGACATGCCGGTTTCCTCACAATGTTTTCCTTCACCGTTTTTGAGAGCAGTGGTGATGAAATAAATTACACAAATTAATGCGCCTGTCTGGGTTCGAACCCACGACTTGCTGTTCGTAAGTCAGGGTCGCTACCACTGGGCCACCGCTGCTCTCATTTAAAAGTGGGCAAGCCTATTGCCATAAAATGGGCACTGATTCTGACTCTTGGCTGCTGCAGAGAAATTTCTCAATAGCACTTTGCCTGATCTGCGAATTAAACCCAGGTACCAAGTGGATGCTTGTGATCAACAGACCAAAGATGCAGTTATTTTATACGTCTTTATATTTTAATTTTCTAATTTATATTCTGCAGATGGTTGGAGAGAAGTTATCGTTAATGAGGTCTGATGTGAGGAAGGAGATGCTCCGGTCTAGTTCAGTCAAAGAGTTGTTGACTGGGAAACAATATAGGAAAGCAATTATTATAACAACTGGTAGGTTTGGTTTAGAAAAAATTTAAAACTTACTCAAGTAGAACAAAAATAATTCAAAGAAAAAAAAACATATAATTAGGAGTATTCATACATACACATACATAAACTCACGCCCTTTTCCCATGGGGTAGGCAGAAACTACGCTCGCCTTGCCTCGTCTACGTTCATACATCTGGTCATACACGCACGCCAGTTGCGAGTACTACGCATCTGACCTTTCTGAAGAACCTCACCAATGAGGTCAGCGTATGTTCTTCTAGGGCGTCCCCTCTTGGCGTTGCCACTCACATCTGCCTTTTAAACTACCTTTTGTTAGACGCCTTTCGCTCATCTTCTCCACATGACCAAACCATCTAAGCATACTTTTTTCAATTTTTGTCACTACTTCTTCTTTTAAGCCGAAACGTTTCAGTATAACCTCATTCCTCACTTTATCATTCAGAGTTACACCACACATGCTTCGCAAGGAACGTATTTCCACAGTATTAATTCTACTTCCATGCCTCGTTTGCCATACCCAACACTCACTTCCATAGATAAGTGTAGGCACCAGCACACCATTGTGAACAGCCAGACGAGCCTTATTTGACATCGAGTGGCGACTGAGGTAGAATTCAGATGCGTCTTAATGTGAATTCGGAATTTCATTTGCAGGACTACGAGTAACGCAGATATATGCAGGCAGTATACCTATCCAGCAATACTTGGGACGTATCATTCAACAGAGCAACAGTGGCCTGCAAGTTTCCACAGCTCTCATTATTTTTGGAGTAGTACGATTTACTGTCGGTAAGTACAGATTTTCTGTGAAGTACTACACCTAACTATAGCTTACTGGAACTACGGCACCATTCCTAACTCCTTGAGTTGCCATCTCAATGATAAATACATGCATTGCAATATTACATTATTATTATTATTATTGCATTATTTACTTGCATTTACATTAATTATAAGAAAGGATAAGGGACACACACTCGCGCAGAACAGAGAGGTGTGGCAGAAATTAGGTGAGGCCTATATCCAACAGCAGGTGATTCGGGGCCAAAATGATGATGATGATGACATGAATGCAAATGAGATTACTATATTTTTGAATTAGAGCTTCTCCTAAAGGTTAACATCAATTAATACTCAATTTATTTCCAGGTTTGGTATCACCGGTTATAGTAGACAGGGTTGGCCGCCGTCCATTGCTCATCTACTCCTACTTAGGGTCCAGTACGATGCTGGCCACTGTCGGAACCTACTTCTTTCTCCAAAAAGTTATTGGAATCGACGATGAATCCTCAAATCCGTTTCGTTTCGTTGTATTCGTTGGAATTGTTTGCTCTATAGTCATATCTAACATAGGATTTGACACATTAATCTTTATAATTCCGTCAGAAATTTTCCCTCTGAATGTCAGATCCGTTTCCATGACTGTGCAAAATATTTTTACAGCATTCTTAACTTTTACTGTGGTCAAGGGATATCAGGTAATGGAGGATTGGACCGGATTGTACGGAGTATTCTGGTTTTATGCCAGTATGGCTTTTAGTGGAGCAGTTTTTACATATTTTGTTGTGCCCGAAACTAAAGGAAAAGGTTTGAGAGAAATCCAAATTGAATTACAAGGTAATATTTACGATGACGCTGATGATAACTTGAAGAAAAAAGTAATTGCTGATGATGTTCAGGAAAGTACAGAACTAAAATAATTAACATGAGAGTAGGCAGGTTTTTTCAATGAGTTGAAAGTATAAAACGCAGCGAACCCATTCAAAAATATAATTATTATGTTAAAATATATACAGGCTGAATTTTTGAAGTGGCGTGGATGGCCAAATCCGAAACTATCAGGAATAGTGAAAATGACTCAAAAAAGCCTCGAGCCCGATTTTTATGAAAACTAAAAGTGCATCTGCATCATTAGATTTTTTGAAAATCAATATATCCTAGCCAAGTATCAAACCCGTTGGTTTTGAAAAAAACCACACACTGTATTATTACACGATTCGATAGTGTTGTTAATAGGGATTCAATTCTGGGTAGTAATGACATGCGGAAAATTTAAGGAAAAGTTTACATTTTAGGTTTTTTCTCATTTTTAATAAAAATGTCGTTGATTGATTTCACCCGCAGTGCAGTCATCTTCTCAATATTGTGCTAATTTCAAATTTTTACTCTTTACGGTTGAAGGAGAAATTAAAAGAAAAAAAAAGTAACAAATTGAAATTAGAACTTAAAAGTGAGTTGGCGCCAATAGTGATTTTGTTCAACTTTTCGTTATATTTTGGCCATCCAATTTTACATTTTTTCAAGTGGGCGTACGTGAAGAAATGTAAACTTTATATCTTTATGTAAAATTAAACTTATATCTATTTAAGTTTAGATCATATAATATTGTTTATTAATAATGATGACGAATAACTACCGGAGATTTATTGTGAAGGACGGCACGGTTGACATATGTCGGGCATGCCACCGTCCAGGCGAATCAATCCGTCACATTATCTCCGGGTGTTCTCGTCTGGCTAACGGAGAGTACTTGCATAGACACAACCTTGTAGCCAGGATTATCCATCAGCAACTTGCTCTAAAATACAGCCTTGTGGAATCGGAAGTGCCGTACTATAGGTATGTGCCCGATCCAGTTCTTGATAATGGCAATATCACACTGTACTGGGATCGATCCATCATCACTGACAGGACTATTGTAGCCAATAAGACTGATATAGTGGTGGTGGATCGATCAGAGCGGCGCGCAATGATTGTTGACATTACGGTCCCGCATGTATATAAATAAATAAAGGAAATCATAAATAAAAATATTAATTTAGGTGACTTATTCCCAGAAGCTCCAAATCTATTGTTTGCAATACAATTTCTCTCCATACATTGATTCCCAAGAGCTCCATAATTTTATTAGTTAAATAATAAAATGCTATAACTTTTTTTTTAGAATAAGCCATTTATGTGATATTAGATAGTAGATAATCACTGCAATATTATTAATTATAAGTCTATAATATTATAATTATAAATCTTAAAATTGGTTGTATACATTTTGCATTAAATAAACATAATAAATAAAAACCTAGCCACCAAACCACCAAACTACAGGCTATCTACGTATGTAGATAGTAGTTTGAGTGGATTATAGTTATTTGTGCAACAAGAGAGCAAAGTGGGTTTTTGCTGCGAGTGTTGCTTTTGAATCCCGAGTAAGCGAAGGATTCTATAATTGAATCATGAGCATGGCGAGTCATTCTAGGTTAGAATCCTGAGCGTAACGAGGGATTCAAAGACACGAGATGCAAATAACTTTGGTCTCGTGTAACACATACAATTTTTCACCTCAGCAGCGAGAACATATACCTAAAGGTAAAATAAAACAACATGGTAAAACTTAAACCACCACACCACCATATTTAAACAATATCAAAAAATCAAAAGTTAAAATTAAAATGGTTGCAGTTTTGCAAATTAAAAGTAACAGTTTTGTTTGGAACTGATATTGTTGTGTTCGCGACTTGACTTTGAGTATTCGCCGAGGTTTCGGCTTCCTTACTTGTGGAATGTGACGGGAGGATAGTAAAAGTAGGAGACTCAGCGGTGGAATTCATGACTCTAGAAGTAGACGGGCGAGCCCAAGACTCCGAGGTCTGTTCCAAGCTTATAGTTTCAACTTCCTTTCTTGTGGATTGTGACGGGAAGATAGTAGAACCCATTTGATTTTCACAAATGGGTAGTGTGTACATAATTATATTTATCAATACTACATTACAGATAACTAAGTACTTACTTTTGCAGCGAGAAAATTGCAGTCCGGAGCTTCATTAAGAAACTTTTTAATGTTAGCGGGCGAAAATATTTTGCACTTTTTGGATTTGTACCCTACTGACATTCTTTTCAAAAATGCAATTAGTTTGGGATAGGTTTGGCTTTCAACATTGAGTAAATACTCCACATTGTAGATGGTTGCCTAGTTTGTGATAATTCTATGAAGTACGATAACAGTACAGTCTCCGAAAAAGTGTTTGCACCCTTTGTAAGTCTCCATTGCTTAAAAATATCATAAGTTTTTAGATATTTTTCGCGAGACTTTTCAGGCAGGAAACTTAATTCTGCATTTTTTACATTATGCCTCAATTCTTCGAGTGTTAAATAGCAGACTTCGTCACTGGACTCACTCATATTTATTTATTATTATTACTTTATTATCCAAATTGTATTGTACTTTGTAGCTAGCGTACCAGAGAATAAAACAATAAAAATTTGAATCCCGCTATTTTTTTAAAATGCGTTCTGAAACTACACTCGCGGTATTCTGTCTCAATATTAAAGATTGTTAAAAATATAAATAAATAAGTAGATACATGATAAACTTCGTATTTTTTTCTTGAACATTCTTCATCTTGATTTAATTATTAAAAATATAATTCGATTATTTGAAATATAATAATTTTTCATTTAAAACCTACACACGTGATTTACTATACTATACGGTACTATACGGTTATCGATTTAGAATATCGGTATCCAAACATTTTATTGTTTGTTTCTTTTTTGGGCCTTCTTACTAGATATGGAATATGAAAATCGAATTTCGAATCGACTTGATTCTATCTTTTTTCGTATCAAAGTGAAAGTGACAGAACAAAACCTGCTTGTTTGAGGTGCTGAGGTGAAAATAACTATTCCTTTAGCGACGTTCTAGCGTTGAAAATAGATTATTCTACCAAACCTGTTATGTTTTCTTATTTTTAAATACTGATATTCAGCTGGATATGCTTAGATTGGAAGCCGACTCCAATGTAGTTTTGAAGGCTAGGTAGTTGAGGACCTGTTGCCTTTTTAATGCCCGATGAAAAAAAGGGGGAGGTTCTCAAGTCGCCATTTTTTTTTCCTCTTCACTGGAACTGAACAGTCTGAGTTTGTTTACTAGCTCCTCATGTATGGTAGGCACTTTCATAAACATAGGGAAGAAAGTTGAGACTGCGATCGTGACTGCTGAGGATGAAGTCCTGGCTTCGATGCCCTGGTCAGGCAACGAGTTATAATGTTTTTCCATCACCTATCTCTCTTATTGCCATCAAATCAAACGGGCTCTAATCCAGACTCCGTGCCTGCGAAGCCAAGGGATCTGGACTTGTACCCTGTTTCAAATTTCTTCTTCAATGTTTATTGTTTATTTTATGTTTAAAAGTGCCTATCATACATGAGGAGCTAGTAAACATACTGTTCAGTTCCAGGGAAGAGGAAAAAAAAAATCGACTTGAGAACCTCCTTTTTTTCATCTACTAGAGGTAGCCTATCATGACGTCTTAAAGCAGGATTAATTCCAGTGTGGGAAAGAGACAGAGCTATACAGGTCGTCTAGCGCCATCTCTTTCTCACACTGGAATTACTCTCCGGCCTGCCTCGTGATAATTATGTCCGCATTTAGAGAGGGTGACGACGGGAGCAAGATGATGAAATCCCACATGAAATCATTGCAGCGAAGACGAGGCTATTTAAGGTCATATTTTTCGCCTGGTGATAGGCTCCTTTGTTAACTTGGACCAGCGAACCTATCTTACAAATAGTCTAAGTTTCCCTTTTACAGCTGTCCTCACACAAGTGATTTGGACGAGTGAAACCACACCGCTTAAATGTGTTCAAAGGTGCGTGTATCTGTGTAATGTGAATCACTCCGTTAATCCATTTATTTAAAAAAGTGCTCAAATATTTACCCAAAATGGTAAGTCCATTCAATAGATTTCAGGTTATGTTAGTAAGACATGTGAGATGGCTCAAGGGAGACACGCTCAATATTTAGTTGCAGCCGCTGGTGAGTATATTTTCGTGTTATTTTTTAAAGATGGCGGAATCTTCACGTTTAGTGTTTTTTTTTAGACATATTTTTTTCCTTTTTATCGCTAATGTATTATTAGTTACTATATCGTGGAATGAAAACCATAAACCGGCTGTACCTAGTGTCGGTTTTGTGTCGGAACGGGTCTATACAGGGTGTAAACAGACTCTTCACAAAGCCGTCAATGAAGCATTCTGTACAGCTGGGAAACGACTTTTTTTTGGGGAAAAAAATCACGTTTTACGGTAGGACTCAATGGAACGCCTTCAAAACATGGTGCTGATGGATGATTTTAATAGTAAGGGGGTCGTAAACATGTTTTTAAACAAAAACTTGTGAAAAAGTTGGCACTTTGACCCCCAATATCTCCGTAACTAGAAGGTTCCCAGGTATGGTCTAGAACAAAAAAATGATCGCAATGACGGGGAGTACAAGTGCCTTTGGGCTTCGTTAAGAGTCTTTTTACACCCTTTATAAGTATATAGGTCACAGGTAGCTGATGTCTTTCTAGAACTGAGACCAACAATATTATTGAGATGTGAAGGTTTCTGTTCCGCTTCGTTGGTCAAGAGGTGGCAACCGCTAAGCTCATGGGTTCGATTACCAGGGTAGGCAGTGTTTTTTTTACACTAAATAAGTTTGCGTTCAGCGCAACTCGCCTGATGTGAGTCGATGATGCGGCCTAAGGTGGAGCACGCTTGCCTAGAAGAAACCTATTCACTCGAACTTTGATGAGATCCAGATTATAATGATCGGGGAACAGAGGAATTTCACAGACTCAAGCTTATTAACATATCGCAATAGGCTCGCCCCCTTTTAGATGGGGCTGAAACATAAGTGGTGAAATGAAGATGTACTATAGGTACTCCTCTACCTAACCCTGTGAGGAAACGGAAGTGATGATATGGTATGTACTGTTTCAGTGTCACTGTCAGCTGTGGCTACGGGCGTCCTCACTGGGTGGTGCACCCCTGTGATACCCAAGCTCCACAACAATGAGACCGGCATCAATATTAAAGACGTAAAGTTAAAGTTAAAAATCATAAGTGCTTGACTGTCTACTTCAGATTTGAAAGATGGGAGAAGCCAATAAACGCAGCTTGCCTCATAACGTATTTTATTTTAGTTACCAATGTGGGTTAAATGCAGCAGTTTACATTGTTGCGGAATGGAATGGAAGCGATTTATAAACAGGACATAGTACAAAGCATAATTAACTTTATGCCAATTGGGTAACGTATAAACTACGTACGAACCAAAAACCAGGTTGCGCGACTTCCAAAGAATTGTCACGCACGTCTTAGACATTCCCGCAGCTCGTATCTAGTTGGCACGTTACACAGTTGACGTAAAGTTTATATTTCTTCATACAATTTCAGAACAAGCATTCTTTTCCAGTCCGTTCTGCGGCAATGTTAATTGTGCCTGACAAAAAGAGGTCAGACTGCAGTTGCTACGCAAAAACGTGATATTCGGCTTGCTGTCAAAAAGCATCCGAATTAATTCGGATGCTTTTTGATTGAAAGCCGATAACCAATTGTCTCCAGGAGGAAATATCGTGGGTGGCTGCTGTAGGATTCCCTGGGTTCATGACTGGCAGTTTCGGGAGACGAGTCGTTATCTTAGGCAGCGTTGTCCCTGCCACCGCTGGAACAGTATGTGACGACACGAATTTAATAAGCGATTTAACTTTTTTTCTTTTTTCATTCTACGTATAGAATTTCCATCGATGCCAAAATAAGGTACCTATAAGGTATAAAGGTTCTGTTTCCGCTACAGCTCAGCCCAAATAAAAGGCGACTACCCTATGTTACCTAGGATAATAAAGCAAGAATTCTAACGATATCACATCCATCGAAATCAGTTCAGACGTTTACGTTAACGTTATCGTGATATTCACTATAAGAAATAATACACGCACATTCAATGGCGTAGCGTCGGAGCGACCATCGAAAAATGTGCTGCGAAAGAAACACGAATATTTTCAATCATTTTAGAATTTAAAACTGCTTTATATTTTGACTTTTGATAAAAATAGAAGGAGCGGCGAATTTTCAGTCGGACCGGGGTGACCAATACCCGCTACGCCACTGCACACATTTTTTAGTAACCATATACTTATCCACAAATACCCTAAAAGCACGATACTCTTTTTTTGGGCAGTTGAATTAAATTACTTACATTTTAATTCCAGATTACAGTTTTATTCACGGCAACGGTATGGTGGCTTTACATAACGAAGTTCTTATGGGGCATGAGCGTCGGCATGCTACAAACTGTAAGTATTTGCATCAATACCCGATGGTATAATTTTAAAAGAAATACCAATCACATACCGATTTTTCAGCCCAAAAAAAAGTCGTTTCCCAACACTAATTTTTGCGTAAAGTTAATTAGTTTGATGTAATGCTTGGTTGACGGCTTCGTGAAGAGTCTGTTTACACCCTGTAGATACTGGAACGAACACTTATAAGTACAATGATGGCATAGCCTTCATCCCGCCGCAAGCAAAGCGTTAAACTTCTTGTGGACGCCTCAAAAGTTGTGAGATCACCAATTCCAGTGCATTTGTTGGCTTGAGTGCCTCTGGCTGCTAAACTACACACATATCAAGTTTATAGTGATTCACTTCAGTTTAAAATTAGACACAATTTTACTATATTTGTTCATAAAACCACGCCTTTTTCGCCGGCAGAAACTACAGATTCTTAAATTTTATGTACCTACGCCTTTTGCTTTGTTCAATACGTTTGATAATCATCATCCTTCTTTGAGATTAACTAAATCACGTTTCAGGTATCAGCCATGTACTTAGCAGAGGTATCAGACAAAGAGATCAGAGGTAAACTCACATCGTCTATTCGCTACATGCAATATTTTGGCAGTTTCCTCATCATGTCCGTCGGCCCCTTCGTCTCGTACCACGCCATCAGCTACATGCTGCTAGTTCTGCCGATATGTTACTTCATCGCCTGCTGCTTCATACCTGAGAGTCCGTATTATCTCTTGAAAGAAGGAAACGTAAACGCTGCAAGAGCTTCCCTTATCCAGTTAAGCGAGAATAAGAATGCGAAGGTGTGAGAATACTTTAATAATAGTAGGTAATAGACAATACTTTTTCCTTGGTGCTTAAAGTAAAGTAGTTGCTATATTTTCACTCATAAATGGTGCAAAATAAAATCAGAAAAGACCACAACAAGTGAAACCAACATTTGATCCAGGGAATGAACGCCTGTTACTATTTTTGCGTCGTGTACCGTGGTTTCACTCAAATGTGTCACGATTGTTGCAGGTAATAGAAGACCGGCTGCCAGCGATGAGGGTAGACGTAACTAAAGAGACTCAGCGCTCTGGTTCACTCAAAGAGCTGTTTACTGGGAAGCGATACCGCAGGGCGCTCATCATTTGTATGGGTTAGTATCTACTGACGTAGACAAATTGCATTCTTATTCTAAAAACTGTGAAGGAAAATATCATCCTAGAAACAAAATTCTTGTGACACATACAAACCCGCACTGGGCCAGAGTGGTGGATTATAGCCCACCCACTCTCATAGAGAGCAGGTCTTTTCTCCTAGCATGCAGTGGGGCTTTAAGCTTTTGCTTATAATTTCATATATTTCCTCAACGACCAATAATTCTTCAACAGGTTTGAGAGTTACTCTAATATTGTCTAGATCCCTACCCATACAGCTATATTTCGGCGCAATTGTTCAAGAGAGTAAGACGAAAGTTAATATATCCACTATGTTACTAACATTTGGAGCAGTCAAATTCGTTGTTGGTAAGAAAGTTTTTATCGCAATAAGTTATTTAATAATCTATGTAATAATCTAATCAAATCTTTAATATTTGAAAAATGATAGCACGATAGACATCAATATTAAAATTTCATTTGCAGGTATATTCTCATCAGTCATAATGGACAAGGTTGGACGTCATCCCCTGCTCGTCTTCTCCTACCTCAGCTCTAGTATAATCCTCTTCGTAGTTGCAGCCTATTTCATGATACAACCCACCTAGCACGATAGACATCAATATTAAAATTTCATTTGCAGGTATATTCTCATCAGTCATAATGGACAAGGTTGGACGTCGTCCCCTGCTCGTCTTCTCCTACCTCAGCTCTAGTATAATCCTCTTCGTAGTTGCAGCCTATTTCATGATACAACCCACCTAGCACGATAGACATCAATATTAAAATTTCATTTGCAGGTATATTCTCATCAGTCATAATGGACAAGGTTGGACGTCGTCCCCTGCTCGTCTTCTCCTACCTCAGCTCTAGTATAATCCTCTTCGTAGTTGCAGCCTATTTCATGATACAACCCACCTCTTCCCGATACTATACCTATATCCCCTTCGTTGGCATCATCCTCTCTAGCATGCTATCTATTCTAGGCTACGCGTCGCTAGTTTTTGTTATCGTTACAGAAATATTTCCCCTTAACGTCAAATCAGTGGCCATGACTCTCCAAAATATTTTGGGAGGATTCCTAAACTTCTTGTCAGTCAAAGTGTATCAAGAGATGCAGGATGCAATTGGTCTGGCTGGATTGTTCCGGTTCTACGCCGTTGCATCTGTCATCGGTGCTATTTTCTCCTACTTTATGGTCCCGGAAACTAAAGGCAAAAGTTTTAAGAGAGATTCAAGTTGAGTTGCAAGGCGCTTTGTATGATAAACCTGTTGAGAAGTTGAAGACTTCAAAATGATGTGAAAATGTGAATGTGTGTGTGTGTGTGTGTGCGTGTGTGTGTGTGTGTGAAATGTGTGAATGATGTGAAGCTTGAAGAGTTGAAAAGTGAATATACCTCATTATAATCCCAAATAAAGATCGATTTTCTCATGGAATCTGGTAAATGAAATGAAATTGGTGTAGCGTGATCCGGAGCTACAGTCATAGACGTTTTACATGTTGACAGAGTAGAACTAGAATCAGGCTGAGGAACTGCCTTTCGAAGCCTTTGCCTTTTTTCCACTACGATATGTTACTATTACCCTTGAAATTACCCTTGTAAATAACACATTTTTTTCAATACCTATCCGTATACTTTTTAAATCCGTATAATTTTTTTTTTTCAACCGCCTGTATGTGCTATATAAATATTTAAATCGCTATATAATTATGTTTAATAATTTTTAGTTCACTGCCCAAACATTTGTAGTTAACATTTTCGGACATCTTTGGGGTATATTAAATGGAATGTTGGATTTTTTAAGAGGCCTCTTTCCACGTACATTCTAGTTAAATTGTGCGCCACAACATACAATAGTGTAAATGGCTCTTCTGGAGTCTTTCACAACTATGCTTGAGGTTCTAAGCGAATCTTTTTAGTTTTAGCTGAAACAGGGTACTAAAATTATGTATGTTTAATTAGGTACCAAATTACCAATAAGTATTTTTTCAACTGACTATCTAGTCATGGACCATTGGGCTGGTAAATAAAAACATAGTCGTAAGACTACAATCCAACGGGCAACACGGAAAAAGAAAAACGTAATATAAGATATAGATTTTCTTTATTTTAATCATTGTATAGTTACAAAATAGTACACAAGGCATTTATAACATTTTAGCGGCGATTCGAGATTTTTTTACTTCTTTATGATTAGCCAGCAAACTTTCAAATATACAACTGGCCTTCAATCCAGTCCTTAACATGCTTTCAATATGATTATCACACTTACAACTAAAAGAACAAAAGTTCCATATCAAATTCTTAAGATAACTGCATACCTACCACGAAAAGTGCCCCTTTGGCATCTTTAGCATCTTTTGACATCACAGAAGATTTCATCATCATCACCATATCACCCACTGCTGGGTATAGGCCTCTCCTTTTTTCTGCCACACTTCCCGGTTCTGTGCGTCCCTCATCTAGGTGTTTCCCGTGACTTTGACGATGTCGTCAACCCAACGAGCTTTAGGACGGCCCTGGTTTCTTGGCATAACTTTTGCCACCATTCGGTCAAAACCTTGCTCCATCGGACATCTCCGCTTCTAGCCAAGTGTCCTGCCCACGCCCATTTGAGATTTCTTGAAAAAAACTTAATATTAACCTATCCACTCAAACGCCAGCGGGTACTGCGGTACCCAGCAATAAAAAACGCTTTACCGCCACTGGGGACTAGAGGCCCCGGGTTTCTTAAATTGACATTATTGACAATAACATAGTGACACTTGACAACAAGGGTTTATCTGTGACTGGCCACTGTATTTGAGATTTATTGAAAAAAACTTTTAATATTAACCTAATCTTCTTCTTAGCGTGTCGATGGCAATCTATATTGTGTCGGCTCAGAACTGAGCCACTAGTTTGGCACCTTCAGTAGCGTCCATCAGTTCCTGTAACGAACAAACAACAGGACACCCGTGTCCTGTAGTGTGTCGCAGGACACAATATTAATGTGCCCCATCTTTGTGGAACAGCACTACATTTACACTCCAGGGCAGAATCATACAAGATAACTTAATATTAAGCGTGTAAATAATGCTAATGTGTGACAAGAATATCAGTATTATTGAAAAAAACATGGTTATACCATAAAAAATATTGTTTTTTTGAATATAGGTATTGCTTTGCTCAATTATGTAGGTATTACATTTAAAGGTAACCTTAACATCTATCAAACAAATAAAACAAACCTAACGCCTCTAGCCAAAAAACCACACTATTAATTACAACGCCATCTAGCGGTTGGCGTAGCAAATGCCTATGTTAGCTTAACTGGTCCAGTACTACATTTTCTTCATATTATTATTAAATATAAGTAATCCTTTGGGAATAAAATGGCACCTGAGAAAGATTGAACAACATTTTTTATATCATCATCATCGGCCTAGCCTTTTCCCAACTAAGTTGGTGTCGGCTTCCAGAACACTTACAATCAAAATTCAAATAAATGGAAAGCTAAAACCAGCCAAAAGCAAAAATATTTGTTCCGGTATCATAAAAGTAAAAGAAATATCTAACCTAAAGACACTTCTCCGATTTCGTTGTTTCATTTACAGCATTAACAACACAGTTTTTAAAACAACTAAAATTATATGTATAAAAGTAATAAAACTATCCACATTTGGTATGTTTACAGTTAAATATAATCTACTTATAGTTTAAGTAAAATTCTGTAATATTTCAGAATGTTTGAAGCTTTCCGACAATGTCCTTTATTTTCATACCGACAGAGTTAAAAATAATAGAGGGTGTAAAAACTCATACAGCCAAATATATTCAGTCAGTATTGCAGTAGGAAGGAATACAATACAAAATCTTCAGCTAATACAACATATTTTCATGTGGGTAATACTTCTAAATGCGCAGCGAGATTTCTTGTTTTGAAATTGTTATCTAGATAAACCTATAGCAGTCTTTGTTGTATACTTTTCTATACTTACAAATCTCGAGAAATTTTTCAGTATAATATCTTATTGAGATGGCATAAAAATCAACTAACATTTAAGTACGTTCTATTTCTACTAACTTACGGAGATTTCAGTAAATCTGCTCAGAGATTTAAGATTTCATATGAGATATGAAATAATAATATTTTCCCTATACAATCTCTTTCTTTTTAAGATTCTCCATTTCGGTACCTTCTTTAGCTTCATCGTTACTTGCAAATTTCTCTAAGTTCTTCGTCACTAGCTTATGCTCATCAGCTCCAGCGTCATAGTTGACACCTTGTAATTCTTTCTGAATAACGCTCAGACATTTTCCTTTCGTTTCTATGACGAAGAAGTAAGAAAATGCACTACCAATAAATGAGAAACCAGCAAAAATCCAAAAAACAGTAGTCAAACCACATGAATCTTTGACTCTTTGGTACAAAAAGGATATAAGAGAAGCTAAAGCAGAGCCAATAAGACCAAGACAAGTAATAGCAATCGCTTTCACGTTTATAGGAAATATTTCTGTAGGGATGATGTACAGAAGAGAACTGAAACCCAATGTGGAGATGACGGTTGCGAGAATAATGCCAAAAAATGGCATGAAACTGATGGTGGTTAATGTGGCAGAGCTGACGTTGGTGGCCTCTTGGAAGAAGAAGTAGAGGCCGACGGCAAAGAGCGAGGCGCCAGTACCGATGTACGAATACACGAGGAGAGGCCGGCGACCCACTCTGTCTACTACCTGCGAAGTCAGCAGACCTGTAAATCAAATATTGATCTTTAAAAAAATCTATACTTAACATTATAAAGTTGAAGGGTTTAGTTGGTTGAATGAGCTAATCTCGGTGTAGTGTGTATGTTGACTAGCTAACTTCAGGGTGTCGGATTTTCGTGACAGTGTGCGCGCGCGTCTTAAAAATTTTCTCTCATCATTTTTCCCTAACGCGCCAAAAGAAGTATAACTTCAAAATATTAAAACAAGTGTGAAGATGACTATGATACACTCACCACGATTACCACTTAAACTCAAGGTTAACAACAACACTGGGTTACTTACTGGCAACGAATGTAACTGATCCATATATGATGGACACTAGGGATTCTTCAAGGCCCAACTTGGTCTCTTTTATGATTAATAAAAGATACTGCTTTGTCACTGTGGCACCAGTCATCATCATAGTTAGTTTCAATCCTGGAATCACGAAGGATTGTCTGATTACAGGTACTGTTTGAAGTATCAGTCGCACTTTGATCTAGATTATATTTTTTTAAACACAGCAACAATGCAAACTAAGAAAACTAGAAGCTTTTCATTTATGAAGTCAGACTTGTATAACAGCCCCACAAAAGACGACTACGTCTATTTGATACCACCGTTAATAGAAGCCACCTCCTTCATGAAGCTTCGTCATGATGAAGTGAACATCAACTTACCAGTTGCTATTATAATGGCTTTCCTGTACTGCACTCCGACGAACAACTCTTTCACTGAGCTGGAGTGTTTCATTTCGTTTTTGACATTCGCCTGCAAGCTCAGTAATTCATCCTCCAAAACCTGTAGCAGAGAGACCCTGGGGTTTATTTGGGTGTCCGAATGCAGACATGCTATCTTACGTTTTGAGAGAAATCCAAACAGATTTTGAGGAACTTGAATTGTGGCTTCGGCAAGTAGATCCACCTCAGAGCACACACATACCTTTTCATTCTTATATCCCCTCAATTTCCGAAGAGATTTTCTAGCCCCCTCCAGATTGTTATTTCTCAAGCAAAAATATGGCGTCTCTGGAATCCACCAGCAGGTGGCGAAGTACAGCAACGGTAGGGCGAACATGATATAGTTAAGATTCTCGTAAGACAGGAAGGGCCCCACAGTCATGGCGAATAGCATCCCGAGTTTGAACATAAGTCCGACGATGATTGCCAGTTGTCCCCGCACTTCTTTGTCTGCTATTTCTGTCATATAGTAGTTGATGACCTAAGAAACAAACAAAGTTAAATAAAAGATGCATTTTTGTCAGTTGAATTCTGATACATATTATTGCATTTTCGGATAGAAAATAGATCAGAATCCTCGGATTTATACCCAAAACTCACCTAATGCTTCAAAAAATCAAACATAAATTATTTGGTATTGACGTAGTTCTTCTTCCAACATCACGATCAGCCATATCAGTATTCACTTCCTTCCTAGCTACATCGTTTGATCTTCCTGTTCTCTTAAATCCACACATTTGATATTTTTAGTTTGTTACAAATGCCTGTTTTTTTCTTCCCTTTATTACTAGTTTCAAAGGTATTAATTATATGCAGGTGGTATTACAGCTCTTATATGTCACAGTAGGACGAACTGAAACTGGTCTCCCTCGTGGTCCTACTAGTAGGACAAAATAGTAGGACCACGAGAAAACGGCCATGAGATCCTTTTTTGTTATGTCATACGTGTATAGTTTACTATACACGTGGGATAGTATGCCTTAACAAACCTGCCTGCCTGCCGGCCTGTCCCAAGTATTTTTAAGAACTCTCGTCCCGTACCACCTCGAACCAGCCCTCGTAAGCGTCCAGGTGGTCTCGCTACATCTTTCTGACTTATTTAGATCAATAATCAAAACGTACCGTGCTGATCATGCCTGATCCGCAATTCCATAGAAATGACGTAACGCACACTTGCCATGCCTTTACAGCAAACACTATACATATCTGAAAAAGATACAAAATAATTAATACTTAAGTAAGACAATAAAACAGACATTCATTGCCCTCCTTTGCGTCGCGCAGTCGGGAAAAAGGAGTACTGCAATCAGCGGCCAAAGGAATATATACCACTTCATGATCAATAAAAATGTAAACAAAGCAAAGTTAAGTCACTTAGCAAAATTCAAAAGCAATTTCCTCCTACCTTATTGATTAAAGTTTACGTTTTCTCGAACATAGTATTTTGGAAGCCATACTGTTACGAAATGGGTCTTATCTCAAAGTAGAAACCGTTATTTCACGGAAAAACCGCTTTTGAATTTTCCTATATGCATACATTTCATTGCTCGGTAATATGATGGTGTGAAGCTCCATATTGATGGTAGTCTTCCACTTCAAAAGTTCACCTCGATTCTTGGCATTATAGCTCATTTGCCTGTCACCGGTCACTCCTATTTTATGGACCATTGTATCAATTGGCAAACATGTTATGACGATTGATTGCGTTAGTGATTCAACAAGCCGATGAGTTATTTGAATACATTCAAGTAGTAACTTTTTATCGTAGTACAGAGGAGGTACTAAGAATTCAAACATCAGTACGCGACACGCGTAGCATGACCAACTACTGTCTCTAATTAGAAGAAGAGATGTAGCTATGTACATATCTATACTTAATATTATAAAGAGGAAAGAATTTGTATGCAGGGGTACATCCAAACTTACAAACCAACTCTTACCTCTAATCTCTGAAACTACTGGTCCGATTCCGAAAATTCTTTCACTAAAGTAAAGCTACATTATACCTGAGGGTCCCTTTGGGATAATTTTCAATCACAACGCAATGGAAGCCGTGGGCAAAAGTTAGTCTTTTAATTAAGCCTTCGTCTTCGGCTTTAGCCGATTAATCGGCTGCATCCAGAAATCGACATCCGTTCGGACACAAATCTTAGCGCTACTTACCGATCCTGCTGTGATAGGCAGTGCGCTTGCCAGTATAGTGACTCGCCTCCCTAACTTGTCTGCAATGTAACCGCAAACGACCGAGCCTACTGCGAACCCAATCGGCATCAGAAGAAGCATCGTCGACGTCTCCAACTGAAAAAAAAATGAAAACAGTTTTTACACGACCTTAATCTTCAGTGAATTTGATGGTCTAAGACCAGTGGTTCTTAACCGGTGATTGGCGGACCAATGGTGGTTCCTGGAAGCATCGCAAGTGGTCCATGAAGTCATCCTAATAAATAAGTGACAACGAGTCGACACAATGCGAACCGCGCGCGGCGCCAGCAATTTACACTCACGAAAATCTCATTAAAACCTATAACTGTGACGTAAAAAAAATTAAATGTGGGCTTTGAGTAATTGTATGCGTGTTTTATTCCTTTATAGATAAAACAACCCTTTATTTATTTACATTTAGGTACTGTATATTACTTCCAAACCAATAAACCAACTGGGGCCAACCAACCAAGGCAAGACAGAAATTTTGTCAAATGGAGGGACCATTTCACAAAATTTCTGTCTTGCCTTGGTTGGTTGGCTTGGTTTGTTGGCATAACTAAAAGTTTAAGAAACACTGTATTTGTGCAGCGACTTTTTGACTTTGCCTCTAAGAGCCCTAAGATGCTTGTGTCATTCGCAAGGTGCTCGTCTGAATTGATTCGTCTTTTTCGTCAAGTCGAATTGATTGTCAAATTCTAAATTAACGCAAGCGAAGCCGCGGGCAAAAGCCAGTTTAAATATACTGTTACTTTGGCACTGAAAATAATGCACTGATGGCAGTACGCCTAGCATAACCACCCGTGGAAATGGGTTTTGTTGCCGGAAGAAAGATTTCTACCGTCGTAGGCATGACGATGTTAAAATGTAGAAAATAAATGTTTCTATTCTTCAGCCGACAAAAGTCTACAACGACAAGCTTGACGACAGTTTGTTTCTCTACTTTTGACCCTTGGGGGTAGAAATATATCTTCTCAACAAATGTCAATTTAATTTATCATCACATCGGACTTTTGATCGGCTGCTGTGCAAAGATTTTATCAGACAATGCCTAATGCCAGTTTTCACCAACACTAAGTGACACCTAACTCAATGCCTTATTCGTATGCTTAGCAGCGGAAGGATTCCTTGTAGACTCGTTTGAATTGTGAACTGAAATTGTTATTTCCCATAAGAAAACCGTATATTTTCCGTTCGGCTGGCTTAAATTTTTGGGTACAAAATTTTCGAAACCTGATCGATGTCCTTGTACATATCTATTTGGCCATGACCATCCCCATAAAACCGGGCAATACATGTCACTTTAAGTAGATGAATGATGATCTAAGTATTTTGTGCAGGCCGCAAATTACTATGTATTATTTTAATTTCATGATATCAAAATACCACATATATTAATAGTACTCGACTCGACAATAATAATTTATTATAAAATATGGGAATAACGACATAAGTAAGCCGTATGATTCACATCCGGTGTTATGCATAATGCGGTAGACTCTTACATCTCGAGTAAGTACTTATAAATTATACTAAAAATAAAATCTAACGTTAATTTTAATCTGTGTTTTCAATGGGTTCCCTCTATCTGGCAGAATCTTGATGCACCGTTGATTTGGCATAATACACTTGGCATAATCTTCTTTATACCAATATTCTTATGGCATACAAATTATTTAATAAGTATGAGTATTATCTGGCCGAATGTTATACATAGTTTTAAGATGGGTAAAATATGATAAATGATGTTTATTTTGCAAATAGATTTTTACAATAAACACTTTTACACGTAATTTTTTTTTAACTGGATGAGATGGTCTTTTGAAGAAAGAACCATACAGATTTGAGTGGACCTGTCCAGTCAGTGCAAGCATTTTGTCAGTTGTCGTGTAGCTCGACTTATAATATAACTCAAGGAGCTCAACGACACGTACAATACCAAAGAATGGACATTTGGGTAGGTCGCTGGATGAATTTTATTTGGCATAATTACCTTTGGCAAAGTTAAAATTTTGCATAATTTATTTAGCACAACGTTTATTTACTGACTCCACGTGGTCTTGTCTGCCCTACCCCTAGAGTGCAACTTAAACTCGCGTAGGCCGAGGAAGCCGGCCAGCAAGCCAAAACTGCGGTGGTGAGCGAATACACCGTAAACCGAATAAAAATAATCGATTTTTTGGTTCTAAGACATGCCGGTTTCCTTACGATATTTTGTTTCACCGTTTTGAGAGCATGGGTAATGAAATAAGTTACACAAAAGTAAAAGGCCTGCCTGTCCAGTCAAAATGTTTATACCGGGCCGCAACTGATATCTCAGGTTGTGAAGTATCCTCTATATTTATCCATGGTCTATTAAATACCATAGACTATATCTACTTATAGCCTTCATAACAAAAAGGACACTTATTTGGTCTTGATAAATACGTTTCTGTAAGAGTCTTCTTTTAAAGCAGGGGAAATCTAGTTTTTTTTTTTTTTTTAAACCGTTGCCCCACACTAGGAATTTCTCCTGTATCGTGGGTGCGTTCACAAACAATTAAACTCACATACACAAACAGCCAGACCCGGAACAACTATCTGTAGGCCATACAAACATTTGTTCCGTGCGGGGATCGAATCAGCGACACGCAGCGCAGCAGTCAATCGCTCATCCACTCATCAACCGTGCCGCCAAATTTTTTATTTTATTAAATAGGTAAATTGTTTAATTTGTTCCCAGACATAAAAGCAAGTAAATTGACTTACCTTATCAATATCGACTTTGGTCTGATTTTGTTGGAACCGTGGTATCACCATGGTGGGCCAGCCAGATATCAGACCCATTGTCACCATTGCCAGCGACACTGTAACCAAGAGAACAACACTAAGATTATATCTGGACTTTAAAAGCGACGGTCAAAGAGGCTCCTCTGAGACTTGCCTTGTTAGTTAGATAATTAGTACGTATTGGTCAAATCTTGCAACTTAATTTTAAACCAGTTCCCCCCAACAGATTGCACTGAAATTTTGCACACACCTTAGGTTCTGATGACAATACATTTTTATGACAGACATGACATGATCCTACAGCCAGGATCGCATACTCACGTAAGAGCACAGACACGACACTTTGAATACGTGTCCAATGTTGATAGATAAACCTAATATTCATTTTAATAAAAGCTTTAAGCTTTTAAGACACCTTACAAAATTAAACTGATTTACCATGACATTAGAGCGGCATATTGCGCGGCATCAGCAACACCTCGGCTCATTTTTACTATCTGTCCCAATCGAAGACGTTCGATGTTTATAAGGGTCAACTCACACCGAAAGAGCGGCGAAGGGCAGCGAATCGCAGCGACTTGCTCGGTAGAGAAGGCGCGCGGATTCCCACGACTGCTCGAGAAGTCGCTGGAATGCTGCCCGTCCGCGATGAATTCACTTTCAACAAAACTCGAGGAAACTTGTGTTTAAGCAGTGAAAATAGGTATAATAATCTTTTCTTCATCCATTTCCATCACTTCTGTATTCGTTGCACTGCAAGGAATTAATGCGAATGCTCGCGCGCAACAGACACGCGCGGGTAGCGGGCGCGAGGGGCGGAATATTGCAAGCGGCCGCTCGCGGCTGCTCGAGCATTCTCGGAACTTCCCGTGACTTCTCGCGCAGTCGCACGGCTCCGTTTATGGAATTCGCCGGAATTCCCGCGGCGCCGCGGGCATCCGCGCGACTCGTTCGAGTTTCTCATGCGATAATAAGTATTATATTAATGAGAATAAAGTTAAAATTCATATGACACTGAAACTGCGCTCCGCTTCGCTGCCCTTCGCCGCTCTTTCGGTGTGAGTTGACATTAAGTGTACGTTGCAGTATAAAGGTTCACAGTAAGAATCCCCAACGGATCCAGTTGAGGTAAGGCTGATCCCATGCAGTACCGACATGCTCCTATCGTTTTCGGACGCTCTGAACCGTCATTTGCTTGACCGGGAGTGCTACGATGGGGGTTGAGTTGAACCCATTCAAAGAGAATCGGCCTACAATCGCACTAGATCACGAAAAGTAAAAAGAGGGAAGGGAGGCCTTTGCGTTGTAATGCGGTAATATCTAGGCACATCTATACAATCTCAACAAATAAATAAAAACTAGCCAAGTGCGAGTCGGACTCGCGCACGAAGTGTTCCGTACCATAAACCGAAAAGGCACGTTTCTTGTATGGGAGCCCCCTTTAAATATTAAATCATTTCTATTTTTATTATTTGTTGTTATAGCGGCAACAGAAATACATCATCTGTGAAAGTCAACTGTCTAGCTATCACGGTTCATGAGAAACAGCCTGGTGACAGACAGACCGACGGAAAGACAGCGAAGTCTTAGTAATAGGGTCCCGTTTTATCCTTTGGGGACGGAACCCTAAAAAGGATTACGGTTCCGTCCAAAAATATTAAAACCCTTGAAATTGTTAACAAAATCCGATTCGGATATAGAATTAGAACGAAGGTCGCGTACAACAATTAGTATAATAATTATAATTTAACAATAAATTAACAAAATTGTCAGTCTTATCAATCGCCCCAGACTATCTGACGCGGGGTCACACAAAGACCTATACGAAATAAAATCGGGTAAAACCCGAAACGATTAATTCTCCCTAAAACTGTCGCACCAACACTCTTGCGCAAGAAAACAGTGATATAAATTCTAATTGGCTCACCAAGTCATCATCTGCCTAGCCTTTTCTCAACTATGTTGGGGTCGGCTTCCAGTCTAACCGAATGCAGCTGAATACCAGTATTTTACATGGAGCGACTGCCTGTCTGACCTCCACAAACCAGTTAGTACTGGGTAATACGATACCCTTAGTAAGACTGTTTGTAAGACTTAACGTGCTTTCTGAGGCACGGAGGAAACTCGGTATGTAATGGGTGGTCTCCCATCTACAGACCAACCTAGGCAAGCACGGCTTAACCTAAAGATCGACCCGAACGGCTGTTATTATTTAGCCACGAGCTCCTCCGCTAATTGGCTCACCAAGTATTTACGGTAAAATATTTTGATACTCTTACAATTTACAGATACAACACCTCTATCCCTCTTAAAACTAAGGCTACACCCATGTGTCACCAGTCTTAAGTGCCATCCTATGTAGTAACGGACGGGCCTAATCCCATCAACTGAACAGAAATTCGTGGACCGGACTCTTTAAGAAAATCCTGGAAAAACCCGATAACACTTGGCCCGATCTGGGAAACGAAACCAGAACCTCCGACCATTAAACCACTTTTCTGTAAAATAGTTGTAAAAAATACCTGTGTCTTAATTAATTTTCATTCATTAATGTCAAATAAATTTATGTTCTAAAACTCTAAAACTAGACGAGGTCGGTCATAAAAGTTATGATAAAATATAAAAAAGTGTGTGTGTACTTATTTTTTTTTTTTTTTGTGAAGGGCATCTCGCAGTTCAACCTAGGGAGGTTGTCGACTGCTTAACCGGGCTTTTCTGTGGATGCCTCGAAATTAAGGCCTCCAGCCAGAGCAACTTACAAACTAAACTACAAACTAAGCGACTACGCACTGAGGGCACCCCCTGTGGGGTACGGACCTCGGCTCAGGGCGTCGCTGGGAGAGGACAGCAAAGGGACAGGCTGGATCTGAGTGATATTATTTAGGGGCTGATTTAAGTCTACAGGCTCAGTGTGTGTACTTATTACGCACGTAAGAAGTTATACTTCTTTGGCGTATAACAAACTAAAATGTTGACTACTAACTTCAGGGTGTATGTTGACTAGCTAACTTCAGGGTGTCGGTTTTTCGTGGAGGAATGCGCGCGCATCGTAAAAAATTACTCTCATCATTTTTCCCTACGCGCCAAAAGAATGATAATTTCAAAATTAGCACTTACGAGACAGCGTCACCAAATAAAGATTTGTGCGGTTTCCGTTCTCCATTGTCTGAAAAGAAAAAAAAATCAAATAAATAGAGGACTATGTAAAAGATTTCGCAGTTTGATTACAAATGTAACTTTTAGTTAATTAATGTTTTGTTACTTTGTTAATTACAAAATTAATGCAGTGCGGAATATTGTATGTATGTATGTACCTAATAAGGATAAATACGGTTTCTCTGAATCCTAAAAATAATTCGGCATGCTGATTACATGACGTTTTTGAATGTTCGCGCTAAAACCGCATCTGGCTAGAAGTCTAGACTCGTTCAGTACTGGAACGCGCTGTTCTTTGTTTTGTCTGTATTCCACAATAAAAACATCTAGCTTACAAAATAATACTTAAAAGTAATGCACTATCTATCACATGAATTATTATTATACTAGTAACTACAGCTTAGTATTTAAATCATCATATTATTTTGGCAAAATGAGAAAGTGGCACCAATAAAAGGGATGGAACGCGAAAATACCTAGAAAAGAAAGTAGTTTTGGACTCGCCGACTCGGCATTGTATGTTACTGTCCAAGGTTGATTCTGAATTGTTTTTTAAGGAACAGAAAATTAATTCCATCTTCCTGTGAATATATTTACTTTAGATAATGTATTGTTTATCAGTTCTAGCAGTCTGCTCACAATAGACCGTAGGAATATAGAGCTCAAAATATGTTAGGTTATGTTTGGAACAGATTTTTGAATTAGTTTGTGAAACCGAAATCGTAAGGTCATACAGGATGACAGTTTGACCTTCATGTTAAATACATTATTTATTATTATTATTTAATTCAGTTGAATTGTTGCAATCATTTTATTTGTCATTGTTAATTTTCCTGTGCTCATAACATAAATGCTGATACATATTACTGTAGCGCGCATTAGCGCATTATTAATATTTAAAACAATAAGTCACCACTTACGTTTGCCCTTATCAATAAACTTGTCTAAATAAGCTCGATTCACACACTGTTTAGTTTTTTATCAACTAAGTTTCACAGGCACTTAGTTAATCACCATATTATTTTTTTACTAGATAGGTACATAATACCTAATTAAAATTGTTTGTTCTGTGTAATGAAATAAAAATTCACGGATGAGTCAAGTGTACCTATATTCGTAAAATCATGTTGCTAATAATTTGGCACGACCGTACACGCCAGTCGTGTATTTGCTACTAAATTCAAGTTGGTGACAGAACAGAATTGCGCTGTATGAACAGAATCTAGACTGATTTACAAGCTAGCAGACAAATATGTCAAACAAACAAGCCTTGCTCAGACAGGCCGGCCACAAAATGTTTATTTTGCACTCAATCATATTTAGAAGGTACTTAAAAAAACACTGTAGAGCATTCCACCGTTCTTACACACTTAATAATGTTAGCAGCTTGACTGCTTGACTCTCAGGCCAAAAAAAATATATTACTTATTGGTCTAGGAGTCCCATTTCCCATTGACATGACGCCCTTGGTCAGATCGTATTTTGTTTATGTTATTGTTTTTTTTTTTTTTTCTGGAATTGGTATCGTTCTAGTCAACGCAGACCAAGCATTTTAACTGAGCTATTATTAGCTGAGCTATCACAATTTTTGCGGACGAAGTCGCGGGCGAAGTCCTAGTAAAGTTATAAAGTTTGAAAGTGGAGATTTGGAGCGAATGAGGTAAATCGTCGGAACTACTGATCTGATTAAGAAAATTATTTCACTAATGCGAAGAGCTACATTATCCCCGATTGTTAAAGGCTATATTTTAAAATAAAAGTACGTTCCTTTAGGATAATTTCCGAAAACACGAAACCGCTGGAAAAGCATTGATCATTGTTTTAAATACATGACTTCGAAAGTCTGGAATAAGAAGTTAAATTTTTATTAGCTTACCTATAGTCAAGAGTCAAGATGAAGCCAGATACCAAGGCGTTGGAGACGCTTCATGAACGCTATTTTGTATCAGTTTCCGCAAAACTAACATTCCAGTGATATTTTAAACATAGGTTTAGGTAACTAGCTAGTACTAGTATTACTTTATCCACTGACCTATGTGTTGTGCTTATGTGTATGAAACTATTTACATAACTTGTTTTATTTGTTTAAACACTTACTTTACCTTCGGATCTAGTTTATCTTTGATGCGGCTATTACACAGCCTAGGTAGCCTAACTAACACCTAAATAAACCTCTTTAGGTACTACCTATCTATTGGTAGAGTTACATAAATATTTACTTCTGTATCTATTCTTCGTGTCACACATTTTGTGTTTAACTTGCTAAAACTGTGGTTTTACCTACAAATATCAAACCGATACCCTTTACAAAAAAACCGGACGCTCCACCACAGCACCGAACCTGCTACCCTCTACACAGAAATCGCCCACACCACCACTGTGCCACTTGAGGGCCGATAACATTGACTATAACACAACTGATAAGAAGTGTAACCGCTTGAAAATCCACGCACAAATCACGATTTAAAATTAAAAAAAAAAAAATGGTACCTCGAGTTCCTCTTCAGTTCTTCAGAATAGTGTTTACAACCCAACGGGCTACAGTCAACTAATACGATATTCAATTTGAGTTCAGTCTTATACGTGGTAAAAGAACCGGCGGCGCGGCGCGCGGCGGTGTGCGGCGGGACTTTTTCAGTTATGGTAGAGAAAGACCCTTCAAAACTTTCAAAAGTCCCTAGTTGCAAAGCCGTGACAGTTGCGGGGATCACCGCTGCCTTGTACACCAATGAACCCATAACTAATGTGCATTGTGCAAACTAGTTGCCTGTTACTGTGTTACAATTAGCTTGCGTCATCTTAGTTTTGTACAAATGCGTCTCCCCAAGGGCCATGACTACCAGTTCTTGTCAATTCAGGGTTAGGGTCAACTCACACCAAAGAGCGGCTAAGGGCAGCGAAGCGGAGCGCAGTTTCAGTGTCATATGAATTTTTGCATGAGAAACTCGGACGAGTCGCGCGGATGCCCGCGGCGCCGCGGGAATTCCGGCGCTTTTTCTGTTTGTTCGGGAATTCGCTGCCCTTCGCCGCTCTTTCGGTGTGAGTTGACCCAAAATGTAGGCCTCTGATCGTCGTTTACTGTGTGGACAAAATAAAATCATCTAGCAACTCCCCTAAATAAAATTACCAATTAGGTACTTGTTTATTAAGTAGCAATAATATATAGGCATAATGTTTTCTTTTCAAAAAATATATCTGGCTATTTCGAGAGATTAAAAGTTCAGGAGTGCTTCTAGATAGTAAATTCGTGATAATTACAAATTGTATGACAAGACATGTACTATGACCACACTGTATGATTTCCTTCTAAAGGGTTCAGTTTTTTTAGGGTTCCGTACCCGACGTAACCAACGGGACCTGTCTGTGCTGTCCGTCCATCCGTCCGTCTGTCGGCCAGCGGGCTGTATCTCATGATCCTTAATAGATAGACAGTTGAAATTTTCACAGAAGGCGTATTTCTGTTGCCGCTTTATCGACAAATAATAAATTCAAAATGAAAGGAGGCTCCCCTACTACGATGATACGGTTCTACGAGTCATCCAATATAAAGATGGGTATGTCTCCACCGATCAATAAAGATAGACTACGCTACACCTATCATGAATCCCCCAATTATAATGTATTCCCCAGACATTACCAGAGGCAAAACGTCTAGAATAATGTTTCAGTTACCAAAAGTTCCTTTGTTCTTTATGCTTTTAATAGGTTCTCATAACACAACGAATGACACTGTACTTTACTAAATTGAAGAGTGGCCGTTCCTAGAATTGTGTACCTATATACGTGCTGTGTAGGCGGTTCAATACGATAGCAGATATAAATTAAATAGAGAACGTTATGTTAATCAAATTCATGTTAACTATTACGGCACGTTAGATCCCATAGGAGGAAGGGTAAACAACAATGGTACTGTGTAGTTTATGCACTCACAACATATTTATCCCTTACAATACATATAGGCATAGTACAGACGCCAGCACATCAAGCTACTACAATCTTCAGATATCTTTAATAGATTTTCCGCTTTATTGCTATAACATTAGGTTCAATGTTGATTGGGAAAATCTGACAGTTTCGGTTAGCTTGACCTGCTGGCATCTGTACAGTTTTAGGGTTACGTACCCAAAGGGTAAAAACGGGGCCTATTACTAAGACTTCGCTGTCTGTCCGTCCGTCTGTCTGTCACCAGGCTGTGTACGAAAAAAAAACTGGTGGCTGTAAAGTTCGAATGGTTAGGCAGAGTGGAACAACCACATTTCAAGGGGCGAGCCTTTTGCTATAAACCGGCCACAAATCCAAACTCCGTGGCTGCTAGAAATTCCTAATGGAAAAACCCAATAACAAATTGCCCTACCCGGGAATCGAACCCAGGCCCTCATGCTCAGCAGTCACGCTTGCGACCTCCCGAAAAATGTTTGTAATAATTGATTATTAATACTTAAGGTGGAAACGTCAGGGTAACCTGCGAAATTCAAATTTTCTTATGTTTTTGTAATTTGCAGGTCAGTGTTAGGTTGTACGTTGATGAAATAGAAGTCGCGCGCGCCAGTAACACGTATGTAGTTACAGAATCACAATCATGAAAATCACCAATATAACCCTGTAAGTTCATTTAACCCTATTGAATGACTTTTTCATAAAATATTCATTGAATAGGGTTACATGAACTTAGACGGTTGTATTGATGATTTCATGATTTTAATTCTGTAACTACATACGTGTTACTGACGCGTCTCATTTTTCATCAACGTACTACCTGACACTGACCTGCAAATTACAAAAAACGTAAGAAAAATTGAATTTCGTGGGCTACCCTGACGCTTCCACCTTAATTAAAACCTGAAACCAAGTCCTATCCTTCTTTTGGGCTCGAATAGTGCCCCTATTACATCAATAAAAAAAGGAGGAAGTAGTAAGAGAACGGTCTACAACAATCAATAACACTGCTGTAGTAGGTCATCATCATCATCTGCCTAGCTTTTTCCCAACTATGTTGGGGTCGGCTTCCAGTCTAACCGGATGCAGCTGAATACCAGTATTTTACAAAGAGCGACTGCCTTTCTGACCTACCCTGTTACTTAGTCCTGGCTGGGCAATACGATACCTCTTGGTTACACTGGTGTGCAGCGAGCGGACTGTGTTTTACCCTTTGGACTACTGTTACAGCCCACTCCTAGCTGCTTCAGTCGAAAAACTATCGCAGACCGTAGTGGTTCTCAGGGGACTCCAGGAGAGGGTTCTTACTGGGATTTACGGAGAATTGAAACTGCCATTTACATAAAATCAACGAGGCTGGTACTCATACTACCCTTTCAAAAGCCAGACGGGCATAATGGTGTCTTTAAGAAGACTCGTAAACTACTGAACGATGTATGATCTAGGGCTATCTAATTTATAGTATGCTAGATTTGTCTAGCCAGTGAGCCCTTGCGAATTCCAGGAAAACGCACACTAAGGTACTAGGCAAACTCGCGTCTAAGCTCGTGATTGGGTACTAAAAGTTCCCGCCTCCTTTTCTTTATTGGATTGTCGTGCAATTGTTTTTATGGCTAATTACATTCATTACATTCATTTATGATATAATGGTTATTTACATAATACGGTCATATACTTTGCACAACTTCTGGTACATATTCTATGTGCGTGGACGGCCAGCGTCCGGGATGCGACGTGTTTTTCCCTTAAGTCTAAAGCTATAAATATAACCCACGTACGCGATCCCGGAGCTACCATTACACCTCTGACCGTCGCAGCAACAACATCTATATACTTATGCCTTATGTATGACAGAAGTAAGTATTTTATACTTGGTTACCATATACACCTTAGGAGAATAACTTTACCTTAGTGTAGTATCTTTTTAATGCGGTTACAATGGAGTTTTACATTTATTGTAGACAATTTGTTTAACAGAATTCTACTTAAGTTTATACATAACTTCACGACTATAATATTACATGGGGTAGGCAGGGAATAAGGGTGTATGAGTCAGTTTTCATATAATTTAATGTTCTTATTCTAAGACTAGGTACGTGTTTCGTACGTTAATGAGATAAAATTATAAACTAGACATTATGTACATGCATGAGGTACTAAATTATGTGGCGGGGTTTCCGCTTGCGTGGTGCTGTCGTGCACAACTGGTTTTCAGAGTTTTTGGGCCACTGATTGACCTATAACGACTGTCTAAGATCAAGAAATGACCAAGGGACCAATGGTTTAACGTGCTTTCCGAGGCACGGAGGAAACCTGGTGTGTAATGGGTGTAAAGGGTAATTTTACATATCAAACTACATCCACACAAAAAGATTCAATTTAATATTTTTCAGCATTTCATTTAAGGTGTTTGCGTCAGGGTAGCACGTGAAATTCAATTTTTCTTACGTTTTTTTGCAATTTGCAGGTCATTGTCAGGTTGTATGTAAATGAAAAATGAGTCGCGCCAGTAACACGTATGTAGTTACAGAATCACAATCATGAAAATCATCAATATAAGCCTGTACGTCCATTTAACCCTATTGAATGACTTTTTCATAAAATATTTATTGAATAGGGTTACATGATATAATTCTTGTATGTATATGTACACACTACACAGTGTACACCAAACTTCACTTAAATTTTCGTTAGCTGATTATAAAATTCATACAACAAATAAGCTAAACCACGAATCAAATCAAAATCTAATCAAAGCACATATTTTGAAATAGCAACGTTATGATTTAAGAGACCTAAAAGACTCGTATCCAATTCTGCGTCATTTAAATTGTCAATTCATAAATCTCAAAAAAAAAAGTCGTTTCGAAAGTGTCGTCGTGTGGCATTGATGTATCTTCATGTTGAATTATCGCTAAAATAAAGAATTGTTGAATAGTTACAATGTCGGAGCATGTGCTACCGGCCGAAGAGCCGATACGATTTGTAGCTCCAATTATTCAGGATAATCCAACAGGATGGGGCCCAGCCGAAATGCCGGAGCAGTTTCGGGACATGCCTTACCAACCTTTCAGTAAAGGCGATCGTTTGGGGAAAATTAGTGATTGGACCGTCGTACAGGACAAAAAATATCAAAGTGAGTTTATTCCTTTAACTTTCTTTATTTATTAGTCAGAATGTCTTCTCTCAGCATTACGATTCTTTGAGGTTATGATGACGTTTTTTGCACTAGCCTAATTCCCAATGTTGCACTGTACCATAGTGCATAGCAAGGTACTGCGAATTAACTGGAACTGATATTTCAATTTATTGAATTCTAAAGTCCCAAAACAAACGCTTTAATCATAATTTCTTATTACTTTTCACTAGTATTATTCATGTTTCTGCAAAAAAAACTTTTGAAACTTTTCTTAATTAACTTTTACTCTTTTCCAGACAAGTATGCGTCTCAGTTCGGCGCTGGCTCGTCGTACGCATACTTCCATGACGAGGACGAGAGTACTTTCCACCTGGTAGACACTACGAGGGTGCAGAAGCCCCCGTACCAGCGTGGCCGTGCTCGCGGACAGAGAGGTCGCGGCGCTCGAGGCGCTCGAACGCCAGGTGGCATGACCACCCTCAACAAGGGCAACAACTACATGAGAAATGTAACTTATTTTATTTTTTATAAACCATATGCACAACTAAAAATAGATACATAGTACATAGAGTCTTCATGTATTTTCTGAAACCGGCTCTCTCTTATTTAAATGCTTGCAAAAGTTTAGATTTGTTATTGCCATAATTATCCTCACCTTATCTTATTTTCTCATAGTAATTTGACCATCTGTTACTCTTTTTCAGCAACGTGATCGTAAACTTGGCAAGAGATGGGGCCAGAGAGGTGCTCCGATGAAAATCCGTGATGCTTCCGTCACTGTCAGGCCCGCTTGGGTCACTATCGAGGATATGGACTTCCCTCGTCTTGCTAAGTTGTCTCTGCCTGGTATTAAAGAAGGTGTGTAAAGGTTCTGACTCCTTTCACAAAGTATGAAATAAACTACAGACAATGGCAATTCAAAAGTTACACAAATCTGACAACCTTTTGTTCACCAGCAATATTCATAGCAATTGTGAATGCACTATTCAAATTCAAATATTTTATTTCAGATTAGAATCCATATAATGTTAGTATAATAGAATAACTTAGCCCAGTATTAGTATTAAATTAAATTACTTAGAGGGTCTGGACTCTTATCCACCTTCGTAAGAGGGGAGAGTCCCACCGGTCTGAAAACACATTCGGGATACCATTGGAGGAGGTGCGCAAGCGCGCCATTATGGAAGCGCATCGCTTCCTTATGATCGCGGCGAACCCGTCGACACACGCTTCCGCGAACATTCCTGACGTGCTACATCGCTACGACAACCCCAATAGCACCCTGAATACTATAGCTCTATAAGTTTTATAGTTTTGGTATCTACTTTCGAATAACTAGTCACTGGGTATACACAGTGTAAGGGTATCAAATTTTTGATGCTGGCGGGTCTAGAATCGTGCTGAATGCATGGCTATCGTTTTTTTTAAACAAAAAAGGTGGCCCCTCTAGGAATTTGTCCTGTATTGTGGGTGCGTTAACAAACACAACTACCTGTAGGCCATACCAATGTTTGTTCCGTGTAGGAATTGCGTGTCCCATGTCAATTACACCCTGTATAACATGCTATTTTGTTTTTGGTCTGACATGGTATATCTGGACTATCACCATAAACATAATGGATTTTTAATTCATAATAATCTACCATATTTTATGTATACAAACCAGTTTTGTTTCAACAGGTGAAGACATTGTGTGCTGTGGTACACTGGAGTACTATGACAAAGCCTATGACCGTGTCAATGTGAAACATGAGAAGGCACTCCAGCGTATCGACCGTATCTTCCATACGGTAAGCTATTTTACTTTCAGTCTTATGTTAAAGTATTTAGTATTTATTTTCAAGTAGTCATATTTTCAAATTGTATTTATGATCATTTTTATTTATTATTAATACTTTCTCATGACAACAATGAGTAATAGAGAAAGTATGGAGAAAAAGACATGCTGCGCTGAACTCAAATAAGTTGGGATAAGGGCAGGAGAAGATGAATGATGTGACTTTTTGAACCACGTCTACAATAAGACCTAAAATTCTAATGCAAGATATATATGTTTAATTTGATCCTATAAATAGCAGCATTGTACAATGGCTTGTGACTGGCATGTTTTATGGAATTTTGTTAATAACTGCTAAATGTGAAAAAACAAATGCCATACTACATTGGAGTATGGGCTGCTATAATATTGTACTGGTGGAAGTGTAAGTTATCAAATCAATAATGTTACGAGCTGAGTATGGGATAAATTAATTACCACCAATTAAACAACAAATAACTTTAATTAACACAAAACACTTAAAACTCAATTAGAAAAACACTATTGATCACTTAAATATCGCACTTCCAGTTCACTTCGATTCGCTTCATTGTGTAGCCAAAATCAGACTGACTGCTTCCGCAAAAATGACGGCTATTTATAGGTCAACCGATCCTTCTCGAACCTATTTTAGGACACCAGGTCCCCACTAATACATATTAGGAAATCTAACAAAAGTGGTGCCAATATATTATAACGTGGATTAAAAAAATTTAAACCAGATGGGCAAACATATAGTATAATAACAACATCTTGGGACAACCAACACACCGCCATCTGATCCCAAACTAGGCAGAGCCTGTACTATGGCAACCAGACAACTGATAAACATACATATATTTCTAAATTCATACATATTATAGATAAATTATACACCCAGATACAGAACAAATAATCGTACTCATCACACAAAGATTTGTCCTGTGTGGGAATCGAACCCACGATCTCCGTCCTAGCATACATAGTATTACATAGTATTATTGACTAGTACATAGTACTTATTTGAAATAGCATAGAGATATATTGCTCCTATGCACCTTAACGTAAGCCAGATGCCTGTCATACCTGTAAGGGTTATAATTATGTAATGTCGATTCTTATTTCATTTATATTTCTCAGGTAACAACCACTGACGACCCTGTGATCCGACGGCTCAGTAAGACTGTCGGCACGGTGTATGCCACCGACGCTATTCTGGCGACAATCATGTGCTGCACCCGCTCCAACTATTCCTGGGATATTGTTATTGAGAAGATTGGTATGTATGATAATTTTTTGCTCTTTCTAAAAAGAAATCAGATGTGGGTACAGTTTACCAGTATCAATCTTGAAAAGGGGAATGTTTGAGATTTAACTTTCCCATAACCCATTAGGCCCTACATAATTATACAGGGTGTAAACAGACTCTTCACGAAGCCGTCAACCAAGCATTATGTACATCAAACTAAGTAACTTTACGCAAAAATTAGTACTGGGAAACGACTTTTTTTTTTGGGCTGAAAATGATCGCAATGACGGGGAGAACAAGTGCCTTTCGGCTTCGTTAAGAGTCTGTTTACACCCTTTGTTTGATGTAAAGTAGAAAAATGTCTAAAACTCCTACTTTAATTGTGAAGGTGACAAGCTGTTCTTCGACAAGCGCGACAACACGGAGTTCGATTTGCTGACTGTGAACGAGACGTCTGTGGAGCCGCCCACTGACGACGGCAACTCCATCAACTCGCCGCGCAACCTGGCGCTCGAAGCTACCTTCATCAACCACAACTTTAGCCAGCAGGTTAGCTCGCTCATATACTTGGTTACTTGCTGATTGAACAAGATGTCTGTGGAGCCCCCCACTGACGACGGTAACACACACTTGCCGCGCAACCTCGCGCTTCATCAACCACAACTTTAGCCAGCAGGTAAGCTTACACATAATTATGTATACTATGCGGCGAGTTTACTCCTACATCGGTCGCGCCTCAAAAAAGGACGTAAGGGGTCGTGCCAATTTAATCAGATACTATTGTAATTCGCGCAACCGCGAAGAATAGACACTGCTTTGTCTCAACATGCTCCAACTTGATTGTTGTATGTTTATATGAAGAAATGAATTGCAACAGGTGAACTTCTCATTTACGTCATTAGACTGTAAGTGACGAACCCGTAAAACAGCTATCAGAGTTGGTGCTACCACAAACATTACCATCCTTTGTTAAGCAATGAAAAGGTCAATAGTCCACAGGTTAGTGCTAGTTCACTCGTATTTATTCTCTTTGACCGTATTCCCAAAGTAGATACTAGATACTCAAACTGAAAAGTCAGAAAAACAAAGAAGGTTAACCTACAGTCACAGACACAAGGCATAATAACTTGTGAAAGTACTGTAGTTGCCCATTCCAAGACGTAGATCTCTATGGAGAAGAATGGGCAAGAAACTCCATGGACACTCTTTTCAATCAAAATATTGTTACAAAATCTTGGTACTAGTTTATGTATTTCAATAAATTGTTATCATTCCTAAGGCAAGACTACTTACATAAACAACGTTGTCGCCGGCCCGACTTGTCGACATTTGTTCCGTCTGTGTGATGTCTATGTAGTTTTGCACTCTGCACGAAGTAACACCTTGACTTATAATAATATTGTAGAAAAGCTAAACAATCGACTAAGATCACAAAGTATATGGCAAAGTTTTTGTGAAGGCAAAAAAATATATCATGCCTAAAAAAATTATGCTCTTTTACCAATACAGTATCTAACACAATGTTTCCAATACAGGTATTAAAGAACGGTGCCAACGAAACCAAGTACAAGTTTTCCGAAGCGAATCCGTTCGTGTCTGAAGAGGAGGAGGGAGAAGTCGCCTCCGTGGGGTACCGCTACCGCAAGTGGAACCTCAATAATGGTGTGGTGAGTTACATTTTATCTTTATTCATTATTTTATAATCGCCCCCTATAACATGGGACTTAAACATAACTGGCAAATGTAGGTATTCTATTAGGTGCACCTCTACCTGACCCTTTGGGGACTACAGGCGCGATGTTATGTTTATAACGTCATCAGTCCCTTGACTAGTCTCATGAAAACTCCATGGAATTACTACCACCATAGATGGATAGAAGATATAATTGGAGTAATTGCTGTATGGCATTCCAGTATAAATTAACTATGCCATTTCTGCTACCAACCATTGTTACTACTTTCCACTTTCAAGGATGATTGCCGGTTATTGAAGTGAAACTTCTAATGCGACTTCCAACAAGGTTGCGTTAAACGTTTAACGCTACCATGGACGGGGTATGAAAGCACTGTTGCGTTAAACGTTCAACGCTCCTGGGGAGGGGGAATAGAAAGAGACAGAGCGAGAGTGAATGTGTCACATTACAAAGTTTCACTTCTTCCGCGCGGAGGGACTCCACGCAAACTTAACTTAACACACTTGCAAGACAAAAAGGCAGACAATTTTGAACCAAGACAAACTGTGAATCAAGTTATTTATCCATCTTGGAAGATGTCTTAATTAATAACATTCAATCCTTCATATTAAAGTACTTTTCTAGAGAGAACATTCTAGAATGCTGAACACAATAAACCTTTTATTCCAGACGCTAGTCGCCCGATGCGAGCACGACGCCGTCATGCAAGGTCCTCAAAACGAGACCCAGTTCCTGAGCATCAAGGCCCTGAACGAGTGGGACTCGAAGCTGGCCAATGGAGTGGAGTGGCGTCAGAAGCTAGACACCCAGCGCGGTGCCGTACTCGCCAATGAACTGAGGAACAACTCCTGCAAACTTGCTAAATGGACCGTCCAGGTGGGATTTGAAGCCTTTATTTTTATCTGTATGAATTAAATGTTAAAAGTATCTTTGGGTGTTTTCACCATAAACACCTAAAGACATGTAAATAAATGCCCAAATTAACACACTGGAAATTTCAACCCTAGGTGCTCTGCCAAACTTTCATAATCCAACTGAGAGCTTTTATATATGCATTAATTCAGGTGTCACTTAGTGTTTAGCCGTTTTGTCGTCTACAACTACTGAAATACAATTTACGATTACCAGAGCTGAACTACTTTTAATTATTTCCGAAATAGATTTGTATCACTCAGATAAAGGTACTGTCTAGTACTACTATCTGCACACTGCGACTACCAAGCCAAAAGGTTAATTATTGTTTCCATTGGTATACCATGTTTCTCTCCCCAGGCCCTGCTCGCTGGCTCCGACCAGATCAAGTTCGGCTACGTATCCAGATCCCAAGTGCGCGACAACTCACGCCACGTGATCCTGGGCACGCAACAGTTCAAGCCGCACGAGTTCGCCGCGCAAATCAACCTGTCCATGGACAACGCGTGGGGTATCCTACGGTGCATCATCGATATCTGCATGAAGCAGAAGGATGGTGAGTACTCAATCTGCTGCTCGGCGGTTAGCCTGTCGATGGCAAACCAAATTGAGCCGGACAACACATTTAATTCGAGTTGGCGTTATTAACCCATTCGAGTCCACCCCCGTTTCATAGAACTCATGCGCCATCCCACTACACATATTGCTGGTGGCTCTCGGCATCGCAAGTGCGACTTGAGTGAACCCACAAGTGGGTTCCCGGCACTGAATGTGTTAACGGTCGCTCCATAATAGAAACTCAACTACTAATATTATGTTTTAATGTGGTGCTGTTCCACAAATGATGGGGCACTTAATATTGTGTCCTGTTGTTGTCCATAACAGGAACTAATTCCTCGCGTCTACTAGACAGAACCGAGTAAGCAACTCTCTATCTCCTCACGATAATGGCCTGTCGAGCCCATATACAAGGGGCCAATTTTTTGTGTTCAAGCAAGCTCTTATTCTATAACTAATGTATTCGCATGTTCTATTTTCCAGGTAAATACCTAATCATGAAGGACCCCAACAAGCCGCTGATCCGCCTGTACGACATCCCCGACAACACGTTCGAGTCGGACGCGTCAGAGGAAAGCGGCGACGAACAAGTCGACACCCCATTCGCTCCACTCTACTCCTACGGGAACACCAAGAGGATTTAGAACAAATACAACAGAAACCGTTGTATTTTTAAAGACATTACTTGTACTTCAAGGTTACCTCTTATACTTCAAGGTCATCTCTGTACTCTAAGGTCATCTCTTGCACTCCCAAGGTCATACTTATTATTGTATAGCTGGTATTCTGCAGTAGCCTCTTACATCTTCCGATTGCGTGGCAATCTGTTTAAGGTTGCCATTATAATATAAGGTTTCAGGTAATCAGTATGTATTTCATATTTTTATTCAGTCGAATACAATTTTATAGTCACATTTTCGTTTTCGTTTTGGCCTAATTTCTTTGGTAACAGTCTTTTTGAAGTTACAACAAGTTTGGAAGAATTGTATATATAAGTAATCTAAACACTAGTTTATACTTGTTTCAACATTAAATATCTCTTTGTTACGTAAAAATTTGTACTATCAACTTACTCATAACTAATACCAACATGTTAAATATTACAAAAATATTCTTATAAAATAAATGCTTACAATATACAAAAAATATATATACTATAATGCCACTTTTGGAGTGTAAAACTTTATAATGACGGGACTTATTTAATTATTCTAGGCTTTTTCCACTTTTCCTGTATTAAGCTCTTCAGCCTCAGGCTGTAGTTCTTGAATATTACGCTGTACCTCTTCTAAAGTTTTACCTTTCGTTTCTGGCACAAAGAAGTATATGAAGAACAGTCCTACGTAGCCAACAACTGCGAACGACCAGAACACCATGTAATGGCCGCAGGCATCCTTCACTTGTTGGTAACATTTTGTGACTAAGAAACTTAAGACACAAGCAAGCATAGTGGCTGTACTTGAAGCTACTCCCTTCACATTTACCGGGAACAATTCCGCTTGCAGTACATAAGGTAAATTCCCTACACCGACAGCATACAAGATGTTGAAACCCAATATACCGAAGAGGGGCATCCATGAAATTGCACGCGAAACGTCGGCACTGACTTGGATAGTGTCTTCTAAGAAGAAATACAGGCCAACCAGGGTCATAGCCAGCGATACTCCGAAGCAGGATATTAACAGGAGAATTCTTCGGCCGAACCACCTGGATAGGAATGTTGCCCCAATTCCTGGAAATACATATTGAAAATGTTTAATGAATATTTGGACGCAGCACTGCAAAGCGAAAGCAAAGGCACGCTTAATTTATTTACTTTCAACTATATTCCAATGTACGTAATGTTGATATTTGTTTGCCATTAAAAGCGGCGCTTCAGCAGGTGTACTTAACCTTGACCGTAATAATTTGTCTAGAATTACCTGCTGCTAACTGCACAAATCCATACACTATACTAGCGATCGGTCCCGAAACAAAGTTACTGTGTCTGAAGATCGGCTCCAAGTACGACTGGATGACAAGAATGCCAGTCATGTATTGCAATAGTTTCAGCCCTGGAAACAAAATAATTTGTAAGATAAAAATATTTAAAAAAAAACGCGTCTGCTTTTTAAGTGTATTTTTGCAATTCGATCATTGTGTGTTGATACTGGATACTGGACACGTGAAAGGATAAAGAGCTGAATTGTTAAAGAGCAGTTTCACATCTTGATAACAGTATCTATAAGATTTTGTGAGTAGAGTTTGTCTTCATCGCTATCACTATCACTACATATTATAAAACAAAGTCCTCCGCCGCGTCTATCTCTCTGTTCGCGATAAACTCAAAAACTACTGCACCGATTTTAATGCTGTTTTCACTAATGAATAAAGTGATTCTCGGAAGGTTTTAATTTAAAATTTGTCAAGTTTTTGTATACATTGGCTAAAATATAATGATATTTCCCATGGGTTGCTGGAACGGGATCAAAATTTCATGAACACTTTTGGTCGCGATAACCGACATCCACGCGGGCGAAACCCCGGGAATCAGCTAGTTATTTAGATAAAACTGATAAATTTCGTATCTCAAAACTGACAAATGTATTTCAATCGTTGTCTGTAACCGAAACTGCGCTTGAGTCAACATAGATAAGTTAGCTAAATATAAAGGCAAGGTTGGGAGTTTGCATTCACAACAATGTGTGCATTGTGTAATTAGCAGAAACATAAATGGGTAATTAATTACACAACGTATACCCACAACTTAATGTATTATTAGCCATATGCTTGCCCTGTCTAACCTCAGACCAAATAAAAAACTAAGACACAGCACTCAACAGTGACGTGAAGCCGGTTTTGTAAACATGTGTGCACTGTGAGCTTAATTTTTGAGCGTAGTTTAATTGTAGTTTGATGTAAATGTGTGCGTGTGAGCGTGTATGCACAGAGCGTGGCGTGGTTTTGTGCATGCTTCACTGTATTGTTCGCAGTGCTATGTCTTGGTTTTTTATTTGGTCGGAGTGTCAAACACGTTCAAAATGTACTCGAATGAAATCTATAGGTACTTAAAAATCGTGTGCCCTGACTGAAAATCAACATAATATATAGCATAGCACAAACCACTGGACGGATCGGCCTAAAATTTGGCATATAGATAAATAGCTATTATGACGTAGATATCCTAAGAAGGGATTTTGGAAATTCAACCCCTAAACGAAAAAAATGATTTTAAAAGTTCGTATGTAAGTACAAACTTCCGAGGGAATCTGGGGCTCGTCAGCTAGTAAGCAATAATTCGTCTGTAAAAAAAAAGTATGTTACTGAGCCGGCTCAAACTGCAGAAGAACGCACAACTTTGAGACGCATCATATGTGGCTACTCGCGCTATCCTGAATCCTCTACATTCAGGGGAAAATGCAAGAAAATCTACCTTTTCACCTTTTTTTCTTTTGGATGGGAATTCATCAAATGACTTCTCCCGCTCTGGGCAGAGCGGAAGGGAGTGTCAGACTTATACTGACTAAAACCTATCCATATTACTTCCTTGCCCTTTGTGTTCCAGGGCCGCGGTATCTCTTTCGAACAGTCCCGCAGCCCAAGAGAATCTACCTACGGTAAAATTTGGAACCTAGCCGATTAGATATTAAATAATTGTGCGGAACAAAGGAATAATCTATAAGTAAAAGAGGCATGACAAGCTCAGTACCTACCTACCTATCGCACTATCGAGAAATTCAATATTATGCATTAACAACTCTTTTATTGATGGTCATCTCATCTTATCGAACAGCTGGTCGGGTTATCGCACAGTGCAAGACAAAGGTCGGGTCAGAGAAAAGGTTAATTGTTTTTTATTTGGCAACCTGTCCCACCTATTGAATTTATAATGTTATGATAAAAGTACTTGTTTACGTTATCGGACCAGCTGCATTTAAATCATTATATTGACCAGCCTTCGCGATTGGCTGATATCAACGTTACCTTTTCAAAGGAGGATGTGCACATTTTGGTTTTATAAACAAGAAGGATTATGGGTGAATTTGAGAACATCCTCTTTTTTTTTGGAGTCGTATAAATACTTCAAGACGCCGTTCCTACGTAGCTGAGTGTTGCAGATTGTCTGCAGCGTTAGGTACTTGTCGGGGGTTCGATTCAACTTACGGGACAACAAAAACTACAAGATATACTTTGTCTGGGTGTTATAACGGGCAACATTTTGTGTTATAACTCGAACATACAATGTATGTAACGTATTCTGAGACAGCGACCTTAATTACGTATTTGATAAGATTCTGCGTACAGACGCCAGCACATAGAGCTACTACAATCTGTCAGTTTTATTACTAGATTTTCAACTTAATCTCTATGACATTAAGTTCAAGGTTTGTTGGGAAAATCTGACAGATTCGGTTAGGTTGACGTGCTGGCGTCTATACAATTGTACTACGCCAGATATACTTTCCTGTGCCGCATTTGAAATAACGATGGCTACTTAAAATGTTAAGCAATTGAAAAGTTAAGATGTTCAACAAAAAGGTTCTAATTTTCAGCCTATTTGGAACTGTTATGATCCCAAAAATTGTTCAGAAAACAGGACTCCAGGTTTTGGTCAATGCTTGCATAAATAGAAATAGTTACTTTCGTAAGGTTAACATGTCCCATTGCAAGAACGTTGTCCCTCAAAATAAACGCGAAGTTTAAAAAAAAAAGTGAATGTACTGTGTACTTATGGGTACTTACATATTTACCTGTCACTATGTATACAGCTTTCCTATATCTCATGTTAGTTAGGAGTTCCTTGAGAGTCGTCTTGTTTTCCATACTTTCTCTTACATGAGATCGCATTACCCTCATCTGCTCTTCTATCACCTGAAACACAGTCAAGAATGACAGAATTTGCTTGAGAATTCCATTTTAGCATACAATGGTGCCGATTCCCTTGTTCACAAACTAAACTAAATTTAAGTTGAGTGCATCTTTTTCTTTCTATTTCATTATGAAAAGGACAGAAGACAAATATTAATTTAGTCCTGTCAAATTAGTCAGCACCTGACGTAATTTGATGTAATTTTAGTAGTCAACTTTTTAATCGAGTCTAAACTTGTATGGAGTAGTGTCAAGCGCTGATTTATTTGACAGGACTAAAATAAAATTTATCTTCTGTCCTTTTCTTAATGAGATAGAAAGAAAAAGATGCACTGAACTTTAATTTGGTTTAGTTTGTAAACAAGGGAATCGGCACCAATAAATTCTAAGCTCTATCTATCTAAGTAAGAAGAAGAAGTCGAGAGTAGTGTAAGAATTCTTTCATGTTCTGTTTCATGAAACATGAAAGAATTCTTTAGCCTTGTGGGTAGTTAGCGCCATGTTTCACTTTGAACTAACAGCTGTTGAATCTCTGATACAGATTGTACAAGATTAGGAAAACCGAATGATCATGAATCACAAAGTGAATTGTTTAATTCTTCTAATCTTCACCACATTTGGATAATGAAAACTGGCAATTCGCTTTATCACTTAAGTTGACTTTACAAAACTGTTATTTCTTATGCAGTCAGCAGGTAATGCAAATGTCTATGCCGGTCATATTTTTCTTTATTTATTTCTGTACACATTGATTATATTTTACTAGTAATAGAAAACATTTTGGGTAAGTTCTGTCTATGGTCCTGAAATAACTGTTAAAAGGAAAGGACATTATGCAATACCCACTGTTTCATTTTGATTGCCCTTAAGTCTTATGAACTCTTTCTTAGCAGCCTCGAATCTTCCATCCTTCAAATGATAATAAGGAGACTCCGGTATCCACAAACACAGCAACACGTAACATATAGGAATGATCATTATTATGCAGTTCAGGGTTGTGTAGGAGACGAAGGGCCCGATGCTGTAGACCGTCAGACTACCTAAGTTGTTCATAACTTGGACGGTCATCCCTAACGCGCCTCGGATCTCCTTGTCGGCTATTTCTGTTACATATATCATTGTTACCTGAAAGAAAGACATGGAATTATAACCTGAAGATGTTGGAAGGTACCTATAGTTACGTAATATTTACAATGAATCAATGCTTTCAAATACTTATCGCTTTACGTACATTTTTTCGTCACGTCTCAATTATAATGAATCCATCACGGATCTGATGTTACGACCGATTGCGAACCAAACTGCCTCAGGGCAGGTAGCAAAGAAGTCGGATAGGAGAAAAATAAATAGCTTAGTACACAATCATCTCACCACAGCTATGATACCAGTCGCTAGTCCCATCAGAAACCTGGCCACATACATCAGCTCTGGTAAGCTCGTATTCAGGAGGATAACCTGTAAAATATGACCATGATAAAACGCCAACATAAATATGATGATTATATAATTTTAACACAGCGTTCAGTACGTCTAACCAATGATATCCAAGCAAAAAAAACACCGATTAAAGTGATTTCATTTTGATCTAAAATAATATTATTTTTGTGTATTTTCGAACGGATGGCCGATGGGGCCGTAAAGTTCTGGAGTGGCGACCGCGAACCGGAAGACGTTGCGTTGGAAGGCCTCCCACTAGGTGGACCGATGACCTGATGAAGGTTGCAGGGATCCGCTGGATGCGAGTCGCACGGGACCGGTCAATGTGGCGACACTTGGGGGAGGCCTATGTCCAGCAGTGGACGTCTATTGGCTGAAATGATGATGATGATGATGATTTTCGTTAGCTGATTTTTTTTCTTGTACGTAACCTAATGTGTTTTACTTATTATTATTTTTTACCATTGTCCTTATTTTGGTGGTCTGAATGATTTCTGAAAAGTTTGTCCATCTATTTTAATGGGACCTTATATATAACTCATTGTGGTAGTTACTGTCTGAAGATGTTGAAGGTAACCTACCTTAGGCTACCTAATTAATTGTAAAGGAATTAAACTTGTAGCTGAGTACACACATTACAAACGGACAAAAAAAATATTTATACAAAACTAGCTGTGCCTGCTCGGCGAAAATTGGGCTATGAATCGCAAAACGATTATTTTAAATGTCCATTAGATCCAGAGATTATTGCGTTCTAACAAACACTACTAAATAGTAACGAAGGGTACCTACTACTAGGTAGGGTTGTTAAGTTATCTATGATTATCCCAGTCCTCTGGATAGAAGGGCGCCAATAAATATCAATGCAAGTGATCAATTAGTGTTTTAGTCATGTATGATAGAACGTACCGCACCTATGAGCGCCGGCACGGCTGACCCGAAGAACGTGCACCGACGTCCAGCCTTCTCATTCAACACCTGCCCGAAGTAGCACCCGACCAGCGCCCCTGCCGAGTGCAGGGACACCACCCACGATGTCTGCGTCTGTTCATTACAGTGAACTCCAACTTGTATGGTAAACAAAATATACAACTTATGTTTGCCGTTACGGGATTTTAGTTGCTGCAATCTAAGTTCCTCTGGATCAGACTGTAGCTGTTCCCAACCTTGATTGCGAGAAAATCTCATAAGATCATCTGTGATGACCAGTGGCATGCCTAGGAGCCAACAATACGACAAGCCTATTTAGGCATGCAGACTCTTCAGAAACCCGGACATCATGAAGAGTACTAGGTTAAAAGGGCAAGTCAAGCTTGTAGGCTTCTATGAAAGTACCTATCGCCACTGATAGTGATACCTATAACGTACTAGCACACTTCCTTGTTGGACGCATGAGTTGACAGAAAAGCCTATCATTCCCACTAATGACTATAAAGTCCTACACCCTATCCTATGTCAATATCTGTCCTATGTCAATTCAACTTTGATATCGCTTAAGTAGTAGCTACGTTTTCGGTTCAATTATAATTATATCAGTGTCAGTGTCCCGTATTATGTTATTGATTACATTAGTCTTTACTATAAATATTTAATTTCATTCCGTGTTTACCAAATCGTCGTATTGAATGGTTGACGACGAGTGATATAGATAGGTACCTAAGTAATCTCTTTTGTATCAACTGATTGATTGATAATAAACTGCTGCTGAAGGATTTTTATTCATTAATGTTTTCATTTTTATGGAGTCTATTATTACCTAATTACGTCGGGAAACCATTAAATCACGTCCTACTTTCTAATCATTGTTCATTTTCTTAGCTGCTGTACGCCGCGACGATTTGGCATTGAAGCAGTGCGCTAAATTATTACTACTTAAGCAGCTGTTTATCTACTATTCATTAACCGATCGTTTGCTAATTTACTTACATCAGTGATAATAACATTCGCTTCACCACTTTTGAACTTTGGAATTGCCGGCGACGACCACGCCAGTGTTGCTCCAGTGAATGTAAACGCGAAAGCAGCTGTAAGTATTAAATTTAATTTTAGAACACTTCAAACTTGTTTTATTTCAAATTTTCGCGCTATAAATGTTGTTTACTCACCGCTTACACCCGCCAAATATTGCACTTTTCTGTTTGTTTTTTCGGCCATTTCGTGTATTTTTATAAACTTGGAAATAATAATAAATAAAACGAATTTATTTCTAAATGCCGATATTGCGAAACAAGTAAGATTATTTCTTATCTGAATAATTAAATACGAAGCACTACAACAGCCGCGTATCTCAACAATCAACTGTCAGGGTTGCACCGACGGCGACGAGCGGCACGGTAGTAAATAATTATGACATAAGTGTGCGAGTAGGCGGGAATGCTGTTCAACAGAGACTGAATCACCAATAGAGACTGAATCACAAACAAGACGCGCTTGAGCACTGTTATATTTAGGTACTAATTTTTTATCACATTGCATAAAGGTACATAGATACTCATCGCCACTAAATCCTCATTGGTTTTTTTAGGAATCCGTAATGTAACTGACCTCTTTCTATTGTATTATGGGCTACCCTCATTTTCTTGTAATACGTCATTTATGATTTCTGCTGGTGCCAATTAAGTAGGTCGGTGGTCGGGTTAGATTATAGAAGAAAGTTACACAATACTAGTTTAAACAAAGAAGCAAGACCATATTTGGTACGTAACTATAAGTAGTTAAAATTTTAATCATAGCCACTGAACGTTACATTTTTTTTTTAAATTATCCTATTTCGTCTCACTGCTGGGCAAGGCAAAGGCCTCCCCCATAGCCTTCCACTCTTCTCTACATGTGTTTATTAGAGCCGAAATAATACAGTTTAGTAGGTACAGAATCTGACTCAAGTTTGAACTTTAATGTTTGGTTGTTCAGTCAACACAGGATCGTGACTAAAACGCATTTACAAACTATTAAACTTCAATTCCTTGAATAAAACTAATTCGTGTTGAGCCTTGAGTTAGGTTCTGTAATACGGGCTAAGGCTTTCTTTAATCAATCAACTTAAAATAGTAGATGGAGGTTATGCATGTCTTATACAAGGTGGATACGGTCAACGAGGCAGTAAGGGAAACTACCTTAACCGTTGCAGCCAATGTTGCAGCTACAAGAAAATGGTCTTAGGAGACTATTCATAATATTTCGTGAATTTTTGATCACCATTCACAGATTTTCAAAAAAACGTACAGTAAAGCTAAGCGTCCACCGCGCCGGAATCGGAGCGTACCGCGTACGGAGCGAAAGGATTCGTTGTTTGTTTTGATTTTTATGGTACAGCGTGCACTGGATTGGCATAACTGCGCCAGAGATCGGTATTTCTGCCGATTCCGACGCGGTGGACGCTTAGCTTTAGCAAGAAAATGGCCACTTTACACAAAATATATTTTTTGATGCCAATCGATCCTGTTTCTAATACTGATCAAAAACTTCTACGGGACCAACCCAGGTTGGAGTACCACGACATGGAGAGAGCGACAGTCGGAACCCCGTGCAGGGCACGCCACAGTGGCGGTAAGTCCTCTCTGAGGAGTGGCTAGAGGCGCCACGGCATTCTTACCTTCCACCTGACGCAGCGCAGGTCCCCACCGGACACGGTTGTTTCGCAGAGGTTCCTGCACCGAATCGGGCGGGAGGAAACGCCCGGGTGTTATCATTGCGAGGATCGTTTGGAGGACACGGTGGAGCACACCGTGGATGTCTGCTCCGCTTGGGCGGAGCACCGCCGTATCCTCGTAGCGCCGGTCGGCGGCGGCGACCCATCGCGTCCAGCCCTGGTTCAATCCATGGTCCGGAGCTAGGGAATGGGACGCCGTCGCCTCCTGCGAAGCGGCCATGCTAACGAAGGAGGTGGCCGAGCATGAGAGGGAGAGAACGTCCCGTCCCAGCCGCCGCGAAAGACGCCCCGGGCGTCGGGGGGGGGGGGGGATAGTGGATTCCAGCCACCCTAGACGCGGACCTGTGGACAGTGAGTAATGGGCTAGCTCGCCGTCTGTCTGTCTTATGACGCCAGGCGGTGTTGATGGCGCGTTCGTGTCCTACGCGAGCTTCAAAAAGATATCAGCAAACAGGGAGGGACCCGCAAGTAGGGCCGATGCTTGCCAGGGCTGCGGGACCCAGAGCGGGATCATTTGATGATTTACCATCCTAAAAAAAAAAAGGTTGAAGTACCATAAAGTCAGAAATTGCAAAAAACTTCCCATACATTTTGTTTGAAAGTTTTAACCATTTTTTTTTATATTTACCGATCCTGTTTCTGATCAAAAACTCACTCGAAATCATTGTAGGTCCTAAGAAAGAATTTGTAAATCTGAATAAAAAAAAATAAAAAAAGACATGTTCACGAAGGCGGTATGTACGTTTTTTGCTATTTCTGACTTTATAGTACTCCAACGATGGTTGGTCGCGTAGAAGTTTTTGATCAGTATTAGAAACAGGATCGGTAGGCATAAAAAAAAATGTTTAGTGTAAAATGGCCATTTTCTTGCTAACTGTAAATTTTTTGAAAACCTGTGAATGGTTATCAATTTTCACGAAAAATTATGGATAGTCTCCTAAGACCACTTTCGTGTAGCTGCAACGGTTAAGGTAGTTCCCCTTACTGGCCCGTTCACCGTGTCCACCCTGTATATTTTAAATATCATTTGGTGCAGACTGACTTTAGTACACTCTTTACCTTTTTTCTTTCTCTTTCTTTGACTGTAGTGGTACTCTTTTTTTGTCCCACAGTTAATTAATTTAATGTCAATAATTTTAAAAAGCACAATAAAACAAAAACATAAGCTTAAACACTATAATCACAACAAAACTAATTCAATAATTTTGGTTCAAAATCTTCGGGCATTTTTTCAATCATATTTTTTATCTGCATAGCAACTAAAGGGTTATCTGTACTTATATCTGAAATTGTATATGGCGGCAATAGAGTAACATTTCCTAATACTATTTTGTCTTCCAAATCTATTACTGGCAGCAAGTTCATTTTAAACCATGATAAAAGTTTAGTTTTTCTTTTCACAATTTCTTGTTTTGACTCTGCTTGAGTTTCCTTTCTCTGCGGTGGTATGATATTGGGATGTCTTTCTTCAAACGAAATGTCTACAACTGCGTGACCAGGGATTACTACTGTTTTATAACCATCTTCTTGAGGTACTGACAAAATAACACTGTAACAGAAAGCATTCAATAATTAATAGTTTTATAAAAAAAAAAAAAAACAGTTTCTTCATCAAAAGGAATAAAAACAGTTGTGTCTACCCTTTCAGTGTCCAGCACCCAGCATATGAGTCGAAGGATAATTCGTTTTTTTGTTACAACCCATACCCGTAGCTATGGACTCGCTAGTCGGTTTTCAGGGTATGAAATTATGAATAGAAGTCATCTATAGTTAATTATAACAACGACTCGGATACGGGTTCTGGGCACACGAACAAAATACGTGAAGTGTTTGCAAAGTACTGGGCAGTGAATGGGTTAAAATCGGTGAGCCACAAACTAAGCATGGCTTGTAACTTTTGGCTCAGAAAATGTATGGAAACTTGAAATATTTTGCTCTTCCTTTTTCCCTTGTATGTATATTATATTTAGTTAATTTTGTGACCAAGATTGTAAGTAGGTTGGTAAGACAATTAAATAAATATTTCTACTGTATGTAGGTACAGTAGATGTACCGTCACCCTGGAAATCTATACAATGTTTTTGTATGAATGTAACCTTGAGCATTGCATAATTAAGCAGGAAAACTTAATTTACCTGAAAGTAACAGGGTCAACTGAATGAATAAACCCAATAAAGGAACAATTCTTAATAAGATCAACTTTCACATATTTATGTTGATTAATAGTATCTAAAAAGGTTCCCAAGTTGTTTTTCATGTGTGCGAGAGTAAATTTATTATTTTCGGGTTCTTTAGCTTCGCTCATTTTTGGTGTTTTATTTTAAAAATTAGAAAGTAAGATGAATCTCGGCTTTCAATTTTATAATGTCAATAAAGTCTCGTTTGTTACAGTTTCGAATTCAAAAACAAACTTCTGCTAAACAGCATGTGGAAAAGTGTACTTGATGAAATAGAACTTGAGTAAAATTAAAAACAAACAGACAGCTAGTAGGACTGTCAATGTCAGTGTCACGTATGACGTGTATAAATCTGTCAATGTCGTCTCCATGGGGCTGACATTTTGCAAAAAAATTTTGCCAATAAAAACTTTATAATTAATTAATTTAATCATTTAATTATTCATAGTTTTATTTAACAATGTATGTATATTTTAGAAGTATAGACGCTAGCACATCAAGCTACTACAATCTGTCACATTCCTTTAATAGATTTTCGGCATTAATGCTAAAGTAACCTAATGGTTCATGGTGGATTGGGAAAATCTGACAGATTCGGGTAGCTTGACCTGTGTCTGTACATAAATTACCTACCCTAGTAGGGGCCGAGGTTAATCAAATTTTAGCGGTTTCTGGGCTAGCGGCACTGTCAACTAACAGAATAGTTATACAGGGATCTTTTGGCGCCCGTTGCCATAATCTGAAGAAGAACGCCATCTTGTTTTGGGTTCTTGTGTTCAATGCAATTTCCCAAGACAATTAATGACGTATTCATGTAACCGCTGTAGTTTGGGGGGCCCGCGTCGTTGGCGGTAGTTATGCCACAGAGTTCTTTTAGCGCAAGTATTAATTTTATTGTATTAATTAAACATCAAAAATAGGTCATTTGATTTTTTTTTTTTTTTCTGAAATAACTACAAATTATCAATTCTCGGACTTATTTTCAATTGTGCTGTAACACCTTACTTCTTGCCAACCATAATTCTAGGTCAACGTGAAGTACCCTTAAAGTTTCGATATTTCATAATTTTATTATGGAGGAGTGCAGAAATAAAATTAAGTAATGAAAAAAGAATAAACTAACACCCCTCTTTTTTGCTCAGGGGCCAAAAGGAGAATTATGGTTGAATTTCGACCATTGGATAACCAATAAATAGTATTGAGTTTGTTTTTTTTTTGACAGCTCGTCAAGGGACCGTAGACGTATATGATATTATTTTAACTTGATACTTTCTCGCGATAGACAAGATTTGCCAGGTTCTGTTTCTCCTTTTGAGATACAGAATATGAAAACGAAAAACAAGGGAACATTAGTTCCGATTATAACCACGACTCAAAAGAAGGGCCGACTGCCGCACGAGCAACATACATTCTTTATTCGTAGAATAACAATGATCCCATCAAAAACATAAATGTGAAATGAGAGCCAAGTTCAATATTATGATCTTGTTATTTGCTAAGAAATTCATGGCAGGCGCATTCCGATAAAACATTTACATGTTACTAAAAATCAGTAAGTAAGTATTTATCTAAAATTGAAGATGTTATCTTGATATACAATAAATATATATTTGTTTATATTATGACCTGGTGAAGGTCGCGAGGATCCGCTGGATGCGAGTGGCACGGGACCGGTTAATGGCGACACTTGGGGGAGGCCTATCTCCAGCAGTGGACGTCTTTCCGCTGAAATGATGATGATGACCTGTGCATAATCAGCGTGAAATAACCGTTATTTTAAAGTGGTTCTGCTGGAGAGTATGCTCTGTAGCATGACCACTTTTAATTTATATTTTCCAAGAAACTAAAAATATACAATTTTTGATATTAAGCTACAAAAATATATACATAATCTATATTTTATCCTGTATTTTTTACATAATATAGTCAAAGTGGTTCTGCTGTGGAGCATGACATGGTGCTGCTCGCCAGTTCTGTTAGCTTGAACTTAGCTTAACTGAAGGTCAGGAAGTTGTTGTTTTTGCTGTGTTCTGTATCAGATTGTATGACAACATTTATAACTTGCACCCGTAAAAAACACGTAGGTACAGTCAACAAAACAGATAGGTATGCAGGGTCGAAAGATATAATTGTTTTTTTCTTAAACACCGATCGATGTTTTCCAATGAAATTAAAACTAAATGAAGAAAAATAATCTATTGGTTAAATTAATTCAAATTTCATTTGAAGATGTGCAACAGTTTCTAAAAAAACTAAAACTATATCTTTCGACCCTGCATACCTATCTGTTTTGTTGACTGTACATAAAGTCAGCATCACGATGTGGGTCCCTTGAAAGCACCTACCTACGTTCCCAACTGGGGTACCCTATTGATGTAGCCCATCGTACATACAGAATATATTTCTATCAGTCTATCATTAATTGATCTTAATAATATTAAAATCCATTATTTTTACTGATATTTATGTATTATATGTAACTGATAAGTCTACGTAACAGACGTAATATGTTCGACATCACTCAACTGTTCAAGATTTTAAACTCATTTACTGATTCACCATCACTACTTGGTAAAATATCAGTAAGAGCACACGCTCGCCTACCCGTACGCCCCTCACGTACAATACCACTTTTTGTTCCTCCTCGACTGCATAAAACATACACTCGTAACTCATTTATATACCGTTCCACTAACAATTATAATAGAGAATTTACAGACATAGATCTTTTTAACATTTCTCTTAATAGCCTTAAACAGAAACTTAAAAGTAGATATGTCACAAAATTTTAACTCATTCTATTTTTTTACTTTATCCACCTTCAGTTTACTTTGTAAATTAAGTTGCATTGAACATTAGTTCTGACACAAAAATTAATATATTATGTATTTCTTGCACGTCTTTCCTTGTTAAGAGTTTATTGTACTTATTTTTAGAACTATACCACATTGTCGGCACTATAGGTCTTTTGTAAGGAACCAATTCTTTCATAAATAATATTGTTTGTAAGTACATGACTGTTTGTTGCCAAAATAAAATAAAATAAATAAATAAAATAATATCACTAATAGTTTTATTAGTGATATTTTCATAGACGCACGTTAGTCTATGGTTAATTAATTGATGCTTGAAAGCATCTACTGCTATGGTTTCTTTACATGGCAACACCGAATGCCAATTTTCAGGATTACCCGACATTTTTAGCTTTTATTAGCAAAAATCACCCTTATTTTGTTCAATGTAAGGTCTAAAGTCTTAAACATAATCTTTGGTAAACGATACGTGCAGACGGAATGAGACTCCACGTCATCGAGACCATTTAAATACGACGGCCGAGTGTGGTAGACGCGATTCCGCTCTCGGCCGCCGCAGAGTGCACACGTGCGTTCCGCTGCTCCCGATCGCTCCCTGCGCACCCCGCGCCCCTCCATTGTCACTGTGTGCTACTTCGTAGCACACGGTGTATGCTCCGCCCGCCGGCCGCCGGCTCCGTCAGTGCTGTGTTGTGTAGTGCTACGTCGTAGCAGGTCGGTTGTGTATTGCGTACGCGATCACAGCTGATTTGCTACGCCCGCGGTTCGCGTCGCGCTTTTGACTCCTTAGGAGTAAAAGCCACAGTTTCGTGGTTCTTGGTGGATACCTAACGGTGCTAACGAAACCAAGAGGGTGGTGACCCAATCCGCCCGCCAAGCCCCTTCAGGGTGAGGCAACCCATTGGAGTCGGGAGCTAGGACCTTGGCCTTGGGGGCTTCCCTAGTCAAACCTAGTCTCTGGTTTCCCTTTCAGCTTGCACCTAGTGTCGGTTGGGTGTGTCTACCCCTTCGCACTAGAAGCCCTTTCACGGGCGTAGGGCCCTGTCGCACAATAAGACTGGCGACAGGTTTACAAGCTTAGGGCACACCATAGGTACTCACCTCCCTGTCTACACCCGTCAGGGAGGCTACTCACCCCCGGGCCTGTCCACCCGGGGGGCTAGGATTTAGCGGCCCTTCTGGCCAAACAGACAGCTGTGTAGCTGGCGAGTTTGTTTGGAACTTTCTTCTCGTCAGTGTAACACTAGGAAAGTTCACGGGTTTGGGCTCTTTGTGGGTGCTGTCTGCCCGGGGTTTCACGTTCTCGTGTCTCCTCGGGACTTAGGGATAGGAGATAGTTCCCCCCCCCCCTCGCCCCCCGTTTGAACCCTGGACCTATAATGGCCACCCCTCCCCAGTTCTCCAAGCACATTCTCCAACTCCTGGAGAAACTCGTGCAGGATGACCACCCCTACCTTAGGGAGACTTATGGAGTCGCCCTCGACGAGATTAGGGCTCCTAGAGTGGCCGCTGTAAGCGCGTCACAAAGCATCGCTGACTTCAGCGATGCCTTAGAATCCCCAATCCCCCCGACCCCAGTCCAAGCTCCGATTCCGATTACCGAGATGGATACGTCCAACTCGGAAGCAGAGTCAGAGGCCTCCTCTGCCTCGGATAACTCGCCCCACTCCGAAGACGACTACCAAGTCGTCGGGAAAGGGAAAAGGAAGAAGGGAAAGTCCTCCTCTTCCTCCACCAAGGCTAAAAAGCCTGTAAAGGCAAGAGCCTCCCCCACCCCCTCAACGTCCACCTCGGACCTTCGCCCCCGCTCTCAATTGAGCCGCCCTTCAAGTCCTATGGACTTAGCCACCCCGGCTGACCCCTCGCAATCGTCCCCTCGCCCAGCCACCCCGGCTAACGGCGAACAGGCTCCCCTGCCCAAGAAACTTCGCCCACCTCCCTTGTTCATCCACGACAAGGCAAAGTGGACCGATATCTCCAAAGCGTGCAACGAGGCACGCATCAACTACACCAATGCCCGAGCTGTCCAGCTAGGCATTAAGGTCACGGTCCCCACGGCCAATGACTACCGGGAGCTCAACAAGCTCCTCAGATCCAGGAACATCCCGTTCCATACTTACTCCCTAGAGGAGGACAAACCCACTAGGGTCGTTATCAAAAACGTCCCAGTTGAAATCACCACCGCTGAGATTCTCAGTGATCTAGAATCTCAGCAGATTCCCGTTGCCGAGGTGCATAGAATGCACCGCAAAAACGGTGGGGAATCATATAACATGGTTCTCGTGGTCTGCGACCACAGGGAAGGTCACCACCCCGTCTTCGGAGTCAAGAGGATCTGCGGCCTCTCTGGCATCCGTATAGAGAAACCCCACGTGAGCGGCAGCGTCTCACAATGCCACCGTTGCCAGTTGTACGGGCATGCCCAGAAGAACTGCTTCGGGAAGCCCAGATGCGTAAAGTGTCTAGGCGACCACGGCACCACGGACTGCCCTCGCCCAAAAGACCGCACACTATGCACGGAGCCTCCCAGCTGCGTGCTGTGCGGCGAGGCCGGACACCCCGCAAACTACCGCGGGTGCCCTAAAGCCCCCAAATCCTCGGCCCCCAAGTTGGCCAAAAGGAACGCCGAGAGACAGCGGAGAGAGTGTCCAACCCTCTCCGAAAAGCTCCCCACGTCTCTCAGCCCGCAGCGCCCCAGTCCCTGGAATGCGCTCAACCACCAGGCCCATTTCCCGGCCTTAGGTGCCAAACCCTCGCGGTCTCAGGAGACCGCCCCATCCATCCCCCCTCTGATGGTTAGACCTATTTCCCCCCCCACGGATCCCAGGCTAAATAGGCCAACCCCCAAAGCGGCCGCGCCTTCAGCGCCTCTTCCCCCCCAAGCTCCCTCAGTGCCGCTTCCCCAACACCAACCCCAAGTGGTCATGACGCCACAATCTCTCGCGCACCAGGCCCCCCAGCAGCCCATAGCAACCGGCCCCCATATCCCACAGCAGCCGGTCTTAAATATCTATGACCCCGCCAGAGTCATCTCTAGTACCTTCGGAGTATTTTACTCCCCCAGGGGCAAAGCGTTGTCCCAAGATCTAATCGCCACCGGTGGCGATCTGATGCAACTTGCCCTAGTCGTCGACGCATATGCAGACGTCGCTTTTGCCCTCCAAAACCTCCCCCACTTCAAACACCATGGATAGAGCCCCCCCATGTAGGTTAAAACCGAAATCCTTGAGAGTAGGAACTTTTAATGCCGATGGTCTAAATGGCCAACGTGATGAGATCGCCACCTTCCTCCGCGACCATCACCTAGATATACTATTAGTTCAAGAGACCTTCTTGAAGCCACATAATCGCGATCCTAACATTGCCAACTACCGGATAGTTCGCAATGATAGGACGCGATGCCATAAGGGAGGTACTCTCATTTACTATAGAACTGCCCTATACTGCATCCCTATGGACCCCCCGTCCCTCAGAAACCTAGAAGTTTCCGTCTGTCGGCTAGGATTAACGGGCCATCAGCCCATCACGATAGTTTCCGCTTATCTCCCTCCTACCAACCCCGGCGATTCCAACGCCACCTTAGGAAACGACCTCTCCGTTTTACTCAGCTTAAGTGACTCCGTCCTCGTGGCGGGGGATCTTAACGCAAAACACCCCTCTTGGAACTGTCACATGACAAACTCAAGAGGCAGGGTACTGTTTGAATTATGTAGCTCCCTCAATTTCGATGTCGTCGCACCGATGCATCCCACTCACTTTCCTCACGACCCTAATCAGCGCCCTGATGTGCTAGACGTCGCGCTTCTAAAGAATGTAAACTTACGATTACATTCTATAGAAGCGATCGACGAACTCAACTCCGACCACAGACCAGTCATCCTGGAACTAGTCCCCAGTACCGGTCCCTCTGACCCCTCACAACCCCCCGCTCCCAAATTGATCACGGATTGGGCGAAAGTAAGCGAATTGCTGAAATCCACCGAATCCCCACATTTGGATAAAATACCGAACAACATCGAGACTGTAGCCGACACGGAAGCCGCGATCAGCTTGCTCACAGAACACGTGCAATCCGTCCTGAACATTTGTTCAAAGGAAGCCCCAGCGGAAGACCGCTGGAAGCTTCCTGACGATGTGCGTGATCTCGTGACCGAGAAGAACGCGGCTATCCGTGCTTACAGATCTTTCCCTTGCGCCAGCAACAAAGCTTTTATGCGTTACCTACAACGTAAAGTAGGCAATCGCGTTAAAGAGCTGCGTGATGAGCAATGGGACAAGATGCTCGATGAGCTAGAACCCACCCACAAAGCCTTCTGGGATCTTCAGAGGAGATTACGCTCCCCTGGGATCACCTCCATGCCTCCCCTCACCCGCCCGGACAACAGCGTCGCATTCGACGACGATGATAAAGCCGAATGCCTGGCCGACAGTCTAGAGTCACAATGCTCTCCCAGCACCCAGCCAGTAGACATAGCTCACCTCACTGAGGTGGATGCTGAAGTCGAACGCCGGGTTTCACTGCCCCCCGTAGAGGACCCGGATAATCCCCTCCCCCCTGTCACTCCAGACGAGGTGGATGGGATTATCAAGGGACTCAAACATCGGAAGGCCCCTGGCTCCGACGGGATCACTAATAAAGTGTGCAAACTCTTCCCTCCCGCGTTCATAGTGCTATTAACCGCCATCTTCAATAGCGCTCTGGCTAATAACATGTTCCCACAACAATGGAAACAAGCCACAGTTATCGGTATCCACAAACCGGGCAAGCCAAAGTCTTCCCCCAGTAGTTACCGTCCCATCAGTCTACTCAATGTCCTCGGTAAAATCTACGAGAGGCTTATTTATAAGCGACTCAAAGATTACGCCGAGGCAAAGAGTCTAATTCCGAAAGAGCAATTTGGCTTTAGAGCTAAACACTCTTGTGTCCAACAGGTGCATCGCATAGTCGAACATGTCAGCGCCCGCTTCCAGCGAGGCATGATGACCGGTGCCCTGTTCTTCGACATCGCGAAAGCCTTTGACAAGGTCTGGCACAACGGGCTGATATACAAGCTATACCAGCTCGGTGTGCCAGATAGACTCGTGCTCATCTTACGAGATTTCTTGTCAAACCGCTCCTTCCAGTACCGCATCGAAGGGGCGCTTTCCTCTCGCCGTCCGATTCGTGCCGGAGTCCCTCAAGGCTCAGTTATTTCTCCACTCGCCTTCACGCTCTATACCAGCGACATCCCCACGAGCGGTCTGGCCGAGTTAGCTCTTTTCGCTGACGACACGGCCATTTACTACTCGGGTAGGAGCCCCAACAACATCACTCGCATTCTCCAAAAATCCGCAAACGCTCTAGGCGCTTGGTTCCGGAAATGGAGGATCGAGGTCAACCCAGAAAAGAGCCTGGCGGTTCTTTTCTCGAGCCCGCGTCAATCTTTCCCGGACACCCCCAGACCGATCACCATGTTTGGCAAGCCGATCCCTTGGGTGAAGCAAGCTAAATATCTGGGAGTCACCCTCGACCGACGTCTCTCCTTCAGTGAGCACATAAAGACGGTCCGTTCGCGGGCCGCTTTCGCTCTCGGTAGGCTCCACTCCGTGCTGAATGCGCGCAGCAAGTTGTCACTCAAGTGCAAGTTGCGTATTTTCACAGCGTGCATTCGGCCAATCATGACTTACGCTTGTCCCGTGTTCGCACACGCCAAACCCCACCTTATCCATAGGATGCAGATTCTCCAGAACCGATTTCTCCGCAACGCCTCGGGTGCTCCTTGGTTTGTCAGGAACGAACGCCTCCACCTTGACTTTAAAATCCCCACCATCAAGCAGTGCATGAAGCGCCTCACCAAGCGCTACATGGACTCGGCCGAGAAGCACCCCAACCCCCTCATCTCATCGGCCGCCCGATACGTCCCCTCTCAGATCTCTAGAATCAGACGACCTAGACAGACACTTGACGAACCTGACGACCCTATCACTCTCCTTCAGGAAGCCAGTAGGGAAACCAGCACAGTACGTAAAAACAAATACAAACCGCGATTCCGTACACGGCCCCGCCGTCGAGGCCCAACGCGATCCTCTGTTAACGTCCGTCCCTTGCTCGACAAGCCAGCCCGCGACGCTGAGCAAGTAGCTTTAAATTCCCCCTTAAATAATATAGACCCAGCCAACCCTTGCTGCCCTCCCCTCAATGACGCACTGAGCCTAGGTCCGAACCCCACAGGGGGTGCCCTCAGTGATCGGTCATTTAACTAAAATCCTTAGTTTGTAAGCCCTGGCTGGGGGCCTTAAAGTAATTTTTGGCCACCACAGGATTGTCCGGTTAAGCAGTCGACAGCCTCTCTAGGCTGAACTGCGAGTGGTCACATCAAAAAAAAAAAAAAAAAAAAAAAAAAAAAAAAATGTGGTAGACGCTTGGTTATTGTGGAGACCGGCCATTGAATAGTGCACAACCGCGTTTCTCTTCGGATTTCAGCTATTTTCTCAAATACTTATAAGGTAATGCTTTTATTTTATCAGTGTTTATTTACTTGTAAAGCAAAATAACGTTTGATAGAGAAAGCGCTTGCATATTTGCATTACATGTTGACAAAATGGCGAACCGGTTTGATCTTTAATTATTGTTGTTACTTATATCCTTCAAAAGTTATTTTCTATATAATATTGATTGATACAATGTTTATTTTGCACTTACACGACATCCATCCATTTTTATCAACTAATGACGAAACGAAATAGCATTGGGCGTCAAGATAAAATAATAATTAGGCATTTGGAACCTACTTTTGTAACAATTTAATCCTGCTTTATGTTGAACTGTTTATTGTGAATTTACGTCAGATTCTTTAAAGTCTATTGTTGTTCTCTCCATCGATGAGTAATTCTAATCGTTATCAGTTATGGCTCGAAACCAAACTCCACTTAATGTTGGTTGAAAAAGATACAACAAAATGGCGAATTGGCGATGAACTGCGATACGGAACTCCGACCTACTTGAATAGTTGAATGTAAAAATTAAGCCCAATGCTACTTACGGTGTTACGGCACATTATATTTCTTAATAACAAATATGTAGGACCTAGATGTACTTAGACTGCACGGTTTTGTCTAGTTATTTGCTCAAATCCAGTAATTAGAAATCGAGCATTCAGTATTATTTAATATTTACCTGTGCCTATTTTTTGTGATCGATAAACATACCATTTAAACCGTTTTGAGAGTTATTGCAACAAGTTTTTAATTAAACCCTTAACCCTACAGTTTTCGCGTATAGGTAGTACACTGGTATAAACTACTTCGAGAAAAGCCAATAGGTAGCAAAATAATTAAGAGAAGTTTTTTTTTAAATATGACAGAGGTTGTGTTATTAAGTTTATTGATTTTACTACCTATCTAGTTAAAATACAACTGTACCTGATTACATTTTCAGAAATAAAATAAAGAAATAGTGTTTTAATGTTTTTTTTTATTTCAATTTAAAAATAGACTACGTATGTAGTCCATGCGACTACTGCTGTCTCTGTCTCATTTAGATGTGCGACCACTGCATGGTTAAGTAGTTAGATCCTAGATTACCTAGATTTGTTCAATAGGTATATTCTTTTTTCTGTGACTACAAACTACATGAAACAATTTCCTACATGGAAAAGAATGAAGATATAATGTTTTAACTATGCAATCTGGGGGTCTAAAATAGCCGCTTTAGCAGACATGACATTTTAAGAATTTGAACGTGATTTATAAATCACGTCCAAATTCTTAAAATGGTTACAGACGTGACGTAGTTAATATTATAAACTGTCACTTTGTTACCATTTTACGAATTGTATCATAATTCATATTATTATCCTATTACCTATGATCCCGGTAAAGCGGCCATTTTAGGCCCTCTGAACTCTTTGTGGTTTTCCTTCTACCAGCTTAGTAGGTACCTACTAAAACAAATTGATATTATAACATTTTAGTAAAATTATAAAAGAACAAAAAGAATTGCGTGAACAGGGACTTGAACCCTGGACCCTTGGATTAAAAGTCCAATGCGTACCTAGATTGCCTACCATTACCATTACCATTATTAGTAAAATTATAAAAGAACAAAAAGAATTGCGTGAACAGGGACTTGAACCCTGGACCCTTGGATTAAAAGTCCAATGCGTACCTACATTGCCTACCATTGCATTAGCTTTTTATTTTACACCTGTAACTGGGTACCTAAGGTTCTAACTATACTCTTAGGATCAAAAGGCTTTTGGAAAAGGTATAGGAAGTTTATCCAAGTAACGACTTAACAGTATACCTACATAATTATAAACGTTACAGCACAGTCCGTAAAATGTGTTCTGTTCACTGAATAGCTTGGCACCCGACGTATACACTCCTTATTGTTCTGAGAAGCAGACTGGTAGGTACTTGGGAATCTGATAAGCGATGTGTTCTATGTAAACCTACCTAGGTACTATAGGAACCGTATTTTTTGATTAAATTGTACCTGCATATCGGTCGCCATACTCAGATGTATAAATTGCGACATGACGCTAGTAGGAAAAAATGGATTGGGATTATTTAGGTACCATAATTAAATCACTATCTAGATATAATGTTAGGTATTGGAGTATCCTGTTTATGTTGATAACATGACACAACTTTTAAACTATGAACATATTTATAACTTTATAGTAAGTATAGTGTTAGTATGTATAACCATTTGTTCGCACTGGCGAAACATTCGCATAACATTTTGAAACCCGTATTTCTCTTTTATCTAGTCAGTTGATACTAACTATCTAATGATATCGATATCGGTAGGTATCAGATAGGCTGTCTGTTAAGGATATATCAACATACTGTCTGAGACAACATATTTTTTATGTGACGAATAATTCACCAGTGTGAAGGTGAACGCACAGTAAAGGTAATAAATGAGCGTTATTGTTTGACTGGAACAGAATTGGTTTTTAGGGTTCCGTACCCAAAAGGTAAAAACGGGACACTATTACTAAGACTTCGCTGTCTGTCCGTCCGACTGTCTGTCACCAGGCTGTATCTCATGAACCGTGATACATTTGAAATTTTCACAGATGATGTATTTCTGTTGCCGCTATAACAACGCTATATACAACAAATAATTAAAATATAAATTCATTAATATTTAAAGGCTCCCATACAAGAAACGTGTTTTTTTTTTGTTTATGGTACGGACCTTCGTGCGCTAGTCCGACTCGCACTTGGCCATTTTTCATACATTTTGGAATGGAGTTGGACGCTAAGTCGGTGATCATTTCGGTATAAACGCAGCTTTAGTTGAGAAGATAATAAGACCATTACATTACGACACCATTGTAGTATTTGCCTTTGGCCGGGGTATGAATGTGGTACACACTACATAAACATTAAGAATTTTAGATACTACTGACAAAGACACATTTATGTAGCTTCATAATTCTTTTTAACAGGCAAAGTTGTACATAACAAAACAGAGAAAAGCATTATGTACATATCGTTGTATTATGATAACTCTAATGACATCAATTAACTAATTGGAAGATAATTAACGATGATCGACTGTTATATAGGTACCTACCTACTACATGTATACTACATGTATGGGATTAACTACAAGTTAGAGCTACTCTTACGACTATTACCTATTGTTATAGGACCTCGGCACAAATGAATAGATAGTACCTCATACGTGACATACGGACTCTCGGAATCTTTTCATTTTTACCATTTTACAACGGAACCCCAGAAAGGCATTGCAACTCAAACTCAAACTCAAAAGCATTTATTTCAATTAGACCCTTACAGGCACTTTTGAATGTCGGAAAAACAAAGAAGGCTAAGCTACAGTCACAGTCACAAGGCATAATAACTTGTGAAAGTACTGTAGTTGCCCATTCCAAAGCGTAGATCTCTATGGAGAAGAATGGGCAAGAAACTCCATGGACACTCTTTTCAATCAAAATATTATTACAAAATCTTGGTTACATCATTCATGTTGAGATTATACATGTATGTGAGAACGATGTAAAGAGGCGTGCGAATTAAGAGCGTCCAGAGTAGCAGAATAAATCAACAATAATTTAAAAATAAAGTACTTAATTAAAATAAACCGTGACAGCTAAGAGATGACCAGTCCCAACTGACAGCGCCCGTTCACGAACATAACGCATGGATCAGCGCCATTCAACTCAACCATTTTGAAGGGAACCAAATGACCCGACACACCCGCCACCATCAGCAAGACATTCGAGTGAGCATGACATTCTCTCAACTGCCAGGGCACATTCAAGTCAATGAAAGATAGCTAAATGTAAACGGTAGCTTTTCAATACATAGTACTCACATATGTGCTATGCAATTATATAATACTAAAAGAAGGAATCTATACAATGCAAGGATATTTTTACAATCTTCTGCAGCTTCCACAATATGTATCATGGTAATCAATTAATTTGCTCCTATGGTTGTGGAGCAGGACCAGCACTGAGCCAAGCATTTTTATCATCAATGTAATCTCCCAACTTATAATATGCTTGCCTACATAGTGTGCGTTTTATACAAGATTTAAATTTCGTCTCATTCAGTTGTAGAATGTGGGGAGGTATTTTATTGTAACATTTTAAACAGTACCCCATGAAAGATGAGTCTACTTTAGCTAGCCTGAAACCTGGCTGAACTAGTTGGTCCCTATTTCTAGTCTTATAGTGGTGTCTGTCACCTCTTTTACTAAATAAATGCAGATTTTTTCTAACGTACATGATGTTTTCATAAATGTATTGACAAGGTACTGTCATGATGTTAATTTCTTTAAACAGTTCCCTTAGAGAATCGCGTCTACGTAGATCATAAATGGCTCTGATGGCTCTTTTCTGCAGAATAAATATAGACTCGATGTCTGCAGCCCGTCCCCATAGTAAAATACCGTATGTCATAATACTATGAAAATAACTAAAATACACTAGCCTCGCGGTATCTACATCAGTAAATTGACGGATTTTTCTAACAGCATATGCTGCCGAACTCAGCCGTCCTGCAAGAGATGTTAAATGGGGACCCCATTGTAGCCTTGAGTCAAGCGTGATTCCCAAGAAAACAGTTTTATCGACAAATTCTAGTTTCTCTTGATTTAATATTATGTCACAATCACTACTTCTGACATTTGGTAGAGCAAATCTTATGCACTTAGTTTTTTTCCCATTTAGTACTAAATTATTTGCGGTAAACCAATTATGGACCAGCAGTAGGGCGTTATTTACGTCGTCAAGATCCGCGGCACGTCTGTTTATCCTAAATATCAAAGAAGTATCGTCAGCAAACAATACCATTTGCGGTTGGTTGTTAAATAAATGGGGTAGGTCATTAATATATACTAAAAAGAGGAAAGGACCCAATATCGAACCTTGTGGAACACCCATTTTTACTCTTAAACGCTATACAACTCTACAAAGCTTATTGAAATCAACTGTTAGAAGCCAGCCCCATAGGTACCTGCGTGATGCCTCAGATGATTCACAAAAAAAAATTGAAATCAACTTCACGTGACCAGAAGGCGGCTTGAGAGCGGATTTTTTGGCCAAAGAATCAGCATTGCCATCCAACGTGGCAATGCTGCCAGCCTTCTGGGCACTTTTCCTATTGACAGTGATGTGGACGAATTTTTTGACGCCCTGTGACCCTTTTGATACTTGTACATATTTTTATTACTATCATAGATTTGGAGTGTGTAAACAATGTAGATATCAATAATAGTAGGTACTTCATTAAACAATTGCAAATACTTGATATCTAAGTGTCAATAACATCGTTCCTCGATTTGTTTACCAAACATCGTTAGGTACTTAGGTATTGAAACCAGTGCCAGTGATTCAGTGAACAAAGAAAAATAAATACAGCGCATCCGTGTTAATTACGACCACAAAACATTTATGTACTTATGTAAAGATATAAAAATTTGTAATTGTCTGAAACTGAACATAATTTAATGTTTAGCGGGCACTTCAATGACCCTACTTACTAAAGGGTGTAAACAGACTCTTAACGAATCCGAAAGGTACTTGTTCTCCCCGTCATTGCGATATTTATTTTTATCTAGTCCATACCTGGGAACCTTCTAGTTACGGAGATATTGGGGGTCAAAGTTCCTACTTTTTCACATTTTTTTTTTAAATACATGTTATTAATGTATGATTTTTACTTTAAACACCTCCAAGACCCTCTTACTATTCAATCCATCCATCAGCACAATGTTTTGAGTACGTTGCATTGAGTCCTACAGCAAAACGGGATTTTTCAGCCCAAAAAAAAGTCGTTTCCCAGCACTAATTTTTACTTAAAGTTACATAGTTCGATGTACATAATGCTTGGTTGACAGCTTCGTGAAGAGTCTGTTTACACCCTGTATATTCAATAGTTAACAATGTATGTTTCTTTCTTTGCAGTAAAATACCGGTAACCAAGAATGGCGAATAAAAAGTGAGTTCTTACTTATTTGTAATTAATTGAAATAGATGTTTGTGTAAATCCCCGGCAACTGCGCAAGAGCATCGAGTTTGTAAAAATTATCGCGGGAATCCCATTAATGTACAGACGCCAGCACATCAAGCTACTACAATCTGTCAGATTTCTTTAATAGATTTTCGACTTTATTGCTGAACCATTAGGTTCAAGGTTGATTGGGAAAATCTGACAGTTGCGGGTAGCTTGACATGCTGGCTTGCTGGCTTGCTGCTTGACTTAGTTACTCTAACTTTTATTTACTGCGTTATTAAAAGTTTATTGACCTTTTGCCGTGCCGTGGCTTCGAACGCGATATATAGCGCATAGAGGTCGGTACAGTCCTATGTGTCGTCGTAGTTTAACTGTGTAGCGCAATCAGTTCAGAAGTCGAGGCGTGAAGGCGTGCAATTAAACATTAATATGAGCATTCTGGGTGTAAACATATCAGACGGAATACGAAACCCCAAGCTGCGCTCCAAAACAGGAATGATTGGGCGTAGGCAAAAAGGATGCTAGGCTCAAATGGGATTGGTCGGGCCACGTGTGCCACATGTACAAGGACCGCTGGGCAAAAGTCTCCACGCAATGGATGCCTAAATGAGGATGGTCGTCGTCCTCGTCGCCGAGGCCGGCCTAGGAAGAGGTGGCGAGATGATCTGGACGTGCTCTGCAAGGGCTGGTTCCCGAAGAGTCCCTGGAAAGATATGCGGGAGGCTTGTGCCCAGAAATGGGACGTCCAAGGATATTGAAGAAAAAATGTTAGGATTTTAACGAGAAATTAAAATTTTTCAACAGGGCCGGAGCAGTTTCATTTGATCTGCCAGAATGTCCAGTCTGTATGGAGACCATGACCGCACCGATATTCCAGTGTCAGTCAGGGCACAGCCTGTGCAACTCCTGCACACAGAACCTGCTGCCGCCGATATGCCCCATCTGCCGCCAGAACCTCACGCAAATGAGGAACTGGCAGTTGGAAGAAATTGTTGCTAAGGTAATTTTGACTCTTAAAACGACAGGTGCTACCGTGCAGCTATAAAGCCATTACTTTGGAGTTGTTGAGCCACTTCTTTTCCCCGACTAAGGGAGTGGTGATAGGCAGGCATTTTGGATGACAGCTTTGTTTAAATCTAACGAAAAGTGCTGATTATCAGCCTTGATAAGAGGCGAATTTAAATAAGTGACTTGATTGCTTGCGGCTAGGGGCTCGACAGTTAAATTGGTCTTCAAATTCACCTGACGCTGTGTGGCTGTAGGTACATAACTACATACTTACTTTTTAGGATTCCGTACTCAAAGGGTAAAAATGGGACCCTATTAAGACTCCACTATCCGTCTATCCGTCTGTCAGTCTGTCACCAGGCTGTATCTCATGAACCGTGACAGCTAGACAGTTGAAATTTCATGATAGATGATGTATTTCTGTTGCCGCTATTACAACCAATACTAAAAACAGAATAAAATAAATATTGAAGAGGGCACCCATCCAACAAACGTGTTTTTTTTTTAAAAAAAAAAAACATCACGTTTGTATGTATGTTGTATAGATAATGGTACGGAACCCTTTGTGCGCGAGTCAGACTCGCACTTGGCCAGTTTTTGATTTGTTGATGGCTTTTCTTTCCTCTTCTGGGAACCTTAATTGCGAAGGACGGAAGCGTTTCATTCATCAAGCACGTAGTTATTTATGCACAGAAGTAAAATGTATTGCGAGTAGCCGTTGAAACATGTATTATTTCCACTTGATGATAAAAATGAGACATATGTATTCGAGTACCTATAACTACCTACTTTTAATAAACAGATAACTACATAGTTGAACTTGAGAGTAATGGTGCGAAAAAGATACCTGTTCTACTATGGTCATACATAATACATACTTATACGTTAGGTAGAATTTTACCTACTTACGTACAGTTATTTTTGAAGGCGGCTTTTGTATGAGCCAGGGCTGCGGGACTGTTCGAAAGAGATAACGCGGCCCTGGAAAGAGGGCAAGGCAGGAACATGGATGGGTTTTAGTCAGTAAAAGTCTGACACTCCCATCCGCTCCGCCCAGAGCGGGAGAAGTCTTTAGATGATTTCCAATCGGAAAAAAAAGGCGGCTTGTATGAATGATCTGATCATTTGACCCTTTATTTTATTGCAAATTTTCGCGAGTGGAACAAGTAGCGAGTCTGTCAGATGCCTTCATCATTCAATTCTATAACCAAAATTCCTCGCCCCTTTATTTCGTAGCTTTCATGGCATCAATATTTTTCAGGCAAAAGTGGGGTGTCCCAATAAGTCTTCCGGATGTGTGTTCACCATGGTAGCAGTGGACTTGGAGGAACATCTCAAGGAATGCATCTTCCGAGAAATGGAATGCCCGCTCGGTGTTGTGTTCGGAAAATGTTCCTGGACAGGTAAACTTTTTTTTTTTTCGTGTCAGAGCCTAACCTGGTGCCAGAGGCCTCTGACTTGATTTTACATGACGTCGAGAAACATCAGTCAGGCATGCTAGTTTGGCTTCCTCACGATGTTTTCGAAATCAGGGGTGGTCTTGGCTTAGAACTCGAGACCTATGACTTGGCAGTCTGACGGTCAGACCACTAGGGTATCACTGCTGATGGTAATAATAATAACAACAGTTTGGGAAATTACATCATGAGAATCATAGATGATCCACAATTCATAATTAATCGAAGGATATTCCTTCAAATCAAAATGTTTGCGACTTCACTCACATATTTTTATTCTGTATACAGGCAAACTTAAGGACATGATGGAACACTTCAAGGATCGTCATGCTTCTCACTGCAACGTCGCTACTGATGAAGAAGTGGAACTCACCAACGTCGACATCAAAAATGATGACCGTCACTTTTACTTGGTGGCCCAAAGCAAGTTCCTGTTCATCCTAACTGTGAAAATCGACACTCTTCAAAATATGGTGTACTGGACTATTCAGCACATCGGCAACAAGAAAACAGCACATGATCACATTTATGAGATACACGTCACGAGCAAACAGAATCCTAGAAGGAAAGTCGTGTACACGGAACATTGCTTCAATGATGCCATTAAGCCTGAAGAGATATTCCGTCAAGGGAAATGTGCTGTTCTGCCTTTGGAAGTATTAGTGCACTACGTCAAGGACAAGAAATTGTCGTTCAGATTCTTTATTAAGAGGATCCCGCCACCACCCGCCAAGAATAAGAATGACAAGGGTGATGGCAAAAATGATAACAAGCCTAACCCAGGACCGGGTCCTAAAGGCCCCGGGCCTAAGGGACCTAAAAATGCGGAAGGTAAAAATAAGCAGAATGGAGCCGGGCCCCAACCAAAGGGCAAAAAGGCACAGGCAGCATCGTAATTTCTTGGAATTGTGCAACAATCCCATTCATACGCATTAAGTCGTCGAAAAATGGGATACTTTTTTTTTCTTTTTCTATATTTTATGTAACTAGATTGACTTGTTATTATGAGGAGGTCAACATTGGAGTCCAATTCTCGTGATTACGTGCATCACATTAGGGCTTCATAATGGTGCTACATTTCAAGTACGTAATGTGTGGATAATTAAAAAAGGCGGCCATGTCTTTCCTTGAAAAGATTGTGTTACAGGAGTAGGTAGACGCAAGGGGTGTGTGTGCAACCACACACGGCCTCGCGTACTTACACCTTAATACTTGGCTGGGCTTGTCATTAAATATTCAGCGTTGTTGTAATCAATCAATGGACATTTGGACAAGCAATACGGTCCGCAGTGAAACCGTCGAAACGAAACAAAAGCAGCATAGCGTCAGATCGTGAAGGTAACATTGACGAAATGTACAACAGCCATTTCTAACAGCCGTTTCAAATAGTTATCGAACATTTCGTGGACACTGCATAATAAGGCCATTTCAAAGCTAACTGTCCGATTGTTTCGGAGCCAGAATGCGACATGATCAGAACGTATCATGTGGGACGCTAAGGTACTCTGAATATTTTAAAAAGCCAGTCAATCGTTTCTGAGAAGGACGCTAAGCAGTCTGTGATTACGTCGGGCATAAAATATAGAGGACCTATAATTTACGCGCGAACGTGACATCCGATGAGTATTTTAGTCAAATGAGATATTCATAATACCTACACACACGTTTTTGACGAATGTAGTATTTATATTATGAAGGCCCTTTGTGGTGCGCGAAAAATAAGTTTTGGGCTCTTATCAAGACCCAATCACTAACGATCATTGTAGTTACTAAAAGTGGTTTATTTTTTAAATTGTTTTAGGCTCAATCAATTTTATACCGCCGAATGGAATGAAAGCGTCAATTTCGCCTCATGACATGACGCGAGAAGGCGCGCGAATCACAGGAATGCTCGAGAATTGTCACGCATTCTAGCGAATTCGCGTGACTGCGCCTTGAAGGACGTTCAGTTGTTGGCACCGCACTACTGTGACCGACCCGACCGACTCCACGTTCACGCCACTTCCCCGCGGATTCCACAGACGGCACAGATAGTAACTAGGGGATTTCTCAAGAATGCGCGAGGATTCCCCGGACGACGCGTGAACTTTTTTGGCTCATATTTAGTTTCACCGTATCACTACATATTATAAAACAAAGTCGTTCGCGTGTTCGCGATAAACTCAAAAACGACTGCACCGTTTTTTATGCTGTTTTCACCAATGGATAGAGTGGTTCTCGAGGAAGGTTTTAGTATATAATTTGTCAAGTGGCGAAGCCGCGGGCATCAGCTAGTGTTATATACAATTGTTCCTTATACTACGTACAATTTCGTTGCAAAAAATTGCTTCAATTCCATTCCGCGGCGCTGTAGAGCCTTAGTCTGTAGGTACCTTATATACGTCAGTAGGTCATTTAGTTTAGGTTTATAAAATATAAGTAAATATTTGTAATTCCTAAAGGTATTTCTAAGTTGTGTTATGCCTATGTTATTGGATCATATAGCGAACACCAAGTCTAAACTACAAATATTTTTTGCGGTATTCGAATATGACCATAAGAGCCCTATTAAAATAAAGCTCTTATTTGGGTAATACTTATGGACACCAAATAGGTGATCCTGAAGCTAAAATTGTGTATCAGCTATATTTGTGTTCTACACAATTTGTACGCTTCAAAGTTACTTCAATGTATGGGAAGCTTTTCTGGAAATTCAAAGTGATTTTTGGGCTGTTTCAAATTATACAGAAAGTATTTTTAATGAATGTATCACAATTTATTTGGATAGTCTTTAGCACATTTATTTTGTTTCATTTGAATTATTTTTAATTGTTTTTATGTATGATTATTTGAAAACTATTTCAGCATATAAATAAAAATTGAATGTAAAATAACCTGTTTTTCTTTTTGCTCTCTGTATCAGGACAGGATGAAAATTCCTACTCTTCATAGATTAAATCCTATTCAAATAAAAGCTCTTTTACCTTAGCTATTCTGGTAATAACTTTGTTACTGTAGTTAGATAGAAATAAAACAATTATTTAGTTATTGAAAATTACATAATTATGTTCATCAACATTTTTCAAGCTGAGAGCTAAGTGTTTTTGTGGATAGTGTCACTATTGTGTAGCTATAGTCTCTACCTATCATACTCTTCAACCGGCTTCAAATATTATTCATCTATCAAACAATTAAAAAGCAAGTAGCAAGTTGGCGGCACGGTTGGCGCAGTGGCTGAGCGATTGACTGCTGCGCTGCGTGTCACGGGTTCGATCCCCGCACGGAACAAATATTTGTTTGACCTACAGATAGTTGTTCCGGGTCTGGCTGTTTGTGTGAGTTTAAATGTTTGTGAACGCAACAACAATACAGGAGAAATTCCTAGTATGGTTACAGCAGATATTGGTGATAGATATCCCTCCATGATCTTGTCAGTCTTAGGTGGTCAATCTAATACTACAGGACTGAATTAGGGTGTGCGTAGTCCCAGCGGAAAAATGTCGAATATCTTAATTTCAGTTTAGCAGATATTTAGTGTATGACGCCGTGTAAATGTGTATGGTAAATAAAAAATTTATGTACCTATTCACATGCTGACATGAGCGATGAGCTTTGTCGGTTTATCCATTATTTATTATTTTCATTATTTATTCATTATTCATTATTTATTTCAACGGAAAAATAAGGTTGGTTTTTCAGTGCTGCCTGAATACAAAGAGCAGCGAGCAGCTTTCTTGTTCAGTTTAAATCAAATTTTAATTTATTTTCTGGGTTCAGTTCAATGATCACTTGTCTCTAGTGGAAAGCCAGCTTACTGGAGTATAAGGGTAGCGACCGCACTTATGAACAGGGAACCTGATTGATTCGATCATTTTATAACCACATAAGTTGCAGTTTGGTGCAGTGTTGAGTTCCATTGTCCAAACCGAAACAAGGTGATTGACTGTCTTTTTCACTAGATGGACATACAGCTTTTACTGACTAGCTCAAGTCAATTCTGTGTCTATACGCATGGCCACTTCCTACTTGGTATTGTATATGTAGGTTCTAATAAAAATTCAAACTACAAAATAAGTTTTTATGTTTTTATTTCCTTACAGCTAGATGTTCATTTCTTGGCCTTGGCCTCACGTGTGGCTTTCCTTTCTGCGGCGCGGGCAAGCTGCTTTGCAGGTTTAAGGTTACCTTTTTTGCAGAACCTTTGGTTCCTCAGGAACTTAGGGTCCATCTGAAAAAAGAAGATTAATTTACAATTTATTCATTTAGATTAGTTTGTAGGACAAGTAGCAGGATATTCTAGACTTATGCTCATTTTGACTACGCTAGGCCATAGACACCACCTACCCCTATATATAGCTGCCTGTATCCTACTGCTCCCCACTAACTTTTTTTCTTTCAGTATGATTATATAATCTTTATTTATTTGATTTTCATACTGCTTTATATTTATTTAGTTTCGAATTAAAATAGTACTTATGATTTCATTTAGGCTTTGTGTTTGTAAAAAAATATCATTAGGCTAATTATGATAACCATGGGAATACTTCCATGACTTAGCTGCTCAAAGCTATATCAATGGGGTTTTATATTCCCGCTTCAAAATAAAATAGTAAAAGTTAAGTAACTAATGATATTATCGGGTAGCTGACCAACACAACAATGACATTTTGTTTTTAAGCATGCACATGATTACATTACTATAGTATTTAAAATGTTAAATGACATGAAATTAATGATAAATTATTTACATGATATCAAAAGCTTATGTCACAAAAGTCGTGATTTCACAATAATTGATAACACCTATAGTTTGGCTGCTGAGAGAATGCGTTCCTGACAGGTCGTGAGCGAAAGGACAATGTAATTTTAAGTGGCGAAGAATTTACGATAAACATAACTATCGTTTTTTTGCCCTATCAACAAATAAATAATATTATTAAAAACAATATCATAAAATCACATAACAATCAATGTTATAATTTCGCGCTATGTTTAATAAATAAGAAAACGATATATTTTATAATTCATCCTTCGTTGTTACAAGGTTACATCAAATGACAATAGTTTTGTGCCAGAACTAACTAAGCATAATAACTAGGCAGTTGAAACATTATCTGTTGTTAAACTACATAATAATACGATTTTCATTATAATTATGAAGTGCATGAATAGTTTGCTATTCAGCACGATGAAGTTGATGAACCTATTAAAAGAAAGCTGCGGGAAAGTCACAAAAGATGACTAGCCAAAGGTCGTCGAAAAAACGTTTTTTTTTTTTTTCGAAAACTTTTATCGAATTAATTAATACTTTGATTGATAATGATATAATAATACGCGTTGGCGAAGCTGATGAAGACGGCACCTCCTCAAGCGAATCGGATTCAGATTTAATTTGTTAAATTTGAACCCAGTCGCAACTACTCAAAATATTATTGTTTTATTTTATATTAAATATTTCAGAATATTACTATAGCATTTTTATTTTCTTCATGCTAGTTAAATTCAGAAATTAGAAACCAGACAAACAAGTATTAAAGCTAATGTTATTCTTGTTATGGGTTGGTTGAAAAACGTATATAATAATAGTGTTACTTATTGCCCATCACTAGTCATGACCAACTGTCAGACTTCAGGAATGCATTCTCTTATCAGCCAAACTATGGTTAGAGTATTCACAGCCACATCCAGGTTTAAGCTAAAATGTTTGAATAGGTGCTGTGTTTACTGTAGGTAACTAATAATTTCACTTACGCCAAGGGTGGATTCGTGCCTCTGGTTCCTAGGCTTTTTGATGCCATTTCTGTGGGCTTTACGGTCTGGAATAAAAGAAAATATCGTTATATTTACAACACGTAAACATAAACACTGTTTAAAGCTTTCACGGTTTACAACTAAAATTATAAGTGTCACTTATGCGATATCTTCTGTAATTTTGATTGACGTAAAGTAAACCTAACCACAAAACCAACAGTCTCTCTTCATCGCTTATAAATATCATGTATAAAGTTATGATACTACGGTACGGAACATAAGCAATGCAATTCTCACGGTCTATAAATCAATGTGAGTCCACCCAGTTTTCTGTAAAATAATTAAAAGTACTCACTTTGGTTGTGATTTGTGTGATTCTTAGACTTTGCCATTGTGTCGAATTATGCGTTCTGTAAAAGAAAATAAGTATCTAGTAACAACAGTTAACACTTGGTATTGTTGCGCGACGATCAAAACTTAACAAGTTCAGTAAGATTTCTTAGATATTTAAGGGAATATTTCAAAATCTCAAAACACCAACCTAGAACAGCAAGAGAAAAAGACAAGAGGAAAACAATCCGCTTGAATGTTTCGTTTTAAATTTCTTCTGTTTCTTAGCATTTCATTACTACTGTCTCTGTCACACGAGGCAAAAATTAAATTTGCTGTCCTGCTGTCAGACATTCAATGATTCAAGTCTCCTTTGACCATAGTTGAAAAAACCTGAAACGTTCTGAAACTTTCAATATTCCTTTTCACTCAGAAAGCTGTCTGTACAAAATGTTAAATAAGTTTGAATGACTTTTTCATGAAATATTCATTGAATAGGTTTACATTTACATGAACTCAGAGGTTTGTATTGATGATTTTTCTAATTATATATGTGTTACTGGTACGACTATAGTACTGTAAATGAATCGTTTTAAAACTGTTTAAAACGTTTTTTGCAACTATAGGCGCGACTCATTTTTCATCAATATACATCCTAACACTGACCCGCAAATTGCAAAAAACGTAAGAAAATTTGAAATTCGCGGGCTACCCGTGCGCTTCCACCTCTGGAGCATATATTTATATCGGAGATGTTGACCGCCATGCTTCCGTTTGCCCTCTGCCTTCCCAGAGTAGAAGACCACCCTGGGTAAATGGTTAAGCTTCATGCGAAGGACTTGCCCACACCACGTAAATTGACGCTGCACGAGAAGAGCTTCAATGCCGTACATGTCGAAACGGCGCAAAACCTCGGTATTAGGAACGCGGTCCATTTTATGTAAGATGGTTGCGACAGGGTGGCCCGCGAAATTCAAATTTTCTTACGTTTTTTGTAATTTGCAGGTCAGTGTCAGGTTGTACGTTGATGAAAAATGAGTCGCGCCAGTAACACGTATGTAATTACAGAATTATAATCATGAAAATCATCAGTATAACCCTCTATGTTCATGTAACCCTAAGCAATGAATATTTCATGAAAAAGTCATTCCATAAGATTACATGGACTTACAGGGTTATATTGATGATTTTTATTATTGTGATTCTGTAACTACATAATTATGTGTTACTGTCGCGACTCATTTTGCATCAACATACAACCTGACAATGGTGCCGATTCCCTTGTTTACAAACTAAACCAAATTTAAGTTCAGGGCATCTTTTTCTTTCTATTTCATTAAGAAAAGGACAGAAGATAAATTTAAACACAACAAAAAAACACAAGTTAAAACGTGATTATAAAAAGTTGACTACTAAAATTACATCAATTACGTCAGGTGCCGACTAGTTTGACAAAACTAAACTAATATTTATCTTCTGTCCTTTTCATAATTAAATAGAAAGAAAAAGATGCACTGAACTTAAATTTGGTTCAGTTTGTAAACAAAGGAATTACACCATTAGCATGTGTCAATTTGGTCTCTAGGATTAAAAAACGCACTTTACGACGAGTACAGTCACGAGCACCAATAATTATGTATACACTTTAAAGGCAACTTTCGCGGTTTGGTGATGGGATTTTTTCATAAAAATAGGAGTTCCAGAATACTATGTTCGACAACATGACATTCTAATCAGAGAACAGTAGGAGAAAAATGCTTTAAGAAGTTGTTAAGTATTCAAATATTGGTGCTCGTGACTGTACGACTACGGCAAAGTTAAAAGGAAGGTTGTATTACGTTTTTTTCTCATTGAATTTTGAGATGAGATTGCGACTTGAATTAATTTGAACTTTTGGGACGAGATTATTTATTGGTAGCACCTAGATATTACAAATTAAAAATAATATTTGTTGATTTTGCCTTACTCAAATGGATCGTCCAAACAAACTCAAGTCAAGAATAGAACTTAAAAAACTTCGTTTTAAAACCCAAAAAAAAAAAAATACGCGATGTGTCAAGTGACGACTCATGAACGACATTCATTTCAGATCAAGAAACGTTGCATGTTTAGCCTGTAATTTATTTGTCATTTTTTTCTAGCACATGTATTACTTTCACTTGTCAGTGCTTAACTCTGCATTTGATGTTTAAAGTGTAATTTTAGCAACCCGAACTTTAAAATCATGTGTCGTGTTGTCTGGAGGTGTCTCGTCCTGTCAAGCGTTGAATAAAATATTGAAAGGAATTATTACAGTAAATAATTTAGATTGAACATTTAAATTCTTAGGAAGTCACAATGGTAGTGTTGGAGGGCGATTCTGGGGATGCCAAACCTATATCTTCCGAAGAAATTGAAAAAGAAGAAGTCAAATCGCCGAGACTTTTAACATTAGAAAGTATCCTTTGATTTTAATTAAGAATGTATTTGCTGACTCCCGAACTATTTCGAATATACATACTCTGCTCTGATATTATTGTATGTCACACCATATGTTATCAAAATCTTGATCCTCTTATCTTTTATGTCATAATATCTAACTTCAACTTACTCCTTTTATGTATGTATTTATTCTTGCATTATAATTCATGCGAATAATTGGTGTATACTAAAGAAAACATGGCACAGTCAACCTAATGAGCTATGTTATTATAAGCTGTTTGGGCTCCAACAAGGCTGCTTACTCCCCTTTGAGTATGCAGCCTTTTTGTATTCATGAAATATGTTTCTAAAGTACATGCTTATTACAGTAGCAATTTCAGTTACATAAAGTTGAGAGCAGCGGTGGCCCAGTGGTAGCGACCCCGACTTACGAACAGTAAGTCGAGGGTTCGAACCCAGACAGGCGCATTACTTTGTGTAATTTATTTCATCACCACTGCTCTCAAAAACGGTGAAGGAAAACATCGTGAGGAAACCGGCATGTCCTAGAACCAAAAATTCGAAGACATGTGACATCTACCAATCCGCACTGGGCCCGCGTGGTGGATTATAGCCCATTCCCTCTCATAAGAGAGGAGGCCTGAGTCCCAGCAGTGGGAACATTATAAGGCTGATGATGATGATGATGATGAAAGTCCAGATCAGCACAGTGGTTCTGAACTTTTTAATAAACAGGTTTTTTAAACCAGAGTACCAAGCTAGCTTAGAACTTCAATGTTACTTGGAACTTAATCATTATCATCTTCCGTGCTTTGGCCAGCCTAATAGACATCTATATATGTATATAAAAATCAATTGCTGTTTGTTTGTCTCGCTAATGATTCGCTCGAGAATGACCAGACCGATTTGAATAATTCTTTTTTAGTTTTGTACATCCAAATACAGGGAAGGTTTAACAACAAAAAAAAAAGGTAGGTAGGGTAGGGTAGTTAGTGTAGGGTATGTAGGGTAGGTAGGTAGGGTAGCCAGTCCACGGGAGCGAAGCCGCGGGGAACAACTAGTTAGATAATAAAAGCCTTTATTGCTGAAACTTACTTTTTACATTTCCTTTACTCTATTATACAATTTTACTTTCTATATTAAACATAAATTATTTCCGGCAGCCAGTTTATGTTCAGCTTGTCTTCTGTTCAATGCCTCCTCTAATGCTTTCCATTTTATCCTGACTTTTGCAATATGTATCCATTTTGGACCAGCTATCTTTTTCATGTTGTCTTCCCAACATTTGGTTTATTTTACTATTATTTTTCCGTTTATTCATTTTATTACATATTTTATTAATATTTTTACATATTTCTTAAAATAAACAATATAAAAAACGTTTAAAAATATAAAAAAATAGCGGTCCGCCAGGGTCGGGAACAGGGTCCAAGCTACCGGTGGTTAGGGCTCCAGAGACAGGAACCTCTCACGACCTTTCTCAGCTTTCACAAGGTTCTCGTCATGCGGGATGGTGACATCGATTATCATTACGCGGCGCGCTGATCGGTCTATCATCACTATGTCAGGCTTATTGGCTACAATAGTCCTGTTAGTAATGATAGACCGATCCCAGTACAGCGTGACTTGGTCTTTCTCGAGAACTGGGTCGGGCACATACTTGTAGTATGGTACCTCAGATTCCACAAGTTTATATTTCAAGGCAAGTTGCTGGTGAATAATCCTGACTACTTGTTTGTGCCTGTGCAAGTACTCGCCGTTAGCCAGACGAGAACAACCAGAAATAATATGTCTAATGGACTCACCCGGACGGTGGCATGCCCGACACACGTCAACCGTCCCGTCCTTCATAATATATTTCCGGTAGTTGTTCGTCAACATAACTTCGTCCATAATCGCACAGACAAAACCTTCAGTTTCCCCAAAGAGGTCGCCGAAACGTAGCCAGGACATGGACGCTAGAAAATCTACATCGGGCCCATGAAGAGCGCGGTAGAAGTTTTTATTACTCTTACTATCACGAGGCTACGGAGGCTACCATTCCGTTACTAGTCTCGTCCACTTCTCTATCCCTTCCCTTAGCATGTGTCCCGTCCATCTCCATTTCAGGGTTTTGTATATTTTTAAATTTTGTTTTGCTCTTTATCGTTTCTAATCTCACCGTGTCCCTTCTTTTACTCCAATAACACTTCTTTCCATACCATTTTGGCAAACTTGGATTCTTTCGATTTGGTTCTCGTTTAGTGCCCATGTTTGTTTCACCTATTCATAGTATACATACATACATAAACTCACGCCCTTTTCCCATGGGGGTAGGCAGAAACTACAGAACGCCACCTGCTACGATCCTTACATACATCTGGTCATACACGCACGCCGGTTGCGAGTACTACGCACCTGACCTTTCTGGATTCATAGTATAAAACAAAGTATTTCTGTGTGCACAATTAATTTGATTGCAGTTTAAATCATCATTTACAGAATTTATTCTGATAGGTTTATGTGTTATTTAATTTAGGTATGGCATAGAAATCCCAATGCCATGGGCGCTATGGCACCCATACCATGCAAGGGTAGGTCCTAGTGACCTACCCTTGCATGCCGTATTCAATGAATCTTTTTCAGCAGCTCACTCTATTTCATTTTTTTGTGAATTCTGTCAAACACCATAATAATATTTCTTAATTAGACAATCAGTCTTCCGTATCACTAAGGATGCTCAGCAGCAACATGGTCTGCGCCATGGTGACTTCCAACGCTACCGAGGATATTGTTCAAGGCGCCTCAGGAGGCTGCGCAAAGTGCTCAAGATACCGCAGGTTGGTTTGTGAATTCCTACTTTAATCTAAAGAGTTCTACTCTAGTTACTCTTGAACTCTTAAAGATGAAGCCTGAAATTCAATTCATCAATGGATCAATAGTTTACTAATATAAAGCAACTGCTCTATTCAAATCCAAAACATACCAACTTGATACTGGATGCTGAGCCGAAAAGAACAGTGACACAGCATTCTAGCACTGGAATGAGATACTGGATAAATCTTAATCGGCCTATTTTGTACTGCCAAATTAAAAAAAAAAAATCTCTTTATCCAATTGCCAGTTTTCACCATCACTGATGAATTACTAAATTATTGCATTGCGGAATTTCGACGGTAGATGCTGGGTGTAGCATTGAAAATCGTTTAATAGTAATTGAATACGATATCATTTAGTATTCCAATAACTCCTACCAACACCACAATTCTCATCTCCCAGGGCGACAGACGTCATTACCGCCGTCGCGACGTCACGACCGTCCACCTAACGGCGACGTCGGCGGAGAGCCGTCTCTTATGCGTGCCGCTACTGCAGTCCGAGAGGGCGTGGGCGCACGCCATGCAGCTGCGGCAGGAGGCCAACACTGAGCCAAGGAAGAAGTTCCACCTGGTAGCGAGGCTGAAGAAGGCTTATGCTCACGCTCAGACGCTGTTGCAGTTGTGCGAGGTGATTATAAACTTTTTGTTGTAAAGGGCTTAGTCTCAATCTATACATCTAAACATACATACAGATAAATAAAATTGGAGTGTCTGTTTGTAATATTAAAATATTATTTATTTTAATATACGGACGTATACGCGGTACATATACCAAAACATCATTTTTTACAATCTTTGTCTGTCTGTTTGTTCCTGTTAATCTCTGAAATGGCTGGACTGATTTTGACGGGACTTTCACTGGCAGATAGCTGATATAACAAGGAGTAACTTAGGCTACTTTTATTTTAGATAAATAATTAGGGTTCCGTGCAAAAAAAAAAACATTGAAATTGAGAGGTAAGAGTACCTTGTGCGTGTGCATGTAATCAAAGTCCGGTATATGGGTGATTAGGGTGATATGACTAAGTCGTGCGTGTTTCCGAAACTATGGTCATGAGAACCATCCCTTAGTGTGCATAGCGTAAGCCCAGCAAGAAAATTCATTACGTTGTGGACTTTCTGCTGTTACTTTTATTAAAGCGCTAATATTTTGCTTTTGGTCAAAGTTAAAGACTTTATCAGTTTCTGAGATATTCTATTTACAGTTGCTAATGGCGTATTGCCAACATTGCATTTAAAAATGAATCTTATACCATGGGTAGCAAAGTGGCGTATGCGATGCGCGCACGCAGCTGGAGGCGGGCGCGTACGCGGCGTGGCTGAGCGGCGCGCTGCTGGTGGAGCTGCAGCAGTGGCGCCCGGCCGCGGAGGCGCTGCATCGCGCGCAAATAGTGCTTGAGAAACTGTGTGCAGCGCTGCCTGAAGATGAGCGCATGGTTTACAAGCAGAAGGTATGTAACAAATGTGTGTATGTGTCCAACAACATTTCCAATCACATTTTTTTTTTCGAATTTTCATCCCCTATTTAACTACTTTCGGGGACGAAATTTCAAAAACCTGCCATTAGTACTCAACATCGTCTTAAAAGTATGTCTTATGCAGAATTTAAAACTTCTAGATCCAGCGGTTTAGACTGTGTTGCGATGTGTTGTCTTTATTGTATAGTAATTTCTTTAAACGTCCAAAACACGAATAACTTATCAAAAATCTACTTAACGTTTAATACTCCCCCTTTGAATCTTCTGACTTTTCGCTCTCACGTGCGCAAACAACCATAATTATGGTGTCTATCTGTACCCAGGCTGAAGAACTGAAGCCTAGTCTCCGTTACTGCGCGTACAACATCGGCGACGAGTCGGCGGCCGGCGACCTCATGGCCATGCGCGGGCAGGGACTCATCGACAACTTGGACACGCTCATGGCGCAAGCTAAGTCAGTATTTCAACATGTATTAAAGAAGCTGAGTTAATGCATGTTCATCCGCATCAAAATTCTTATTTACAAAATATGTATGCCTATCTCCTGGTTTAACTACGACTAAACGGTACGTAGATTAATGCTTACTTGCACCACAAATCACTAAATGCTCATTATGCATCACTCTGTCTCCTGTTTTCTATACCAAGCGAGTGACGGAAAGCAATGAAGGTAACGTCAATCGCAGGTCAGTTAAAACTCAAATAAAAAACTTTCTGCTATGAAATACAGGCATGTATTGTTGAGCTGTACCAAAACAGTGGCATAGAACCTAACAAACAGCAGTCATAGCGTTTCTATTCGCTACACGCGCACTCATATTGTCGTATTATTTCAGAGAATCCCGCTCCGGTGTGATGCATGAAGTGGAATGGCGCGGCCGTAAAGTATCCGTGAGACCCGAGAAAGTGCGGCTGTTCCTCATCGCACTGCAAGATCTAGAGAAGTCGGTCGCCAAAGCAGAGACTGTACAAGCCAAGATCGATATCCTCGAGAACATTCTTATGGATTGCAAGGACGCTATTTCAGCGATCAAGGATGAGATCAAAACCGATCCGAAGCTCAAAATAGCTTCTGAAACGCAGTTGTCTGGCATCAACTACTTGTTATCGTATTTGATGTATGTGCGCCTGATGCGTACAGTCGACAGGAACAACTTACTTGTCCAGCAAGCGGAGGAGGCTCGCAAGAACAACATTCAGATTGACGGCAAGAAGGTCCGGCCTCAAGACCTTGTCAGGCTTTACGAAATCATCTTGCAGAACTTCACCGAATTGCAACAACTACCCGGATTTGAAACCGACGCCGCGTACCAACAGGAAATAGAGACACTGACAAAGGCTTACCGCGCGTTCCGGTGCTATTACATCGCCCAAGTGCTGACCGGGCTGCGTCGCTTCAGGGAGGCCCTGGCTATGCTAGAACGATGCAGCAACTATTCTGCCGAGTCGCTCGGCAAAAAGCTTGATGATAAACAACTAGTGGCAAAGTTGCAATCGTTGAAAAAAGACATTGAGAGCTGCAAATTCGAAGTTCATGCCGACTCCGTTCTTGAAGACGATGAAGACCAAGACGAAGACACGAAGTATACTTCTGGCAAGTATAAAGACAAAAAGCCACTGGTGGACCGCTTGGACGAGTACCGCGAAGATACTCAGGTTCTCACTAAGAACCCTAACATCTACAAAATGCCTCCATCTATGGAAGCCATTCCTTGCAAGCCGTTATTCTTCGACTTAGCTTGTAACTTCGTGGAGTTTCCAAACTTGGACGACAAGACCGGCGCCTTGGACAATAAGAAGCAAGGTGCTGGCCTTACCGGACTAGTCAAAGGTTTTTTGGGATGGGGTAAAAGTGACAAGTAAGCATTATATACATACACATTTTCATGGGTTTTATTATGTACCAGGATTTGTTTTTAAAGGTTCAAATTATATACATCTATAAATTAGTCCGTTTTTATTTTTATTTTCTAATAAACCTCAATGTCCTTCATCTATAGTCATGACGTAGCTCTCTGGTTTGTATTCATGGTCGATCATTCGCGTCTTAATGATGTGTTTGTAGATGAACGCGGATTTCCTCGGGGTGCGAGTACGCTCGGGATCGTCGAAGTTGACTTCGTATAAGCCGAAACGTTCCCTGTAAAGATGATTCGAATTAAGGACAGGTTTTATACTCTATTCCGTTACTTTCTTATTATCATTCACAGATTTCATGTTTTCTTTGGCCTGCCTCACTGTTTTATTCACTTTCTCGTCACATGCTTTTCAATAAAAAGATTAAAAAGAAATAAATATATTACGTATATCCAGCCATCCATTCAAAGTTGTCCATCAAACTCCACGCGAAGTATCCCTTGAGGTTGACACCTTCATCCATAGCATCTAAGGTGCTTTCTAACGCAGCCCTATAGTAGGCTACCCGATCATCATCGTCGATGCCTTCATGGGTAGACCAACCGTTCTCTGTGATATAGATTGGCACATCACCATATCTTTCTTGTATGCTTTTCAGTACGATGTACATGCTGTTTGGCATTTGCTGGGGACAACAAAGTATATTACTTATTTACTTTTAGGACAGTTTAGGGCAAGTTTATTACGAATTAGCAGTTAGCATGTTGATCTTGTTCTGGCAAACGACATTAGTTTTGACTGATAAATATTTCGATTATAATATCATAGCACTTTTAACTTGTCGATACTGCTGATATGATAAGATAAAACAAAGTATACATAAATGAAAAACTCGAGTTCTCTTTTTGTGCATGGGGTTCGGGATAGGGCCCGAGAACTCTCTATTCGCAGCCCGGATTTAAGGGCGCCCACACAAAACTGCGAATTCGCAACGCATTGCAAGTATCTGCGAGCTTCTGCCTGCAAGTTCCTGTGATATCGCATCGTATCGCATCGCATCGCGGTTTTGTGTGGTCGCCCTAAGGCGGGTCGATGTCAATAGTTCAAGGAATTGTGCGAGAATTTATTATCACCTGTGCCATAAATGTGTGGTGTTGTAAAAATACTTTTAATACAAGATACTTACTTGCAGCCAGGAAGAAGCAGACTGAAGCCAGTCATCGGGCACCATCTGTCCAACCTCTATATCATCAAGGGTCGATGGCACAGCATACTGGGATGCAAACAGCGAGAAGGACGTTAGGGCGCCCGAATAATGGTTAACGCCAAAGTAATCGCTCGTACCACGAATATAGACCTTCTCTTCTTCAGTAAAGTCTGTTAGCCGAGATCTGGGGTAGCCCTGCGCTGCGCTCTTTTTTGCTACGCGCTCTAAAAGATCTTTCGGAAAACCTCCGTCTTTTGAGAATATTGGATCCGTGTATATTGCCCACTGAAAAGAAAAAATACATACATTTAATAGAGGCTTAACGATAGATTTAAATACATACTACCAAGGCTGGGCAAATTTTGTTGTTGTTTGGTAAGCTCAAACATATGTCTATATACAGTTAATTGAAGTTTTACGAGAACAAACCTGGGATTGACGAAATAATTCCACAGCATATGCATCTTCTTCAGAATCAGTGAGAGGAGCCGCAGAATCAACAGCAATAGTGTAGCCACACACTCCTCCTTGTGTAGGTCTGAACTCGTCATCATACATGTGATAGGCTTTAGCATGCGCGAGCACAAGGTTCTTAGCGCAAATATACTCAGCAATACCCGTGAAGTTTAACCTCGGAGCCTTTGAATCGGAACCATAACCTTCCCAGCAGATTTGTCCTGCTTCATTGAAGGTGATAAAATTCTTGACTCTGTCACCAAACCGCTCGAACACTACGCGGGCGTAGTCTCCAAACCAGTCTACGATAAGAGGGTTGAGGAATCCGCCCATATCTTGAAGTTTTTGCGGCAAGTCCCAGTGGTATAGAGTAACCATGGGTTCAATGTTGTATTTCAGAACTGAATCGATGATTTTGTTGTAGTAAGCTATTCCTTCTTCGTTGACATGGTCGGCGAGACCGTTGGGTAATATCCTGGACCAGGCTATGGAGAAGCGATAGGCGTCAATGCCGAGCTCTCTCATCATCTCTATGTCTCGCTCGTACTTGTAGTAGGAGTTGCATGCTACGTCACCAGTGCTTTGGTCTGCGATAGCCGCTGGATTTGTGTGAGTCAAATAATCCCAGATGTTTTCGCTTTTACCTTAAATAATTCAATGAAAAATCGATTATTTGCGAATGAGAATAAAGATAGAGTTAAATGGCTATGTATGTGTTTGTGTACCATCTTCATTCCACGCTCCTTCAATTTGATAAGCTGCTGTGCTGGTTCCGAAGATGAAATCGTCTGGGAACTTTCTGCTCTGCTTCACCGCTACTCCCCATGTCAGTGCTACTGCAGAGCTACAAGAAGATAAAATAACATAACCATACTCAGCCTATAAAGTGCCCTTCCCCACAGCTGGAATACAGGCCTCGCGAGAAGCTACCGTTCCCTCTGTTTTCGAAATTTTGGTTCAAGGGCAGCGGCACGGTTGGCGCAGTAGCTGAGCGATTGACTGCTACGCTGCGTGTCGCGGGTTCGATCCCCGCACGGAACAAATATTTGTATAACCTACAGATAATTGTTATTGTAATTGTTGTGTGTAGCTAAACAGCCAGACCCGGAACAATTATCTGTAGGTGTATGTGAGTTTAAATGTTTGTGAACGCACCCAGGAGAAATTCTTAGTGTGGGGCAACGTTTTAAAAAAATATATATATATAATACCAGTTTCCTACTCCGTTTTGCGAGCAGTAGAGATGGAATAAATGACACAAAGTAAAATGCCTGTCTGTCTTAGAACCAACGACCTATCAGAAATAAGTCTGGGTCATTACCACTGGGGACTATCGTAGAATAAGATTCAATTTTTGCGGCTGTATGTAGTGCCATAAATTCACTATGTTTACTATTCAGCGTTCGTTGTTGATGTTCAAACTTTATGGCGGCTCAGAAGTTAGGTGCGAGTGACGGTCTGCGCAGGTATAACGGTTCTAACTTTATGGGGGATCGGAACATCTAACGTATAGCTACGCAGAACACAATTTTAGGTCTACCTATCAGCGGACCTAATCGTCTATGTCTTGACTTAAATGCGCAGACAGTCTCTCGCAGCTAACTTCCGAGCCGCCATAAAAATTGAACAGAACTATACGCAGCTTTAGAGCAATGCAAATAGTACTTACTCGAGGAGCTCGTGGCTAAATAATAACAGCCGCTCGGGTCGATCTCTAGGTTAAGCCGTGCGTGAGATTGGTCTGAGGATGGGTGACCCATTACATACCGAGTTTCCTCCGTGCCTCAAACGTTGGTCCCGGCTGTCATTTGAAGATCTTTGACAGTGGTTAGGTAGTCAGTGGCCCAAAAAAGTCTGACAACCAGTTTTACCAAGGGGTATTATCGTATTACCCTGTACTAACTGGGTTGTGGAGGTCAGATAGGCAGTCGCTCTTTGTAAAATACTGGTATTCAGCTGCATCCTGCTAGATTGGAAGCCGACCCCAACATAGTTGGGCAAAGGCTAGGTAGATGATGATGATGATGAAATAGTACTTCCTCCGAATTTAGTTTGATTCGCAGATATTATAATACTGTTGAGGTAGGTTGTGCCCAAAATATACGACTGATATAATTTATGTAAAAACGTAAATAATGTAAAAACTTACCACAAAAATAACACAAGTAACTTCATAGTGTTTTCCTACTCAAAGAGACCACCCGCGACGAGTATTGAATTTATATAATTTTCATATCGATATCTTTATCAGTATCCTCTCTATTGTGACAACACTACTTGAAACTGTCCTGATTATTGTATTACTGTGTTGTCTTTTATCAAGGTTTTGGTCACCATGTACATACTTATCACTATCTTTACATATTATAAAACAAAAACCTCCGTCGCGTCGGTCTGCTGTTCGCGATAAACTCAAAAACGACTGCACCGATTTTTATGATGTTTTCACCAATGGAGAGTGGTTCTCGAGGGAGGTTTTAGTATATAATTTGTCAAGTTTTTGTTGAGGGAACGGGATCAAAATTTCATGATTACCTTTGGTCGCGATAACCGACACGACCACGCGGGCGAAGCCGCGGGCATCAGCTAGTCTACTTATTGAGATGGTACTTTGTGGCTGATTTGCTGTTTATCATAATAATATCTTCCAAAATTGATATGGGTTAGATAATTATCGCTGGGGCGCAATCGATATATTGATAATTTAAGAAAACAGAATCATTACATCTATTTTTAGTTAGGAAAATAACTACGGTTATTTCAAACAAAGCGTTACACTCGAATATATAATTATGTAAAACAGTATGTACATTTATCATTATAAATTTTAATGCATTGTATCTATACAATGTACATAAATGTATTACATACACAAATGTATTGGACATGTCACATTATCAATATAATTTAGTTATTTAGCACAAAGGATTGCAATAAAACCACTAACAATATTCAACAAAAATATTTTACACAAAACTAAAGAAATCGTTTAGCTTTAGAAGTACAAAAATAAACTTTTAAACAATTTATTTTACATCATAACATTTACATTTTACAAAATCACATTTCTGTGTAGCAATTGGGCTACTGTGGATTTAATATGATCACATAACAAAGCACAGTCAAAGGAAAATAGCCTAGCGAAATACGTGGTCATACAGAGAACATCGATGTGTCTATGATCATCTACGATACGTGGAAATGACTATGTATTTACAAAACATAAGATCAAAATATTAACGTCAATGTTGACTCCATAGTAAAATATTAGTCTGTCAATAACTGTAGTTTATGTGAAACATTACCCAAAAATCTATTCGCAAATTATTTGTCATAGGCACTGGCCGATAGTAAACACGTCCGTATGGCATTAATATTAAAGTATTCACACTCACTGTCAGTTTGTCTGAGCTATGAAGGCAGTCCGTCAGTATGAACCCAGTGCGGTCCAGCTCGTCGTGCGGCCTAGCGCAGGGGCGGCCAGTGCTGCGCGGTGTGCGGCGCGGCGTCGTGCGGCGCCAGCAGCTGGCCGCAGGTGGCGCACATGTGCAGCTCCGAGCTCCTGCCCACCACGAGCTCCTGCTGCTTCGCGATATCCGGCAGCAGCGCCACCAGCTCCGGGAACACGGTGTCGAACTGCGAGCCCAACGCCGACCGACAGTGCTGATGGAACTGCTCCGCACTGATGGAACTGTCGCGAAACGATCGCGACGCTACTTTGAAATCCTCGACCGCGTCGGCGCCGCCTAAAGCGACCGCAAACTGCTTGACTAAAGCTCGGTTCCTTTGCTCGAAGTTCGGCGGAGGCATGTACGTGTGTAGAGGTGCGGAGAACGTCTGTCCCGCCGAGTTCGTGAACGTCATGCCGTCGCACGCCGGACGCGACTTAAACCCCGGCGGGATGCTACCGTTCGCCAACTTCTTCGTAGGTAAGCTATTGTCACTTTTAGAGTTTAGAGGAGGATAGTCTTTAGCAGCTAAACTAAAGTCTCCAGTACCGCCGTTCCTATTCTTTTCAGCATTCGCCGTCTCCACTGTCTTAACCTTCTTTTCTTCTACAGTTTGGTTATTATTATTAGCATTGACGGAAGCGTACGACTCCTTCAGTAGCTTCTTATCGTTGGTCCCGTTCACGTTGTACGTGTCGAGTAAGTTTTCCTTTTTACTGTTCTGTTTTTTCTTTTCCTTTTTGCTTAGTTTTGTGTTTTCGTTGTTCTGGGGCGGTGGTGGGGCAGGTTGAGGTTGGGTTTGCTTTTTGGACTTTGACTTGGTCAAGGTGATGGGTAGAGTGGGGAAGTCTGCGACTGCGTTGAAGGCGGGTTCCCGTGGCGTCGGGGGAGGCTCGGGCTTGCTGGGCTTCTGCTTTTCCTTGGTTTTGGCCACATTGATCCACTGCGGCGGCGCCACCGGTGCTGATGTCGAGGACAGAGCGGGGAATGCTTCTGAACTTAGAGGAGCCTTCTTATGGTGCGTCTGGATGTGGTTGCTCTTTAAAGCTTGCATCTCTTGGCTGTTGATTAGAGAGACCTGAAAAGATAAAGAAAATTATAGTATGTTTCCTTGCGAATATAAACTTGTGGTTTAGCGACAAATCGAAAAATAGAACTTATGTCAACTAATGCATCTCATACACTTATTACCGAACCCAGCAAATATTATACCATATCTTATTTTGATATGCCTTGAATACCGTCTGCGTCACACAATTGTTTTTTTAAAACGCAATGTGCAATACCAGCAATATATTTCTATATTATAGTCAGAAATAAAACAAGTAAGCTTTATAAAACCCACCTTAGGTGCCTGCACAGTCCCCGCTCCGATGCTAGGATAGTCGTCCCTCGCGATGCCGAGCGAAGGGAAGTCGTCATCGTTTGTCATGAGGGGCGGCTTCCTTTGTTGTGGCGGCACGGAGATGCGGTGACCACTAGTCTGCGTTAGCCGGAAGTTGCTAGCGCTGGCCGGCTGGCTTTGTAGTTGGATGGAGACGCTGGGCTTGGCTGGAAGTAGAAAAAATTATGTCATGTCTTTAAAAGCCTTGCTGGAGGAATAAATGCCAGTGATAGCGCAAAACCTGTAGAGCCTAAGAAAGCGTAAAGTAGCTAACGGGTCTAAAAATACCCTTAACGAAGCCAAAAGATGCTTGTTTTCCCCGTCATTGCGATAATTTTTTTGTTATAGACTATACCTGGCAACCTTCAAATTACGGAGATATTGAGGATCAAAGTTCCAACATTTTCATAAGTTTTTTATAATATATTTTTTAATGTTATAATTTACTTATACCTCCACGGCCCCCGTACTCTTCAATGCATCCATCAGCAGTGTTTTGAGTGCGTTATATTGAGTCCTACCATGAATCGTGATTTTATACCCAAAAAAAGTCGTTTTCTGGCAAAATTTTTGCGTAGGGTTACTTAGTTTGATGTACAGAATGCTTGGCTTCGTAAAGGGACCGTTTTCACTTTGTATAATACAAATTCCGGGACGACTTAAAAAGAAGAATATTTAATAATAATAGCATTAGAAAGGCTGTCGTCAAAGTGATCATATTCGTAAGTTAATAGATGCTTAATAGATGCATTAAGCTTGTGGAGCTCACTTAATCATCTTGTTTGAGTCAGCTCATTCGAAACGACAGTATTTGTTTACCAACGCTAATCTTGAGGTAATTACTTTCGGTTTGTGCTTTGATAGGCTTGAGCCATCGCTAAATCATCGGTCGGTTCGGCACAGCAACTTTTTCCTTAACGTATATCTACATTACTATATAGAACTAAACCCCCAGGTTGTGCCTCACCATGCCCGAACATGATTGTGTATATTTTAAAAGATCTGTCCGGTCAACGGATGTTGTGTATAGTACGTACAGTTCCTGAGTATAGTGGCGGCGACGGTAGTAGGCGCGGGCGCAGGTGGGCGGGGCCCGCGCGACGGCCCGGCCGCGCCATCCAGTGCGGGGAAGTTCTTGTCGTTGCGCAGGAGACCGGCTGTACCTGCAGAAAAAATGGGATAAATTATGTTAATACTATTGAGTAGCGGTTAATATTTTGTGGTAAGAATGTTTGGATAAAGGGATAGGGACCATTCAAGTATTACGTAAGCAGATTTATTGCAATTATCAACCCTTACCCCCCCTCCCGTGCTTACGTAAACATTGGCACGTGCATTTTTTTACGTGTTCTGGTTTCTTGATTGATTCATGAGCATCATGAATCATGAGTCTAGAATTAAGGAATAGGATTGGAAATAGGTTTGCCATGTTTTCAAACCGAAAGCGGCTATTTCTTGTAGAAAATCCGAAAAATAAAATAGTGCTGACGTAATCACCATCCAGACCCCTCCATCCCCCATGTCATCAAAAATAAGTAATGCAAAGACCCCCCGCCCCCTGTAGTGCTTACGTAATACTTGAATGGCCCATAGGAATGGGGGCCCATGGGTAAGTAACAGCCGCACAGGTTTGAAGAGGCCGGTTCGTAGACCCTTCGTTCCTCGGAAAGTCGAACTGTCGGTTCTGGCCTTCGGTTTGTATTTGCTAGTGGTTACAGGTGGTCAGAATCTCGAAAGTCTTATCCAGGAGCATCGTATTACTTAGGGGTCGGCTTCCAGTCTAACTGGATGCAACTGAATTCTTAATTTAGTCAGCATTGATAATAAGCGCTCGTGCCTTTGTACGCGCGATGAGGCCCCGCCATGACCAGGCCGGGCGCGGCCGGCGCGGCGGACAGGCGCGGGAACTGCTCCACGCTGCCCGTGTCGATGTTGGCCTGCGTCATGGTCGGCGGGGGCGGGGTGATTTCTGGCTCTTCGCGGACTTGTTCCCGGTGATTTCTATCCCTGAAATAATGGATAATATCCTTTTTAAAATATTTTTCTCTGACAGTGTTAAAGCAGACTAAAAAATTATATCCACGGTTAATATATTTATCTTCTTTTTGATTGTAAGACCGTGTCTATATTTGTTCAAGTACCAAGATCATGTTGTATTCCTCACAATCCGCTTCATTTGACGAGGGCAGCTTACGTCATTGGAGTAGTAGTGCTGTCTTCAACGCATTGGCTCAGCGATTGGACGATTGACGACAAGTCTCCATTTTGGGAGAGTTGTACTTCCCATAGTGTTCTGCGATTGGCTGTCGATGATAATTATGACGATGACGAACACCATTTGTACCGTGACGCCGCAAGTTCAGTTAAAAAGGAGACTTATTTAAATGAAAGGATGTCTGAAAGTCATGTGACACCATTGTTAGACCCCAACGAAAACTGAGGGTTTTTTTTTAATGAGATGCATAAATTTTACTGAATATTGAGTTCAATACCATTTTGTTATTTGGCAATTAAATAACCAATTTAAGATACACTCCACAAAACATCTTTTGCAATACACAAGCAACATAAATTAGTTTCCCTGCACAGTATTGCAAGGCGTTATCAGCTACGTGTCAGGCACAGTACCTGGGCGTCCTCTGCGCGAGCGCGTGCGGCGTGATGTTGAACTGCAGCTCCAGCGTGCGCGCCTGCCGCGCCGCCCCGCGCGTCATGCCGCGCCCGTGCACCGTCGCCTTGTGCGCTGGCGATGGCGGTTTCGAATAATTAATTATTTTTTAGCCCCGAATACGTAATCAAAAGTTATTTATGTCTAACATTTTGACGAAATTGCCAGTTGAACACCACCTCACCTCACCACCTTTTGTCTACCCCGACCCCAGACTCAAGACCGAAGCAGAACCGATCATTGTAGAGAGCGTGTGTTGTAGTAGCATAGGTGCAAGTTGATTACAAACGGTAACCAGTAAGTAACACTTGTGGTTGGAATTGTGGGACTATTCGAAAGAGATACCGCAGCCCTGGAAAACAAAGGGCAAGGGAGGAAGAGATGAATGAGAGAAGAATAGATGGGTTTTAGTCAGTACAAGTCAGACACTCCCTTCCGCTCTGCCTAGGGGGGGAGAAGTCATTTGATGATTTCCCATCCGGAAAAAAAGCCCTAATGAATCTGAATGACAGAAGTTTCTTTTGTTACTGTAACCGCAGTCACGCTCATCTATTATCACGGTGATTTATGACAACTTAAAACATCTAAAACAAACAAATCCAACCCACCTTTGAGATCAATCTCACTCCTAAACACAGCAGTCAAGTGCTGTCCAGCGCACTCCCCCTCCTCGCACAGATAGTGGTCGGTGCGGAAGTGATGCGCGAGCGCCGAGTGCGACGCGTAGTACAGGTTGCGTCCGTCGGCGTCGCACAGGTGGCAGTACAGGTGCTCCTTGCGTAAGTGCCGGTACAGCTCGTCTGCATCCATGAAACGCTCCTCGCAGAATTCACAGAGAGGATGGCCCCTGGGAACGAATTAGGATGGGACCAAATTAGGCTGTGATTTACAACACTAAACGTCAAAACTGATAGAAGACAGTCCGCCAAAACGTCCACCCTTCTCCACTGCCCAGTATTTTAGCTGGCGAGAAATGGGGGAACAAAATCCTCACCAAATGTTTAGAACGTATTGCGCCTGTTTTCCAAAAAACGGGAAACCTGCATTTAATAAAGGGTCAGTCTTTTATGTTTTTGTTTATCAATGTTTAATAAGAATATTATGGAATTTCTCACATTGCAGTCTTATATTCCACATTTTTTTACTACATTTGTGCTGGTTTTTATTGTAATGGATCTAAAGTCAAAACACCGCATTCGCTTAAATTCCGATATCGTAAAGCTCTTATCAGTATGAATTTCGTCACTCGCGCATTGTCGGCATCGGCGTTTTAAAACTACTCCTTACATAAACACACACATGCTAAGTTTGTTGCAAATTATTTTTCAATACAAGGAAATAAAATGTCTAGCATTTTTCTATACCGGGTAAAACGGGGTGAATAGGACTGTAGGGGTGAATAAAGACAAACTTTAAAAGGGATTTTTACATTGAATTGATATGTTAACAAAAATAACTCTATTTTATTTACTTAGTTATACTTATTTATACAGAGACCTTGTTGGTAACATATTATTATCATATCAATTCAACATAAAAATCTCTTTTAAAGTTTGTCTCTATTCACCCCTGCAGTCCTATTCACCCCGTTTTACGTAATATTAATTATCGTGACGAACCGCCGTTTATTATCGTCGTAATTTCTTTAATATGTAAAAGAAATGAAGTGTGGGTTTTTAAAGGTATCGCTCGTTGGAAGCCCATACGTCACACTTCTATTCTCTGATGGGTTTGGCGGAAGGATATACGTACCTAACTATCTACTACTACTGACTGTACTGCTAGGGTTGCTGCACCACCCTGGGGTGCCCCGCCCCGCCCTACCACACCGCCAGCTAGCGAGCGAGTTTGCGAGGCGGGGCACAAAAATTAATCAATCATTAGTAGGAGCGCGAGAGCCTTATGCATGCGTTTCAGAGTAAAGTATTATTAAGAAAACTTACTGCTTTCGATTTTATATTCTTAAATATATATAAAAAAGATGAAATTTTTTATTAAGGTCATCATCATCAGCCGATAATGTTCCCACTGCTGGGACACAGGCCTCCTCTCTATGAGAGGGAATGTGCATTAATCCACCACGCGGGCCCAGTGCGGATCGGTAGATGTCACATGTCTTTTTATTAAGGTTATAATTAATAATTTTTTGAACTAATTTAATTCATTGCATATATTTGGCACGCAGGTATTAAAAGTACATGAGAGACTACTCAGAACCTAAGGATTCATCTCTGTGAAAATAAGTTATATCATAAAGCTCTGGGATCTTGGACTATAAGTCCCATGTAATTGGCATTTCACCAATAATTGCTATCAACCGGGCGGCTCTGTTGCTATGTAATGCCCGACTTGGGAAATTAATCAAGGACCCAGAATATTCAACAGTCGCCAGACCACTAGACGAGACAGTAAAAGTAAATAACATAAGTACTGTTACGGTCAGTGGCTCACTGAATCATGTACGTAAGAGTATTTACATAATACTAGCTGACCCGCGCAACTTCGTCTGCGTCACATAATGCAATTAAATAATATTGTGACTATAAATTGAGATGTAAGCTATCCTTCAAGTTGGATCATACTACTCACGGTGTGCAAATTTGATTAAATTCGGTTAAGTAGTTTAGGAGTCACAACGTGACACGTAATTTATATATATTAAGATTTATAACCAATTAGTTACGCAAATGAAACAGATAACTAAGCCTGTAGATATTGCACTTAATAAAGCTTTTATCGTTTATTGCTATGATAAGAAGCTTGTCATGTTATACGCTAAATACGTATTTATTTTATAGATAAAAATACTCGTAAGGCGGTATTATGCGATTACCAATATAAATGTGATCCGAGATTATTAAAGATGATACAATTGCGAGCAATGTAGTACGTATTATCAAATTACTTGGGACGTCAGTAGCGTTTGGCAAATCCTCTAAAGTGCAATTATAGAAGAGTTAGTGACACTTTGCTTTGCACTTTCTGCTGCGTTGCGTGTCACGGGTTTGATTCCCGCACGGAACAAATATTTGTATGGCCTACAAGTAGTTGTTCCGGGTCTGGCTGTTTGTGTATGTGAGTTAAAATGTTTATAAACGCACCCACGATACATGAGAAATTCCTAGTGTGGGGCAATGTTTTTTTTTTTTTTAAATGAAAGACTTTGGACCCCAGCAAGTGGGTCATGGTCTAGTCTGGAGCACCACATTCACACCGATTTAAAAAATTATGTATTGACGCGATCAATATTGACTGCAAAGAAATGACCTACACTGAAATCCTAAGTTGGCATTAAAGCTACCAAAATAATACTATATAAATAAACTATTCTGTAAGTTACACAATAAATTGTATTCACGTTTTATATTGATTTTATGGCGTCTCGCGTATTTCGATAATAAATCAGTTTAATATACCACGAAATAATGCTTAATGGATTTATTTTTATTGTTGTTCGCAAATGTTGCTGCTGAACGTCGCAGTTTTGACACTTGAGTCGTGCAATGTTTCAATTAGGTTTTGCCATCAGGAAATTATCAGTAGTAACAGCGGAGTGTGGATTTTTGCTTAGTTGGTAGTAATATGTTCGCCCCTTATTATATGCGACTTAACTGGCTAAATGTGGTTGAACATATAGGTTACTACATCTCTGCCTTTTGGGGAATACCGGCGTGATATTACATTATGAGTTACCTGTGTGACGTATCGTCCAAATCTCCTCTCCGTCGATGATGAGCCAGTTCTTGACGAGTATAGCACTTTCTCTCCATAGTGAAAATCTACAATGACATAACATTATGTTATTGGCATGAGTTCAAATCATTAATAAATTGTTTACGTTATACCTGATAACATTAACTATTTAGTGGGTAATTATTTTTACAAATAATTATAAGCAATTTGTAAAGAATCCATGGTCTAGATAATTAGGTTGACAATTTATTTTTTAAATAAGAGTGCTTGAAAAATACATACGTATAAATGTATTTAAGTCACTAATTTGCTCAAAAAGATAGGTGTTAAGACGGCAAATACTTTAACTGTATTGGAAGTAATGATGGCATAACCACAAATACGTTTTTACATTCATTTTCATTATATTTTCTAGGTACTTATATAGTCTTACGACTTGACACTTGTTTAGAATAAACTTTGTTTTACCTACTGGTACAATAATTATTATTCATAATATTATAAAAACTAATCAACTTAAAAATAATAAATGAACAGCAGGGATTAATAATCGCAAAATAATTTTACTTAAATGTGGTCAGCACATTTTTTTTCATGTTATGCAATTTGTAACTTGTTTATATTAATTAGTCATTATTACTATTTTCTCTACTTTTAATTATGCTAATGTATGGTGCGTCATTTAGGATTTATTGCAATTACTTGACCGTTTTCTTATGCTGGCCAATAGAACTTATAAGGATATTATGTCATTATATATTATAAAGAATCTGAATGAAAAACTAGTAATGAATCTTACCCTTAAATGTTTAACGCAGAGATCACAAAAGTATCTTTCGTGAACCTTTCTCATGTGATCATTCAGCATGGAAAAAGTCCGAAATGGTGGAATCTTGTCGCAGATCTTGCAGCGGTTCTCCAGCAATAGCTCGTAAGCCTGCTTGATCTCCTCACTGCAGAACCCGATCTTAAACTGCCTCTCAAATAGGCGATCGGTGAAAGCCCTGTTGCGAAGCTCCTTGTAAGGTTGGACAGTGTCCGTAAAAACAACCTGTGAAATGATGTTTTATTTAGTATTTTGACTACTGTTCAAGATGGTTTTAAAAGGGAACTAGAGTTAGGAAACCGGAGGCAAACTATACTAGGTATTCTGCAGGATGCATTGGCATGTTTTGTGAAGCTCGAAATTCAGCATTGATTAAATACTAAGTTTAATAAATTGACACTATCTTCAACTATTATTCTATGGGTAGTCCTGTGTGAATGTTTTTCAATCTTCCATAGAATCTGATTATTCAATGCTGCTATTATGTATACAGAATGTTTGAGAAACATTTTTGTAACACAAGTTTGTTAAACTTAGTTGGGACATTTATAAAATTAGAAACATTATACCAAATGCTGTTTAAAAATGAATTTCTCTTATGGATGTAAGATAAGCAAAGAATTAATAGCATGACTATTTATAACTCGTGTTTGTATGTATTATGCTAAATTAAAATTATATCTCTACATATTCAATAAACCTTTCACAAATGAAGTATGTTTTGTATAATCTTTAGCATTTATATAGTAAGTTATGGCCAACATCATCAAATAAATATATCAAATGGAATGGGTCCCCATCCTAATTTACTGTGCTATATTTGCTTAGGTATTCAAGAATAGGCAAAGGACTGTGTACTGTGGGGGTATTGTTTTGTTACCCCCTCCCATTCCATTGCCCTGATAACATTCTGTATAAGTATATAGGCCAAAGTGATACCATTTACCTGTGCATAGGTAAAAATAAAATTAATATCATGCCTTGAAAGATTTGAAAGCATATTATTAAGATGGCAAGATACAATTTAAAAGTATGGTGCAATATTATGACTACAAAGATTATAGATTACATGTGTCAGCTTAAAAGTAATTATAATTTAATTACTGGATGTAGTTACTATTCAGTTAATTATAATGAGATTTTCTAAATATGATTTTAATACTTAGTTTATATATTTTTACTTCAAGTATTAGTAACAACAACAAATCAAAACAAGGTAATCTATGAAATTGATCATACAAAAAACCATACTTTCATGAATGTTACATACATTATCTCATCCTGCCATGTATGAAAAGTTTATAAACATAGAATTATGCGCCCATAAAAATAAACATACAAGTGGAAACATTCGCCTATTGTGAAATAATGCAGAAGATTCGCTGAATGTGTTTATAATACACAATGTTGCACAATGATAAGTGCCTGTGCACTGAGAAGATCGAGGATGTAAGAAACATAACATTCAACGTTTGAAACATAACTCTAACTTACCCTTGAAAGGTCTTGCCTGCAGATAGGACACTCATTCTGCAGGCAGAGCACCCGCATTCGGGTGGAACACTCGAAACATACGGGATGGTCACATTCGCCAACCGAATAGTATAAAACGTTCTTGAAACACACTACGCAAGTATTCTCGTTTGAATTCGAGTCAGCCATTGTTCAGAGCTGGTTTCTGGAAAATTGAATACGGTGCTAATATTGTAATGAGATTTATCGTGAATATTAGTAATTTTTTAGGAATAAATACTGTATATACCTACGTAAGATTGAGAAAAGGAAGGACGAAAATTTCGTAGTGGTGAAATGACAACTAGATTATAAAGTTACCATACACGAATAATTCTGACAAATAAAGCCATCTGTCCACGACCACGACATGTATTGATATATGATTCACAAGGTGAAGGCTGATTGCTTGTATGAGGTGTCACAAGTATAGCCAACTAGTCGAGTTGAAAAACCGTAAAATTGTCTATGGAAAAGACGATAATTCGGTCGTCCCCTACCTCGATACAAACGGTGAACGGTTTGAAGTTTGAAAATTGTTTGAATTTCAATTGAATCAAAGTTCGTTTGCTATAGTTCTAAAGTTTTAATTAAAATGTGTAGTAAAGTAAAATAGAACTAGTGGTTTACACAGTGAAGAGTGATACAGACTTTCCTATAATGTATTTCCAAGTGTGTATCAGTTTATTTATTGCATTGTATATTAAATAATTGTTTGGTGTCAAATGGGTTTTTTACATCCTGGTGATTTTATTTAATTACATTGTTGTTTTTAGATTGAAAATACTCCTGAGCATATACGAAGGGCTCGTCGTACAGAGTCTGTCGTGAAAGACTCTCCCAAAGAGGAATGTCCTCGTCTTGTATTGGCTCCGTTTTCTAGGCCTCCACAAGTGGTTTTCGACAATGTCCTCATCGGCTCATCATGTGAGAGGAACTTGGAGGTATTCAACCCATCAAAACAGGTGCAACAGGTAACAACAACCACTTATCATAATAAATTGACGCGACCAAGAATAGTTGTCAGTAAATTTTCGGAAACGTTTGGGAGAAAAACAGGAACTTGCTTAAATCATTAGTAGGTCAAGCATTATTATTACTTATTCTTGAAATAATAATAGTGTCTGGTTCTCGCCCCTAACGGTCAGTATGTGGTCTTCCGTCATGATGTTTTTTTCTCGTCTTCAGTGCCCACTTCCTTAATCTCAAAAAATAAAAAAATAAAAATTGTTGGAGCTAATTGTCCCATTGTTTTGGAAGATAAGTTTTTATTTAATTTATTTTTTGGGTCATTGGTAAAAGCTTTCCAACATCAACACTCATTCCCAAACAAAATATGAGAAAATTAAATTTTACGTCTTTCTTTTCCAGATAACTCTTGGTAAATCTCTGCCCCCTGGGTTAGTGATACATTTACCAGGAGAATGGCTGGAGGTGGATCCGGAGACATGCTACTGTTTGACGATGATGTGGACCCCAACACAGCCCACTGGCATCAGGGAGACGATACGCTTCACAAATGAGAACAGGGGCCGATATGATGTTATTGTGGTCCTCAAGTCTATTATGGTAATACTAATTTTTTATAGTTTGTAATTTATATTCATTTTTTATTCTCAACTAGTTTGAGTGACAATATTCCCAGCATGGTTGGAATAGCTTCTGGATGAGAGTTGCTAGAAATCGATTTAAATGGCGAGAGTTCAGAGAGGGCTATGAAGGGTGTAACAGAACCCTTACCGAAGCCGAAAGGCACTTATTCTGCCCGTTGTTGTGATATTTTTTTTTTGTTCTAAACCAGGTTTTTAATGCAATAACTTTACTTTAAATATAAATACCTCCACAACCCCATACTATTCAATGCATCCATCAGCACAATGTTTTGAGTGCATTACATTGAGTCCTACGTTAAAACGTGATTTTTCACCCCAATAAAAAAAGTCGTTTTCTAGCAATCATTTTTGCATAGAGTTACTTAGTTTGATGTACAGAATGCTTGGTTCTGATGGGTGGTTCATTAAGGTGGGTCAGTAAAATAACTACGTAATGAGTCACCTTAAATAATTTATTTATTTATTCATCATTCAAATGTCTAAACAAAAAAATAATACTTGCTGCCTTCAAGTGAGGCTTTACAGGTATAAAAAGCAGCACATTTTAAATCCAAAGGAACCTTATAAAACTTATGGGCAAAAAACTTGTTTCAGAACATAAAAGGAAAAGGTGGCCAAGCAAAGGGTTTCAAAGTATCACCAGGTAAAATAAAGAAAAAACCAACAAAAAAATCTCCTGTATCTCTATACAAGAAAAATTCTGAGATAATCTGCAACACTACACAAATTAAAAAGACATACAAAGTTATCCAGAGCCAACAGAAGTTGACTCAAGGATACAACAAAGAAAATATGTCCATGAATAATTATTCCATGGACTCCCGTCCAGATAGATGTCCATTTGACTCACCAAGTAGTGTTGATTTTAACTTCGACACTTCTGAAATTTTCTCTAACATGCGCAAGCCTGACTTCTTACAGCAAACATATGACAAGTCTTACACAAGCAGCATCAAATCAAATTTACCCAACAATGTACTAAAGTCTTCTAATAAGCAGCAAATTTATGACGTATCAGGCACTGAATTGTTTGATAATCTCACATTTACTCCATTAAAAACAACTAAATCTGATAAACTTGACAAGGGCCCTAAAATTATCCTCAGCATGAATTCTGAAAGTGACGACTTAGATGACAGTTTAGAGAATAAAGAGAACCAGACACATTCCATCATCTGTGTCACATCTTCTCAACCTCCTAATAAGTGGTTGACAGTGAATCACCACATGCAAGTGGACAATTACGTGGAAACACCCACTGTTCCAAACAAGAAACATCCAAACACATCATCACCTAAAGAATTAAACAGTCCTAACTTCTCTATAAACACTGAATTTTCTCGCATTAGTGATCTATCATTCTTTCCACAAAGGTTTTCGACTGAAAGGAAAACTTTTCCTAAATTGAATAATGACACACATGAAATATTTGATGAACATCTGAAACTGAGCTCCGATACTTACACTAAGGATTCGCCGAATACACCAATGGAGCCTAATTTCAACCAATTGTGTGAATTGAAACCACCTCACTTCTTCCTAAAAGACCAACCTAAGATCTGTAGGCAGGCTCTCTTCAGAGAATACCAACATCAAAAAGAAGCGTATGATCAAAGAAATTTCGTTAATACCTATGACAATAACGCATGGCAAAATGACTTGCGAGTAGACACGCGCGCTTCTCCTCCGAGATCTATAACGCCTCCGCTACAATCTATACCTGAAGAGAGTACACAGATATCTGACACTCACGTTTTCGACAGAACTGATAACCAAATGTCTACGTTCACCATTAATCGCACTTTCGACAAAGCCAATGGTAGATTTTCCTCTGTCTCTTCGACTAGTCAAATGCAAACATGGTCTAAAAAGGCTGTTAGGGCGGAACCGGACCTTTGGAAAATACCTGTTTCTCATGTAAAGAAAACTATGAAAAATAGAGCATCAATGAAGAGTAGAGATTCGAATTGTAGTAAAGTGTCCAATACGACGTTTGAGACGAGTAAAAGTACTATACAGAACATGACTGTTAACCAGATAGGAAATGTGTATTCTCAATCTGCGACGGTCGATCCATTCTTATCGTCGACATACTTTTACGATGAAGAAGCTGTGGAAAGGTTTGAAACAGAATTCAAAAGATGGCTGAATTGTATCCTGACTCCGCCCGCTGATCTTGAGAGTAACATCGAACAGAAAATAGATGTCGGCAAGGTGTGGATTGATAACAGAAATAAGGAAGTTCCGCTTGCGCCTACGAAGGAGCAAGTGTCGAGTGCTTACCACAATAGTCATAGACTGGAAAGCCTTCGTAGATCCGCAAGAGCTTTACTAATGAGTCCTGAAACCGCCATAGTTTTCCAGAAGTTGACTGCCCAAATAGACAAGAAGCTGATTGCTATCAGGGCCGATCGAAATCTTCACTTGGACGTTGGACTACAAAAGATTATTATGGAGATATTGTTGTCGTATAATCCACTTTGGCTTCGAATCGGCCTTGAAGCTATCTATGGCATTGTGTTACCCTTGCATTCAAATAGTGACATCGAGGGACTTACTACGTTTATCATACAAAGGATGTTCAAAAACCCTTTCCTCAAGAACAAGCACTCCAAGTCAAACGCGCCGAATATTTTACTACCGGCCTATATGGAAGCAATCAAGAAGTTCACTCTAAAGAAGTTTTTCATGCTTGTTTTCTTTTTGGATCAAGCCAAGCAAAGAAAGCTTATATCACACGATCCATGTCTTTTCTGTAGGAATGCAGTCTGTAAAGAAAGCAGGGAAGTCATTATAAGATTCACGAGGGAACTTATCGCAGGAATTGGCGATATTACGAAACATCTTCGGCCGCTTGGTTATGTTGTGAGCCACAAGCAGTCGTATTTAGACGAATATAAGTATGCTGTTCACAACATAGCCTTGGACATCAGGGATGGCGTGAGATTGACAAAGGTTATGGAGATCATTTTGATGAAGGATGGTTTATTGAAACAACTTCGGACGCCCGCTATTTCTCGCCTACAAAAGATTCATAACGTGCAAGTCGCATTGAACGCTTTGAAAGAGGCAAATTACATGATAGTTGGCGAAATTACGTCCAACGACATAGCCGATGGGCACAGAGAGAAGACACTGTCTCTACTATGGCAGATCATTCACGTATTCCGCGCTCCGTTGTTCGAGAAAGCCGCTAATGTTATTCAGATGTGGTGGAGAAAGAAGTACGAAGTTATTGTGGAGAAGAGAAAGGAAGAAGAGAAGAAACTTCAGGAACGAATTAATGCGGTCATTGTGATTCAATGTTGGTGGCGTCGTATCCAGTACAACCGCCTAGTCGAATGGAAGATGCAACAAATAACAACTGCTACCATCATAGTACAGAAGTATTGTAGAATGTGGATACACAGGAGCCGTCTTATAAGATGGAAAAGGAGTGTTCTGAAGATCGAAACCTGGTACAGATCTGTGAGAATGATGAGAGAAGCTAAAGCAACTCTTGAAAAACTGAGATTAGAAAGGGAGGAGTTGAGACGTAAAGCAGCTATTCATTTACAATGCCAAATCAGACGGTGGTTGTGTGTTAGACAGTACACAGTACAATTAAAGAGAATTGTTACTGTACAAAGTTTAGTTCGACGATTTCTTGTTAGAAAAGAATACATTCGATACAAGCAAGCTGTCATATGCATCCAACACAGATATAGGAATAAATTGTTGATGAAAAAGGAAATGCAGGATTTCGTTACAAAGCGCAAAAACGCTGTTCTTATACAAAGTTATTATCGTATGCTTCAACAGCGAAGATACTTCTTGAAACTCAAGAACGCTGTTAAAATGATTGAAGAACGTTATAAAGCGCTGCTTCAAATGAGGACCGATCGCCAGAAACATCTAGCTCTCAAGGAAAGCGTTATCAAAATACAAGCTTTGTATAGACGCCACAAATGCCAACAGGAATACATTAGACAGAGAGAACTTATCATGTCCCTTCAAAGAAGGATCAGGGCTCACCAATTAATGAAGAAAGAAAAGGAAAGTTTCTTACGAGTCAAGAACGCGACTATTGTACTCCAAACGTATATCAAGTCGTATTTAATCATGAAGAAGTTGAGACAAGATTATGTCAAGCTACGCCATTCAACAATCCTGATTCAACAATACTTCCTATCTTATTTACTCGCCAAGTCTCAGAGAATCTTATACATTCAGTTGCGCAATGCCGCAATCGTTCTACAAAAGTCCTACAGAAACTTGATTCAAATGCGTAAAGAGAGATCTGAATATCTAGTACTTAGAAAATCTACTATAGTTATCCAAAGAAGATACAGAGCTCAAATTCTGATGAGGAATCAACGGGAACAATATACAAAACTTCGTCAAGCGACAATAGTTGTCCAACGTAGATACATCGCTCAAATTAAAATGCGTTTACAAAAGGCAGCGTATCTAAAACTTAAATCTTCAAGTACAACTATTCAGAATGCCTATAGAGCTTTCGTATTAGGCAGAAAACAAAGGAAAGAGTACCTTCAGCAAAGACAAGCTGCAGTGAAAATCCAGAACTGGTTCAGGAGTTGTAAAAAAGGAAAAGCAGTGCATCAACAATATCTGCAGTCGAAGCAAGCATGTGTGACTATCCAGAAAATCTATAGAGCGTACATAATTGGTAGAAAACAAAGACAAGAGTACATTCAGATCAGAACAGCAACTATCTGCATTCAGAAATATTACAGATCGTATATCGAAATGAAAATAATTAGAAAACAATACATTACAATTAGAACTTCCACAATAATTATCCAGAGATACTACAAATCTCATTTAGAAACTAAGAAACAAAGGGCAACGTATTTACAAATGAAAAACGCAGCCGTACTCATTAGTGACCATTATAAGCGCTATAAAGAAACCCAGAAGGTCAGACAAGATTATAACCGGCTTCGGAAAGCAACATTATGTGTTCAGAGAAGATATAGAGGTATCTGTGCTATGAGAACTGAAAAAGAAAAATATTTAAGGATCAGGCAATTAATTATTCTTTTACAACAAAAGTACAAAGCCATACTGTTGATGCGAAAGGACAGACAAGCTTATTTACGGATGCAAAATGCCGCATTGACCATCCAGAATAGATACAGAGCACAAAAACGAATGATATTAGAAAGAACAAGATATACCACGATATTAAAACAATGTATTTCAATTCAGAGGTTCTATAGAGCTTATGTAGAAGGCAAGAAGCAAAGGAAGACGTATCTTGAATTAAAACGGTCTTCTGTCGTCTTACAAAGAAGGTACAGGGCTTTGCTGGCAATGAGAGAGGACAGAAATTCGTATATAGGAATGAAGTCTGCAGTTATTGCTATTCAAAGGAAATTTAGAGCACATTGTCTTATGTTGAAAGAGAGGCAGGCTTACACCAATATAGTTAAATCTTCTGTCACCATACAAAGGAGATTCAGAGCGTATTCTTGTGGTAAACGCCAAAGAAGCGAATACTATAAAATCAAATCGGCTGCTATTCTTATTCAAAGACGCTTCAGACTTATCACTGAGACCAGAAGAATTCAAAACGAATATCAGACGTTAAGAAAAGCAGTTCTGCTTATACAAAGTAGGTTCCGAATGAACAAAATAGCTCGCATTATAAGAGAAAATGAAGCAGCGAGCAAAATACAGAATTGGTTTATCGCTAACAAAAAACGTAATGTGTGCCGCCAAGAATTTTTGAGACTGAAAAAGAGTGTTATCCTAACACAGTCAGTAGTCAGAATGCTTATAATTCACAAGAAATTTAAAGCTATCAGGGAGGCAACGTTGTGCATTCAGAGATTCTATCGCTCGTACAAGCTTTCTGTAACGGAAAGGCAAAGATATATTCAAACTAGAATTTCTATCATTAAAATTCAGAGTCATGTTAGGACGTTTATTGAAAGAAGGCGTTTCTTCAGATTACGATCAGCTGTAGTTACAATACAAGCTGCTTATAGGCTCAAAAAGGCGAACGACATTTTGAGGGCTCAAAGAATACAGGCAGCAGTATGTCTGCAGAAATATGTCAGGCGATTCCTTGTACGATCGTGGTACATACGATATATGGAGCGAGTGAGATTCATACAAAAAATATGGAGAGGAAAATTACTAACAAGACTGATTCGTTGCGAGTTTGTACAGAAAAGACGGATTATTGTCAAAGTTCAGGCTATTATAAGAGGATACTTGGTGAGGAAACAAATACAGATAAAGAGGGAACAGATATTAAAGACAAAGGAAGAGCAAAGGGTCTACTGGGCTGCTTCCAAAATTCAGGTAAATATTTGCTTCCTGTTTTCGCTTATATCATAATTACGGTAAAGAACAATTTGCTGTGACAGATACTATCTAGGGACTCGAAATTAATACTCCTTAATACATTTCAGGCTCTATTCCGTGGCCACATAGCCCGCGTGAACATTGCCCACGACAAGCGTGTTGAGGCCATCAGACGCAGATGGCGAGATGGTGGCCTGAAATCGAGCCAAGAGTCCTTGAAGGAACGTAATGAGGAAGCTATGGAAGTTCTCCGGAATATCTGCGGTATCGAGACTGTTATCGTCGCTTTTAGATCCCTAGGTAAGTTTGACAGCCAATGTGACATGGTAACATACCACCGCGTGACATATCGCGATGGGGTGTTTGTTACAACGCTATTCTCAGTCGTATCACCACAAATCGTACCTGTAATCCGTTTCGGGTAATCACGTCAATCCTTTGTGGGTTTGTTTTTATACACTTCCAGACCAAAGTCTTGTCTTAAATTAGCAAATCTTTAAAAATAAATAAAATTGAAATGTCTCTTTATAATGTCAGTCTATTTGTCCCGGCTAATCTCCGAAACGGCTGCACCGATTTTGACTGGACTTTAACTGACAGATAGCTGATGTTATAAGGAGTAACTTAAGCTACATTTATTTTAGAAAACTGATTAGGGTTATGTCCCCTTTACTTTGTATATTGAGAGATCTGGCTCTTGTGATACAGAAACTCCTTCTACAAGAGCTAGGGCTACACAGATGATTGTATCTTGAAGTATTAATTAAGAAATTAATTAATTACAATTTTTTTTTTTTAGAACTGCTAACGGAAGTATTCCCGATGTTGTACAACGACAATGCGTCTGCCATTGTTCATCGTGTGTACACCTACATGTCGGTGACGAACAGATCCATTTCTAGCATAGAAGTGCTGAAATCTGCTGCCGCGGTGCTCGTCAACCTGGCTCGCTATAGGATCACTGGACCGAAGATTTACTTGGTAAGATGCTATAAAACACGCAGCTTTTCGAATAGATACGTGACCCGTATCTATTCGAATAGATTTTAAGGTCAGGTTAAATAAGATGGCGAAACTCCCTAGACGGATGAGTAATTAGGTATAATCTGAACACGAAAAACATTTTTTTTTTTGTTAAAGTTATCAGCTGCTTTTTTTTTGTGTTTGGATATCGATAATCCATCACTTTAGTGCAGTTTCGCTAGCTAATTTAATTTGTGGCTTGGATCTATTTTTGAAAGCTGACTAAATTGAATCTTGTACATGTACGAGAAGATACTCCTGAGCTTGTTCGTATACGTTTAAAATATACACGCGTGCAAAATTGAACTTAAACCAGTAATAGGCCCAATCAGTAATATCGGCAGCCTCCTTTCTATCTCGTATTGTTATCACGTGTAATAATTTGTTTTATGTTCCTTGCAGAGAGATCGTATACCGCCTATCCTGAAATTCATGTGGAGGTTCAGCAACAGCGAAACTCAACTGTTCTGTATTATGGCAACATATTTATGGCTGTTTTCCAAATATGAAACAGTGAAGAAGGTAAGGCTTTAATACTACTTATTTTATACGTCGTACTACCTGTGTAACTTCATTGCAGAAAATAAAAACCCTTGATTAGTTTCCTCGGCTCATATTCTCTTTGTAAAATCGCATCTTAAATATTTTCTTTTATTCACAGGACTTAACAGAACTTCTAAACCTGCCCGAAAACCACAGGATGCTAGTTTCAATAAAAGGAAACGTCGATAGAACGAAACGAATGACGACGAACATTATGAAGAGCAAATTCAATACACCCCAGCCATCCAAATTTGTCTCCCATACAAACAACCAATCATTGAACATGACCCTATGTGGCTCAGGACATAATATTGTGTTGCCAGCCTTAGAACCTGACTACGGAATTGCCAGGGTTGATAAACCGCGGTACTTCGAAGACGCTCAACAAGCCATCAGTTGCCTATTCCTTACTTATGAGTTGTGATTATTATTCGTTTTTTTTTGTGTATTGAGTTTTAAATTAGTTAAGAATTTAAAATCATTTAATATATACTAGCACTGATATTATGATATGATAGTATTTAGTTATTACTGCCATGAAACATGATTAACTTTAATTTTCGATTGTTTGCTTTATCAAGCACTAATTTTGCTATGGAATCATGTTACTACTAAAACTTACATTTTAACTAACTTCAAGAATCCAAGAGATTCTTGATATACTCATAAAACATTCTTCACATAGGTTTTTGTGTTAGTTTTGTTTCTTACGAGTTTAATTATAATTTTATATTAGTTATTTTTTCTTTAATTCAACTAACAATCAAGGTTCTAGTTCATGAGTGTATGAGTATATCGCTGTTAATATGACTAATTATGTTTCACTGTGTTTTGTGTGGTTATGGACTGATAATATTGATGTAATGTACTTCCATGTTAATGTTTAATTACTTATTTATGTAATGTTATGCATTATTTCTAATAATGGACGATTCAGTCAATAAAGGACTTAAATGTTAGCAACTGAATATCTTTTATTTACAAAATATATACCCAGGACACAATCGTCCACCAATAAACCTTCATAAAGTCTGTAGTCTAAACAGGTGGTTTTCTGTAAATTATGCCTACCCCATGGAAAAGAGGCGTGAGTTTTGTGTATTCATAAAATGCTTTATGGTTACCAAGTCAACGACAACTCGTTCTGCTCTATTATTATTCATATGTCATCTTGCTGTCAAACTTTATAGGTTATGTTATGTTGTCAATCCTACAACTACGAAGCTGAAGCTTGGTAACCTATTTATTCAATAATTATTAATTCAATAACAAGCGCTATAGAAAGAAACTGCAATGGATGAAATCGTCAACTATTTACTGATAATATTGGTTATATTACCAGTGATTCTGTTCTTCAATTTATGGTCTGGTATCGGCTGGGAGTTGTTTGAAAACAACTAGCGAAGAATTAAGAAAATAAATTAATGCTAATCGCATATAATTATGGTTACACCGACGTCACCCTGAGGGACTTTCCATATAGTTTAAAACTAATTAAGCTGTTGTTTAATATTAATTACTTATGTTAAGGGACTTGTAAACTATTTAAACTAAATAAATGTATTTTCTTATAAACATTTTTATTGATAACACATTTATTGTATCTTAGCTCTAGAATTATCACAATAGTGTCCTAAATGATAAATCATAACAAACTTTCATAATGATAGCATCATATTTTTACCCATTTTCAAGTACAGGTCTAGAATATCTCATAACAAAAATATCACATCAATTAGTAGAATATATATACGTAAATTTCATCTCTTCCATAATCATAAGAATCTTAATAATTTCTTCTTTCAGGCTATTTGAATTTAATCTGAATTTGACATTCAACATAAATATCTTCATTTTCAACGCTCCTTTCATTTCACTGTCTAATACTTACACTACTATTTTCTATCAAGACTACAACAATAGGCACACTGATAAAGTGACAAACAGAATTATTATGCGACAAATCAGGTATAAAATTACTCATTAACACATTCAAAGTAAATTTCTACATGTTGACTTTAAATTACTTAGATTACACACTAAAAACCATCTATAATAACTTTTTCATTTTTCTGAAACATATTTGGCTTCTAATACACATAAGACAGTAAAGCTGTGCTAAATTATACCTAGGCTCTAAGCCGTAAATAATAAATAAAAAAATATATTATCTGTCATTTTGATTGAATTTCCACTAAAATTATTTCTAATTGAAAGTACAAATATCGACCGACCAAGGTAAATCTTTTAGGTAAAAGCAGACCTTCCTCATGCTGAAAGAGATCTAGGTAAAACAACTCATGCCTGAAAAAAAAAACTGTTTAAAGGCTAATTTCGATAATGTCAAGAATAGGACTTAGCCTTCTCACAGTCATCCTATCACTCATCTCGTCTTTGGTTCTTCATACGGCTGTTTCGTAGCCTTGCTGGCAGGTGTTGTCTGAAAGGAGTCCTCACCAAAGGCGTTCCTACGATCGGACTTTCCGTACTTTGCTAAATTTCACTAGAAAGTATTAGCTCTTCCATTCCCATGTGGCCTCGGTGTCGCCATACTCGGTATCTCGCAATATCTTTTCGGGTTACCATGCCAACCACCTGTACAAAATAAAATAGTGTCAATAAAATATCATGCAGTCGTAATTAACTCTGAGGATACAAGCTCCAAACGTTTCACATTTTAAAGTTCGAACAGACTGAAGCAAATGTCATTCGGGGCCGCATGTCCGGACTCCAATCACAAGATTTTGATAGATCCGTCCAACTTTTTTATAATTAAAGTATGAGTAAATAAACAAAACAGTTTTCTAAGCGTTTACAATTGATCGCAAAATAAAAGTAAATAGACACATTGCGCTTAGATGCAGCATCGTAAAATTATTGATTGAATCATAGACGTGAAGACGTGTCAACAGAATTACCTCATTAACATCATTGACTATAGGCAGATGTCGTAATCCTAGTGCTCGGAACAGTCTGAACAACCGCGGCAGTGACGCTCGATGCGGCAGAGTATAAGGCGAGGGGTTTAAGAACGGACGCAGGTCTATCGTGCAAGTCTTCTCCCATTCTGATATATCTAACTGTGGACAGAAAGAAGAGCGTCAAATATTGTTTCATAATTTATAAGAGAAGCACTTTAATAATAGTTGGGTCTTAGGCGCGCACACTTTGTTCGCATCCGCATGATTACGGCACACCCGAGCGGCAAAACATCTCCACAACTCGACTGTGAGCCTGTGCTGGATGGCAGACTCAAACATGAATGTAGCATCTAGCATCCCTTATTGAAGTGCCTCGGTTATTAGCCGACCAATTAAGGTCGTGTCGCGTTGAATTTACTCAGGATTCTTATGCAGAGCGACTCCGTTAGAGCCAAAATTAGTTGGGCAATCTCAAAACAAACGTCTGAGTAACACTGAAAACAGTCCCGAAAAATGGTACAACAAATACAATGTTAATGGTAGAATACAATTTTAGTTTAGTCCAGGAATTTCCGCCCTAGGGAATACCCCAATAGTGGGTCGTGTGATGATTATCTCAGATCCTTCAAGGAAAATAGTCATATATGTATATTTTAGGTAAAGTCCAGGAATTCCAACTGAGCGAGCCCCGGTTTATTTCAAATAGCTATGACGTCTGTGATGATTATTTTTATTGAAAGGAGAATGTTCAAAGTTAGTTGGTATTCAGCTGCAGCCGGTTAAACTGGAAGCCGACCCCAACATAGTTGAGACCAAAAAGGTTAGGCCGATGATTATGGTATTATTATGGTAAAAGTTAGCACAAACAAATGTCTTACCTCATCAATAGAGGGATACCGTGGGTATTCCTTTCTGAACATATTCATATCCACATTGAAATTTGACCACGTGGTGTTTGCGTTTTCATTGTATATCTTGTTCTGTATTAATACTATTAATTGTGAACGTAGTATCATGCCTCGTAAGCGCTTGTAGGTTGTCACTTCCACCTAGAATAAAGAATAAAATTGAGCGATTTTCTCCTTGGATCGTGACCAGGTTAAATTCGATAGTAAAAAGACGATTTCAATGCGGTGAACGGAAAAGCTGTGGGGGGAAAAAGGGATTTATTGATCTATGTGAAAGTATTATGGATCATTTTAATTTTCTCTTGACTTATTTCTGTGCCTCTAGTGAAAAGGGATATAAGTATCAAACCGATTTAATAGGACTTATACCCCTTTTAGAGGCACAGATTTATGGTTGGACATAAGTCCGGACAGATATCAAATAGAAAGGGTGTATGTATTTATTATTATTAAGGTTGGTAATTGTTTTCTTAACCTGTATTAATTTGCTATTTATCTCATTTAAAAAACAGTCAGCACATGACTCGGATATTACTAAAACGATTCACTTGATGGGGGTTTGCACAAAGATACATTAACGAACACGTCATGCGAGTGGAGAGACCTGTCCGTACTTGAAACCTATATCTTGATTCGTCTCGAATCAATGACTCAGATTTTGTCCGACCGAAGTCCTGGAGAGTGCAGTTCGTTGTGCACAACGGGCAGGAAAAAAAGTGTGGCATATCTTGCTTTCCAGCATCCAATGAAATAATGAATACTTTGCATAGATTACTTTTTGGAAAGCATGCACTATCATTGACGGCATCTTGATTAACCATCATCAACCATAAATAGTAAAAAAAATAACTCACATCATCAGCCAAAGGCGGGTCAACAACAGGGAATCCATTATAAGACACAAGTTTGAGCAGCTCCACAATATGGCCGACATTCTCAACGGTGCGCAAAGTGAAGACTGGATGCGACATCACCTCAGACGCGTAGATGTTGTGCGTTAGTGGTGGAGGTTCCCAAGGTAGCAGGGGCACTGCTGCTAACTGGATGTGGATGTCATAGATACCCTGGGGAGATGAGAAAGTGGTAAAGCATATCAAAGACATAAATATTACTTATGTCAAATTTCAAGTGGGTATCTATCATAATTCATAAATTACGTCTCACGAATTTCATTGTTTTTTAAGACCCCCTTCACCCCATTCCTTGTCACAACTGGTCACAATTGTAAGACTCCCCCTCCTTAGTGTGACGTCATTTTTGCAATTTTCCAAGTTCATACAGATAGAGTTGGAAATATTTTAAAGTTTTTCGTTAATAGTTCCAATTTCATGTTTTACGTCACGAAAAGGACCTCTCTCACCCCTTGTCACACAATGTCACACTTCGTTGACCCCCTTTCCGCCACGTAACGTGTGATGTAATTTATGGATGGCCCCTGATTTGATTGGCTGTTCAGTCTACCATTAAAAGAGATTCGACAGCAGATTTACTGACCAGACAGAAAGCCTCTAGGAACACGGAGTCATTGAAAACTTGTAATTTTGTTCAAAAAGGATGTTTTATCGTGGTGTCGCTTATGATAAAACCAATGGAGACGACGATTGAATACGCTAACACGCGTCCAAAACATTAGTACCGTGATCGTCATTTCAATTTTCAAGTTTAGCCCAAAAACTCATTGAATATTCACTTTTTATCGAAGAAAACAGCTGATATTAAATATGCTCGTCATGGAAGAAATGTTCCTTGAGGCTTTGTTTTCTTAAAAACAAGGAAGGAAAAACATTTTCTAAACATACCTCATTGAAGAAGTCTCCGGTCCACTTGGCGACGACCAGCGTGATGATGATAGGCAACGCATTGGAGATCTGTCCCGTAGTCTCTATGATGATAACCGTCAGTGATATGGTCATGCGCACTACACCACCGAGTTGAGCTGCCGCCCCGACGAGAGCGTATTTAGCTGGGTTGATTGACTGTTAAAAGAATTAGTGTTTTTAAATATTCATTGTATAGATGAGATTTCAAAAGTCTCTAAATAACAAAAAAAAACTGCATTGGAATCGATCATATCATTCAATGCGAGCTAGCAACGTTGTAGTCCTGCTATGGTGTTCTTAAGGATTTTACTTAGGTTTGTTCCTTTAGGTTGTACTATTCTATTTTACGAGATTGTACTGAACTTTACCTTTGGAAACACGACTAGCTATTTTGGAAGTGAATGTAAGAACAAAAATAATCGACATGATCAAAAGTGCAGACGCCAGCACATACGTTAATCGTAAACGTATTAAGTTCAAGGTTGTTTGGGAAAATTTGGCAGCTTGAAGAGCTGGTCTGTACTTTACTGAGCTTCATCAACATCATATCAGCCCGTTGCTGTCCACTGCTGAACATAGGTCTCCCCAATTGATTTCCAACGTGTCCGGTCCAATGCCACCTGCATCCAGCGACTCCCTGCAGTTTTGATAAGGTCCGTCGGTCCATCTGGCAGGTGGCCGTCCCACGCTGCGCTTTCCAATGCGTGGTCTCCACTCCAGTATCTGTTTGCCTCATCGGCCGTCCGATCTTCGCGCTATGTGGCCATTGCCACTTTACTGAGCTTACAAAACAAAAATCAAAGAAAAACTTACATTCGAAGGCAGCATAAACTGTATACCAATAGCCAACAGTCTTCCCCAAGCGGCGCCCGTCAACAGGTTCGGTATGAACAGCCCACTGCTCACTGAGAGACCGAATGTCCAAGCGGAGAGTAAGAAGTAACACACAACGAACGTGCAGATCGACCACGGCTTGTAGGACCCGATGGGGTCGTGGAGGAACGAACGCACGGACGCTTCCGGAGTTTGGAACCAGATCGCCGCAAGGGCGTTGTATTCACCGTCTGCGCAGAATAGCTGGAGAAAGAAACAAATTTTTGAAATGAAAACTTCTTTAGTGGCGTTGTGCACTTTTTGGGATGGGTAAAAACTGTTAAACTCGCGTCAGATCGTCAGATCGAATCGTCGGCGCAGGGCGCTTGCGCGAGTGTGCGTGTAGTTTAAAGCTTAATGTCGTTGTTTCAAGTTTTTTTTTCTATGGCAGCGACATCTTTCGTTCTTGCAGAAACCTATTGAAATTTCTGGTATTTAAGCTAGATGGCGTTGTTTCAAGTTTTCACTTCTGCCGGCACTCCCGGAGTGCAACCCGTATGTGAGTTGATAATTTAGTTTCTAGACTTTTCGCAATTTATAATTCTGTGCCCCCATTTTCATAAGATAGATAAAATATTCTTGGTATACACAATACAAAGGGCTTGGAGGATTTTTGTATGAAACCTGGCCGGCCTAAATCCGCCATTTTATTTTTGAAAAAAGTTCTGGCCAAGCATAACACCTATATTTATCGATAGCTGGCATCAATACAAATAAGTTTTATATGAGACGTTATGCTGAAGATGCCATCAATGAATGGACTTTTACTTTGATAGCTCATAATTATCTCGGAAACGTGATACTTTAGAACATTTAGTCTCATACGAAACTGGTTTCTATTGATACCAGCTATCGTTTAATATAGGTTTTATTCGTGGCCGCAACTTTGAAAAAAAAAATTAAAATGGCGGAAGTTAGGGCGGCCATGAAATTCAAACCCCTTTCAATTTACATAAAAGAAAACATTCCGCAAAGGGTAACACAACGGGCGGTCTTATCTTCATAAGGCTTTAATTTTTCGAAGATGAGGTTTGTTCAATTCAAATGCATGTAAATGAAAATTTCATCACTCGTGATTATCACACCCGTGTTAAAACGAGTTTTCCGCAAAGGTCACTAACACCCCAACAGGGAGTAAAAAGACTCTTCACGAAGCTGTCAACCAAGCATTCTGTACATCAAATTAAGTAACTTTATGCAAAAATTATTGCTGGAAAACCTCTTTTTTTTTGGGTGAAAAATTATATTTTATGGTAGGACCCAATGTAACGCATTCAAAACATTATGCTGATGGATGTTTTGAATAGTACGGGGGTCGAGAAGGGGTCTTAAGTAAATACATTAAAAACATGTTTTAAAAAAAAAACTTGTGAAAAAGTTGGAACTTTGACTCCCAATATCTCCGTAAATAGAAGGCTGGTATGTTCTAGAACATAAAAAATGATCGCAATGACGGGGAGAACAAGTGCCTTTCAGCTTCATTAAGAGTCTTTTTACACCCTTTATATCGCCAGTTATGTTAGAACTTACCTGTAAAGGCACTTTAGTGGGGTCTTCACCGAGTGGCCGACAGTCGTTCAGTAAGAACATCATAAGGAAGCCGCAGGTAGCGCTCGAGGCTGCGACTAAACAAGCCTCCACCACCCGTAGCCAAGGAGTTCCTATGTACCTGGTGGACAAAACTGAACTTAATCTCGGTAACAGGATACTTTGAAAAAAGTGCTGTCAAAACTTAAGTTGTTGAAGTCGGTGTAGCGGTCGTCACGCGGTTTCACGCGCGTAGTTCCCGTTCCCGTGGGAGTACGGGGATAAAATATAGCCTATGTTACTCGCTGATAATGTAGCTATCCATTGCGGAAAGAATTTTTCAAATCGGTCCGGTAGTTTTTAAGTTTATTCGTTACATACAAAAATACAAATCTTTCCTCTTTATAATATTATTAAGTATAGATTAGCCCAATCCGCACTGGGCCCGCGTGGTGGATTATAGCCCATTCCCTCTCATAGAGAGGAGGCCTGTGTCCCAGCAGTGGGAACATTATAGGCTGATGATGATGATGATGATAGATTAGTGATTATAATGATAAACTAGCAGCTCCCAGAGACCTTCTTCTGCGTGAAATTATTAAAAAAATATCTTCCCTATTTGAATCGGATGTTGTTTCAGTTTATTTGTTTGCACGGAACCCTAATATTCTTTTCTAAAAGAAAAGACGCCTAAGTTACACCTTATAACATCAGCTATCTGCCAATAAAAGTCCCGTTAAAACCGGGTCAGCAGTTTCGGAGATTAAACGAAACAAACAAATGGACAGACAAAAATTTTAAGTATTTTTTGTTATAAGTACCGTATACTTTCATAAGCATTCAGTAAAAGCTGTTATTTGTATAGATTTATTTTTTAAAGATACACCTTGTGCTGTTGATATACGACAAGGTTAGTGTTATTGACCTAGGGCTGCGGGACTGTTCGAAAGAGATACCGCGGCCCTGGAACACAAAGGGCAAGGAAGGAACATGGATTGGTTTTAGTCAGTACAAGTCTGACACTCCCTTCCGCTCTGCCCAGAGCGGGAGAAGTCATTTGATGAATTCCCAACCGAAAAAAAAAGTGTTATTGACCTACCTACTATCGTAAGCAAATTGCGTCGCAGTCTATCAAGGGCTTATCTTCACAATCGTATTTATCTACTGTAATGTAATAAATGAAATACAGCTGTATGTTTGGACATTTCGTATTTAAATAAAATGACAGATTTTAACAACATCATATCACGCCTGTGATCCCCGAGTGGTTAGGCAGGGGTGTGCGTACACTCACATTTGGCAGATAATTAAAGAAAAAAATTAAACAATATAATAACAAATAAAAAAAAAGGAAAAAAAATATATTTTAATGTTTTTTTTTATAAGTACTTATATTTTTAGAAATATGTAAAAATATAAAAAAAATGTGTATATAAAATGTATAAACGGAAAAATAAAAAAATAAATGTAATGTAAAAGCCTTTTACATTTTAATGAATTAGTTGATTGCACAGGTTTCAAACTATTTTGCAAAGCATAGGAGCTTGATTAAAGAGTCATATTATAAAAACATGTGGGAAATCCTCACCTTATCCTAAAAACAGCTAGTCTATAGTTGATATAGTTCCAGAGAGCGCCCAGTAATCCACCAACGACGCCGAAGAACATGAACACAGGCAGCTCATAGAATTGAAATGGAAATGGTTCCATCTTTCCCAAGTTTAGGAGACCTAAAACAAAAGAGGTTTATTTATTAAACTTCCCAAAGATCATACAACCACACTTGAAATATTTAATTAAATTATTTCGACGGTTATGCGCAAATAAGGGTGGGAATCAGCAGTTTTTTTTAAACATCCATTTACATAAGACATTCCTCCATAAGCCCGGATTCACCATTTGCCTGAGTGTTTTAGCTGCCTTAATGGAGAGGTCGACGTCCGGCAGTATTGATGTTTACTTCTAAAGCCGGATGATGGTGACAAAAAGCTCCCATAGTCAAGCAGGATTAAACACACACTTTACAAAACTGAGTATAAGCAACAAACCTTAGATCTGTAATTTTTCTGCAAGCCAAATATCCACATGGCAGCTGAATTAATAATAGTTTTAGTACAATACCGAGAGAGCTGTTTACTGTTTTCGAAAGAATTTGTACACATACCTGGAAAACTCAGTTCTCCCGCTCGACCGTGATACGCAGACAGAGCGCAGTTCAGCGTGAACGTTGACACTACCGTACCGAAGAACGTTCGCCATGTTAGCGCCTGGTTCCAGAAACTAGTGCCTTCTTCTAATGAGAATAGTACTCCACCTGAAAGTACAAGAAAAGCTAGGAAACGGCAGGAAGAAGTCCCTCTTTTAAACATAAAAAAAGAAAAACGTTTATTTGTGGTTTAATGTATCTGTGTACTGCGTAATCTTAGCGTGTAGCACACTCAGCACAGTAGCCTGAGGCTATTCGTGTCAATGGTAAATTCGCATGGGCTGTTCGAAAGAGATACCGCGGCCCTGGAACATAAAGGACAAGGAAGGAACATGGATGGGTTTTAGTCAGTACACACACAGCCTGACACTCCCTTCCGCTCTACCCAGAGCGGGAGAAGTCATTTGATAATTTCCCATCCGAAAAAAAAAGGTAAATTCGCATTAGTGCGACTTTTGCACAGTGTGAACGCACGAACTACGTCAAAACGAAACTAGTACTAGTGACAACAAAAAACCCATTCGTTTTAAAGTGGAATTGTGTAATCAAACAGGTAGATAAAATGGGGATTTTTCGTTCCACTAGTTCTCCGATTATGTACCACCTTAAATCGTAGGACTAGTGGGAAAAACTATTCCCATTAGTTCTACCGTAGAACCGTTTCGTAGAACTAGTAGTACCGAGCCATAAAACCGGCGATCGAAATGACACGAAACTCAGTATAGAATATTTAAAAACCTTGGACTAGATATCATAGACTTATCCACACGTTTTATGACCTCGACTATCGCCAGTTTTGGCGTTAAGAATAGTTGATTCCTTCGACGATAGGAACATGTTTTGTATTTTTTACTCTCAATATCTCACCTATAGGAGCGCCGAAAGCCGCGGATACTCCAGCGGCCGCGCCTGCCGACACAAAGTCACGTTTCTCGTGGTCTTCGCGGAAGTACTGGAATATCTTAAAGTCCTTGTTGAACGTCGTGCTCTTGCCCTGAGATATGCCTGCCGCGACCACGGCTCCACTGTGGATCATAGGTCCTTCCTGAACAAGAAATTGTTACTAGAAGAAAATTTTTATTCAAAAACCTACATATTTTCCATAACCACAAAGACTTCTGGCCATTTTCAGATAGGTACCTACGGCTTAATTTTTTTGAAGTGAAAACTTCTTTTGCAGCATTGTGCACTTTTTGGTCAGATCGTCAGATCGAATCGGCGGCGCAGGGCGCTTGCGCGAGTGTGTGTGTAGTTTAAGCTAGATGGCGTTGTTTCAAGATTTTTCTCTACGGCCAACATCTTTCGTTCTTGCAGAAAGTTATTGAAATTTCTGATATTTAAGCTAGGTGGCGTTGTGTCAAGTTTTCACTTCTGCCGGCACTCCCGGAGTGCAACCCGTTGTTTTTTTTTAAATGTTGCTGCACACTAGGAATTTCTCCCGTATCGTGGGTGGGTGCGTTTACAACCATTTAAATTCACATACACAAACAGTCAGACATAGAACAACTAGCTGTGGGCCACACAAGATTTGACCGCGCGGGGATCGAAACCGCGACCCGCAGCGCAGTAGCCAATCGCTCTGCCACTGCGCAACAATGAATCAAAAGTTATTTAAACCGCGCGTACTGTCTTCTAAGTGTCACAGGGGTGCGCCCCAATAACCGTTGCACAAAAGGAGTTCTGGGGTATTTTAAAAAGACACGATGGTTTATGTGATGGATGCTCATTGAGGTAAGAATCTCACACGCTCTAGTCTACATTCATCTTCTTCTCCAAAACAAAAGACGGTTACTTAATGTCGTGCGGTGTAAATCTAGCCTCAGACTTCTAAAGCTTTAAGCAGAACTCGATATACAGGGTGTAAACAGACTCTTCACGAAGCCGTCAACCAAGTATTATGTTTATCAAACTAAGTAACTTTACGCAAAAATTAGTGCTGGGAAACGACTTTTTTTTTGGGCTGAAAAATCAGGTTTTACAGTAGGACTCAATGAAACGCACTCAAAACATTGTGCTGATCAATGGATTGAATGTAAGGGGGTCCTGGAGGTGTTTAAAGTAACAATGTTACTTTTTTTTTTTTTTTAAACATGTAATTACCTGCATGTATTACCTTTGTACGCCATAGAGGCAAAACATAGCGCCCTCAATGTATTACCAAATAAGAACTTATAATTTACCTATGTTTTACAAACAATAAATGAATCTGAATCTATTTAAAAAAAAAAACAAAACTTGTGAAATGTTGGAACTTTGACCCCCAATATCTCCCTAACTAGAAGTTTCCCAGGTATGGTCTAGAACAAAAAAATGATCGCAATGACGGGGAGAACAAGGGCCTTTCGGCTTCGTAAAGAGTCTGTTTACACCCTTTATACTAGTATCTAAAGTTTTTAGACCAGCTCACCTTGCCTCCTGCTAGCCCCCCGACGACCGCGGTGATAACACCTATAGCCTTCACTACTAAAGTCTTGATCCTCACCACTCGTGGCACTTTGACACCGTTCAGGTAACATTTCACTTGAGGAATACCACTGCCAGCTGCCACAGGCTGAAATGAGTTTTAGGAATTTGAATCTTCAGTCACTTTAGATAATGTTTAGTTCCCGTTTGTGCTGGGGTTGTCATAGGACACATTAATATTTTTTTTCATCATCATCATCAGCCTTTTAAATGTTCCCACTGCTGGGACACAGGCCTCCTCTCTATGAGAGGGAATGGGCTATAATCCACCACGCGGGCCCAGTGCGGATTGGTAGATGTCACATGTCTTCGAATTTTTGGTTCTAGGACATGCCGGTTTCCTCACGATGTTTTCCTTCACCGTTTTTGAGAGCAGTGGTGATGAAATAAATTACACAAAGTAATGCGCCTGCCTGGGTTCGAACCCACGACTTACTAATATTATAATATATATTACTTATTAATATTTTTTTATTCTTTGGAAATTCTAAATCCTGATAAATAGTTAAGTAAGAAAGGTGTTCTGGGATAAGCAACCTTAACTCTGTTGGATAAAGTTCAGTTTCCACTACAACTAATATTCTCTTGCTCAAACTTTAGCCACCCAATGCTGAGTGTAGGTCATATTACCTTATAATGCTGTAATAACTTCTTCTAGTTAAAATTGAGTAATATTTTATGTGAGATTATAGCTCACTGCCACTACAGGCTGAAATATATCATTAATAAGTATCTTATGACTGTTGTTGTGGGATTAGCAAGCATAATACAACTACATAAAGTTAAATTTCCAATAAAATTGTATAACGACAATGAAGATATATATATATTTTTAATATAATTTTTGTAACTAAAAGTACTTAAAAATGAAGATAATAGGTTAGAAATACGAACATACAGGATGAAGATAATAAATATTTCGAAATTCATTAGTGATGTCGCAAAAGTCTCATCCAGAATTAAACTTTGAACTCATATTTGTACTATAATGAAACTGAACACCACAATCTAGTTAAATAAATAATTAAGTAATACTTTACTTACCTCAACATATGCAACTAGCATGGAGCCAATGAAAACAATACCAATGTTTGATAACACCCACAACAAGTAAGGAATGTATAATTTGTCTTGAACAACATATTTATCCACAGCTGTTAATGAATTAGTCATGGAAATCATATTATTTTGTACCTAATTGAGTGACGCATAACATGCTTAATTGAGTGAGAGGTAATTAAATATTAATTTATTTCAATTTTCCTATTCAGTTTCAATAAATAATAAGGGGGAAAAAAGTGTTTTATTTTTGCCAAAATAGTGATAAATGAATATGATCAAAAGTAACAAAACTAAGCCTAATTAGGTTTATATCTTGCCAGCTGAATCAAATTTCTAAGAATTTTAACACTGGTAGAGCAGTACTTGGAAAACATAATTGGGCAACTCAATGAGTGGACAGAAACCGGAATACATGAAGTATGACTATGACTATACAAGGTATAAACAGACTCTTCACGAAGCCGTCAACCAAGCGTTATGTATGTACAGCAAACTAAGTAACTTTACGCAAAAATAAGTGCTGGGAAACACACTCAAAACATTGTGCTGATGGATGAATTGAATAGTAAGGGGGTCCTGGAGCTGTTTAAAGTAAAAATTTTACATTAAAAAAATACTTGTGAAAAAGTTGGAACATTAACCCCCAATATCTCCATAACTAGAAGGTTCCCAGGTATAGTCTAGAACAAAAAAATTATCGCAATGACGGGCAGAACAAGTGCCTTTCGGCTTCGTTAAGAGTCTGTTTACACCCTTTATATTATGCAGACAAATTACAATTCTGTGAAAAGGATACATTTCTTGAGCTCCCTGTATTTGATTTTTGAGAATTCTTCAATGCATATATCTATAAAAAATGCTATGAGCGCTGTTATTATTCCGATTAGCAGTATTATGAACCATCTTGCTATGTCTTTCCAGACTATGAACGCATATCCTCTCTTCCGTTCCTCATCAAGGAGCAGGTGGTTCTCACAAGTGTCGTAGTCTAAACTCTGAAACAGAAACGGGCATTACTATTATCGTTGATTATCTAATCTACAACGTTTTTGGGATTCGGGATTATCTATAAAGTTTAACAGGAAACAAGATACCAGATACTACCGAGGAGCTTGTGGCTAAATAATATCAGCCGCTCAGGTCGATCTTTAGGTTAAGTCGTGCTTGCCTAGGTTGGTCTGTGGATGGGTTATTACATACTGAGTTTCCTCCTTGGAAAGCATGTTAAGCCGTTGGTCCCGGCTGTCATTTGAAGAACTTTGACAGTCGTTAGGTAGACAGTGGCCCAAAAAAGTCTGACAACCAGTCTAACCAAGGGGTATCGTATTACCCAGTACTAGCTGGGTTGTAGAGGTCAGATAGGCAGTCGCCTCATGTAAAATACTGGTATTCAGCTGCATCTGGTTAGACTGGAAGCCGATCCCAGATGATGATGACCAGATACTTAGATACATAACTATTATTATTGATTACCCTTACAGATTTTGATCAACCAGTATTCTTTTGCAAAATAGAGGTTAGATAACGTTTCAAGGAGATTGAGACGTTATTGAAAGAAACAAACTACAAAAAAAAATGTTTTCTTTATTCTGAAACTCACTTCATATTTAGCTGAGAGAACATTCATTGACCCCGGCTCAATCTTTTGCTGTGGTTGCCTTCTTCTAATTCCATGGCTGCCATGAAATTCATCATCATCCGAGTCCTGCACATAATGAATTAATTTATTGCCTTCTTTATTCCTACAAGTAGCCGTATCCACAATTATCCAATTCCTGTTAACCTCCTACATTCTCATTGTGAAATGCAATCAATGTATTGAGTCATGTGACTATGTTAGTTATTCTAAACCAATAATTGATTACACAAAGAGGTCATAAGCCAATGATTAATAACAACAAATGCTTGAAACCTAATACTTACAATAATATTACATAGCCTGCAGAGATAGAAACAATATTAATAGTAGACACGGTACACAGATATTTCCTACATCATTTCAAATGTTCTACATACCTCGAAATTCACAGATTTGTTGAGTTGTGTGTAATTAGAAGTACTGGCATCTTCATTGCTTAAAAGTTGAGCTGTGTCCGATGTAGTTTCTATATTACTTATAGAATTAACAGTTCCATCAGCAATTGAGGTTGGTGAGTGGCTCTGGCGGCTCATTTTATCATAACCATGGACTAACAATTTTAAACTTTAATAAAAGAAATTGGTTTTTTGTTCTTCGTTGTTTTTTGTAATTGTAGCATAAAATTACTGATGCACTACATAGCTATAATACAATTATATTGCACTATTAAAATAAAATAACATAAACCACTTGTGCACGAGCTAGGGATATTTAGAAAATAATAATATTATTAAATCCACAGTAGACGACGGGTTGCGAATGAGATCAATGAGATGGGAATTTCTACTGTCATTCGATGACAGGACGCATTGACACATGCATGCCGTTGACATTTAGTTGCACAGACAATTCATTCAGTAGTAATTGGAATGCTATTCTCGTTAAAGGTACTACCGACACTGGAAAATATGTTTTCATGAAACCATATAGATTCGGGCCACATTTTTCTGACTACCATATTATATAAACTGAATATTCGTTTATTTACGATAATTTTATGACTAATTTGAACAGTTTTAACTTGGTTTTAAGTTGTTCATTTTTAACTGTTATGATTGATTCCGTACTTAAATTTTTCACGTTGACGATAATTTATAGCGCGTTAATTCTTTCTTTCTAAATATTTCTACGATCGTATCTAACATAATAACTGTTCATTCATAAATTTTAATCAATAATACTATCTTTTTCAATGATATTGATAATTGATAAACATTTTGATAATGTTATCATTTTATCAGTGCGTAAACTAGAACAAACTTTCGTGGCTCACACACACGACGCGTTGAATGCTTCGTAAACAATAGAGATTTTCAATGTGTGTGTAGCTTGTTCGTTCGTTTGGTTGACAATCGCGATGTGATGTATTCTACATCATCGCATGCTGAGTTATATTTTCAACAAAACCTTTTAATTTTTAATTAAGTTACTTGATTAATTTCTAAATGTTTTCTTTCGTTGTGAATACCTTTCTCTGTTTTAATTTCTAAATATGTGTAATTTGCCGCCGAAGTTCCATTCAGTGTGTCGCCTTTGTTTATCATTCTGTGGCGATAATTGCAGTGATGTTAAACTTCCAATTTTCGACCGTGATAAGGATAAATCACGGCTTTCCGAGATGATAATGGCAAATTTGTCAATAATGGTAACAAATTCGGATTATTTCTCGTAATGATTACTTAGAAGGAGGAGTTTTCTCGTGTGAAAGTTTAGCGTAAGCGTATGAGATTGTGGATGCTGATAAGCGCCATTAACTTTCTCGCGGGTGTTGGGTATTTTCGCATTGTGATATCATATTACGGCCCACGCGTCGATTGCTCGGCCGTATGACTAATGTCATTCGTGGAAGTGATATGCGAGCGTGTGGCAGGCGTGCTGTATCAGCGGTCGCGTCGCTGATAACAAAGGAGCGCGGCCGGAGACCACCTCGCGCTCGCCTCACCCGCCCGGCCGCCCCGCTCCTGCCTGGCCCGAGCGCCCTCGCCTCTACTCCTCCACAAATACACAACTCAAACCAATTCTCTCCTTGCAGTGCTTATCCACATTATGCTATGCCCTGCTATTTTGAGATTTCAATATTATCTAAATTTAGATTTGTATTTTAAGGCAATCAATCTGCAGGGGGACTGCATGTTCCCATTTTTGTCACAGTGTGCATCCTCCTTGGTGTGGCAAGCAACTTGTGGGTTTCTTTAATGTGTTTGTTATCAGATTGCCACATGACTCATCATCTGTTTTTTTGATTACACTTGCAAAAGGTCACTGGCCACATCAACTCTCTTAATGACTGGTGTTGTGAAACTAACACAGGTACATGTCTTATATTGTGAATAATATTTTTAGGTGTCCCCTGAAGACTTGCTGCCACAAGTTGTGTGTGGGGGCTGTGCACACAAACTTGATGAATTTCACACCTTCAGAGAACTATCACACAAGTCTGAACGACTTTTGGAACAGTTTGTGCAATATGCCAATTCACTATCTGGTCCAAAAGAGGTGAGTTTATATCCATACTTCATATCTTTTTCATTTTATAGAAAGAAAATATTTGAACAAGGTTTGAAAAATTTATTAATATTTCCAAAAAAAAATCATAAAATTTCTATTCACATGTTTTTGTTACTATATAAAGGTATTATGTCAGTTTAATTCTATTGAAATATAATACAATGTATGTAAGTACTAAGTAAGTAGTCCTTATGCGAAACTGGTATCTGAGTTAATATTGATGTAGCGAATGGGCTGGCTTCTGATCTTGTTGTTGTAGCAAGACTTCATTGCATTGACCAGAAGGCCCAGGAGAATGCCTATTGTAACTACAAATGCTACTCCTAAGATGCTGTAGAGGACATGTTTTGGCTTTAAATTAGCTAGGGTGAAACCCCTGGACCTGTTGGGGGCTGATGTACTGTCCAAAGTGGGGCAGTAGGACAGTGTGATGTTTGTTATGTATGCTCCACTGAGCCTCATGGGTGCTGCACAGCTGTAAATAAACACTAATGTTAAAACACTACAAATGTATGTCTCAAAAGTAGTAAGAAGTCAAGATGTGCTTGGTGTAATAAAACTTAAAATAGTTTGTTTATGTCATAAAGATTATTAAATATCAATATATGAGGCAATACTTATTAATTCTATAATACATAGTGGTATTATTACTCTGTTGTTATTATGATTAATCTTAAATTATATCAATTCATTTATTTTTTATCTTTAACATTTTATTTAGTCTTAAACTTTTATTAGTTGACCAAATAAAAGTTTAAAACTTAATTTAAAGTACAGTATAAACTGCAATATTATCTCATTAAAAAGTATGACTTCAGTAATTATTTTATGAGTTGACATTTCACAATTCAATAAGCCAACCATCAGAGCAATAAAATCCACTGATTGAATTTGAACTTCCCCATTGACCACTCAAATTAATGGTAATGAGGATAATCCAATTATAGCACATGGTGGCTTCTACCCTGAGTGGGATTATCTAGACATTCTTGAAAGAATGTAACATTTCACAAAAGTAATCATCCCATTCTTACTGAATGTTACACAGAAGGCACTTCTATCAGTTAACCTTAGGGTTAAATAGTACCAAGTTGTAAGAAAAAGATGAACAACTTTTGGTGTGAACACTTACTAAGGAATCTCTCCTATTTGGAACTTGGTGCCTGCTTCCTGCTTGGTAACAATATTGGCTAGATCACAGTTGCACAACCAATTGTTGCCAGTCATTCCTAATATCTCTAATTTGTTCCATGGCATCAGGTCAGTGGAAAGTTCACTGAGGTAGTTGTCATCAAGGTACACCTGTTTGACAAAGGAACATTTTGTAGAACAAGAGTTAAAATACCGTTTGTGATGTTCAGTATCAAGTCTCTGGGCAATTTGCCCTGAATTTTAATAATGTTACATTATTATTATCTCTACTAAAGTAGGAAAACCACTTAAATTTTACTGATAATGTGTGTTAAATGTAAGTAAGCTACTCAACATAAAAATATTTAAATACAAAAACATTAATTTTGATCTTATCAGAGTTACAAAACAACTCGTGTTTTAAGAATTCCCATAGCTTATCTTGAGTAGTAAGTTGACACAAGTTGATGTTGTATCTACATATCAAATGTAATTAGTGTAGGATATTGAGATTGTAACAGTGACAATCAATTCCGTTCCAGTTTTAGGATAAATGTGGCATGTACTGATTGATTGTGAATCAAAATAACACTAAAGTGATTAGTAAGCTGACCCCGATCGGCGACTGTCATGTAAGCGCTCAAAAACTGGGGCAAATTGGATTGAATACAGCCTATAATCTGATGATTATATGCTCACCAAAATGTGTAAAAATAAGTAGATTTGTTTCTGATCAAAACCATGTTACCATGTGCTTATAATAGAATATCAGTCACATTCATAGACGGGTGTCGTCATCCTGAGTAACATTAATCATTGTGAGAATATACTTAAAGGCATGACTCCAAACTAGATTTTATTCGTTACAAAAATATCAGAATAAATGATTTCCGCTTTGATAATAGCTGAACGCGCCGAATTCGCATTACGCATACGAAAACTATCGAAGGGTTTTTCCGCGTATGCTAGGTACCATGATACCATCAGAAGCTGGTTGAGGCGTGTGTTACTCACTTCTCTCAAGGTCCATTTGTCTTTCAATCCACGGAACGCGTTATGGCTGATGTATCTTAGATTTTGGTTATGACAAAGGTGAAGTACCCTCAAGTTCTTGAGTGGGGAGAACGTGCTACGTTTCACTTCGTCCAAATAATCGTTTTCGCCAACTTCCAATTCGATCAAGTTCGTTAAGCCTGCAAAAAAACTGATTCTATTATTATTGTGTACTTCCGTATTTACGAGTACCTGTATAGGTACTATTCCACATATAGATAAACATCTATGGCGATTTTTTGCCACAGATTGTTTACATAATCACCGGAGTTCTGGAATTTTAATAGAGTAAGTAGTGTGCGTATTTTTCTATAATGAAGTAAATAGTTATTCTTAAATTAGATACTTTGATAGTATAAACTTCATAATATGCTCCAGATTAACATCGTTGCCAAACATCGGGTCCAATTCGTGCTAAATTAATAGGCTAGTGTTATAAAAGCACTTGAGTGCGAGATTGGAGTGTAATCATGGCGATTGCAGTGTAACGGCGTCGTAAAAATCTTCTTTGATTTTGGTATTTCCCGTGAGATGATAACAACAGGTTCTACATATTATATTGTACCTATCTATGACTCACTCAAGTCATCTACGTTATTTCCAGTACTATTATAGGTACATATTATTTCTCTAGTTTCTACTCATAAAATTCAATAAATAATCTGTTATTAAAGTAACGAAACGCTACGATTAAAAGTATTCTATAAATTGGTTCCGCACCGAATATTTTTACAATATAAAATCTATGCATAGTAGAAGCAATCCAAAGTATAAATATGTGTGTTGAACTATTTACCTACGAAGCTGTCATCATTGAGTTCCACAATGGGGTTGTTGTTGAACGTTAGATACTTCAGGGACTCGCCGACGAGACTCAGACTTTCCGGCACGGTCACGAATTTGTTGTCCGACAGATCGATCTGTTGCAACTTCGTCATCCCTTTGAACGCATCTAGGGGTATGCTGTCGATGTCGGTCTTGGCCAAGTCCAATACCTGAAATTAAAAAAAAAACAAGTCTATTTATAGGTAAAGGATAACCAGCGGGAGTCCCCGGCTAACAATAGAAGACGCTTCTCAAAGGGTCTACTTGAAGTTACCAAAGATATCTTAGATTTATATCCTTTGGCTTATATTTGAATCTTAATTGGAAATTATCGTTGTATGTAATCTTGGTCATTAATCTTTGATATATTTTAATTAATGGCGGAGAGAGTATCTTGTATAACGTGAGTAATACTGATTGTTCTTGACTTTGCAAAGTCTCTTCTAGTTATAGACTTTTTAATATTCTCATGATGTCTAAGCTGAGGTTGACAGTACTTGAAGAAGTTGTTCTAACGTAAATCAGAATTTTATTGATTCAATAAAAGAGGCAGAGTTTGATAACCCCGTTTTATATCAGGTTACTCGCGAATTTATCAACAGACACATTAAATTATTATCGCGATCTGGTTTAGGCTTTATCAGGTGTGGATTGCATTTAACCATTGTACAACTCCTTTTTTTCTACGTCTAAACATACAGATTCGTTCGTGAACTTTGTTTTGTAAATAGTTGCGATCGATGTTAGTGATAGTGATCCCTAAATAAATGTAGGTCACCCCATTTTTTGGGTTTCGTAAGTAGCGATTAAAGAATTATGTCAGTTAGATGAACAGCAGCGCATTTATCACTTTACGCAACCTTGGTTTCCCTTGAAGTTCTGTGTGTTATGCCAGGAATGATAAAGAGGATCCGATTAGATTGGGGTTTCCAGAAATCCGTGAATAGACATACATATTCTTATAAACATATTCAAAGATCTATAATACACATCATTAAAATGAATCTTCCTCTTACCTGTAAATTAGTAGCACTAGCCAATGCAAGGATAGTCACACGATCGAGGATCTCAATAGGGTTATTGTTGAGGTACAGTCTTGTGAGGTTGGGCGTGTACTGGAACAGATACCGGTCCAGCGAGTGGATGTCATTGTGGCCCAGATTCAGCGTCTCTATGGCGATGTTGGCGTATATTCCGTCAATGTAACGCCCTTGGAAAATCTCGCTCCTCAACACATCGCCTGGAAACATACGTTATGTTTACTTCAGTTATAAAACTAGGACCTATTTCTGATTTCGAGAAGTGTTGTCTAAACGCAATGCACTTTTAGTTTTTGCGTCTGTATAACTTCCTGCTTTGTATTCATTCTGAAGCAGCTTATAGCTTATTCCGTCCGCCCACTTTCCTAGTGATTCATAGTTTTCACTGTGCCAGAACTGTGGTTGCATTTTATTTACTATTTATTAGTTTAGATAAATACTTCATCTCGTAAAATGAGTAATGGAGAAACTTTGCCCAACAATGCACCCTTGATCAAAGTCAAGAAAGACATTTTAAGCTGAAAATAATAATGATTATCATACAATTTGCGCAATCTAAATATTTGTTCTTAGTTGAATGTTGTATTACTTTCATCTCTGTGGCCTTTGTTTGATTAATTATTGACTAATGAGCATTAATTGCGATACATCGTAGTTCTGATAGTTTATCGTGCGCTCGTAATTGTTGAGTTTACTTTCTAACGAGCGGCCAAATCGACAGAATATTTTCAGAGATCATCTCCACACTCTTTCTTCATGATTATGTATTTATGTTGATTAGATAGATGTATTTTGCGTAAAGAGCATTGGCGACTTCTTATTGTACACATGAATGATAAGAGATAAAATACTTTATCATACGTGTCCTATGTATACGTATTTCCTATACATCTATGTTTTGATAGTAGCACTATCAGAAACTTGTTTGTGTTGTCCTCTAGGCGTGTCTTAATTTTAAATTCCATTTGTCGGTTGACTAAAAGGAAATCTTAAATTAGAAAATGGTCTCACAAAACTATAATTACGGATCATTGAACCGGGCCTTTGATTGAACTGTCGCTTGTTCGGGGATTAGCTCAGTTGCTCTTGTATCACTAATGATTTTTTTGTCGTCCTTGTGTGCACGATGGCTAGGTATGTTCCTTTTAGACTTTGTTGTAAATTGTTTGTGGATCTGAATGAGATAGGTGTGTATAATCTAGATTCTTAACAATAGATGAGAATTTGCTTTATTCTCTTAGTAATCTAGGTATTGCTTCATTTATATCATTAAGATCCAATCTGGGTTAGTCATCGCATTTATAGTAAGTATATGTATAGAAATATCATTTGTGTAGAAGCAGTATGGATCCTGTTGGGGATCTTTCTAGTGATAACATGAGCTACCTGCTAGTTTCCTCCAAATAAGACAGGTTGCCAAATACTGATGCTCTGTATAGTCTAGCTGTGCATCATACTACACCAACAACTTAATATGCACTTAGAAATAAAGATAACTAAACTCCTCGATACATCCATGTCTTAGTCAATGCTATTGTTAGGTGGTGTTTACCAGGGTTGGCATGATTAAAACAAGTTGTTTTAAAACACATTTTTAAAACAGTGTTTAAAACCGTGTTTTTTATCACACGTTGAAAACACAGATTAAAACAAGTTATAGGTTTCATCGTAGGTTTCATTATAGGTTTCGTCATTGTATAAAACAATAAGAAAAAAACAAGCTTTCATGGCGAATGAATGGATATAAATTGAAAATAAATTAATATTTAGGAGTCTAAATAGCTTGACATAAAACCAGTTGAGTCTATGCTATTGCTATGTTATATTTTTGAACTTTTATTTGCATTGTAATTAAATAAAACATTATTTTTGTGATAGGTATTATTTATTATGACGAATTTGAAAAGATCTAGAAATGAAACATAGGTCGATTAATTTGAAATAGTGCTCTAAACTAAAAAGAACAAAACAATTTGAACGGTTTGTTTTATACAATTTATAAGAAATATTTTTTTTTCCAACCCTGGTGTTTACGACATTTTCGTGAATCAAAGTGTTGCAACGTAGCGTTCTTCGGCGAAACCATATAAATAAATGTACCGCTGACGGTGACTAATATTATGAAAGATGTTAAGTGAACGCTCCTATCTGTGTAGAACGCAAGATAATTAATTGTTTACTACATTAGCAAAATTATTGCGCTAACTGATTTCATACGTTTACATACCTATGCTATTATTTCGTCGCCTTGTAGATATGCCTGTATGCCAAACCATTTCAAATACGAATATATCAAAAACGCAAAAAAAACTGGCCAAGTGCGAGTCGGACTCGCGCACGAAGGGTTCCGTACCATTATCTATACAACATTAGACAAAAACGGCAAAAAAAATCACGTTTGTTGTATGTGTCTCCTTAAATATTTATTTTATTTTAATTTAATTATTTATTTTTAAAGTGAATACACATCTAAATATTTTGTGAATATTTCAAGCGTCTACCTGTCGCTGTTATTAATATCGAGCAAAAAAACGGCAAGAAATCACGTTTGTTGTATCCCTTAAGTATTTATTTAATTCTATTTTTAGTATTTGTTGTTATAGCGGCAACAGAAATATATCATCTGTGAAAATTTCAACTGTCGTAACTATCACGGCTCATGAGATACAGCCTGATGACAGACGGACAGCGAACAGACGGACAGCAGAGTCTTAGTAATATCCCTTTGGATACGGAACCCTAAAAATGAAATTCATGAATGGGTTTCCAATCTAGATGTATTATGTATATCACGCCACGTTTAAAGGTACATTTAGCAGAATTCATTCACCTTTAGAATGGAAAGTTTTAAATCATAGACGTAATGGAAACTTCTACACTTCACTAATGTTGTTTATGGATTTGTAAGATTTTTTTTGTTTGGGATTTAGGTAATCTTCATTTAGTGTTTATCCGTCTGGTAGACTTTTTTGTATTAGGAAGGCGTGGGGGATCTCAGTTGTATAATACTTTATCGGACTAATGCTATCCGCAAAATTGATAATGATTACGAATCGCTTCTCAAAAATTTTGTGCATTATCCACAATTTTTATTCTTATACTGATTGACATGACAATAGTTTGAATGTTTAACAAAGTATGCTGAATTTTTTTTTTTACAATTTGATTTCGCCAAGGTTTTGAACAAAAGTAAAGCAAGCGGATATGCTAAGCGCTTGTCATCAACAGGATTCATATGTTAATGTCACCTGACTGATTGCAGTAATCATTGTTCCTACTAAGCATTTAAGTTGAACAGCGTATGTAGAACATCACGTCTGTTCAATGATACATGTTTGCTTTTCTGGTGAACGTAAATATCTGACCTAGATAAGTCTTTTCTGATCAATAATCACGTATTACAACTCTCTTGCGTCCATGCATACGTTGGCGTTGATAGTTTAACGGTTGGGGTGGTCAACTGGGCAATCTTTATAGTCTTTTTGGTGCCGATTCCCTTGTTCACAAACTAAACTAAATTTAAGTTTAGTGCATCTTTTTCTTTCTTTTTCATTATGAAAAGGACAAAACATAAATATTAGTTTAGTTCTGTCAAATTAACCAGCGCCTGACACAAGTTTAGACGTGATTAAAAAGTTGACTACTAAAATTACATCAAATTACGTCAGGTGCTGACTAATTTGACAGGACTCAACTAATATTTATCTTCTGTCTTTTTCATAATGAAACAGAAAAAAAAAGATGCTCTCAACTTAAATTTAGTACATACATAATACATAAACTCACGCCCTTTTCCCATGGGGGTAGGCAGAAACCACAGAACGCCACCTGCTACGATCCTTACATACTCCTTTTGCCTCGTCCACGTTCATACATCTGGTCATACACGCACGCCGGTTGCGAGTACTACGCACCTGACCTTTCTGAAGAACCTCACCAATGAGGTCAGCTTATGTTCTTCTAGGGCGTCCCCTCCCGGCGTTGCCACTCACATCTGCCTTGTAAATACCTTTTGTTAATCGCCTTTCACTCATCCTCTCCACATGACCAAACCATCTAAGCATACTTTTTTCAATTTTTGTCAATACACTACTACTTAAATTTAGTTTAGTTTGTGAACAAGGGAATCGGCACCATTGTTTACTTATTGGCTGACTAAAGGCACCCAATGGATAGAGTGGTTCTCGAGGAAGGTTTTAGTATATAATTTGTCAAGTTTTTATTGCGGGAACGGGATCAAAATTTCATGATTACTTTTGGTCGCGATAACCGAAATCCACGCGGGCGAAGCCGCGGGCATCAGCTAGTATAATATTATAAAGCAAAAGTTTGTGAGGATGTCTGGATGTTTGTTAAATTTTCATGCGAAAACTACTGACCGGGTTTCTATGAAACTTGGCATAAAGATAGTTTATAACCTGGATTAACACAGGATACTTTTTATCCCGTTAGTACGATTCCGTGGGACAATTACCGAACTCTATGCGGGCGAAGCCGCGGGCATAAGCTAGCGATTTATAATTTAGGATGGATGTTAAAAATAAAATTATGTTATGCTGTTAGATCAACAAAGAAGTTGATGCCTCAACCTGTTTGTTGACCAAACAAGGCTCTTATCTCACAATTAACTCAAATATTGTATGTGTGCCTACCTGTGCCTGTTTCTACTCAAATGATATCAACATCACACATACCTGAAATGTAATTGTTGCTCAAATCCAAGTACACCAATCCCTCGATTTTACTGAAAGCATCGTCTTCGATGTCAACGATCTCATTTGACTTGAAGATGATGGCGACTCTCTTGCCAGGCACCACGGGCAGTTGGGACACGTTCGAAATTGTATTGTTGAAAAACGTAATCAACACATGCCCATCTGGAATGTACCAAATTAACATGAACCCACCTGTTTTCATTCTTCCAATACTACAAACAAAATTTAAAGTACTTACTCTAAACTTAATTCAAATACTTCACGTAAATAACTGTTTATAGTCCTGTTAACACTTCATCAATATTCATAAAACTAAGTATTATCATAAAACCTAATCCATTCCGCCCACGGGAGACTTCACTTCAACCATAGACGTACGTACGTAACGTATGCACGACTCGGCCGAATTTATTGTGGATTATTTATTATCCCACTAAAACTTGATCTAATGATCATCAACCAATAGTTATTTTGCAGCTATTTGTTTTGTTTACGTCATTCTTGTGCGTGATAGTACAAGATGATAAATTATCCCTCTTTTTATCTCTTCTTCGGTGATGTTACCTTTGTCTATGCTGTTTATCCTCTCCGGCCATTTTTCGGGAATCTCGTCTATGTTTCGGCGCGAACAGTTTAATGTTAGATTGGAGGAATCTTGTATAGTAATATCACATGGAACGTTTTCCGCGTCGGCCTCTTGTGCGCAGCTCGACGGAACTAGGACGCATAATATCATTAACACCTACAACAAAGAAACACCATTACTTATATAATCTTTTAGGTACACAAACAACGATCGTCTCGGTCACTACGGTCACTCACTTTGCATATCGTTGGGAAATACATTTTCATCGACATTAGAAAGGGTACTGGAGAACACCTTCGGATCACAATACGTTTTATCTTATCAGTTAGGAGCCGCTTGATATCACGAGTGACATGAAATGAGCGAGCGTCTCATTGGTCGATGTTTGTTTGTGCTATCGTCCTACTAATAAGTATGAAGCGCCGCTTGATGATCAAACGTTGTCTTTTATTTTTAGGAAATCCTGAACATAACGGCGGCAAAATTGGAAGAAATAATCAAACCGCTGAGCGACAGCGAGTACGAGCACGAATTGAAACACAAATATGCCGAGATCGGCTCTCCGGACTCGACTGAGGAAATGAAGAACTTGGAGAGCCGGCAGGCGGCGGTCACACTACTGCAAATAAAAAATTACGACCCAAATAAATATGCAGTCAAACACGGAGTGGAAGACGAGCCTCATATAATGTTTAACAGTGTGCCGACTTTACCGCCCTCGGACAGAGCGAGAGAGGTGATGCACTGCAATACCGTCATCGATATTATAAGCAAGGCTGTGGCGGTCGCTCAGCGGGAAAACGAAGAATCTCAGAAGTATCCACCGAACTACGCGGGGGTCATAGACAGGACGCACGCGACAAGCGCGGGCGACAGCTACCCGCACGAGTACGCGGACGACCAGTACGCCGCGTACGGCGCGCCGCAGCACGAAGCCAGCCCCACCAGCAACGAGGACCATGACAACAAGGAGATGGACCTCTCTCTCTACAGTTCCGTCAAAAGCGAGCCCAACGACCAGAGCGACCAACAGGAGCACACGAACACTTACTTCCACGGCGCAATCACACACAAGACGAACTTTGTTGATGAGTACAAGCAACACGTTTTCGGGCGAACTAAAATGAAAACGTCGAAGGAAAATTCATCGGTTTATGAAGATTGTAGTAGGAGCAGTAGTGGGTCGGACCCCGACAGGCTACAGATGGATATATCTCAGATGTCGCAGGTGAGACCCTTCAACAATATAATGAGTATTAATTTCAGTAGCATGTTTAATAGAGGAAGGTCAACAAGGCTACGTATTCTGCCGGCCACAATAGAAAACGAGAGATAACGAACAAGGCTGATGACGTCATTGCATCCAGCGACATTGAGTGATATTTTTGCAACCTGTGTGACCTCCAAACGTTTTACTGATATCATCAACCATTCAACCTGTTTGTTATTTTATGGGCTCAGTCCCTGGGTAAGATCTGTTATCGTCGCATTTTTACTGGCGTTGGTTTCAAGCGCTAATGCTGACCGCGGAGTTACTAGGTTTGATTCCCAGGTCACGCTAAGTGTTTTTCCATAAGAACTACGCAGCAGTAACGCGCATTCTGAGAAGGCCCATACATGGATATACTATACACTACTGCCCACCCCATCCGCATGTAAACGTTATGTTTTGCTAACAAAAGATTTTTGGGGTTGGGGGAGCTGTTAGTGTCTAACAGAATATCTCCCACCGTCCTTTGCTGATGCTTGTTACTTTTTGTTAACTTTTTAACTTGTATTACATTTTTTGTGCAATACGCAGTGACTTATTGTCAGGCCTACGCTGTTCCCCATACTTAAGTACTAATGCTGTAACATGATAATATTGTAACACCAAATGATTTGAAAAGAGTAACCATAGAGTTTCTTGCCGGTTCTTCTCCATAGGAAACAACCAACCACCTTTTTGTCGACGTTTTATAAGTGCCCACCTGGGCCTATGTGAAATAAAATATTTTGATTTTGACTTTCGGGACAATTTGTCACGCTTAGTAAACGTTATTTACATTACAGGACGACCCTGAAGAGACCCAGTCAGCTCGATCGACCCAGTCTTCGCCGCAGCCGCCCATGGAACACGAACAGGACAAAGAATCGCTCTGGCAAGCGTTACATAAGCAAAACGGTGAGCACACACATGCACACATACATTATAACAATCAACAGTGTCCAGCCCTAATCCCAATTTATTTGGGGTCGGTGCAGCATGTCTTCTTCCATACTTCTCTATTACTCGTCATATCAGTAACCACCGTTCAAGCAATCTTTTAAACAGTCCGTCCGTCAGTTCTTTGTCTTCTTCGTTTGTTTTTCATTTACTTAGAGATAACGCTGATTGACAGGCTGCAGGATTTGCGATAGCGAGTTTGTGTTATCAACGTTATAAGTGGCTTTTCATTAAAGACAATCAAGGATAACTGAAAATAAAAGTCATTTCCTTTGATTTTAAACATAACATTCATTTCCAGAAATTTTAGATTAACACATTCAGTGCCGGGAACCCACCTGTAGGCTAATTCACGTAATCTTAAGACGCGCCGATGAAGTTTTGGTGCAGTTGCAGCGCAGTTTCAGTTAAGTTCAAGTTTGAGTGTTATACGGTATTCTTGTAATTTTTGAACTGCGCGTAAATTGCGCGTGAATTACACGTCAACTGATTTTTAACACGTACATTTATAAAAAATACAATTTGATGCCAACAAAAATAAATAACGATGAACTTATGTTGTGCAACACTGCACGTTGATCGAATTGAAACTTATAAGCTGTCATTTTGAGACGTCAAACGAAGTAGAATAAAGATATTGTTGCGTTTCGAAACATGCACCAAAGACGCGCAACAGTAGAATGCCGTTATTGCGCTCGCGTGACGCGCACTTGACGCGAGCGTGTCTGACAGCGGTAGAGAATACGAAAAGCGTTGTTTTGATCGAAACTTAACTGAAACTGCACTGCAACCGCACTTCTTTAGTTACTTGAATTAGCCGACTGGTGGGTTCACTCAAGTCGCACTTGCGATGCCGGGAGCCACCAGGTGGGTTCACTTTTGCGCAAACGTAATGCCAGTGACCCACCTGGAGGGTCCACTTGCAATATGTGTTGTGGGATGGCGCATGAGTTCTATGAAACGGGGGTGGACTCGAATGGGTTAAGGCCTTACTCTATCACTCGCTGGAATTACACAGGTGGTTTGTTGGAAAGAAAACAAAGAAATATTACTGGAAATATTCGTCTGACGGACATTTGAGCTACTCTAGCCGAGGTGGCTCCAAGTATGTGTTCATATCGAAACACCTCAGTCCTGGGAAAACACGTCTGTAAACGAAACTAGCGTTCAAATAAAGGGTGTAAAAAGACTCTTTAACGAAGCCGAAAGGTACTTGTTCTCCCCGTCATTGAGATTTTTTTTTTAGACCATACCTGGGCACCTTCTAGTTACGGAGATATTGGGGGTCAAAGTTCCAACTTTTCACTAGTTTTTTTTTTTTAAATACATGTGTTTTTAAGTATTTTTTACTTAAGACACCTTCACGACCCCCGTACTATTCAATCCATCCATCAACACAATGCTTTGAATGCGTTACATTGAGTCCTACCGTAAAACGTGACTTTTCACCCCCAAAAAAAAAGTTGTTTCCTAGCAATAATTTTTGCGTAAAGTTACTTAGTTTGATGTACATAACGCTTAGTTGACGGCTTCGTGAAGAGTCTGTTTACACCCTGTATGTCATATAAAAAGGTAAACAATATTTTTTTCACTTTTGCATTTGTCATTCACATTTGACATTGAATTTTGTTACTTTTACTTCATAATTCACACAAAAATATCATGCAGCATAATATTTTAAGTTTGCGAATAGACCGTAGAACTGTCATCAAAGCATACCGATTTGAAATCTATTGTAACTGATAGATGGTTCAATTTCGTCTGTATTGAATTATCCGCCATCTAGGAAACAACCTGTCAATAACGTGATTTCATCAAAGTATTAATTTAAATTGTAGGAATTCATTGTTTTCAGTGCATTACTTTGTTGTTTGAAATTTAACCAATACAACATAATATGTTCTAGCACAGGGGTGTCCAACACAATTTTAGTATTTTTGTAAACGTAACGGGCCAAAAGAAATGCAAAGTGACCTCTAAATTAAAAGAAAACTGGCCAAGTGCAAGTTGGACTCGCGCACGAAGGGTTCCGTACCTTAAACCGAAAAAAACACGTTTGTTGTATGGGATCCCCCTTTAATTATTATTATTTATTGTTATAACGGCAACAGAAATACATACATTCAACTGTCTAGCTACCACAGGTCATGAGATACAGCCTGGTGACAGACAGACAGTGTAGTCTTAGTAATAGGGCCCCGTTTTTACCCTTTGAGTACGGAACCCTAAAAACAAGTTTCCCCGGTCTAGACTGCGATGATGCGGTCTGAATTCGCGGGTAGGTGAGGTGGGGCGGGTAGGTAAATATGGCGCAGGAATAATTGACTTAGGGACATATTTTAAGCGATACAACAGCAACAACATACATTACATACAACTTACATACATACATCACACACATACACACAACACACACACATACATACATTTACACATTACACATTATTACACACACACACATCACACACACAATACACACACACACACACATTATTTTTACATTATTTTTTTTTACATTCATACATTTTGAATGACCTGTTGGTCTAGTGGTTAGTGAGCCTGACTGCTAGGACGGAGGTCGTGGGTTCGATTCCCACACAGGACAAATCTTTGTGCGATGAGTACGATTATTTGTTGTTTCTGGGTGTGTAATTTATCTATAATATTTAAGTATTTAGAAATATATAAGTATGTTTATCAGTTGTCTGGTTGCCATAGTACAGGCTCGGCCTAGTTTGGGATCAGATGGCGGTGTGTTGGTTGTCCCAAGATATTATTATTATGTAATTATGTTATTTATATTCAGGCTACTTAGGCCCATAGATATATATATATATACAACGTGTAACGGAAAGGGTATATATAGCCAAAAGGGGGTCACACAATTCGTCATTCTGAACAACTTTTGTTCTACGACTTTGGAAAATTCGCGAAAAAATAATGTTGCTTCTCAATACAAGCTTTGTTGGTCACGTGACTTTTTAGTACGGGGAGTACACTTTTTTTCACGAATTTCCGGAAGTCGTAGAACAAAAGTGGTTCAGAATGAAGAGTTGTGTGACCCCCTTTCGACTATACAGGGTGTAAACAGACTCTTCACGAAGCCGTTAACCAAGCATTCTGTACATCAAACTAAGTAACTTTACGCAAAAATTAGTGCTGGGAAACAACTTTTTTTTTTGGGCTGAAAATTCACGTTTTACAGTAGAACTCAGTTTAACGCACTAAAAACATTGTGCTGATGGATGGATTGAATAGTAAGGGGGTTCTGGAGGTGTTTTAAGTAAAAATCTTACATTAAAAACATGTATATAAAACAAAATCTAGAACAAAAAAATGATGGCATTGACGGGGAGAACAAGTGCCTTTCGGCTTCGTTAAGAGTCTGTTTACACCCTTTATATACCCTTTCCGTTACACGTTGTATGTACCTTACAGACTAACATACATTTAATAAAAATTGTGTTAGTAAATAAGACCTTAAAGCTATGTTAGCAATGTTCGCGCAATATTTTTAATGTCGTAAAAAGTTTTAAATAGCTCGCGGGCCGGATGAAAGACCTATACCGGCCGCTAGGTGGCCGGGGGCCGTATTTTGGACGGATCTCTTCTAACACAATCCCATAAAGGTATAAGTACCTACTTTAAGCAAATACTGCCTCGACTGCCTCGTTGGTCTAGTGGTCGTAAGCGCGACTGCTGAGCATGAGGTCCTGGGTTCGATTCCCAGGTCGGGCCAAGTGTTATTGGGTTTTTCTATCAGGAATTACTCAGTAGCAGCCACGGAGTCTGGATTTGTGCCCGGTTGATGGCAATAGGCTCGCCCCCTATTACATGGGACTTAAAACATAACTGGCGAAATGTGGGTGTACTATTAGGTACACCTCTGCCTAACCCTACGGGGATTACAGGCGTGATGTTATGTTTATGTGATGTTTAAGCAAATAATACCGGTTTTGGAAAAAGTGTCTACTCTATAAATAAAGCCTTATCATTCGTACCGTGTGGATTTTATGGCTGCCAACCATGTAATGAATTAATTGCAGTTTAAATAAAAAGAGATGCTGAAATTGTATATTCATAATTACAAATAATTAGAGAAAACACCGCCTCTTCAACTATTAAAGGACCGAAATTAAATTTCATTTGGTTTAGAAAAAAACTGGCCAAGTGCGAGTTCGACTCGCGCACCGAGGGTTCCGTATAAACTTGTAGGTATTTTGTTAGTAAACTAAAAAAAATCGGTTTTCAGCTTTTTTCCTTTACCTGTGCTGTAAGACATTGCTTCTTGCCAAATTTCGTGATTCTAGGTCAACGGGAACTACCATATAGGTTTTCGACCCAAAACCTATAGGGTACTTCCGGTTGACCTAGAATGGTCTATGCTGGTTAAAAGTAAGGTCTTACAGCACAAGTAAAGGGAAAATTACGAAAAATAAAAAAGTTGAAAATTTTGGTGCTTACAAGTTTTCGCGAAAATCTAAATTTGTTCATATCTTTTTATCGTGTTGACTCAGGACTTGTGACTTTTATACACCTAATAGGGACTATAGACCTCAGTACCTGGTATAAATTTCAACTTGGTCAACAGACAAACAGACTGACCAGAGAGTGATTTTTTAACGCCCTGATTGCTCAGGAGCCGGATCTAGATATGTTTATGAGTGGCAGTAAAGCTATGCTAAATTATTGCATAAAATTGTTTAGTGGTAGTAGTTAAGTTTAGTTAGCTAGTATGCTATGCTGTTGGCTTGCTGCACGCTTTGGTGCAAACTGTAAGTGCGGCAAGTAACTGTTTTTAAACAATAAATTATAAAATAATAAGGGTTCCGTTTTTTACCTTTTGAGGTACGTAACCTTAAAAATGAATGAATATGTTTTGTTGTTGTTTTTGTTCCTTTTGCCAAATCGGACGCGCTGACGTCCAAGTTCGGAGTCACCAGTTTATGGGTATACAGGGTGTAAACAGACTCTTCACGAAGCCGTGAACCAAGCATTCTGTACATCAAACTAATGATAAATGATGTTTATTTTGCAAATAGGTTTAAACAAACACTTTTACACGTCATAAAAGTAACTTTACGCAAAAATTATTGCTGGGAAACGACTTTTTTTTGGGGTGAAGAATCACGTTTTACGGTAGGACTCAATGTAACGCATTCAAAACTGTGCTGATGGATGGATTGAATAGTACGGGGGTCGTGAAGGTGCCTTAAGTAAAAAAAAAAAAAAAAACACTTACTTAAAAAAAAACTTCTGAAACAAGTTGGAACTTTGACCCCCAATATCTCCGTAACTAGAAGGTTCCCAGGTGTGGTCTAGAACAAAAAAATGATCGCAATGACGGGGAGAACAAGTGCCTTTCGGCTTCGTTAAGAGTCGCGGATCCCTCTGATAGCGCGATGCAGGATTTAGTTCTTAATTTGCGCCATAGATGTCGTTAGCGTTCTTGTTTTTGTCAACTTGATTATATTGGTAAGCGTTACTTAAGCTTGAGGATTGAGCCGTGCGCCTTTTATTAAGACCTCCTTATGTCATAAAATGCTCATAAATTTATTATCTTGTTTGTCCAGGTCGCAGCGGCGAAGCAACACAGTTACTGCGGCGACTTATCAACAGCAAGCAGCTCGGCATGACGGTGTCGCCGCTGAGGACGCCTGCCTCGCCACTCTCCAGCACCATGCAGCAACCGAACAACGGAGCTGTGTCACCGGTCAGTCATTGCACTAGTAGTTAGATATATAGGGTGACTAGTAATTAGTGACCGATACCTAAACACGTGATTGTACTCATGATAACAAACAACTTTTACTATGGGACTAAACCTACAATCACGTGTTTAAGTATCGGTCACTAATTACCAGTCACCCTATATATTTTTTTGTTGTATAAAAAAACGTTGCCCGTCACTAGGAATTTCTCCTGTATCATGGGTGCGTTAACAAACATTTAAACTGACATACACAAACAGCCAGACCCGGAACAACTATCTGTAGGCCATACAAATATTTGTTCCGTGCGGGGATAGAACCCGCGACACGCAGCGCAGCAGTCAATCTCTCAGCCACTGCGCCAACCGTGTCGTCATATATATTAATGGATCAATCAGCTCAGCCTATCGCGGCGCAGTCCACTGCTGGATACAGTCTCACAAGCTTTGCCATAGCACCCTGAGCTTCGGCTTCTGGATTCAGTCTGACCCAATCACCTTTTTGAAGTCATCGGTCCATTTAGCTAGGATGCGTACGTTTGGCTTGCCTATACACAGTCTCTATCCACTCTCCTTCCAAAGCAACGCGATCACTATGATTTCGACAGACTTGTCAATGACAGCAACCTAATAGTAACCTTATTGTAACGAGAATAAAGTTCACTGGACCATACCTGGAGGGAACCTTCTAGTTACAGAGATATTAGGGGTCAAAGTTCCAAATTTTTCACAAGTTTTTTTAAATACATGTTTTTAATGTAAGTTTTTTACTTTAAACACCTCCAGGACCCCCTTTCTATTCAATCCATCCATCAGCACAATATTTTGAGTGCGTTTCATTGAGTCCTACTGTAAAACGTGATTGAGCCCAAAAAAAAAAGTCGTTCCTCAGCACTAATTTTTGCGAAAAGTTACTTAGTTTGATGTATATAATGCTTGGTTGACGGCTTCGTGAAGAGTCTATTTACACCCTGTATAATGCTTGGTTGACGGCTTCGTGAAGAATCTGTTTACACCCTGTATGCATAAACATCATTATCATCATTAACCTTTTGACCGCCAGAGCATAAAAGCACGCGCGTGCCCTCCAAACCACAATTTCACCTACCATTTTTATTTTATTTTATTTATTAGGGACATAAAACAGTTACATGCTACAGAAAAAACAAAAAATACTTAAAAGCTAAATATCACAAACATGTAACCCACACCAATATCCACGTCTTAACAAGTCAACATTTTGTCACGTATTTGTGTCGTTTGGCGTTCAGGGCACGCGGTTGCTTGTCACGTATATGTGACAGTGGCTTTCAGAAGGAAGGGCTATGAGACCTGTATTGATGTAACATACGGATATAAAACAAACCTAGTTGAATTAATGTGTTATCCATATCTCACCAGTAATAGAGAAGTATGAAAGACGAAGACATGCTGCGCCGACCCCAAATAAATAGGAATAAAGTTAAATGAATGATGATGACGCATTAGGGATACTTGATAAAACCCTTATGTGCCAAAATGTGATTCAGACAGGAATTCGTATGGAAAACACTCAAGTTTCAGTGTAGAGGTACTTAGGCAACAAATTTCAGAGAACGGAATGACCAGCAAGTATGATAGATTACTGCTTATTTATATAACTCATTTCTACGAAACGTTGATATGAAAGTAAAAATAAGCCGGTGAAAGATAATTATTATCCTGCGCATTTCGTATGAAGAAGACATAGATAATATTTGACTTGTAAACACTCGTAAATACACGATGAACGGATAAGCATTACTTTGTAATTGATAAAGATATCTACCTTTTTATTTATTATTCATATCTAATTCATCCTTTATACATATGACCAAATCGAAAACGAAGAAGCCACATATAATTATAAAGGGTGTAAACAGACTCTTAACGAAGCCGAAAAGCACTTGTTCTCCCCGTCATTGCGATCATTTTTTTGTTCTAGACCATACCTGGGAACCTTCTAATTACGGAGTTATTGGGGGTCAAAGTTCCAACTTTTTCATAAGTTTTTTTTTTAAATCCATGTTTTTAATGTAAAATTTTTACTTTAAACACCTTCAGGACCCCCTTACTATTCAATCCATGCATCAGCACAATGTTTTGAATGCGTTACATTGAGTCCTACTGCAAAACGTGATTTTTCAGCCCAAAAAAAAAGTCGTTTCCCAGCACTAATTTTTGCGTACAGTTACTTATTTTGATGTACATAATGCTTGGTTGACGGCTTCGTGAAGAGTCTGTTTACACCCTGTATATCTGTCTTTTTCTCCTTTTTCCTTTCAAATCATTCCTCACCCAATCTCTCCAGCTTTTCTTAAATTGTAGAAACCAAACAAAATTGTATAAAGAATTATACTATTCTAATTCAGAGTTTACCTCAGAAACCGAAAAAATAGGTAAATAATACGTGTATGAGTCAATTTGTAAAACAAAGCTTGTTATGTATTCGATATGACCATTTACTACCTTTTACTTTTAACAGTTTATGACTAAAGACTTACTATAAAACTCAAATGTGCTAAACGAGTAAGGAAATAAATGTTCGCTTACGTGTTCCGCATTTGAGTGTAATTTTATTATCACTAGTCATGCACGGGACGTAATGAAACAATATCTATTCCGTATCAATGTGCAGCCTTGGAATTCATATCGTGGTTAGAAATGTAATAATCGTAGGAGTCATCTTCTGCTTGACCCAACTATGTTCATAATTTTTTGGTCTCTTTTTAGGGTTCCGTAGCCGAATGGCAAAAAACGGAACCCTTATGGATTCGTCATGTCTGTCTGTCTGTCAGTCTGTCCGTCCGTATTCACAGCCACATTTTTCCGAAACTATAAGAACTATACTGTTGAAACATGGTAAGTAGATGTATTCTGTGAATCGCATTAAGGTTTTCACACAAAAATAAAAAATAAAAACAATAAATTTTGGGGGTTCCTCATACTTAGAACTGAAACTCAACCATTTTTTTTTTCATAGACCTTATACGTATGGGGTATCTATGGATAGGTCTTCAAAAATGATATTGAGGTTTCTAATATCATTTTGTCTAAACTGAATAGTTTGGGCGAGAGACACTTCCAATGTGGTAAAATGTGTGTCCCCCCCCTGTAACTTGTAAAATAAGAGAATGATAAAACTAAAAAAAATATATGATATACATTTACTATGCAAACTTCCACCGAAAATTGGTTTGAACGAGATCTAGCAAGTAGTTTTTTTAATACGTCATAAATCGTAAACCGCAATTTACCTTTCATTCAATTTAAAACATCGATCAAAGTTACAACGAACTACCTACAAGAACTTGTATACTATGTTACTTGTTGCTACGGAACCCTTCATCGGCGAGTCCGACTCGCCCATGAAGGGTTTTATTTTTATTACGATTTAGTTTAGTTAGTTTCAAGATTGTCTGGCAGTTTGAGTACTTTATGCGGCCTACCCAAATGTCCTTTCTTTGGTATTGTTCGTCGTGTCGTTGAGCTCCTTGGGTAACAAGTCGAGCTACACGATCACTGACAAATGCTTGCACTGCGCTGACCGGTCCACTGAAATCTGTGTGGTTATTTCTTCAAAAGACCATCTCAGAAATTAATCTGCATGGTCCTCATATGATTTAACCAATGTCTGGACTTTAAAAGACACTGTGACCTCTAACTTTGTTTCGGTTGTTTCTTCTCGAGAGTAGTCAGGTACAAAACACCGGCCCCATCTAGCTTTAAAACATAACATAAAGTGATGTGTAAAAGTGTTTTGTAAAAACAATTTATATAAATAAACATTATTTATGTTGGGGTCGGCTTCCAGTCTAACCGGATGCAGCTGAATACCAGTACTTTACATGGAGCGACTGCCCATCTGACCTCCACAACCCAGTTAGTACTGGGTAACGTACCGCTTGGGAAGACTGGTTGTCAGACTTTCGGGCCTCTGACTACCTGTAACGACTGTCAAAGATCTATAATTGACAGCCGCGACCAACGGCGTGCTTTCCGAGGCACGGAGGAAACTCGGTATGTAATGGGTGGTCACACATCCACGGACCAACCTAGGCAAACGCGGCTTAACCTGACCCGAGCGGCTGGTATATCTTTTCGAGCTCCCTATTTAATTAATTTCTGGAGCAGGAAAAATTAGATAATAAAATCATCTCATTCTTATCTAAAACTTATTCACCATTCAGGATGGAACATTCACGTATGCTCGCTTATACATTTCGCCGAAATTTTTGAATTGAATCGAAAACTTCTTTAGGCGCGTCGGGCATTTTTGAGATACGGAAAAACAAGTGAACTCGCGGCACCGTTAAACGACCTCTTTTTCGTTGCAGTTCAATCTTGAAAAAAAAAAGTTTTCACTTCGGTCGACAGTCCCGGAGTGGTTGGGTTTTTTATAATCACCAAGAATGACAAATGGATTAGTGATCATGTTAAGCTGTAAAGAATATTTTATTTAGTCTTTAAGGTTCCGTACCCGAATCGGGGGTCACGTGGTGGCTTCCGGCCACCGTAGACCCGGAACTGTGGACGGTGAGTAATGGGCTCGCCGTCCGTCCGTCTTTTGACGACAGGCCGTGTACACGGCGCGTTCGTGTTCCACGCGTGCCTCAAAGAGATGTCAGTAAACAGGGAGGGGCCCGCAAGTGCCGATGCCTGCCAGGGCTGCGGGCTGTTCGAAAGAGATACCGCGGCTCTGGAACACAAAGGGCAAGGAAGGAACATGGATGGGTACAAGTCTGACACTCCCTTACGCTCTGCCCAGAGCGGGAGAAGTCATTTGATGTTGTGCCATCCGTAAAAAAAAAAACTTCCGTACCCGAAGGGTAACCAACGGGACGCTATTACTAAGCCTCCGCTGTCCGTCCGTGTCCGTGTCTACCTGTCCGTCTGTCTGTCAGCGGGCAGTATCTCATGATCCGTAATAGGTACATTTGAAATTTTCAGAATGTGTATTTCTGGTGCTGCTATAAAAACAGATAATAAAAACTGGCCAAGTTCGAGTCGGACTCGCGCACGAAGGGTTCCGTACCATGATCAATAAATACAACATTAGACCGGTTTACGGTTTATGACGTATTAAACAAATTTTGGGTGGAAGTTTGCATGGTAATGTACATCATATATTTTTTTTAAGTTATATCATTCTCTTATTTCAGAAGTTACAGGGCCCCCCCCCTGTAACTTTACACATAACACACATTTTACCACTTTGGAAGTGTCTCTCGCGCAAACTATTCAGTTTAGAAAAAATGATATTAGAAACCTCAATATCATTTTTGTAACAAGTTTGGGTTTGATGAAAAAAAAAATTTTTGATTTCCGTTCTAGGTATGGGGAACCCCCAAAATTTATTGTTTTTTTTCTATTTTTGTGTGAAAATCTTAATGCAGTTCACAGAATACATCATACTTACCAAGTTTCAACAGTATAGTTCTTATAGTTTCGGAAAAAAGTGGCTGTGACATACGGACGGACAGACAGACAGACATGACGAATCTATAAGGGTTCCGTTTTTTGCCATTGGGGTACGGAACCCTAAAAATGAATTAAAAATTTACTACGGTGGTCCGACTCGCAATTGGCCGGTATTTTTTTTCACTTTTTTTTTTTTTTTTTTTTTTTTTTTTTTTTAAAAACGTTGCCCCACACTAGGAATTTCTCCTGTATCGCGGGTGCGTTCACAAACATTTAAACTCACATACACAAACAGCCAGACCCGGAACAACTATCTGTAGGCCATACAAATATTTGTTCCGTGCGGGGATCGAACCCGCGACACGCAGCGCAGCAGTCAATTGCTCAGCCACTGCGCCAACCGTGCCGTCAAAACCACACTTTACCAAATACTAAAATATTATTTTATGGTTAGTCGAATGATTAATTAAGAGAACACAAACAAATATGATAATCTAAAGTTCACTCTGATATTTGCGTTGTCTTATCTGTCCTAACGCTTTCTTGGCCTATTGCCAACGGTCGCGCTTGAAGGAGCTCTGGTCATGCGAATGTTATCTACAACCATATGAACCGCGAACGTCCACTTCATGACTAATTTCTAGTTTTAGACAGGACGACCGTTTGAATCCGACATAAGCATCCCTTGGGAACGTTTTTCTATGATTGGACGCGTAACCCACGCGCAGGCGGATTGATACGGTGGAGTTACACTCTTATGGTAAAGTCAAAGTATTTTATTTTATAAAAAAATTGGTTGCCTGTAAAGTCGGTATACGGGCGAAAGTTTTACGTGACAACGACTTTGAGTGGTAAAATAATTTTAATGTGAATATTCATTCGTATAGTAGGAAGAAGGATGAAATAATAGTAACAATTTAAAACATTTATTTATACAAAGAATTATACAATAACAACACACAGCGCAATTTTGGCGCCAATTCACCATCAAGTAACCTCACTTTTACAAATCACTCGCACATAAAATATAACCAAATACCAATAAAACGATCACTTTTTATGTCTGTCTCTCTCGCTCTTAGGCGGGCTAACCATGCCCGAGTGGAAGGGACGCGTGCCTCTCACTCGCTCTCATTGTGAGCGCATAACGTGAGCGGAGCGTAACGCAGTTTCTTGAAGTGTCACCCGGCAAACCAATTTATAAGACGTTGTCACGTCAAAAAACGTTACTAAGGTAGTAATTTGGAGAGCAGCGGTGGCCCAGTGGTAGCGACCCCGACTTACGAACAGTAAGTCTTGGGTTCGAACCCAGGCAGGCGCATTACTTTGTGTAATTTATTCCATCACCACTGCTCTCAAAAACGGTGAAGGAAAACATCGTGAGGAAACCTCCTAATGTCCTAGAACCAAAAATTCGAAGGCATGTGACATCTACCAATCCGCACTGGGCTCGCGTGGTGGATTATTGCCCATTCTCTCTCATAGAGAGGAGCCCTGTGTCCCAGCAGTGGGAGCAGGTAGTAATTTAGGAATAAAGGTAGTATACTATTATTGTCGCTTACTATTGGATAGGATTGACAGACTATCTAGTAAGAAAATAAACTTGAATTATTCAGAATCATAGGTACACGTAACAAGCCATAAGCCTGCGAAAAATATGACATAAAGGGTGTAAAAAGACTCTTAACGAAGCCGAAAGACACTTGTTTTCCCCGTCATTGCGATGGTTTATTCCCGGTCGTCCCCACTGGGTACGAATGGGAAAAAAAAGTATTGTTCCTCCCCAGTGGTGACGATTGGAACTTTTTATTTGCCACTCGTTCCTTTATAGACCGAGAATCAATTGAGAAAATTATTGTAAATTCGTTGATTACCTGTGCTTTTTTCCCATTCGTACCCAGTGGGGACGACGAGGTGGGGACGACCGGGAATAAACCATTGCGATATTTTTTTGGTTCTAGGTCATACCTGGATATTGGGGGTCAAAGTTCCAAGTTTTTCACAAGTTTTTTTTAATACATGTTTTTAATGTACATATTTTTTTTTTTACTTAGGACACCTTCACCAGCCCCGTACGATTCAATCCATCCATCAGCACAATGTTTTGAATGCGTTACATTGAGTCCTACCGTAAAATGTGAATTTTCACCCCAAAAATAAAGTCGTTTTCCAGCATTATTTTTTGCGTAAAGTTTATGCTTAGTTGACGGCTTCGTGGAGAGTCTGTTTACACCCTGTAGTTAGTCTTGATACACTGATAACAATATTATGTTTGATAACCGAATTGTATGAACAATGGATTTGTTTGTGATAAAAGGCAACCTTATACTACCTAAGTTGTGATTGTGATGCGGTAATAAACATTATTAATGAGTTAATCAAATAATGGGCAATCAAAACTTATAGCTGTAATCAATACACAACAATAAACTATTGTTATTTTAAATAGGCGATGCGAATGTAGGTGAATGTTATAAAATGTAGTCCTTGGCATAGAAAAGTTACCTTATTTTTTAGTATGTCATTCATAATGGAGCTTTTAATATGTGAATGCATTGTGTACAGTCGCGAGCGCACCAAGTTACCACAAACTGCCAAATTTTTTCATTCGATTTTGAACTTAACCATCAATATTATATGGTTTGTGCTGGAGATTGATACGGTTTAAAGCTTTGACATTGGAAGAGTAGTATCTTACCTACATACCAATAAAATAAAATAAAAATGCTTCTTTTGTGGTAACTTCAAATTATTTTAATAATACATAATAATGTGTTTACCAAACGGTAACATTGATACAGAAACTAGCCATACTAAAAATACAATATAGGTAATATTAATTTATTGTTATACATATTTATGTATTATTCTGAGGAGCGTTTCGTGCAGGTTACAAGAAACGCTTTAATTTGCGACTTAACTGTAACAAATGTAAGGATGAGCTGTGTGAAACGATAATAACGTTACTTACCTTCATGCTATCCTCTGGTGGTTGGGCAGAATTCCAACTAGTTACTGTGCAAATTCCAGCAGTTTAACGTTCTATGTCAAGAGCACAAATGTGTTTTAATTATTATAATAAAAATAGCAACTGCCTCTGACTCACAGCAGCGTCGTTCTTATCATTGCAAACACTCATGAATACAACTAGTTTTATGTTGCTTTTTTCTTAACTAATTATTTAGTTTAAATGCCAAAACTCAGTTCCTGTAGAACCAGTTTGTCAATAAGAAAATCAATCATTGGTGCGTATACTGTGACGTAGTTATTTAATTACGGAAGCATACACTATTCGTCTTTCTTTTGTGATGAATGAAAGACAAAAACCTTCATATAATACATAGAGCAAATTATTCAATGTCTGCATTCTACCAATCTTAATGTATTGAAGCCAGGCATGGGCCATAACAAAAAACACAAGCAAAAGATGGGACGATTATAATCAGGCAGGTTGCAGGCATAACATGGAGTTGAGTACCCAGTGAGAGATCACAATGGAGTAGGTTGGAGGAGGCCTATGCCAGCCAACTGGCAAACGGACTTACAGAAAGTAAAGAAGCACCAAATACGCGAGTAATTTTAATTGTGTAAAATATAAATAAAGGGTGTAAAAGGACTCTCCCATTCAGTGCCCAGAACCCAGCATATGAGTCGGAACAAAAATTGGTTCGTTCGCACAACCCGTATCCGTAGCTATGGACTCGCTAGTCGGGTTCTGGGCATGAATACAAGTCATCTATAGTTAATTATAACGACGACTCGGATACGGGTTTTGCGCACGGGAACGAAATTCACGAAGTTTTTGTGAAGTACTGGGCAGTGAATGGGTTAACAAAGCCCAAAGGCAATTGTTCTCCCCGTCATTGCGATAATTTTTTTGTTCTAGACCATAACTGGGAACCTTCTAGTTACGGAGATATTGGGGGTCAAAGTTCCAACGTTTTCACAAGTTTTTTTTTAATTACGTGTTTTTAAAGTATTTTTTTCACTTAAGACACCTTCACGACCTCCGTACTATTCAATCCATCCATCAGCACAATGTTTTGAATGCGTTACATTGAGTCCTACCGTAAAACGTTATTTTTCACCCCAAAAAAAAAGTCGTTTCCCAGCCATAATTTTTGCGTAAAGCTACTTAGTTTGATGTACATAATGCTTGGTTAACGGCTTCGTGAAGAGTCTGTTTACACCCCGTATTACCAGTGCAGATGACTATATAATTGTGTATCTGTTGTCCGAATAAAAAGGCTTTATTATTGTTACGTCGGTTACTTTACGAGAACATTCTAGATTACACGCGAGTCTCGAATGATCTACTATTGGACTGTCTAAGACGACTCGAGTCTAGAATGTTCTAGTATAGAAATTACTAGAAGATTCGAGAGAGTTGTGGAACCTTCTCGAAGGACAGTATTCACTATGGAACTGTCTAGAACATTCGAGAAAGGTGTCGAAGTTTCTCGAAGGATGACGTTCCATTGTGCTACTGTGAGAAGGTTCGAGAAGGATCGGTTGACCTATAAATAGCCGTCATGTTTGCGGGAGCAGGCAGTCTGATTTTGGCTACACAACGAAGCGAATCGAAGTGATTGAGAAGTGCGATATTTAAGTGACTAGTGATCGATAGTGTAATTGTAATTAAGTTTAAAGTGTTTTGTGTTAATTAAAGTTATTTGTTAATTAATCGGTGGTAATTAATTTATCCCATACCCAGCTCGTAACAAATTGGTGTCAGAAGTGAGGGATAAGTTATGCCGATTCTACCAAAGGACGACACGGACGGTATCCGTACCAGGAGTCAGCGACAGCAGGACATGGACCAAAGGCGGTTTGGTGATTCTCCGACACAGACACCGGGTGGTGTCCAGCCTACGTCAGAGCCAGTCGCTGGTCCATCTGGGGTTCCTCCAGCATCCGTGGCGCCAGATTTGTCTGCTTTAATGATGATGCTGCAGGAGCAGAATCGTCAGTTGCAGGAGCAGTTTCAACGTGATAAGGAGGAGCAGGCTCGCCGCCAAGAGGAGCAGGCTCGCCGTCAAGAGGAGCAGGCTCGCCGTCAAGAGGAGCAGGCTCGCCGGTTAGAAGAACAGTTGAGACAGGATAAAGAGGAGCAGGTCCGCCGCCAAGAAGAGCAGATGCTCCTCATAAAGGATCTTCACGCCACATTTGGCAAAGACCTCAAGGTGATGAAGGAGCAGGTTCACCAGCATGAAAATCGTATCTGCGAAGCCGAAGTTCAGATTGCTGATGTGAAGAAGGCTTTAGGTGAACTTAAAGCTGGAGACGGAATTGTGGCTTCAGTGGTTGCTGCACCTTCAGCACGTGGTTTCAAGGTGCCGCCATTCGACGGAACATCTTCGTGGTCGGCCTATAAAATCCAATTTGAGGCTGTTATGAAGGCGAATGGGTGGACCAAAGCGCAAGCTATGACCGCGCTCACCTTGGGCCTCCGAGACCAGGCCCTCACCATTCTTGAGGCGCTCGGCAAGGATGTAACCTACGAGCAACTGCTGGAGGCGTTAGAGTCCAGATACGGCGACGCGCACCTGGAGCACGTGTTCCGTGCTAAGTTGAAGGATCGTGTTCAACGTAGTACCGAAAACCTACAGCAGTGGGCCCTGGAAGTGGAAAAGCTGGTTCGGAAAGCATACCAGTCTGCCCCTGCACTTATCGATGGAAATCTGGTGCAGGCGTTCGTGGATGGAATACGGGACCTAGAAGTTAGAGCCGCTGTGAGACTTGGGCATCATGAGACACTGAAAGCTGCCTTGGCCCATGCCTTAGAAGTAGAGGCAGTGAGGCAAGACCACCGAACGCACCGCGTCAGGGAGGTTGTAGCATCACCTGTACGTGACCGCTCGCATGGCTACAGCCCTAGATGCTACACTTGTGGAGAAAGGGGTCATCTTCGGTCAAGCTGTCCTAAGCGCATCACACCGAGAGAAGATCAGCAGGGAAGGGTGGCTGAAGTGACTGCCCAGCCACAGCAGGGAAACGATTAAATGCCAGGACTGAGGGGCGGGTGCTGGCTGGTATTGAAAGAGCCCCGAGGATCTTGATCTCGCAAGCACATGACGGGAACAGCCTGACCATCAAAGGCGAAGTCAACGGAACACCATGCAAACTGACGTTGGATACTGGAGCTTCTCACACGGTCGTCAGTTCTCACCTAGCAAGTCAGTTTCTTGGGGACTACTTCAATAACCACGACCGTATACAGTTACTAACAGCGACCGGTCAGCACATAATCGTCCGAGGCAAGAAAGAGGTGGAGTTAAAATTAGGTGACAGAATTTACCAGCACTATGTCATCGTGGCCGACATAGTGGACGATTGCATCTTGGGCTTGGACTTCATGCGGAAACATCGTTGTGAGATCGACGTTGATCAAGGAGTATTGAAGTGTGGTTCAGAGGAAGTCTTCATGGAAGGTGCACCATCAGGGAAAGTGTACTGCTTGAAGGAGATTGTTCTTCCTCGTAGATCAGAAACGATCGTGCCAATTAGTTTACCACAGAATTCTGGACGCAAAGATCGAAGTGTTCTGATAGAAAGGGTGACCAATGACTTTCCATGGAAAATGGCACGTACTCTGGTAAAGGCCACCAACGTCTCAGCAGTACGCATACTGAATCCAAGTGACAAGGAGCAAGTGATTAAGAAGGGCACGCTGATCGGCACTTGCGAGGAAGTAGCTTGGATGCGTCAATTGCAAGATCTGCCTACCGGTAATAAAATTCGTAGTGCAAATTTTGACGTGTCTACGCTTTTGGAAAACTGTGACTTAACTCAACGAGAAATGGACAAGGCTATGAAGATGTTACTTCAGTACGCCGGCATTTTCTCTACAAATGATGCTGACATAGGGAGAACTGGACTCGTTCAGCACAAGATTAATACAGGTAACGAGTTACCAATCCGTCAGCGACCAAGAAGACTGCCAGTTTCACGGGAAAAAGAGGTGGACACCATGATTGAGGGAATGGTAAAGGACGGTGTTATAGAGCCTTCATCCAGTCCGTGGTGTTCTCCTGTGGTCCTGGTAAAGAAAAAGGACGGCAGCATGCGCTTTTGTGTGGACTATCGACGACTGAACGACGTCACGAAAAAGGACAGCTACCCACTGCCTAGGATCGATGACACGCTGGATACGCTGACTGGAATGAAATGGTTTACCACGTTGGACCTGAAAAGTGGCTACTGGCAAGTGGAAATAGACCCCGAGGACAAGGAGAAAACTGCATTCTCTACAGGAAAGGGGTTGTGGCAGTTTAAAGTTATGGCGTTCGGATTGTGCAATGCTCCCGCTACGTTTGAAAGGTTGATGGAGCAAGTACTTGCCGGATTGATTGGAGACGCATGTCTTGTCTATCTAGACGACATAATCATCGTGGGCCGTACATTTGAAGATCACCTTAAAAACCTCAACCGAGTGCTGTCGAAAATCCAAACAGCAAATCTTAAGTTAAGTCCGAAAAAGTGCTCGTTTTTCAGACGACAAGTAAACTTTTTAGGACACATAGTTTCGGGGGAAGGTGTTCAAACAGACCCAGAGAAAGTAGTCGCCGTCAAGGATTGGCCAGTTCCGAAAGACAAGACACAGGTCAGAGCATTTTTGGGTTTGTGCTCCTACTATCGAAGGTTTGTCAAGAATTTTGCTGACATTGCAAAACCCCTACACAGACTCACTGAGGAAAAGCGGCAATTCTGTTGGGACGAGAACTGCGACATCGCATTTCAGGAGTTAAAGAAGCGTCTGTGCAACACTCCTATTTTGGGATATCGTGACACAGAAAATGACTTCGTAGTTGACACAGATGCGAGTAATACTGGAATTGGGGGCGTGCTGTCTCAACGGAAAGGAGACCGGGAGGTTGTCATAGCTTACTTCAGCAAGTCTTTATCCAAACCGGAAAGAAATTACTGCGTTACGAGACGGGAGTTACTCGCCGTAGTAAAGACATTGCAGCACTTTAGTAAATATTTGCTGGGACGGAAATTCCAGTTACGAACTGACCATGCTGCATTGAAGTGGCTATTACAGTTCAAGAATCCAGAGGGGCAAGTGGCAAGATGGATTGAACTGTTACAAGAGTATGACTTCGTAACTGAACATCGCAGTGGAAGAACTCACGGTAACGCTGACGCCTTGTCAAGAAGACCTTGTCCTGAAGACTGTAAGCATTGTGCCAGGCAAGAGACGAAAGAAGTAGTGCCCGTGAGGATGCTTAGAACGGATCTCAGCGATGAATGGAAGGAAACCCTACAGCAGGCTCAGCAAAATGACACGGACATCAAACCGATCTTCGAGTGGATGAAAGCTGGTGCTCCTAAGCCCAAGTGGAGTGATGTGGCAGCGATGAGTTCCATCACGAAGAGTTATTGGGCACAATGGAACAGCTTGGTGATCCAGGATGGAGTCTTGTGCCGTAAATGGGAAAACGCTCGAGGAGACAGCTATCATTTCCAAATGGTTGTCCCTAAAGCCAAGGTACCGGATGTTTTACGGCTCTACCATGATGGATGTTCAGGAGGACATATGGGGGTAAAAAGGACTCTTTTGAAGATCCGAGAGCGATTTTACTGGATCCACTGTCGAGATGATGTGGAGGACTGGTGTCGCAAATGTACGAGTTGTGCGGCTGTGAAAGGACCCCAAACACGCAGCAGAGGTGCTTTAAAAGTGTACAACGTTGGGGCCCCCTGGGAACGGATAGCATTAGACGTTGCGGGTCCATTTCCAGAAAGTGAAAGCGGGAACAAGTACTTCATGGTTGTCATGGATTACTTCACAAAGTGGCCAGAAGTCTTCGCCATTCCTAACCAAGAAGCTACAACTGTCGCTGATAAATTGGTTCAGGAGGTCTTCTGTCGTTTTGGTGTACCCTTAGAAATACACAGCGATCAGGGAAGGAATTTTGAATCGCAAGTATTTCAGGAGACTTGTCGATTGATGGGTACTCACAAAACCAGAACCACTTCTTATCATCCACAATCTGATGGAATGGTGGAACGATTCAACCAAACGTTGGAGAGATATCTCGCAAAAGTCGTGGAAAGCAGGCAAAGGGATTGGGACAAGCACATACAGCCGTTTCTTCTGTCCTACCGTAGTGCAGTTCACGAAAGTACGACTGTGACACCAGCCTTCGCGAACTTTGGAAGGGAATTACGGTTGCCTGCAGATTTAATCACTGGGACTTCCCCTGATGCTCCACGCAGTGTAACAGATTATGCGAATGACTTGCGTAACAAGTTGAATGATGTTTATGAGCATATCAGACAATCCGGCCAACAGATGTCTGAGAAGATGAAGACCCGTTATGACCGGAAGGCAAACAGTAGGGGTTTCGAGGTGAATTCAATGGTGTGGTTGCATAACCCAGTGCGGAGCAAGGGGAAGTCTCCGAAGTTGCAAGGAAAATGGGATGGACCATACAGAGTCGTGACTAGGATCAACGATGTCACCTACCGAATACAGAAGGGTCCACGAGGTGCGCCTAAGATTGTCCATGTAGACCGATTGGCGCGATACTACGGGGCTAACGATGCTCGGGACGAGCATGTCTAAGGAGGGGGCAGTGTTACGTCGGTTACTTTACGAGAACATTCTAGATTACACGCGAGTCTCGAATGATCTACTATTGGACTGTCTAAGACGACTCGAGTCTAGAATGTTCTAGTATAGAAATTACTAGAAGATTCGAGAGAGTTGTGGAACCTTCTCGAAGGACAGTATTCACTATGGAACTGTCTAGAACATTCGAGAAAGGTGTCGAAGTTTCTCGAAGGATGACGTTCCATTGTGCTACTGTGAGAAGGTTCGAGAAGGATCGGTTGACCTATAAATAGCCGTCATGTTTGCGGGAGCAGGCAGTCTGATTTTGGCTACACAACGAAGCGAATCGAAGTGATTGAGAAGTGCGATATTTAAGTGACTAGTGATCGATAGTGTAATTGTAATTAAGTTTAAAGTGTTTTGTGTTAATTAAAGTTATTTGTTAATTAATCGGTGGTAATTAATTTATCCCATACCCAGCTCGTAACATTATTATTATATTACAGTATTCGAATAGGCTGTTAGGACGGTAAATAACTTTTAGAATGATTGTTTTAGTTGTTGATCCGAAATCAAAACAAACCACTGACATTTATATTTGCCGCTCGACACTATAGAGATTTGTTTTTGTTATTAAAAAGTTGTACATAGTACATAGAACTACGAACGAGAAAAGTCTCCAGAAACACTATCGACCTGTTTACTATTAAAATGAACGAACGCAAAACTTTGCAAATTTAATCTTGTGAGACTCACTGTCTTTAAAAATATACACTTCTTAAATATTTTAGTTGCAACTTATGCGCTGGAGTTCACTTCCATACTAAAGAATATTCTACGCTAGTAATTCAAAAATAATACCACATGTGACATGACAGAATGAATTAACTTCTTTATTGTTAATTTTAATGTTCATTCTCAATACATTTTCCTCGTCTCGACTAAAGTTATGTGCCTATTGTTATCAGTTCAACATACCTATGTACTATCGATGCTAGATCTTTGGAAATGAGATAAAATGTTCGGTTGTGAGAAATGCACTTATCTATCATGTGTTTGGCTAGAACAATGTAGCTATTACATGGTAGTGTCTTTATGATGAATTGTTCATTTTAACGCGTAGTTGCAAAGAAATTCGCCCGCGTTCTCGCATACGCGAATGCCTTCATTATAATACACTAGCATTTCGCCCGCGAAAGAATTTTTAGAATTGGATAATTAGTTCCGGAGATTACCCCCTATAAAATGCACGTGACAAAAGTTATTTTATCCTACGTTCGTCCTTACAATCCTCCAATGGCAGCTGTTTATTTCCCGGACACTCCGGAATTCCGTTCGAATAGCTATATAATATACTAGCTGCGCCCCGCGGTTTCACCCGCGTGGTGATGGAAAATTGTGATAATGATAGAAAGTAACGGGTGTCTCAGTAAGAGTGCACTTTTTCATTTTAAAATAAAAACAAGTATTTTATGACAGAGTTGTGATATTTGTATTGTATTGTAAAGAAGACATGTTCCGATTAAGTATGGAATAAAATATCCGGCAAATGACCCCCACCGCTCCGATGACAGGCCATTACTCTTTTCATGAAATGAATTTCCTTGACTTTTGCACAGAGATGTGGCTGTATCTCACCGATGACGCGTCGGATTTCCGATTTGAGCTCAGGAATTGTTTCGGGTTTATTCGCATAAACCCGAGATTTCACAAAACCCCAAAGAAAAAAATCGCACAGCGTTAAATCGCACGATCTTGGTGGCCAATTGACATCAGAATTTCGTGAGATAATGTGTTCTGGAAATCGTTGCCGCAATAAGTCGATTTTTTCATGCGCGGTGTGGCAGGTTGCGCCGTCCTGCTGCGGCCAAAATTGCAGTGACTGTGAACGGCATTCATTACAGGAATATGATAACGGACTTCTTGTGGCCTCAACCGGACGGCATGAATCTGGACAACATGTGGTTTCAGCAGGACGGCCAAAAACCCCTGTCAATAACACTACCACACCACCCATCAACTTTCGATAGCTTTGAATGTCTTGTAGACAGCGATCAAGCGCCTCGATGGCGCGTTTGTGCGACATTGTGCACTCGTCCAACACGGTCATCTTACATTGTTGCAACAGGGCGCCGCGGGCATTGTTCTTACTGATGTTGCACGTTGGGGTTTCGTCTGCCCTCCCGCGGAAGGATATATGTATATATATAAGGATCAATTTGTTACTACCAAATGTGCGTTACAAATAAAATATTAATTTTTATTGTATTTATGGTTCAGAATTTTGGCGATAATGGCTTACACATAAAAGATAGATATATGCCGTCGCGGGCTTTTTTGTAGGACTATTTAAGATAAACATTTCCATTATACATTATATACGTGTAACTCTAACGGTTTTTGCAGCGCACGCCAAAATAGCTCGCAGATGGCAGATTTTTTTCCTACTTACTTGACACTTATCGTTATAATTTGGATAATTCACACTATATCTTTATAAATTATAGCCTATGTGTTATTCTGATGTATAAGCTATATTATTGTAAAGTCTCATCAAAATCTATTCAGTAGTTTTTTCACAAGCCGCTCTGTCATAAGCTAATGGCGTCATTGTAGTATGTGGGGTTATTTAACACTCTGACATAAGCTATTTTATCCCGTGTTATTGACCGTCCAATTATTCAGCCGCTTATTCCCCGGTTACTCCAGAATTCCGTTTGGATAGCTCTTACCACTGCATCCAATCATTACCAACCCTCACCAACTGTTAAACGTGTAAAATTCTCGGAGTTTGGAGCTCTTACTCATGAATCTAAAACGTTGCTAGAAAATCTTAATTAGTACAATTACGTACTAAAGATATATTAGCCATATCAAAGCAACAGCTCGTAACCTACAATCGCCTCTACAGAATCGGAAATTGGTCGCAGTAACCGAAATTGGAATAAAATATAATCCATACTAACACAATGAACACAACCTAATGAACGCGAAAGGAACTCGGTTGGTCTATTGCCATTTCACACCTTAATGGATTTCGATTTAATATGGAAATACTGGTAAATCATGACCTGGGTAAGAAACGAAGGTCATAAAATATTTTTTATAACCAATTCACGTTTCTGTGACATAATTTACGACCTTAACACTTGCGATTCCGCGGGCAAAAGCTATACAGGGGAAAGCGGACTTTTCACGAAGCCGTCAACCAAGCATTATGTACATCAAACTAAATAACTTTACGCAAAAATTATTGCTGGGAAACGACTTTTTTTGGGGTGACCAATAACGTTTTACGGTAGGACTCAATGTAACGCATTCAAAACTGTGCTAATGGATGGTATGAATAATACGGGGGTCGTGGGGACGACCGGGAATAAACCATCGCAATGACGGGGAAAACAAGTGCCTTCCGGCTTCGTTAAGAGTCTTTTTACACCCTTTATAGTTATTATTACAAGAATAAGTTATTGTCAACAGAATGGTGAATGGCAAAGTTCGGGGCGCGGGTCGAGCGTGGCGGGCACGGCGCGAAGAAAACAAAGCTTCCCTGCACGAGCACAGCCCCTCATGGCCGTAGACCCGCCAGCTACCAACACGCATTGGCCGCAAACTGCGTCCGAGAATGTAAGTTATTGAACTTTTTGATGATCACAAATAGGAAGACATTACCTAACTTACGTACACGTTATACCTGAATAAAAGCGCACTGTTGGGTGTCGCTTACTGTTACTGAAAATGGACATAAAAGTATACTTTACAATTTTCGTTTGTGGTTATCGTCAACTGCTTTGTTATTCTCTCACTCATAAATCTGTTGACCTGACAGTATTGGGTCTCTAATTTGAATATGTTACATTGCAACATGATAACGTTAAGTAACTTCTCTTGATCCGTTGTAGCACACTATCACTAGCAAACTTTGCTCCACAATAAGTACCTTCGATGTGAATGCACTTTAAAAGCGCGAGGCAACTAGTTGTGGATGTGTTTTATGGATTGCTAGCGACCCGCACCGGCTTCGCACGTATGCAATGTAGATTATAAACCTTACTCTTGAATTACTCTATCTATTGTTGAAAACTGCATTAAAATCCGTTGCGTAGTTTTGAATAAGTATAAAAGAAGATAAGCGTACAAACAGCGGGAGCGACTTTGTATAATAACTGTCTAAAGAAGATATCTCACGCTTCAAAACTCTTTTATATAGCAGGAACCACCAGAAGCGTCATCAACGCCAGGCGGCGCGGGGTCCGCCCGCTCGGGGCCCCGCGTCGAGCTATCCTGTAGCAACTGTGGCACGCACACCACGACAATATGGCGGCGCGACGCCCGCGGCGAGATGGTGTGCAACGCGTGCGGACTGTACTTCAAGCTGCACGGAGTCCCCCGACCTACGGCTATGCGACGCGACACTATACACACGCGTCGTCGCAGACCGCGCCATGATGGGAAGCACACTAAGAGCAGTGAGTAAAGAGCACAATTGTGACGTGATTACTCAATTCTTCTATTTATCCTTCCATCGCATCTCGTCACTTGAACACGCGACGAGCTCGTAGTCGCGCAACCGATTATTTTCGTTAGGACGAGACATTCTTCCCACGTGTGAAGGGGAGATTGGAGACTTTGCGTATAATATTTTATTCCTTAAGAAAACTTACAGCTAGGATACAGATAGTTGACAGTTAGTGAAAGATGGCCAATTAAAAGTTTTCACACAGTATTTTTTTCAGTTTGGGAATATGTTGTGTATTTCATGACTTTTCGTCATTAGTAGGTCCAGCAAATTGCGTTCGGAAGACGATAGTGGGGTTGGCTTCCAGTCTAAATGAATGCAGCTGATTACTAGTATTCACAGTGAAACTATTACCTAACTGACCTCCACGACACTGACACAATACTCTTCAGGCTGGTTGTCAGACGTTCGGGCTTCTGATCAACTGTAACTAAAACATTTTTGAATTACAGCCGGGATCACGAGTTTTCCATGCATTCCGAATCACGGTCGGGATAGTAGGAAGAAGAAGCAAGTCTCAAAGGGAGTTTTAAAGCATGGTATTGTCGTTCCAGAATCTCGGCGTAGCGCTGGCGGGTGCGCGGGCGGAGGCGGGGGCGCGGGCGGGGGCGGGGGCGGCGCCGGCAGCGGCGGGGAGGGCGCGGAGGGCGCGGAGGAGGCCGTGCTGGCGGCCCTGCGGCGCCAGCTCCAGCCGCACCTCCTCGCGGCGCTGCACGCGCACAACACGCGCACTGTGCGGCCGCACCGCGATCAGGTACCCTATGTTATTACGACTAGTTCATGAGCATCATCATTTGCAGCGTGCCAACGTAGAAGAACGGATATAAACTATTTTCTACCGATAGGAGAAAAAATCATTTATTAAAATTAGACTGAGATTCAGCACTTTCAGATTGTCAAAATTACAAACGACTGTCCCTTAAAATGTCTCTTTACCACTTCCCAATGTTGATTCTATTTGCAGAAATAACACAAAATATTTCGCATAATGTTATGGATTTCCGCAAAGTAACGCCAGATTCCATAACTGATCGCAGGTGGGACTCAACGCCCCTGAGTACGACGAGGCGCCGCTGAACTTGGTAGCCAGCCACGTGGCCGCCGCCGAAGAATCGCACTGACTGCGTCTGTGATAGCCACGCTACTCTCGCCACCACACGACGACTCCGCGTATCACACCACAACATATTACTAGGGATCGGATAAACTGATGTATATTACTTAAAGTACCTATTTCCTTTTCCAGCAATGGATAAAAAAGTATGGAAACGCAGCATTTAAACGCGATCGCTATATTTCATCAACAGTATTCATAAATAATTATATTGAAAAGCAGACAAGAAAGTTGTGAAAAAAAAAACTATTGGAATTGAAATTTTGCTACTGCTTAATCAAATAGGTCAAAATGGCAAATATGACATGGCGCACTCCATACTAGTCAACACTCAAACTTTAGCTAAATATGCATCCGAATATGCGATCCCTACACATAACATTGTTTCCTAACAGAGCATTGCGTGTTTCCTGTTTCGATAGCTTCTCTTCCAACCTAGGTATAACAGAGTGCTCCCACGAATGTTTCACTAAAGACGAACTATTACGAAACACTTTTGTAAAACAGTCGCCGCAGCACTCAGTCGAAAAGCAATATAAAATTAATAGAGTTAAATATACATGCAATAACATTCTTGGTATTATATAGTACTAAATATCTATTTAGTGATAGTTCAGGCCAGTGTTTGATGACAATAGAGGGGAAACATTATATTAAAATAGTTCATTGCTTTCGTCCGGTGGTCATAGAATAATGAAATGTGAATTATTTTTATAGGAAATCATACATTTTTCATAAACGATTCTCACATAGCACTTTATTGATGGGTTTGGCTTTCCAAATATTAAACGACCGGTTGAATGTCGGAATGACAGCGCGACTAGGGGTTTTAAAATTGGGCAAAAGATTTTCGAACCCGTTAAATATTTTGGCATTATTATTTCTGGACAAAGTTTAGAATACAATCTAGACGTGTATTTAGTGTTAATCATGTCGCTGTTTCACGTAGTCGAAAATCTTCTGTCTAATATTCAAAGATCGTCTGCAAAGACGGTTTACAATGCACTTCGTTATTTGGTCGCGGGAAACAATATACATTCTATGTATTAGTGCCTATTTAATGTATAGGGAAGAAAATGGAACCACAGAGAATGTTACGCGAAAGAAGACTTTCCGTGTGTACATATTTTCTTAACATGTGATATGTATGATTGTTGGTCATGCATGTGCAAGCATCGTGCAATTTGTGATATGGCATCTCGCAATGATCTAAACATGAGATTATTGCTTGCAGCCGTATGAAAACTATTCGGGTTTGTTCGTTAAACTTCGCACAGGCGCGGATTTCGATCTGTAATTATAAATCTCAAAAAGATAATGACACTATGATATCGGGGTTTATTATAGTAAGCCTTGCCTTAGAATGCTCTCTTTGATATTATTGAAATTATATTTACGGTTACCTATTGCAGGACGCAAGTATTCTTTTAGTTATAGATCATATTGTAAATTTTATTGTTTACGTATAATAGTTATAATGCTTGAATTCAGTAAATTATAAGTCTCTAATTTATTTCCCATTTCGGTCAGTATTTACAATGTAAGTATTTTTATTTTATTTTTGTCGAGTATTTTTTTTTATTTAAGGTTACGAAATGAGAAGAAGCAATAATGACAAGCAATTATGGTTCTGGAAATATTGGAAGTCCAGAAAACATGAATACTAGGGTTGGTAAATTAAATTATAAAAGTTACTTTTGGATATATATAAGAAATAAATATTGGGTTTACCATGCTTTTTTACATTATCTGCTTAAAATTAAAAAAAAATCCTAAACTAAAGAAACTTTCGAACTTGTTCACAAATCTGTGACAAATAGTATACTAATTATCTCATTAACATTATATTTATATGATGTTGCCTTTATAGATTACTAATAAAAACCTGTAACTTTGGCATTATTAAAATAGATATATTATGTACATCATAGGTAAAAGATTTATTTTAAGAATTAATTTTCCAATCCATTTATAATATTGGGCATTTTTGGTCGTTAAGCGTTAGATCAAACCATTTAACAGAAACGTTGTGGCATTATATTGAGTTAAAATCACCTCATGATGGTCAGTGTTATGTGTATATTTATAGCAGAAAGCATTTACGTTATCTGTACCTTAAACTGGGCTGTTTTGTTATTGCTTCCATTCGACTTATTTAGCTGTGAACTCTGTCACCGTCCTTTACTTGACGTCTCTACTTAATTTAGTGTTAGTTCGTTTAATTATCGAAACCCCACGGGCCAGTAAAATACAGCAGTCTATGAGACATTGTGATAGTACTTAGCTAGACGAACCTCAGCTGTAACTTAGCTGAGACCTCTGAGCGTGTGATTCTGTTGCAGCTAACTTCAACGTTACGTCAAGCTTATCGTATTTAAAAAGCTTTAAAAATTGAGATTATTTATTCATTCTTATTGGGATCACTGTATAGTTGTCGGTGTAGTGTGTACCGTTTAGTATTGCTTACGTTTATTTCGGAGTAGCAGTCTACCTTGACAATAATGTTTCATTCGCGTTTATAATGAAACCTTAAGTGAGTAAATTCTAAAACTGTTTCGCTCTCTAAATAACCTTAGCTCTCTTTAAGATGATATTGAATTTAAACTCAAAAGATTTATCCATGATCGTTTTTGAACTTGATTTATATAGTAACTAGGGCGTGTTTATTTTGCTAAGAGATCGAATTTTATCTCGAAATATTTTTATTTAAATTAGAGCCAGAAGTAATGGTGAAAATTGAATCGTTTGATTATATTTTCGAATTTGATTGTAATTTTGAGTATACCATTTTGATTCGTTCGTTGATACGCTATGAAAGAGGAATAGGTGGTGGTTGCTTCAATGCAAGCCAGTTGTTTATGGAATACGTCGTGACTCGTGGTACAGTGTAGGGGATTCGTGTTATTATAATTAGCGTACGTATTGAAGTAATCCGCGTACATGGATCGATATGACAGTTTTAAATCTCCACTAATATTGCTGATTGCAGTAGTGATACAGTATTATTTTATTGAACTCTACTCTGTACATTTGTGTTAGGTTTATTATTTTTGTATTTTTTATAGTTTTTATCTAGATTGACTTCCGAATTTAAATTCTTATTTGTAGTTATCGGTGGTAGTGGAATGTTTGGTTAGATATTCTCACTGGAACATCGTCTCCTTGCTGCTAGAACCGACTCATTTCGTATTACTGTGTCTCACTCGATTCATACAGCAGTATACAGCTATGATAGATCTTCCAATTTGGTTATTTATTATGTTAGTTTAATTTATGGATATATCGGTATTAAGAGTTGATGAACAATGTATATCGTCGTTTAGTTACTAACAAACCGGTTGTGTTGTGTGTGCTTACGCTCTAACAAGCATGTGTTTGTGATTTTGTTTTTATTATCACGTCTGACAGCGATGCGGACAGTACCAATACTGTTGTGTATTATTATAATTTATGCTGGAATATGGACGTATTCATATCCTAGGAATTCCATTCGACATTGTATGTAACATCATTTTTCGAAGATTAAAGACTGACAAGAACTCTCATAATGTCTTCTGATTTTGTATTCTCTCTCACGTACTATTTCACTCTAGTTATTCGAAAAATTATAATGTAAAAGTATTTTTATTCATTGTGATATATTTTGTTGGAGAATGTAGATGTGTGTATCCGAAAAGCAATAACATTGTGATAAGTGGTGATGAACATTGTATGTTAAACTGAACAGTAATTTCTGAATAATATAGAATGAATATTGTCAATTAAATATGTATATGTGCTGGACGAGTGAGCTCTCAATCTGTTGTGATATACTTCTTCGAACTACTTCGGATAATGTTATGATAGCAATTAATCAATTTGAACGAAAGCAATAGACCAGGATGGTCCCGTAGCCTTATAATGTAATCAAAATTAAATATAAATAGCCGTAGTTTTAAAAATTAAGAAAATATGTTGTATTTGTATTAACCTAGATACTGCAGACTCACTCGTCCAGTAGCCAACATTTGAAACGATAAGCTCGTCTTTGATGTCTTTCAACTCGTCTAACATAAGCAGATATAAAGATTGTCTGCAAACAATTTTCTTCTTAAGACGTATTTATATATGATAATATAAAGCAATAATTTCCAATATAGAAAGCTTGAAGGACCATTTGTTATTGTTATTGTCAAATTACATAACTGTACGTATTTATAGTAGGTTTCAGCATAAATTATCCGTTTGAGATTGTTCAATATGACACGTGGCCGGAATACTCATTGTGAATTAGTTATTGTTGTATAGATGATAAATAATGTGACTTACGCAGGGATGGATACTTAAATTATTAAAGTTTTAACTGATATATTGGCTATGTAGTGAGTAGAATATTTTTTTACAAATAAATTATAGCAGCTATTGTTTTGTTTTACTTTTAAAATTATAACCTCTGTGACAAGTACTTACAAACATTGTAATACACTGCTTGGTGATCGCCTAAGAGGGAATATTATACACCTACAGGGTGTAAACAGACGCTTCAAGAAGCCGTCAACCAAGCATTATTTACATCAAACTAAGTAACTTTTTGCAAAAAAAATTGCTGGGAAGCAACTTTTTTTTGGGGTGAAATATCACGTTTTACGGTAGAACTTAACCGATTCGTTGCGGAGGGCACGTCTCCCGTGCCATCATTCTTTTTTGCATGTGGCGTTAGGCACGGGAGCCGTATCATTCTGAAATCGATGGTAACTCCTTCAAATTAACTTTTAGGCAGATCTACTCGAAACAACGGCAGCCGTGTCACGTTATTTTTGTTCAGCGCCACAGCTATAAGTTTGACAAATTGGACATCGCAACGAATCGGTTAATGTAACACATTCAAAAGTACAGGGCTTATTATTGTTACATTAAAATGTTGGAAGTGTTGGAACTTTGACCCTCAATATCTCCGTAACTACAAGGTTCCCAGATATGGTCTAGAACAAAAAAATGATCGCAATGACTGGGACAGCAAGTATCTTTTGGCTTCGTTAAGAGTTTTTTTACACCCTTTATAGCTGTTCCGAGGGACACATGGCATAGCATAATCAGACTATAATGTTCCAATCCCACTGCTGGGACACGGGCCTCTCTGTGAGCGGGGGATACTCACACCACACACTTGGGTTAGCGCTTTCAAACAAACAGACTAAAGGGTGTCAACAGACTCTTAACGAAGCCAAAAGGTACTTGTTTGTTCTCCCCGTCATTGCGATCATTTTTTTGTTCTAGACCATACCTGGGAACCTTCTAGTTACGGAGATATTGGGGGTCAAAGTTCTAACTTTTTCACAAGTCTTTTTTTAAATACATGTTTTTAATGTATTTTTTTTACTTATGACACCTTCACGACCCCCGTACTATTCAATCCATCTATCAGCACAATGTTTTGAATGCGTTACATTGAGTCCTACCGTAAAACGTGATTTTTCACCCCAAAAAAAAGTCGTTTCCCAGCCATAATTTTTGCGTAAAGTTACTTAGTTTGATGTACATAATGCTTGGTTAACGGCTTCCTGAAGAGTCTGTTTACACCCTGTATACAGGGCACAAAGTACACCGACACATACGGGTAACAGGTTGTCTGTATACAATGTAAAGATACGTTAACACACAACATCACGCCTGTAATCCCCCAAGGGTTAGACAGAAGTGTACCTAATAGTATACCCACATTTCGCCAGTTATGTTATTAAGTCCCATGTAAAAGTGGGCGAGCCTATTGCCATCAACCGGTTACAAATCCGTACTCCGTAGCTGCTATTGAGAAATCCCTAATGGAAAAACCCATTAACCGCCTGACCCGAGAATCGAACCCAGGACCTCATGCTCAGCAGTCGCGCTTGCTACCACTAGACCAACGAGGCAGGTACGTTAACATTTACCGTAAAAGGCACGTTCTTCAAAGAAAAACTAAATAATAGAAAAACGTAATTATCTTAATTATATTTATTAATTCATTAACTTTAAGTCCTAGGTAACAGTGACAACAGGTTGTTTGACCGCTTGTGTAGCGCGTCTCCGCTTGTCCCTCTTGCGATTCTGAGTGATCGCTCCTTGTCTGCCGCCTCGGCGGCGCGACGTAACCATTGTAGGGCGTGCACGTTAAGCGCTTTCGCTTCGCTCTTTATTGTATGGTTAGTGCCTAACCTGGTATCAAAGTTTTTATGCCGCCCTGACTTGGCTTTACATGTCGCAAAGAAATATCTCTCAAGCATTCTGGTTTCTTCACGATGTTTTCCTTCACCGAAACAAGTGATAATTATACAATACACACATCATCATCATCTTCCTGCCCTTATCCCATTCTATTTGGGGTCGGCGCAACATGTTTTCTTCTTCCATTCTCCCCTGTCAGACGTCACGGCTTCGTTGACTCCTTTCTCTTTCATATCAGTCTTCACACAATCCATCCATCTTTTCTTTGGCCTGCCTCTCCCTCTCCATCCATCAACATTCATGTTCATCGCTCTTTTAGTCACATACGTTTCATCCCTCCTCATTACATGTCCATACCAAGATAAACGACTTCCTTTCAATTTTTCTGTAACAGGCGCCACTTTCAAACTTCCTCTAATATACTCCGGCAAGAGTTATGGGCACAGAACTGGAGAGACCGCCGAAATCGCAGAAGAAGTATTCGGTTTTCGTTCTACTTATTTTCAGGCCAACGTTCGCCAGTCTTTGCCACCACACCTCCAATCTGCTCTGGACCTCTAAGCCGCTCTCGGCAACCAACACAATGTCATCGGCAAACAGCATGCACCAGGGAGCCTCTTCCTGGATGTCCGACGTAAGTGCGTCCATTATCATCAGGAAGAGGTAAGGGCTTAGAGCCGTAAGTCATTTGATGATGTCCCATCCGTAAAAAAAAGGACATGATATCTAAAATTACATTTATTATTAATTCTTATACAACAAATCCTAAGTAACAGTAACAATAGGTCGTTTGACCGCCTGTCTAGCGCGTCTTCGCTTGTCCCTCTTGCGGTTTTCTGTGAACGCTTCCCTGAACAATTGTTCGCTGTCGGCTGCATCGGCGTCGCGACGTAACCATTGTAGGGCGTGCACGTTGTAGCCAACCATATCCTGGGAAATACATAATGTTAGGTGAGTATGGTAAATTGGGCATTTAAATCCTGGAGGATGTTCTATGAGATGATGAAACAATATGTTTTATAAGTGACTGAAACAAATGCCGAAACAACCATCACAGGTTTTCACAATCACAAGTAATGACCGACCTTGGGGTTTGCAACCATAAGTAAACTAACTGTCTTAGAATAACTAATCATCAGATGAATTAAATAATCAAGTCTTATTTGATTCGAAAACCCTTATGGCGGTAGAATGAAGACGTTCATCATTCCGAATCCCTCCACATAGATATTTCTCATGGGTAATTTAAAAAAAGCAGCATGTAGCTGTAAATGCTGTGCAATGCAGCTGTTCCATACATTTTACCGTGGTGAATTGGTGATATTGCACTTTTGTAGGAAACAGCACATTATTTTTCCAAAAAACTTATCAAAACTCACTCGTAACTCATTGAGCCGCATACTCGCTTTAGCCTGTATCTGTATCATGTGCTTCAACAGCGCCTGGTTCGCCACCAGCGGCGCGTGGTGGAGCTTCAGCAGGAACACCGCCAGCCGGCAGAACAGCTCCGTGTTGTCGCCGCGGTCGAGGAGCTTGGGCAGCATCTTTACTATGTCGCCCGCTACGCTGAACGGGATGAGCAGGAGAGCTTCTTCTAGGTCACTGGAGAAGAGGAAGGTAATGTTTGTGCTGAAGTCAAAGTTACAAAATCGAAGTTCGCGCTTTCGATGCTAGTGACGAAACTATATCAAACTCCAAATACTACTAAATTCAAAATTTAAAGAAGAACTGTCCGACAATTGAAGTTGATTTTCGCTGATTGTTAAATATAATATCGGCCCAGTTTATAATATTATATTTATTATATCTATCCCAAATTCATAATGTTAGTGTAGGCAAAATAATCAATTATTTGTAAAATATGGAATAAATATTGTTGTTTTTGATGTTTAGTTTAAGTAGGAAGGCTGTAGATCCATATAACTGTACCTTATATGTTTTTACTTTTGCATGACTTAAGGAAGAGTGTGTTGGAACTACTTTTCCAATGTTTACATCTTATTCTGTACCCACATTTATGCAATTAAATTATTTCTGTTTTCCAAATTAATCGTTTGAAGGTTGGTAATGAGACTGCACAAGATTTAAGATCAAAACACCGAAGGACTGACCTATGGAGAAAATGGAATTGTTTCAAGTATTGGGAAGCTTATGATGGTGGGTGATACATACCTGGATCGTATTCTTTTGACAGTTTCTACTAGGAAGTTTTCGGGCGTGGTGCAGTTGTAGGCAGCCATTAGCAGTGGTGGCTGAACGAACTGACCGCGTGCCTCGACCAACTCGCGTTTGTATTCAGCGCCCACGGACAAACATTCCATTATGGAGTCCGCCTGAAAGATAACAATGATAAATGCGCGTCAAGTGACCTTGATGTACGAAAATATAAGGTAAAAGGTTTAAATTACACAATTTCATAAAGCGTAAAATCGTACTTACAGCTTTTTCTGCTCCGATCGTTTTCTTTGTTGGCATAGTAAGACCGGGCAATCCTGGGACTGGAGCCTGTGAGTAAAATCAAAACGAATTAGGCATCTATATCTATACAAAAATATATAAAAATGTACATATAAAAATGAATCGCCGAAATGTATGTAAGCGCATAACTTCCGAACGATTGCACCAAATTGGATGATTCTTTTTTTTATGTGTTGTTGAAGATAACTTAGGTAGGTAGTAAGTCAATTCGAATTCAATATTCATAGTTGACAGGATAACGTCTGTCGGGTCAGCTAGTTCTTAAATAAAATCTAAGTTGTGCATGCATCAAATACTTGCGCGGTACATGTTAGGACATAAGTAAGGGAACAGAACATTGCATTACGGACTTGCTACTTAACCTGCACATGGCATTTAAATCTTTTCACAACAATATAAGCTACGCTTAAACACTTTATAATTGATTTTTTCAGGAAGGCCTTGTGCGTAGTTGTGTTGTTTCTGCCTCCCCCTATCGGGAAAGGGTGTGAGTATATGTATGCATGTCGACACAAGTATACGTACATGTTCCTCCCCAGTGGCGAGCCCCTCCTCCAGCTCGTCGGCGTCGCCCAGCACGAGCGGCTCGTCCGAGCGCGCGAGCAGGCGCAGCGCGCGGTCGGCGCCGCACGAGGCCGCGTGCAGCCCGCCCGCTCCTACGGCGAGGTTCCAACACGAGCCAGCGTGGCCCTGGTTACATGGAATTGATGATGTTAGTTATAACCCCTAAAATGTGAATAAAAGAGACGCAACTACTCTGCGTCCTTAGTTGCCACACTAAAAAACAACAAACAGTGCTAATGTTGAAAAATTATCAAACTTGCGAGCCCATTGCGGATTCATTCTTAAAAAAAAAAAGACGGGTTGCACTCCAGGAGTGCCGGCAGAAGTGAAAACTTGATTATTAATTAACGTTGAGCATGTTTGATATTTTGGAATGGTTAGGGAATAATTTTGCAACAATTGCTTTATCAGTATAAAAGTACTATCATTTATGTGGTAGAATACAATATTCATTTATTGCGCTATCGTACACAAACATGACAATTTATATTACATTAAAAATTTAACACTTTAAAACTATTACAATTATTTTACATTAAAAAGTTTATCTCTCCGAAAAATCAACTTTCATCCATAATTTCAACGACTTTTTCAACATCATCATTACCAGAACTATCATCGCCAATCTCTAAAACTGATACGATAGGTTTATGGTAACTGAAGTAAGAAACGAACAGTTTTGAATCAATAAAATTAATAAAATGAATATAATTATATAAACAATAATTTAATATTGTAATTGTATATACATTGATGAAATTTTCGCCAAATTGATTCACCAGTAATTTTAATGCTTAAAATAAAATAAATAAATAATAAATTATTTTGTTGGGATAGCTGTCTACTCTCCATCCGTCTTACGCTTTTTCGATCAGGTCACGTGTCCTGACGCGAGTTTAAGATTTTATACCCATTACAGAAAAAGTGCTCAACGCCGCTAAAGAAGTTTCTACTCTCCATCCGTCTTACGCTTTTTCGATCAGGTCACGTGTCCTGACGCGAGTTTAAGATTTTATACCCATACAGAAAAAGTGCTCAACGCCGCTAAAGAAGTTTTCACTTCAAAAACAACAACACATTGCGAGGATCGCGACACTATTCTGACGTAACTATGGATCTGGAATTCATCCCGGTTTATAATTTCAACATTTCTAAGTGACCTTTTTAGTTAACCACATAATTAATACTCAATTGGCTCGCCCCCTATTACATGGGACTTGAAACATAACTGGCGAAATGTGGGTGTTCTATTAAGTACACCACTACCTAACCCTTCGGAGATTACAAGCGTGATGTTATGTATAAAGATCTAAAAGCGTACAAAAAAAAAAGTGTGTGTGTACTTATTACGCACGTAAGAAGTTATATTTCTTTGGCGTATAAAACAAAAATGTTGTCTAACTAACTTCAGGGTGTATGTTGACTAGCTAACTTCAGGGTGTAAGTTTTTCGTGACGGTGTACGCGCGCATCGTAAAAATTTACTCTCATCATTTTTCCCTAACGCGCCAAAAGAAGTATAACTTCAAAAACATAAATGAAATACCACAGAACATTTTCGTATAGGTAAATACTCACATGAAGCGTAATAATGTTATCATAACTATCAGCGTCCCATTGCTTAACCTTCCCATCCTTCGAAGCGGTAAAGAAGTAATGCGTCGAGGGCACAAACTGTAGAGCCGTCACGGAGTCATTGTGCGCAAAGATGGACTTGTGGCAGTCTCCGAAGTCCATGCCCCAGATCTTCACGTTGCGGTCGGCGGAGCCGGTGGCGATGATGTTGGAGTCGTAGCTGATGTCCAGGCAGAGAACTGGCAGCTTGTGACCGTAGAGGGATAGGTAGAACTGTAGGGGAAGATTTTGGTATGGGGTTTACCTTGCTAGCAATGAAAATTTAGACTTTCATCATTATACCTAGCCTTTTCCCAATTTTTTTGAGATTGATTTCTGATCCAACCGTACACAGCCGCATACCAGTTTTTCATATAGCGAATGCTGATTTAACCTCCGTAACCCAACCACTGGTAAGACTGGTTGTCAGATAGCCAAATTGACACTCCTATTTACACCTTTTTAACATCAAGCGGTCCACAGCTATAGCAATATTGTATAACAGTAGCAAAGGGTCAATTTTTGTAAGAGGTAAGCCGCAGTACATATCTTTAAAGTGATTATAATATTTGTCTATAGAGTACTGACTGTGCTATTTTTCAAAGGGAAGCCGGTAGGAATCGAGTTATATGAAATCATCGCCACTGGACCTTATCCCATTCAGTGCCCAGAACCCAGCATATGAGTCGGAACAAAAAATCGTTCGTTCGCACAACCCGTATCTGTAGCTATGGACTCGCTAGTCGGGTTCTGGGCATGAATACAAATCATCTACAGTTAATTATAACGACGACTCGGATACGGGTTGTGGGCACGGGAACGAAATTCACGAAGTTTTTGTGAAGTACTGGGCAGTGAATGGGTTATAGTTAACACAATGAGGTTAAAAATTAATGTAACACCTACCTTAAAAGTATCAAGGAAGAATATCTTGACGGTAGAATCCAAGAGGGCTACAGCAATAAACTTGTTGTTTGGACTTATTTTAACTGCACACACTGATTCGTCTAGTTCCAACGTCCTTGTATGCAAGAGTGAGAGGACCTGAAACATAATACATAAAATGTTCATCAAGCATTAAGCAGATAGAGGGTGTAAACAGACTCTTAACGAAGCCGAAAGGCACTTGGTCTGCCGGTCATTGCGATATTTTTTTTGTTCTAGACCATACCTGGGAACCTTCTAGTTACGGAGATATTGGGGTTCAAAATTCTAACTTTCTCACAAGTTTTTTTAAAATACATATTATTTATGTAAGTTTTTTACTTTAAACATCTCTAGGACCCCCTTACTATTCAATCCATCCATCATCACAATGTTTTGAGTGCGTTACATTGAGTCCTTCTGTAAAACGTGATGTTTCAGCCCATAAAAAAAAATCGTTTCCCAGCACTAAGGGGGCGTCCATAAATTACGTGAGGCGTTTAGGGGGGGGAGGGGGTCAAGACGAATCTCACCCAATCTCACGAGGGAGCGAGGGGGGGTCATATCACGTAATTTTTTTCCTGCAAGAAACAGTGTAAAATTTACATTAAGTAAACATGTTTCATTACGTCATTCATAAATTGACAATGAAAATAATTAAACATACTTAAGTTTTTAAATGGATTCAACGCAATCATTTTGATAAATCTCACGTGAGATTAGGAGGGGGTTAGCGGGTCTAGTTAAATCTCACGATATCTCACAAAGGGGGAAGGGGGTGTCAAAAAATTGCCAAAATTGCCTCACGTAATTAATGGACGCTCCCTAATTTTTGAGTAAAGTTACTTATTTTGATGTACATAATGCTTGATTGAATGCTTCGTGAAGAGTCTGTTTACAACTTGTATATTCCAGGGGTATCGAAGTGTCAAGTAGTTTTTGCTATTGTGCGAAAAAGAGAAACAAGTCATAAAGCGACACCCCTTTTTTGCACTGAAAAAATGATACGTTTGATACTTCGATATAGGCCAAGAATTGTTTATTTCTTTGTTACCTTTGCTTTGGATTCGCCTGTCGGATCTTCTATAAGTTCAAACGACCATAATTTAACAGTTTTATCGCCGCCGCCGGAATAGCAACCTCGCTGCGAAAAAAAACGAAAATTGTATAATACATTTTGAAGACATGTGCCTTCAACCAAACCCAAGAACCTTAAATTTTAATTGACATTCACCAACTCGCTCTAAAAGAGGTCAGAATCTTGGTAGTAGGAAAATTATAGGCCGTTTTCTGCCAAAGCTATTAACTTACCATATCAGGAGTAAGTCCGACAGTAGAACACTCGGCGGTATGCGCAGGCACTTGCTCCAGTACTCGGCCGGCGCCCACGTCTATAAGAAGCAGGGAGCCGTCCGCACATCCTACTAGCGCGTGCCTGTCTCCCGGCGCGAAACAAATGCTGCACGGACGACCGGACGGCACTGGTATTGTACGGAGACAGGTTTGTGTCGATCTAAGTTGGAAAAACATGAGTTATTTTCTAAAAAAAAGCCACTTTAATGCAATTTGAACCTTACGCCTTCCTAATAAGTTTTATTTTTGTTGCAGCAACTTACCTGCTCCAAAGTTTGACAGAATCAGCAGCAGCCGAGATTACAGCTAAATTATCTGAACTGATAGCCACGCATCGCGGCTCCTTTTGGTGGCCTGGTTGAGTTATTTGTTTCAGACATTGTACTGCAAAAACAGCAAAGAGTGAACAGATTGCAAAAGCCTGGATCAATGGAGCAATTTGGGATCGAGTTAAATGGCATACGGTTGCCGAGGTCTAATTCGAGCAGTGGACTTTTCAATGTTCATGATGATTATCAGGTTCCTAAATTACCTAAGGTTAATACAATTTTAGTTTTTCCTCAATCATGTTAATATAATTATTAAGGTCAGCTTCCAAAAACGGATGTGCTAGTTAGAAAAATGTTCTTCAAACCAAATATTTATGCAAAATTTTAAAGTTTCGAGAATTACCTTCATGTCCCTCGCCAATTCTTAAGCTGTGCAGTTCCACAGTGTTATTAGCCAGTGTCACGCCAACACGCAGCTCCCCCGTGGTCCCCAGCAGTAGTGTGGTGGACTTCAACTTAGCATCCAACTTGATAGATGACAGGCGCTTTACTTCGTCAGTCAAGGTCAGTAGTTCGGGTACTTCCGTTGTTTCGGCGTCTACATCGCCGGTTTCTTTTAATTTACTGTAATAGGAACAAATCATTGTAATTTGCGAAAAAGGCAAACCTAAGGCAAGTAGACTGTTCACAAACCCTAACATCATGAAAAGTAATAGGTTATAAGGGTAAGCCAAGCTAGTAGGCTTCTATGAAAGTACCACCACTTATGTTAAGGTAAAATTTCACAAGTTGTCAACTTCAAATTCTCATAAAGACACAGGGTTTTTGGTTTTATCTTAGACAGTGGAGCTGCTCAAGGTCCAAGTGTTTTTGACGTGAAAACTTCTTTAGCGGCGTTGTGCACTTTTTGGGATGGGTAAAAACTGTTAAACTCGCGACAGATCGTCAGATCGAATCGGCGGCGCAGGGAGCTTGCGCGAGTGTGCGTGTAGTTTAAGCTAGATGGCGTTGTTTCAAGTTTTTTTTTCTATGGCAGCGACATCTTTCGTTTCTGCAGAAAGCTATTGTTTCTGATATTTAAGCTAGATGGCGTTGTTTCAAGTTCTCACTTCTGCTGGCACTCCCGGAGTGCAACCCGTTTTTGTTTTCTATGAGACTGATTGACTTTAGAGACCCTGCATTTGTTGATTTTTTTTTCAAGTCTAACTCAGTGAGAGCTGATATAAATAATTACACCAAGGGTGATGACTTTTTAAATCTGTGTGGCTGTGTGGAGAAATTATAGCTTTCTGCTATAGGTTACTTCGTCTAAGGAGCGAGCGTACTAAAAATAAAAAATACTCACGCCAACTTCTTCCTTTGCTTCCTGATTCGTTTGTCCATCCTCATCTTGGCTTCGTCATCTGAGCAGAACGAGAACAGTTCCAACAACGCATCAGTTCCGTGACACGCCAACACACTCTGTCCAGGGTCTGTGGAGAGGCCCACCACGCGGCCTCGACCTCCTCTCACTAGGGTGCCTACTTGATGACATTGTAGTACCTACAAATATTTTAAAATATAGATGACATCAAAAAAGGTTTCATTCATTGATGGCTCTTAAGAGAAGATTATAAAAAGAATTACTGTAACAATAAAAGTCCTGCTAATAATGCCTATCTTGTATGTATCATCATAGGTATTTTTACTAACACGTCTCTTTCGGCTCTGACAAACTTGGATGTTTTTGTATTAAGGAGTTACAATAATGTTGCAGACTATAGTGTGACGGTTGACAGAGGAGAATGGAACAAAAACGTGTTGCACCGACCCCAAGTCAGATGGGACAAGGGCAGGTAGATGATGATGAGCTACAATAATGATTTACGAATACTAAGGACAGTAGAAGGCTTCCTACTGAGCTGGTGAGAAGAACTACAACTTTGAGAGAAATGGAAAGGAAACCTATGTCTGGAATGAGAGTACAAAAATTTTGCGTGGAGTCCCTCCGCACGGAAGAAGTGAAACTTCGTAATGTGAAAATGTTTAACGCAACCTTGTTGGAAGTCGCATTAGAAGTTTCACTTCAAAAAACGAGTCATACAACTGAAGTAAAACTTAAACAAATGCCGAACAATCGTCTTTCAAATTAAAAAACGGAACAGAGAGTTCCGTTTTTGAATTTATCTTCACTAACTTTAAGTTCCGTTTGCCACGTAATGTAACGCATTCACAAGCTTAGCCCCGTAAAGAAGTTTTACTTCAAAAATAGTTAACATTTACAGTTAAGGCTGTCTCTAGTTTGACAGCCTCTGAACTATCTGACACAAATCTATAAAGCAGGTGTACTTACAGAAGAATCCTCCAGACTGTCCGTCTCTTCAAGTTTGACAATTTCAAGTTGCCTGGATAATTTCTCCTCATCTTTAACATCAGCTGTCCAGTTCAGTTTCCACACTCTCAGCTCTTGGTCCATGCTACCAGTCACTAAGTATCTCTCTTCTTTCAGAAGTACTGCAGACCATACCTAAAAAATATTTTATTATTTATGATATCTGTACATTGAATATATGATTTAATAACAATTTGGCCAAAAACAACAACAAAGAGGTATGGATTGCTGTAGGGGTGATTTTTGCCCAAAAGAGTTTCCCTCTGGGTCAAAGGGGTCAAAAATAACTATTTTTTATTTACATTTGATTTTTCTTTTGGTGTACACAAATCAAAACTATTGTATGTAAGTGTATTTACATATTTTATTTTTATTTTTTTGATTTATTAGGGAAAACAAACAATTACACACTATAAATGAACAAAGAATTATAAGAGAATGCATCAGTGTGCAACTAACTACGTTATCCACATCTTATATAATTAAAATTGGAAGTTACATGCACGAGTACAATAAGCCTTATCTTTATTAAATTAATTACTATATAAATTGAAAAGGAAAACCAAAGAAACAACAAAATCTACAGATACAGCATAACTAAGTTAATTCTTAAAGTTCTTTTATAGCTTTAAGGATATCATTTCGAAATCTATTAGCTGAAAAAGAAAATAAATCTAAATTTGAGAATAGGGTGTTATAATTTTTCGCTAAACGACGCAAAGGTGCGCGGTTCCCCGCGTTTGTGCGACACGGGGAGACAGCAAACAGCGGGCGACCGCACACCTCGCGTCTTATGATATTCCTAGGTATTATATAACACAATCTTTTTGTTAAGTCTGAGCAATCGTATTTGTTATTACACAGGTCATAGAGAAACATGCTTTCCAAAAAGGTGCGTCTAATATTCAGAGTAGTAAGTTTGTAATATTTCAACAAATTATGGTAAGAAGTAGTTTTATGGAAACATCGGTAATGAGTAGCTTTAAGGAATTTATATTGTACGGTTTCAAGGTTCTCTTTATATTTTGTATAGAAGGGGTTCCAAATCATTGCAGCATACTCTAACTATGATCTCACCAAAGATTTGTATAAATGAATGTACATGTGAGTACACTTAAAATCGGTCATGCATCGCATCACAAACCCAAACATGCGAAAGGCATTATTAATAATCTTGTCTATATGTTGATCAAGATGAAGTTTGTTATCCAACAACACTCCAAGGTCCCTAACCAAATTTGATTTATGCAATATGGTGTTATTTAAGTTATATGTGTGAGTTATTACGTTTCTATTCTTGGTAAATGTTATAGATGAACACTTTTCAATACTTAGCTGAATTTTATTTTCAGTACAGTATGACGAGAATCTATCCAGATCCTTTTGAAATAAGAGACAATCATTTTTGTTTTGAATTTTAAGGTTGTAGTAGAAAAATATAGTAGAAATTTGGAATATCTGAAGCATTTGTATATGTCATTTATGAATAATATAAACAAAAGAGGACCCAAAATTGAGCCTTGAGGCACACCAGATGTAACATGTATGGATGTAGATTCAAAACCCTTGATGACTACTTTTTGAGTTCTATTTGAGTTCTATTTGTGACATACGATGCAAACCAACGAAGTAAAACACCCCGAATACCATTGAAAGCAATTTTTGTTAAAAGCAGTTCATGATCCACCTTGTCGAAAGCTTTTCGAAAGTCCGTGTACACAGCATCTAGATCTAGCTGTAATTGTTGATCCATTTTATTAAACAAGAAATCAGTGAAAACCATTAAATTTGTGACTGTTCACCTTTTTTTAACAAATCCATGCATTTGTTTTATTATAATGTTATGTAATATTGGATAAATCTCGTCATGAACAAGTTTCTCGAAAAGCTTCGACAAGGTGGACAAAATAGAGATGGGTCGGTAATTTTTAATATCATGCTTGGATTCAGATTTATGTACGGGAGTTATATTAGCTCTTTTCCATATTTATTGTTTGCAAATAAAAAGGTACGTTCACATACTTCCATTTGATGTCCTCCTAAAGTCTTGAAGCAGTGCTTTGTCTCAATATCCCAGAACTTAACAAAGGTGTCTTTGGAGGAGCTGATGACACAGTTCTTGCTGTTCACAAACAGGACACTAGTTATAGCTCCCTTGTGGCCACTGAAGCGAGCTTTACCAGTTTCTGAGACAACATCCCAAAGGATTACCTCTGTATCCTGTAAGAATATTAATTAACATGTATTGTTAAAGTTTCGCAAAGTTTTCTGAATATTTTATGTACTATAAAATCCTCTAAAATAAAATATATTTCTGGGTAAATTTAACATTACAAAAAAAAACAGCACAACATACATAATTAAAGAAATATTTTTTAGGGCCATATTGAATGTATTCTTCAACTGAAATATTTGAATGCACATAAGGATTTGTAAAACTCACCTTAGCACCTGACACCAAGCGGTGTCCCTGTTCATCATACTGCAAGCATGTTACAGCAGATTTGTGTCCAGCAAACACACAAACAATTTCATTGTTTACCAGCTCAAATACATTGATGTTTCCATCCCCATAGCCAACTGTTACGTGGTTGGCGCCGGGACTAGCTGCTATCTGTGACACTACTACGTTTTCTCCTGGAAGCACTTGAGCCTGAGAAATAAATACCATAATAAACAGTGTGATTTCAGTTTAAAATTCGGAGGTTTAAAACTTCTTAGGTTAAAATATTGTCCATAAACTGGTGAAAATGAAAGTTTAAATATACACACGATAGTTTAGAATATCTTTTCATTCTTACCTTCTCGCCCAGCCTCATATCCCAGATCACAACATGTTCGCATGCTCCAACAGCCATGTACCGGCCGCTTACTCCATTTAAAGACACATGAGCGCTATTACAGTCAGCGCTAGCAATCACATTGAATATGCCACTAGGCACGTAACGTAAATACTGCTTTGTTAGACCCATTTTTCTAACTAAATACTAATTCTGATTATTGAGCTAACATAACCTCAAATCGAAAATACAGCATAATGCACACTCGTTTGTTATGACATTTAAATGATGGGGTTGCCACCAAAACCAATCAGCCAATGTTATGTGAAGTTTGACATTTCGAATCACTTGGGGAACTCATTGAAGAAAATATCCAATATCCACTCTTCTCTCTGATGTCTGTGTTTGACCACGTGAGGTGAAAAAATTATTAAATAAGTATTTTTCGAAACATAATCAGAGAATTGTGGTGTAATTTTTCAGCAAGTGTTTCGATCGGATAGTTTAGCGTAAGTTTTTATCGGTGGGCATCAGGGGCGATTTTTACCGGTGGTTCAAGTCCTATGTGGAAAACAGATGTCAGACTGTAGTTGTGAATGAATACTGCTCTAAGCCTATGATCGTCCCTTCGGGGGTTCCCCAAGGATCCGTGCTAGGGCGACTGTTGTTTAATATCTTTATCAACGATATCTCTTCATTCCGGTATTCTAAATTGAAAATAAAGGTAATGAGACAAATAAACTCCGACTTGCGGATGCTCATCTATTATTTACTGTATTTTTTTTCTGTGGGCATATCCCTGAAATAAATGTTTTTTTTTTACAGGCAGTTAATAGTTTTGAAGCCTATTGCAACCACCTTAATAATTTTATTTTATAATAAGTTGGATTTGAATGTCTTCAAATTTTATCTTTGCTTCAATATCGGTCTAAAACGTTTTCAACGAACTATACCTACAGTTGCAAAAAAAATCATATCCTTCCACTTTATGAGAGCGTAAAATATCTTGTGTTTCAATATCACCAATGGAACAACTGGTGTTACCGAGTTGCTTCATAAAATCGAGCGAGTGCCGTCTGTGGTCTTGCGTAGACCTCATTTATTACACACCACAGTGGTAGCCACTACGTACACACGGAACTCGTACATACATGGTGAGAGCGAGTCGTATGTACAGATGCCAGCAGGTCAAGCTACCCAAAACTGTCAGATTTTTCCAACCAACCTTGAACCTAATGCTTTCGAGATAAAGTTGAAAATCTATTAAAGAAATTTGACAGATTGTAGTAGCTTGACGTACTGGCGTCTGTACATACATACAACGCAATATGGAAGGAAGCTGAGATCGACATTGTCAATACTAGTTTAGCTAAATTGAGGAAAACTTTATCTAATAGCTTCTTCGAGCGTTAATAGTAATTTTCCTATTTGGTGTTATTTAAAGTCTTCAGGAGTATTATCAAATTCAAGGGTCTACAAAATAACAAAACGACTGATGAAAAAAACGTAAACAACCAATTTATTTCATTCTATAATTTTGACATATACTTCAGTACTTTCATTCGATCGTTCCATTTTTATCTGTGGCGACTTCTAATCGGTGATCCGTATTCCGTAATTATAATTATTTTTACTCGTAGTAGCACATTAAAATATCCCCCACATATGTTTTGTCAAGTATAATTAACGGAGCGAAGTTCTTAGTTTATTTAGTTGAAGTTTTATGTTTCATTCTACGGTAATACATACAAATCTGCCTTCAGGTTATTATGTTACTCAACAAAACCAGGTTTATTGTTTTTCTTGTTGATCCAACGTGCCGTCCCTTTCCTAAATTTAATATATTTACATGTGGCGGTCAGTTTGCAGACGATTAAGAAAAGGTGCATGACTTTTTTGCAGGCTGGTGGGTTTTACGAGTAGATCTCACAAGAGCAATATGGAGGGTGCAAACACGTCAGACATAGTGATCATTAGCGGCAACTCGCACCCTGAACTAGCCGAATTAATCGCTCAGTAAGTTTGTGCTCTTCATCCCTCACTTATGTACTATTTCAAGGTTTCAAATATTGACCTAGTGTTTGACACTTGCAGAGGTTAAGTAGTTTGACCTCATTCAAATTTTATTGTGTGTATTAATTGAATTAGAGCTAGTTCACTATCATAGCTATGCTGCAATAATAAGAATGATGTTTCCTTACAGCCGTCTGGGTGTGAGAAAGGGAGGATGTTCAGTTTACCACAAAACCAACAGGGAGACTATTGTTGAGATTGCCGACTCTATTCGGGGAAAGAATATTTACATCATTCAAACTGGAACTAAGTAAGTATCGCTAATTATAACCATATAAATAATCTGACCATATGAATGATCAGATCAATGACAACAAAACCCACAACTAGTTGGAAATGATATGTACTTAGATTAGAAAATATAAAATATCAATGTATGTTGAAGAACTCAATTAAAAGAAGTCTCAATTACTGATTGCTAGGAGTCAGTCTGCCAGTTGAAATGTACAAGCATTAAAATGATTGGCTCATAAAAATGTACATAATACCCAAAAGCTAATAAGAGTGTTGTTACATGGTCTGGTTCTCGGTAATCAGTTTGAAATTTGATGGAGTCCCTCATTGCATTGCTCATTGTTAACTGTCTAGTACAGTAGCATTGTTTTAGTTTCATACAATGTTACTATATGAAAGAGAGTATTGTGTACTGTGTTTTGTAACAACAATGATTGTATATTGTTGTTTGATACAAACAACAAATGATGCAAAAATTTCTTATTTCAAGTATTAAAAAATACTATTATAAGGTTTATTTTAGCATGATTCAAATCCTTAATTAAAAGTTATGTAGTTTTATAACTTTTAATTAAGGATGGAGAGAGGAGAAAATAAAAGCAAATGTACTCCATTTTGAGTGTTCTCAAAAACCATTTGAGTGATTTTTTGAATTTATTATTTTGATTTTCCCTAGTAAATTAAATATAAATGGAATAACTATAATATTTTTACAGAGATGTAAACAACAACATTATGGAGCTATTGATAATGGCTTACGCTTGTAAGACTTCTTCGGCAAGGTCTATTGTAGGAGTGATTCCATATCTACCATACAGCAAGCAATGCAAAATGAGGAAGCGTGGCTGCATTGTAACAAAACTCCTTGCTAAAATGATGTGTAAGTCTGGCTTGACACATATCATCACAATGGATTTACATCAGAAAGAAATTCAGGGTTTCTACGAGTGTCCGGTTGATAATTTAAGGGCATCTCCTTTCTTATTGCAGTATATTCAAGAAAGTGTAAGTTTATTTTTGGTTGTATATTGTCTTCATTCTGAATCTCTGTAAATGGAACTATTTTATAAAGTTTAAAGGCATTTAAGACATGATGTAAATTAAAAATTCTTGTTGCATATTCAACATTGTTGGCAAAGAAAACACAGTATTTAAAATCAAATTACGGTTATAACACTAAAATTTTCCACCACAATTCCTTTTAATGTATATCTTGGCATATGTCCAAATCCACCTAGAAAAAAGGATAGGTGTTGTTTTCCATACAAGTTTAGACAGCTTAAAATACCACTATCCCACTTGCTACCTTCATAAGTAATTAAATTATGTCAATTTAGATTCCAGATTATCGTAACTCGGTGATAGTGGCTCGTAATCCAGGGTCTGCTAAGAAAGCCACTTCATATGCTGAGCGTTTACGATTGGCCATTGCCGTTATCCATGGAGAACAGAAAGAAGCTGAAAGTGATGAAGTTGATGGACGTTACTCTCCACCATGCTTACCAAAGTAAGTTACTTGATTATCTTGATCCTTATAAATCACACCTAACCTGTTTAAATTAATGGTTCCTATGAGAGAGATAAGATAAGGTGTTGAGTGGAGATAATAATGATTCATATTTTTTGTAGTGTTTGCACATTTAAGTGCAAACACAATTTAAGTCTGATAAAGTGATAACACTATTTGTGATTGCTTATCAGTCATCTTCTAAGTGTTGATCTAATTGTGACAGCTACTGACACAACAAACAATAGACACCTGTCCGATGAGCAAGCGACTAACTATCAACTAATATGTACAAAAGATTGTATGTAAAGAAGAATAATTGATTACTCAATGTTCTCTACTCGATTCTCCCAACTCAAACCTGGTGGCTAACTTGCCACACTAATTTCACACGCTAACCAACTGTACCGCCTAGCCGGGAAACCCGACTATCCGGCCGTAATTATTGTGGCAGCGAATAATCGATGGACTAGTTGGCAAAGCGCGGCAACTAGTCAGGTGGAGTGAATAATTGAACTTAAATAAAAATAAATTAATACAATTTTTAACGGCAGTCGCTTACATCGAGAATCACCAAATGAACTCGGCATTTGGTGATTCTCGATGTAAGCGACTCAGCTGTACAAGAAACACCACGAACATTGCCGATACGCCTGAACTCCACCGATAACAATGATCAACTTGGTCTAGTTGGCTAATCGGCCAAAGTCACAGGCCTATCTCCAGTTTGAATGTACCTTTATTATACTGTCTCGATTGCTTTTCTAGTCGGTCACGCACCATGGATGTATCTGTGGGAGTTCCCGTTCACCCGGCAAAGGAAAAGCCGCCCATCAACGTGGTGGGTGATGTTGGGGGCAGAATAGCTATTATGGTGGTAGGTATCCAAAAAGGGCTCATAAATTAAAATCTTATTTGGACATAATGGGCATGGACATTTTTTTAACCCATTCAGTGCCCAGAACCCAGCATATGAGTCGAACAATAATTTGTTCGTTCGCACAACCCGTATCCGTAGTTATGAACTCGCTAGTCGGGTTCTGGGCATGAATACAAGTCATCTATAGTTTATTATAACGACGTCTCGGATACGAGTTGTGGGCACGCGAACGAAATTCACGAAGTTTTTGCGAAGTACTGGGCAGTGAATGGGACGAAAACAGCTAATACAACTTTTCATAATTTTAATCAAATCAAAGTAGTTGTTAGTCCAATTTACAAGTTTAAATTGATAAAGACTTCTTAAACACACTACACTATAATCAATCAATTGACGTGCTCTAAATCTCTGTCCATGGCCAATAACAAACCACTTATAATACAGGACGACATGATAGACGACGTCCAATCATTCGTCGCCGCTGCAGAGGTGCTAAAGGAATGCGGAGCTTACAAAATATACGTGCTGGCAACCCACGGACTCCTGTCATCTGATGCTCCCCGGCTTATCGAAGACTCGCCGATCGACGAGGTTGTGGTCACTAACACGGTGCCTCATGAGCTTCAGAAGATGCAATGCAACAAGATCAAGACCATAGACATATCAGTCCTTCTTAGTGAGGCAATCAGACGCATTCACAACAAGGAGTCTATGTCGTATTTGTTCAAAAACGTCACCCTCGAAGATTAGTCATACCTGATGTTGCTTTCCATGTTTTAATGTTAAGTATTAATTAAGTATTATGTTCCTGTTTGAGTTTTATAGTCACTGATTTTTTCTTTGTAGTAAATATCAATGACCAGTGAACAGACGCCAGCATATCAAGCTACTACAATCTGTCAGATTTCTTTAATAGATTTTCGACTTTATTGCGAAAGTATTAGGTTCAAGGTTGATTGGGAAAATCTGACAGTTTCGGGTAGCTTGACCTGCTCGCGTCTGTACAAAATTGTCATAGACAAAATAGGTTTTCTTATAAATTGAATAAAGTATCCTGCGAAGTATTATGAAACCTCAGTCAGTGATTATAAAACTCGTTTAGGGAATGGTTAAATAATTCCTTGTTTTGTGTATTTTTTTATTTCTCTAAGTTGCTTGTATTATTAAGTTTAATTTTAATAAAAACAATTTTACTGTACAATAGATATGTATCAATATGTTTAACTCCAAAAGTGCAAATTTGAAGATGTTTTATTATGCTATGTGGCCAATCTCACCTTTATCGTAATTTTTCTTATACTGCATTTTGAATTCTTATTTTGTGAACTAACTTGATGATCCGTACCAAAAATAAGGACACTGTCACACAAGGGCACATATAAAAAAGAAAAGTTATAAACTGTATCATAGTTATAGGAAGTTTTTTGTTGTACTATGTGGAGGTAATTATTTTTAGGCGTGTTAAGTATTAAATGTATATCCATAAATGACGACCCGGAAGTGTAAACATTTTTTTTAATTATTTTCCGTCTTCACCAGTATGATTCCCTTACAATATGACCAATTCCGTTCTTAAAATAGCAACTACATAATATGAAACTGCATAAACGGACATTTTCAGCGTTGTAAAGGTATGATTCCGAACTAGGCAACAAGCAGCAGTGCTGTTGCCGCAGTGCTGCCACTAAGGTGTTTTGCTTACATTGCTGCCTAGCTCGGAATGTAATCTCATATAAGCTTATAGAAATTGTATGGGGACCAATAGTGTCGCTGCAGAACTGCTGCGTGCAGCGTGGTTCAGAATCTTACCTTAATCAGTTAGACCTCATGCTTTCTTAATGAAAATATAAATATTTTTGTAATTGAATATTTTTGTCAAAACCAGTTTGTGATACGGAGGCGGATAATATTCTTCACGGAGGAGGACTTTCATTTTGTCCCGTATTAGGTCACTGCCACGACAGTATATGCGACGTCCGAAGCGTAGTTAAAATTAATATAGACGTAGGCACATGACTAAGGCTGCGTTTCCACCAGAAATCAGCGAGGATGCTTAGCAAGGGATGTGTGTGAAACTAATAACTGGTTTTGTGCTACTAAATGACGAATCCGGACAATGATAATCATGTCATTTCCAAGTTTTAAATTAGAAAAAATATTACTAGACATTATGCCTGGCTATCTGAAATAGACTGAAGAGATGACCTATATTTGATTGATATAAAATACGAAATGTCGACCTTTTTAATAATAAAATATATATAAAATGTCAGTAAGTTGCCTAATGAGCAGTGCTTGTTGATTCTGCGATGTTTAATTAGAAGGCACTTGCTTCTGATCTTTATATTTTATTGAAAGAGTTACATATTATGAGTCTATATTTTTTCTTAACATGTTTGTTGATAGGTAATTATAGCTTTTTTGGATGGCTATTAGATGAATGTATGTGGCAATTTATCCAACTCTATTATGGAGGAAATACATAGTGGAAGAAAAGTCAGAGTTTTAATGAAAGGCGAGACAAAATGTGGATGGTTCAGGTCCAGTACTGTTGTCAAACAGCTAATTAGTGTAAACCAAATAAATTGTTAGGTTTCTGCGAATGCACATAATGTTGCAGTTACTAAGAGCTGGATATCGATGTTTTCGCGCTCTAATATACATACGTCCGGATAAATTGCTATATTCATGATTTATCGTGAGAATTATAGTAATACTTACATTCATTGTATAGATAATAACACCGTAAAATGTTTACTATTAAATATAGATTATAATAGAAAAATAAATAAAACTGTGGCATATTTGATTAGTTTTATTAGCGCATCAGCGATTGGTTTGCGCCACAATGCGCGGTGCGCCAAAAGAACTATAACTATTCCGATCTTGAATCCCTTTAAATGAAATCCTTTATTATTACAGATTACCCACATAAAAGTACATACATAGCTGTAAAGTTGTGTTTGTAAAAAAATTAAGGTAGTTTATTTTTTCATGAACTATCTTTCATACAGGATTGAACTCGATCATTTCAAGAGTTATTCAAAGTTTGGTGGCGACTATCTATACATTTATTAGTAAGTGCCATCATGTGCCTAGCAAAGTTATTTTATGCTTACCAAGAAGCTTATAAATGAAGGATAGTACGTACTTTTAGAAGTTTAGACGGGACCGAGAAGTTTCCTAGTTTAGGTTATATTCAAAGTTGCTTACATAATTTTCAGTACAGTGTTTCCGGACGAAACCTGACATGTCAATACTGTTGGCGATCAAATATGCGCCTTATTTCTATAGATGTAAGCTTTATTTTACCAGCGTTGTGTTCCAATAATTTTCAAATACAAGAATACTGTAGATCCCCGTCTTTTTACTTACAAGATTTTCCCACATAAATAAAATAAACGGTGTTATGTAATGTTTGTAAGAAGATTTGTATAATTTTAGCAAAGTACAGTTAAGTTACAGTAACAAATGAAAATACATTAACAGGCCAGTTTTTGTGCATAATTGTAAGATTGAGGTTATATTCCTCAGATAGCTTTTATCCAAGAAAGTATTAATTAGTTTTGCAATGAAGTTACTGAAACAAATAATGTTTGTGTCCAAGACAACTTGGCTACAATCGTACAAACGAACTTATGCCAGTGCCAGTAGAAATATTTTAAAACTTAGTGAAAGAGGGATGTATCAGGATATGTTTCCTAACACCGCTGGGTAAGTGTTACCTACAGTACTTAACTTTCCTTATGAAGTAAAGAAAAAGAAGTCCTAGGTGGCCCTGTGAGTGGTTGTGAGAATTAACTTAATTTTTTATCTGTAATGAATCTCCTGTAAACAAATATCATCATTCCTTCCATACCACTCTGTACACAGAGATACAGATTGCACATTCTATTCCAGATCTGAAATACTGGACTTATTGAACAAAGCCCCACAATGCGTATATGCTGGGTTTGACCCCACAGCAAACAGTCTTCACGTTGGGAACCTGCTTGTTATAATAAATCTCTTGCACTGGCAGAGAGGCGGCCACTATGTTGTTGCTTTGGTAAAGTATTTTGTATTTAAATATGTTCTGAACTAGCATGATGAGGCAAAACAATACAGGACAGGAACAATATACAAAAGAATAGCTAATAATAGACTACATGGAGGGGATAGTAGGAGTGGTCTGCACTGGAAGACTCTCCTCGAGCAAAATATGTCATATATGCAGGCCTACCCTTTAAGACAGTGCCTGAGATAGCTACCTGGTGCTGGAGAGGTGCTTATGCCTGTCAGCAAATGACAAGTCTCGCGACACATGATCTGTTACCCTTCTGTATAGCTACTTCAAGAACTGTATCAATTAATAAGTAGACCTAAAATAGCAGTAAGTAAAGGGTATAAAAAGACTTGTAATGAAGCCGAAAGGCACTTGTTCTCCCCGTCACGATATTTTTTTTGTTCTAGACCATACCTGGGAACCGTCTAGTTATGGAAATATTGGGGGTCAAAGTTACAACTTTCGCAGAAGTTTCTTTTAAATAATTTTTTTATTGTATTTTTTTTTAATTATAACCCTTCACGACCCCCGTACTATTCAATCCATTCACCAGCACAATGTTTTGAACGCGTTATTACGAACGATACGAACGACGACGACGATACGAACATTCGAGTCCTACTGTTAACCGTGATTGACCCCAAAAAAAAATTCGTTTCCCAGCAATAATTTTTGCCTAAAGTTACTTAGTTTGATGAACAGAATGCTTGGTTGACGCACAGTGGAACGAATGTATGGGAGCGGTTGGACGTAGACATGTCCGAAAAAAAAGAGTAAAATTATGCCAAACTAATGATGCCATCTTATTCGATTACTTAATGCCTTCATAACTTGTGGTGATGAATTTCTTCATAACTCCCATATTTCGGGAGTAATTTGAGAAAATGTGAAATTTTACTATGAAAATGAGTGTATCGAGCTCTCTCCCTCCTGATTCCGGGCTTGTTTCAAGTAGCGGTCTCTAATATCATAATGCTAATACTAAGAGCTATATTTAATACTAAGACACATAGTGCGCCAAATGTGCACTTTCTGGGATAAAGAGTGATGTTTATTTTATAACACAATTTTTTTATTTTTTGTTTATTTTGTTGATTAAAACCGTTTTTCTAAAGGTTTACCTTATTACAATAACATTTCTGAGCAGCCAATTAGAGAAGATATAAGCTAATTAAGATATATAATTAGGGACTTAAGGTTTACATATAAAACTGATGCACTAATGATTACTGATAAGAACATTGCTATTATTTAATTACTAAATGGCTCTTAATACACTAATTTAGCATGCATCATTTACTAATTATCACAATAACTAATTACCTTGCAATATTTAACAAAGGACACCTGGGATACCTGGATTTTATATAAATAGGTCACTATTAGTAACTTTAAAATCAGTGTTGATTTACACCTCGTTGTATCCAAGCTAATCTCGCAATGTATTTTCCAAATTTTAATACAAATCTTGATATTCACGTTGCTTTATGCGCACGCGCACATAAAGATTTACGCGACTTTAACTATTTGTTCAGTGTTTTAAAAGATAACAGTTGTGTTCAGTTATGTGAAAGTGCTGAAACAAGTTTAAAAGACTGGTGTCGTCGATTTTGCTACCGCATTTATGCAAAATGGACACAGTCTGGAAGAAGCACAGATAAGTTTCGGAAGAAACATGAGATTTGGCTACAGGCTGCAATTCAATGGCCGGAATTACAGAATGAAAATATGGAACCTTCTACAGAAAATATAAGTGACGTCATCGAGCCCATAATTTCTCCTGCTAAATCTGATGCTTCAACTTGTACACATCCTAGTCTTCGTAAATCTTTTGAGGACCTTAGTAACCGGCAAAAAAGAAGACGCACTGAAGATAGTCTTTCATGCAGCAGTAGCAGCGCTGAAATTATGTTTTCGGCCGAAAGGGCGCTTCAAAAGGCAGGACAAAGCGATACAGCTTATGTTATGAAATACTTGACGGAGAATCCAGAAGAGACCTCAAAAATCAAAGCCTTCATTGAAGGTAAATCAATTCAGGTACGGGAAATATCCCCTTTGAAGGCATTGGCTCTTTATGTATCGATGAACTTATCGAAATGGCGCTATAACACTCTTCGGGATTTCAACACTCAAGAAGGAGCTCTTCAATACCCGAGTTACTACATGTTGGTTAAAGAAAAAATTAAGTGCTATCCGGCCAAAGAAGATCTCACAGTTACAGAGAGCTCTGCAAAAATCAAATTACAAGCCTTGATGGATTTAACCTCAAGAAGACTTATTAGGTCGTTAGAAACCCCTGTTGATCCCAATCAACAGCTCGTATTGACCAGCAAATGGGGTTTTGACGGATCATCTAGCCAAAGCATTTATCATCAAAGGACGAGTGAAGATGAGCAAATCGATCTTGCTAGTAATTTTATGATTAGTCTTGTACCACTGCGGCTCGTCTCAAAAGGTGTAACAATTTGGGAAAACGAGCGACCATCTTCCACTTCATTTTGCCGGCCAATATTGTTTAAGTTTATAAAGGAAACCAAAGAAAATGTGCAGAGAGAGATGGCTGAAATCGAAGCAGAGATTGAAGCCTTAACTCCATCCACCATCACTGATGGAATTAGTGTCAAACACCAACTGCTGTTGACAATGATTGATGGTAAAATTCATTCCATTATATCCGATACAGCAGCTTCAGTGTGTGACATATGCAAGGCTTGTCCTAAAGAAATGAATAATTTAGAGTTAATCAAAGATAAACACGCAAACGAGGACATGTATAAATATAGCTTAAGCACCCTTCACGCTTGGATTCGCTCAATGGAATGCTTATTACACATTTCCTACAAATTAGACATAAAATCATGGCAAGTAAGGGGTGATATAGCAAAAAGGCAAGTTGATGACAGGAAGAAAAGAGTTCAAGAGGCTGTAAGAAGAGAAACGGGCTTACTTCTCGATGTTGTGAAACAAGGCAGTGGATCCACCAACAATGGCAACTCGGCAAGGAGATTTTTTGAAAACTACACTAAATCTGCTGAACTGACCGGAATAGATGCTATGCTTTTAAGAAAAATCTGTGTGATCTTGCAGTGTATTTCATCAGGAGAGAAGATCAACGTAACTAAATTCCGAGAGTTCTGCTTTGATACTGCTAAGCTTTACGTGGAGTTATACCCATGGTATTATATGCCTTCTTCACTTCATAAAATTTTAATGCATGGGCCAGACATAGTTCAGAACATGTCAATTGTGCCCATTGGTTTTCTATCCGAAGAGGCATCTGAGGCTAGAAATAAAGATTTTAGAAAATATAGAGAGGGGCATTCTCGAAAGCATAGCAGTATCTCATGCAATGAAGATATTATGCACAATCTTTTACTGTCTTCTGATCCACTTGTTACAAGTATCCGTCCAAAAGGAAATAAGTTTGTAAAAAAATCTTCTTTTAAGGAATTTTATGAGCTTACGGATTCTGAGAAAAGTGATATCGAATTTGTTAACATAAATGATTTAGCGGACATCGATTCTGAATTTGAATTAATTGATGATGATGATGGTGACGAAGATAATTAAATGATGTTATTGTTTTAAAATGTGTAACTTAGTAAATTAGAGCTTACATCTTAATTATTTATTGTACTTTTAATGAAACTAGGTAATTTATTATCAACTTACTTAAAAGTCATACTCTCATCAGTTCTTGTGAATATTTTTGTTAATATATATTTCTGTATATATATAATATATTTATAGACCTCTTAATAAGTCTGTCTGCGGTTTAAAGTAAATACAAATGGGGAAAAAACGTTTTTTTTTTTTAATTTTCATTTCCTTTTATCCCAGAAAGTGCACATTTGGCGCACTATGTGTCCTAATATTAAATATAGCTCTTAGTAATAGCATTACGATATTAGAGACCGGTACTTGAAACAAGCCCGGAATCAGGAGGGAGAGAGCTCGATACACTCATTTTCATAGTAAAATTTCACATTTTCTCAAATTACTCCCGAAATATGGGAGTTATGAAGAAATTCATCACCACAATTTATGAAGGCATTAAGTAATCGAATAAGATGGCATCATTAGTTTGTCATAATTTTACTCTTATTTTTCGGACATGTCTACGTCCAACCGCTCCCATACATTCGTTCCACTGTGTGACGGCTTCGTGAAGAGTCCGTTTATATTCCGTATATACAAAATTGTAGGCTACCTCAACACCCAAATACAATGCACATGCACAGAAAATATTTAAATGATACTTTATTCATTTTTGTCATCTTTACTTACAGTTAGGAGGAGCCACAGGGTACATTGGTGACCCAAGTGGAAGGAGCACAGATCGCATTGCATTGCAAAGCGAAATTATACAAGAGAATATTAAATGCATCCAAAGCAACCTAGAGACTGTTTTTGAAAACCATAAGAAGTGTATCTGGACGAATGATGAAAGTAAACTTAAACCTATCAAGTAATAAAAATATCACTGGCATATTTTATGTTAATCATTGTAATTTAAACCTTATGTTAATGACTGTATGAGTGACCTACTGCATGCATATGATAGATCACAATAACACCTATAATAGATAAAATCATTGCCTTTCAGGGTAGTAAATAATGAGACATGGTACAGAAATATAGACTCTATACAATTTGTGAGTGAAATAGGAAGAAACTTCCGTATGGGCACAATGCTATTAAAACAGAGTGTGCAAACCAGAATAAACTCAGAAATTGGAATGAGTTTCACTGAATTTGCCTACCAGATATTCCAGTCTTATGACTGGCAGCATTTACTGAAAGAATATAACTGTAGATTTCAGGTAAAACATCTTTAAATGCTACATTTTGTTGGTATGTTAGTTCATTATCGAAAATTTGTAATGTACCTTGAAATATTAACTGTTTCAGATAGGTGGAAGTGATCAAATGGGGAACATAAGTGCAGGGCATGAATTAATTAGTAGGACTTCAAAGAAAAGTGTTTATGGTTAGTCTTGATCCTATTATATACATAACATCACTCCTGTAATCCGCGAAGAGTTAGGCAGAGGTGTTCTCAATAATAGGACACGCTCATTTTGTCAGCTATGTTTTTTAGTAATAAGACCGTGCATATTGACATCAACCGGGCACAAATCCCGAATACGTAACTACTACTGATAAATTTCTGGTGGGAAATCCAATAATACTTTGCCCGATCTGTGAATCAAACTCAGGACCTCAAGCTCAGTAGTTGCACTTGCGACAGTTGCGACCACTAGGCCAAAGAGGAAAGATTTGTGTGTTTTTAACAAATAAACTCAAAAACTACTGGACCAATTACAAAAATTCTTTCACCATTAGAAAGCTACATTATGCCTGAGTATCATAGGCACCCGTACGTAGCCGGGACGGGCTGCTAGTAAATAATATACTGAAACCCATTTTATTATACTACAAAAATACTTCTGATGTCTTGTTTATTTTCAGGCTTAACATTACCTTTAGTCACGACTGAAGAAGGGGACAAATTCGGCAAATCAGCAGGCAACGCCGTATGGCTTGATTCAAAGAAAACTAGTCCTTACGGTCTGTACCAGTTCTTTATCAGGACGAAAGATTCGGAAGTAGAAAAACTGCTGAAGTTGTTCACATTCTACAGCTTAGGAGAAATACAGGACATCATGTTCAAGCATAAAGAGCATCCAGAACAAAGATATCCACAGACCTGTTTGGCTGACCAGCTTACAACTCTTGTGCATGGAAGTAAGTACTTAACAATTTACTATGTGATGCCATGCCACGCAGGCGTTGCTAGTGCATTGCGTCGTCGCACCGCTATAATGTTGACGCACTGTGTGCCAATAATGCGGTGTCACAACGCAACGCCGCAGCGTGTCAGTGTTAGAAAAAAACCAGAGAAGTCGCACTGCACCATCCGTTCTCGCTTTATACTTTTGCTCCGTCGTATTGGTTACGAATCGTGTGGGCTTCGCTTCATTGATGATGCAAAATACGAGCGCTTGAATTTTACAATTGCTATAATACTACGAATATAAACTGGAGGGCGCTTGTGAAATGAAACCATCACAGCTTTCATTTGTAATGTTACCCAAATCTGGTGCACGATTGCTTTCCTAAATTATGCTCAATGCTTACTAATTTAATACAATTAATTACAGAGGAAGGATTAGAGCGAGCAATGAAAGCCACAGAAGCGATATACAGCAAAGACGTGAAGTCTCTTGTCGCACTCAGTAGCACAGAGTTGGAACAAATATTCGAGAACGCGACTGTGACAAACTTGTTGCTGTCACCCGGAATCACAGTGTTGGAACTTGGCTTGAAGGCCAAATGTTTCCCAACTGAAAGTAAGTTATTACTTAAAATGGCAATTACATTGGTGCCGATTCCCTTGTTTACAAACTAAACCAAAAAGTTCAGTGCATCTTTTTCTCTCTATTTCATCAACATTTTTAATTTAGTCCTGTCAAATTAACCAGCGCCTGACACAAGTTTAGACGTGATTAAAAAGTTGACTACTAAAATTACATCAAGTTACAGGTAGGTAGGGCAGGTGGGTAGGTAGGTAGGTTGTCAGTTAGTTAGGTGCTGACTAATTTGACAGGACTAAGCTAATATTTATCTTCTGTACTTTTCATAAAGAAATATAAAGAAAAAAATACACTCAACTTAAATTTAGTTTAGTTTGTGAACAAGGGAACCGGCACATACAGGTAATTACTCCGGGTCTGGCTGTTTGTGTATGTGAGTTTAAATGTTTGTAAACGCACCCACGATACAGGAGAAACATCTAGGTTGGGGCACCATTAAAAAAAAACCGTTTCACAAAAATCCCCTGCCTTCAGTGACAACCTCGCTACGATCACTTGGAATCCATTTTGTTTATAGAACATAGTTTAGATAATGTTCAGTATCTCCCTATTAAAACTTCATGTGAAGAATGGCACTCACATGATTTTCGACATTAGTATGATGATCTAATTAATTGCAGCTGGTAGAACTTATGCAATACATTTTCTAATTCCTGCTCATTTAAAGACCATAATCTTTCGTCACCAGGTGACGCAATGAGGATCATTCAAGCTGGTGGATTCTACATCAACCATCAGAAAATAAAAAAGATTGACGAAGTAATCACACAGTCTGCGCACATACTGCCCAACTTACTATCACTTCTAAGAGTCGGCAAACGAAACTACTACATTGTAAAATGGCAGACATAATAAAGAGATATTTATCGAAACATCCGTTTTATTTCGATTTTAGGACCGAGAAAGAATCTGCGGTCTTAGAAAATGTTGGGTTTGTAATGAAGTAAAAACACATGTAATGTTTGGGCTATTTTATTAATACTTACAACAGAAGCTGGTATACTTGAAGTATATTATAATAAAATGCATATCACATAAGATTGTAAACACTACATAACATACTTACAGCTAAAATAATAGTCATTGAAACAGCATTGCGTAGATTGCTAACTAATGCATTGACATGACACGACGGCACACTGCCATTGGACACATTCAGTTGGCCAACGCCGGATCTTTATAAATACAATTAATTTACTCTGAATACAAAAAAAATAAAGTCTATTTTTAGCAGCCAATTAGTCGAATATGCGTCTCAATGGCTAGTAAATAAAATGACTGCCGGCGCTGGCCAAATGTCTGCTGGTCAATGGCGACACACCGTCACAATATCTTAAAATATGGCTGTTCGTTACAATAGCATTTGTGCATGCTCCCGTCCGCGTCGCCCACCGGGAGTGGTGATTATATTTTTCTAATATCACAAGTATTATTTGCAACATTCACTCATTGTACAAACTAGTTTACAACGTTCCATTATTTTAATATAATTAGATTGCATAAAAAAGCTACATAGACAATCTAACCGATATGTCTTTTTGGAATAACATTCCAGGGGTCAATTATTAATCGTCAGACCTACGTATATTACGCAAAAGCTGTAATTTCTATTTTGGTAATAGATAATATTATTCAAATTATCACGTGTTATCTTATTATTAATGCTACACTTTTACAAAAATAAATACATAATACTCATTTGATGCAAAGAAAAACGATTCTCAAATACAATTTTCTACGCGACCGAGACTCGGTTTAGCAGAAAATAAGAGCGAACATCAGTCTCGTTGCGACTTCATAATTCACGATAGCGGAACTTGAATAACTGTGATAGACCACGACCGTGACACACTGCTGGCGTGCCCGTCCAGGTCGACCCGCTAGCGTCTGCGCTTCAACCTCGGCATGGGCACGGGGCTGAACGGTGCCGGCTAGAGATCCGTACTCTCGCGCAGTGGGGGGGCCACCGGGGCCGGCAGCGGGACTGCGGCCTGCGTCAGCACGGGCACGGGCGGCGGCGGGGCGGGCACCAGGGGGCGCGGGGGGCGCGCGGGCTGCGGGCGCGGCGACGGGCCCTCCGTGATGTCGCCCTCCGACTGCGACAGCTGCCGGCTCGCCACGCACAGACTGCGCGGCTCCTCCAGGTCGCCGTCCCGACCGCCGGAACTATGCGTACGCTGCACGGTCGCCCGCGGCACTTCCTCGCTCTCTTTCTCCACCGCTACCGCGCTCGCTCCCACTTGGATGACCGTGGGGTGTTGTTTGTCGACGGTGTAGATGTGTGTGCGTTCCAGAACTGTGGGCTCGCCGTCCGGGGCGTCGGTGAGGGAGGAGCGCGGCGCTCGGAAGCTCTGCGGGCGCAGCGTGGCGGGGCGCTCGGGCACGGCGGGCTTGTGGCGCAGCGTGACGTCGGCGTCGTCCGGCAGGGCGGGCACGATGGTGCGGGGCGCGGGGCGGGGCGGGGGCTGGGCGGCCGGCTTGGGCGGGGGCTGCAGGCGCACGGGCGTGGCCCTGTCGGCGGCGTACGTCCGCTCGGCTCCCAGCGACGCGGGACCGCTGTACGCGTCGCCGACCACTTTCATCCTGCTCACGACGCCCGTCTGTGCGGTCACATTTCTCACGACTAGTGTGGTCTCCTTTCCGTCGGGCGACTTCAGTATGTCGAGCTTGTCCTTGTCCAGCTCGAGGCTCTGCCGGCGCGTGTCGACGAGGTTCTCGCGACTGCCGCAGCGCGCCGCCTCCTCCTTCATAGCTCGGCTCTGCCTGTAGGTGCTGCGGTTGATGGTCTGCACGCCGCTGATCACTTTGCCGGTGTCCGCAGATATCACAGGTCTGGGAGGCTTCGCAGGCTTGTCGATGTCAGCCTTCCCTGCACTCGTCTGTTCTCTCACCACTTCTGGCGCCGGTGGGGGCTGTGCTTGTGGTTGCGGCTGCGGCTCTACTTTCTTATTCTTATCTGGAGTAAAGTTAGGCGGCACTGGAGCAAGAGGTTTATTTTTTCGCCTCATTATTGGCTTTGGACTTCCGTGTGGGGGACTAGATTGATCAGACAATGAGCTATTGGATTGCGCTTTTTTCATATCGTTCTCAAGCAATATTAAACTAGTGTCGTGACTGTTGCTCCTGGAGTGACGGCCGCCGTCCGTCAGTTTGCTCACACTTTGGTGGTTGTAGTCAAACATGGACTTGCTCATGCTGCTGTAGTCACCATTCGCCGGCTCCTGACTCAGTGCAGCCGTTTGGTTGTAGCCGTGGACGAAGTTGGGCGAGAACCCGTACTCGCACTGATCTGGAAGTAGATCCTCTTTGGTGAATGAAATGAAGAAGTTGACGTCATCTTTATAGAACCAGTCAGCGTGCTTGATGAGCAGCTCCACGATGCAGTTGACGGCGGTGGTGATGTTCATGTCGAAGGTGCTATCGTCGGCGGCCCACAGCAAGTTTGGCGCCACCACGATGGCGAGGTTCGAGGGGGTCATTTTGTTTGTACTTTGGTTCTGTGTCAAAGTAGACAAAAATTTGATAAGATACCTAAGATTTTGGAAGTTAGCCTCGGGCAGTAAGTGTATGGCTTCCCAGAGAGCGTTTAGTCGAGTTTGTTCCGAGGGCTGTCGGGACGCGTTCACGAAGTTTTCATAGAGGCGGTACGTTAGGAGGGGTTCGGGCAGTTCTCTGAGGTAGCACTTGAGGACCGAGGCGACCACATGCATGTCCCTGTAGTCTCTGGGGAGCGGCACAGTGAACAGGCCCGCGTCTAGAGACAGTTTCATTCTGCGCACTTTCGATGTACCTGGAAGAGACGGGTATCAGTCATTACCGGCATTGTTATGATAACATCATTGAAGCAATCCGTGTTCCAATAACAGACATCTGTTATGAGAGCAAGGCAGGTATTTTGCAAGCAATATTACAGAATCAATGCTGTGCCTCTTGTGAACAGGGGTATAAGTCCTATTAAATCTGTATGGTACTTATAGTCTATTTCATTAGAGGCACAGTAATGAACCACAACACTGGTCAGGATCACGCTTGAATGGTGGAAATGTGGTATATACGATACTGGTGATTTGAATATGACATTTCCTCCGATCGATTAAATATGAGATTTGTTTTCTGCAATTTCCCGCGTATTTCAAACTAGCTTTTGCCTGTGACTTCGTTATTTTATTTTTGCACTTTTTTTGTTATGAAATGTAGCCTATATTATAAGTTAATCATCTAGCAGTAGAGCGGTGAAAACTAGTTTCAAATCCATGCAGTAGTTTTTGTGTGATGCGCTTACAAACATACAGACAGAAAGACAGTCAATTTTTTTAAACTGTTGTTTTGGCTTCTGTTGCTCTAACAAAGCTCCCCCCCCCCCCTTTTTTATATAGTCAATGTACAGCAACGGCCTGTTACAATTTTATTATATGTATGTATAGATGCAATTATCGTGTATAAGTTAGTTACTAAAACGATTTGCCTAAACAATTTGAACTGCTATACCAAGTCATTTCAACTCAAATGATTGGTTCTTGACGTTTTGTTTAAAATAATAAATGAACGAGTCATCAAGTACTTCGCCAAATAGATAAGTGTACAGTCAAGTACAAATAACATATCTATGATAAAGCATTAGACAAAAATATTGAACAAACTAGATTGTGAACGATGTATTGAGAAGTTATATGCATTTACAGTCACTATAAGCGAAAATGTAAGCAATCCAATGTATTACTGGAATTGCGACAGGAAAAAATCAGAGGGTACTTCCACCTATTATTATTTTTCACACACCTAGAACTGTCATAATGGAAAGTCGTACACTCATGGACAAAAATTACATCATTTAGTTTAATTGCTTTAACGTTACGGTAGGTAGTTTAATATGTTGTAAAACTATTATTTATTTATAAGTTTAATATCCTATTACTCACCACCAGCAATCCTGAACAGTCCCTCCTCATTTAGCGCCAGTTCGTGTAGCGTGCAGACACACAGCTCTATCGGGAACGCTATAGTGCGCTGCGTCACCCTTAGGTGCTCTTCTAGAGGGTACCCGAACACCGGCTTCACGGAACTGTCGTCTGAAGCAGAAGGGTTTGTTACCATTACTATTTTTATCGTTATAAGTGATGTTATCGAGGGAGATTGGCCAGTGTTTTTCAAGATTAACAGTGTAACGATTAGTTTATTCTTGTCCTTCAGGAGTTTTAAAATGCAACGTAGAGATACGCCCTTATTCGGGTCAGCAAATTCGATTCGGCAGAACAACAAAGCCAAAGTAGTCGCTACACATATCTGGCTTTCATCCGGCCCATGCCGACCAGCAAACTCCGTTCAGCATCTAATTATGCTGTATCATGTTCGGATCACCTCGATACAATTGGAGTTCGAACCCAGGCGGCTTGAACGCCTAGGCCGCCAGGCTGTGCCGAATCATACCGACCCGATCCATCTTTAATATGAGGAATGGGGGCTGAACAGAAGTCTGCAGTGTCATAGCAATCCAAATTCAGGATAATTTTAATTTCAGTCAAGGTCGACGACATGTCTTTCTACAGGTCCTGTCCGAAAGTGGACCGGTGGTGGAGGCAACAGGAAACATTAGAGCTATTTATGGTATAAAACTGATTTTAAAAATCCTATTTTCTGCATTTTTAATGGAGGAAGGAAAACACGGAGCACAGCAGAAAAATCCCGTGATTTGTTTTGTGTATGTGTGAGTTTAAATCTTTGTACACGCACGTTACAGGAAAAATCGTAGTGGGGCAACGCAAATAAAAAAAAAATGTATTTTGAATTAATGTAAATACCAGTAAACATTTTATGTTAATTATCTTTGTTTTATTTGTCTTATCTATCTCTGAGGTTATATTATTATTTATTTGTAGTATTATTGGCCACACGGGATTGTATTATAAATCCCGGGAAGATACATGTTAATATCAACATTTTGATGCAAGTACATAACTCTACCTAATTCCGACCTCTGAGTATAACTCAACATAGAAAAAAAAAAATCCGATTGAAATCGATTTTAATTATAATTATGTTTATTTGATTTGAGTATAATTTCTTGCCCTTTTCACGCATCCAATGACTCTTCGGCTCGGAATCGCCTCCAGCCGGTCAGAAAGAACTAATGTCCAGACAAAAAAAAACTAATAGAGGGCCGGTCAGCTGACACAGTGTCAAGTCGTGTCGGCTAAACCGAAACGTGACGAATGATATCTTTTTAATCCCAGAGGGTAATTCAGCAAGGATGTTCAGCATGAAAACTTAATATCTGAGTAAGTAAGACGTGATGAGAGAATGCTAAAAACTGTACTTGAAAAGGTTTAGACAGGACCCATTCGGTTGGTGGCCCACTTTTATTGTTCAAAAAGGCAAACTAACAACAGGCGTTACAGCATCATGATTTTTATCTCAATATACGGGGTCTCTAAAGATTCTACAGATTTAGCGAAAGGCTATAAATACCATACCTTCGAAAAGCTTTGCCTGATTGAAAACTGATAGTGGCCCAGTCCCGAAGGGCCTGAAGCATTGCAAATATTGTTTTAGGGTTCTCTGATTACGCCCTGCCTGCTAAGCTATACACTTTTCATGCTGGATATGCTTGCAGTAAAACCCTTTGTGTCCCTCTACCATTTTACTTTTTTGACCGGCCCAAGCCGATTACGCACTTATCATAAAATTAACTGCTATTACTAAAACAAGGGATTGTTATTTTTTTTTATTATTATCAGCCATTTGTGTCCCACTGTTGGGCAAAGCCTCCCTTCCCTCCTTCCACTTATCCCTATCCATGCTGTTATATGGCAATCCTTGTGGAAAGTGGGCCTGCCGCGTTGCCGTTTGCTGCTGTTTGGGACCCATTGTAGCCCATAGCTCCTCCGGCATGCGACAGAGGTGACCAGCCCAGTTCCATTTTCGCTTGACAGCTGTGTGACCTAAGTCGGCAATTTGAGTTTTAGAACGCAGTATCGAGTTCCTTATACGATCAGTAAATTTAACTCCAAGGATACCGCGCTCGATTGCTCGCTGGCAGACCCCGAGTGCGGACTTTGAAAACCAGGGATTGTAAATGATAAAAACTCACAAATAACATCAATACCTGCATGAATCAAGGTACAATGCTATCACTAAATTGGTATGGTCCAGTCCATCGGCGGAAGTATAATGTTGATTTACATATATACCTACGTGTAGACGACGGATGTGTACATTACACTGATGCAAAGGAAGCATACATAATTTATTGAATGAAGATTTGGAGACATTCAAATGCTTGGCTACTTTAAATATTTGATTTGATGTCGTGGCATAATTTAACTTCTGAATGTGTGGATAAGGGTAGCTGAATGTTAAGATAAATGGCGTGCGATTGGTGGAAATAATCCAGTAGTGCATCCAAAAGTCGATCATAGTGATAAAATATAAATGTATCATCATCATCAACACTTACTCAAACAAAATTTAATTTTAACCCATCTGATAATTAGGTACTCTACATATTTTACTTTAACAGCTAAACATCCTGCTACAGCATATAAATAAAATTACAATCTATATCATGATAACAGCGAACCACCAATGCTTAATATTAGGTATCACAGGATAATTTTTAATATTTCCTTTAGGCTATACCTAACAGAGTGCCATCGTCCGTATCATTGTATGGAACTGATTATTGAATAATTGTATGAGGATGTTAATAAAACAATTTGCGCAGACATCTAATTATAGAACTAAAAAGGACTATCTACTGTTATATTAACTAACAATGAATAATCTAACCACAAATATAAATATATTTATATCATAATTACTTTCTTAATTATAAGACATGTAAACAAACAGTTCTTATTGTTGAAAGAAACTATTTTAGCTTTTAAGTAATTCTATTTTAAACACACATATTACATGATTAGGGACACGAAAGAACAATTCAAATTATAGAATAAGTACAAATGAATAAAAATATTTTTGAATGTAAGAAACTATCATTATAATAAATGATACTTGATATTTATAACTAAGCTTCATAATGGCGACTGAGTCCAAAACATAAATTAAGAGTGACAGTTGTGCTCACCACAATTAAACAGAAGTGCGACTATTCACCAATTGAATATACTTACTAATGAATCGCTCTAGCTCCGGGACTGTATCTTGTAGGGAATGTAATGCAGACTCATGGTACGCTCTCTGTAGTTTGACATACTGTAGTAGAGTGTGTGCTAGTTGGGCTTCTTTCGCAACAAGCGCAAACATATCAGCAGCCAGAGCATCCCTTGCTGCCTCCACCCGTATCCCAACATCCTCTAATTCCTCTTTTGCAGCATTCAATTTTGTAGGGTTCTCCTCTTTTTGACGCTCTAAATGCTATAGAAAAAAAAACAAGTTGAAGTTTCATATACAATCTTATCTTGTGTATCCACATTGATATAATCCAAAATATCTAATCAAAATAAATAACAGTAAATCTAAGTTTGAACCAATTTGGCATGCATAAATAGCAGTATTGAGAAAAAAAAAATCGTTAAATCACATTACATAGAATATTACCAAAAGTTAGTTGCATATTTAATATGGTACTTGTGGTAATCTGGTCTGATATTTTTGATTAATCATCAAAAATATCAGTAGGGACCAGGTATTTTTCATATTATCATCTGTATTTGAGTAAACACATTTATATTTTTCTATCTCCAACTGTGTACTTACTGTGTATGTGCCTGTTTATTAAGTAAACCATTCAGAATCTATATTCTTAATGGCTAAATACACAGCATCAGTTATCTTAAATAATCAGATTAGTTTGGCATTGAATAGCTCTCAAATATCATAACATGGTTTAAAGGTTTTGTTTATATGACGCACATATCTGTTAGATCCTGTTGAGGTTTAGGGCTCCATGTGTTGAAATAAAAGCAGTTTATACACAATAAACGTTGTTTTATTAAGCAGAGATCCTAACACAGCAGACATGGAAATCAAAAGCGCGGGCTAACTGTCAAATCACTGACATTGACAGATTAACATATTAGAAATAGTAGAGGGCGCATTTTAATCTCAACACCCCCCCTAAATGTGCACTCCCTTACACATACCAATTAGTCTCCTTAAAGACTCAAACAGGGGCCTCGGAAGGCTTTTGGTGAACATATCAGCCGCCTGTAATTTTGTTTCACAATACACAATATTCATAACATTTTTGAGATAATTCTCTCTCACATAATGGTACTGAACATCTATGTGTTTAGATCTTTTGTGGAGGTTGGCGCCACGAATGAGTTTGATAGTGCTCTGGTTATCAATCAGCAGATTTACATTAGCTTCTGTAAAACCAATTTCTTTAGCTAAATTTTTAATCCACACAACTTCTTTTGTGGCAGCACAAGCAGCTAAGTATTCTGCCTCTGTTGTCGAAAGAGCAATACATTTTTGTAGTTTAGTGTTCCATGTGATGGCCCCACCATTCATTACAAACACATATCCAGTTACAGATCTACGGGTCATCACACAATTTGCATAATCAGCATCACTAAAACCCTTAATATTAAGTGAGTTTTCCTCAGTACCTGCCTCATAACGTATGCCCAAGTCTCTATTTAATTTTAGATATTTGAAAACTTTCTTAACTGCACCCCAGTGTACATTATTGAAACTGTTTAAAAATCTACTAAGTGAACATACTATGTGGTAAATATCTGGCCTACTACCTATAGCAGCATACATAAGTGAACCTACTGCCTCGCGATAAGGCACATCTGGCATATCAGCTGATCCTTCACAATTAACTAACTTTACATTAGGGTCAGCTGGCACTAAACTTGGTTTACATAAGTCCATTCCAAACTTATTCAGCAGACTGTTAATGTACCTAGTCTGATGTACAAAAATAGATCCATTCTCATCAAAATCTAATTCTAATCCCACAAATTGTTTTGGGCTCATTACAGTCACCTCAAACTGGTTTTCCAGCTTGTTTACAAACTTGTCAATTAACTCTTTATTTTTACATAACAACAGCCCATCATCTACATACAGAAGTAAATACAAAGGAACATCCTGTTGCAAAGACACATACAAGCATCTATCAGATTCACAATTTGTAAACCTATTTTCCTTCATGAAGGAGTCAAACTTATGGTTCCAGCACCTGGGTGACTGCTTCAATCCATATAAAGATTTATTTAGTTTACAGACTAACCCATTTGTATTCAAACCAGGTGGTGGTTCCATATAGATTTCCTCATCAAGGACACCATACAGAAAAGCTGTCTTAACGTCAAACTGAGTCATATACAATTTTTCCCTAGCTGCCAGTGAGAGCATAATTCTAATGGTATCATAACGCACAGTTGGTGAGAAAGTCTCGTCATAATCAATACCCTTTTCTTGGGTGTAACCCTTTGCACATAGCCGAGCTTTGTATCTCATGGTATCATCAGCATTCTGCTTGATCTTGTAAACCCATTTACAGCCGATCAGCTTTTTATCTGCCGAACATTCCACGAGCTCCCATGTCTTGCATGTATCATGAGACTTTAGTTCCTCACTCATTGCAGCGATCCATTTTTCAGAATCTTCACTTTTAACAGCATCATTATAAGTATTAGGCACTACCTCAACCAGATTAGCCTCTGCCATCATGGCTCTATGCGGCCGCTGTCTCAGATTGTATCTCGTTGTCTCTGTTTTCTCTTTTTCATTATTTTCGACTTGTCTGTCTTGGTCTTGAATCTCTGTGCTTTCCTTCTCTTCCTCTACTGTTGCTCTGCTTATCATACTTTGATAGAAGTCCTCAAAAGCGTCATATTCATAGTCCTGTGATTCTATGCTTTTGTCTTGATCACTCTGGTCACTATCAAGAGCCAGTAGGTACTCAGATCTTTCATCATTTAAAGAAGGAAGATCATTTTCATTGAAAATGACATCTCTTGATACAGTTACTTTCTTTGTCTCTGGATCAAACAACCTGTAGTTGTCAGAGTTACCTTCATAGCCAACCAGAAGCAGCTTCTTGCTTTTCGGTTCTAGTTTGTTTCGCTTCTCTTTAGGTACATGCATGTACGCTATACAGCCAAATGTTCTGACATGAGTCAAACTAGGCTTTGCTCCAGCCCATAACTCAAACGGAGTCTTCTCTTCTCTAGATCTTCTGTTCATCAGATATACAGCTGCCTGCACCGCTTCCGCCCATAGATAAAGAGGTAAATGTCGTGCATACAGCATGGATCGGGCACACTCCATGATAGTTCGGTTTGCCCTCTCACTCCTGCCATTCTGTTGAGGCGTATAGGGGGCAGTATATTCTAATTCAATACCTTTTTCAGCTGCATATTTTCTAAACTCATCATTGCAATACTCCTTGCCATTGTCACTGTGTAACAGCTTCACTTTGGTGTCGAACTTATTCTCAAGTAGCTGTACATACCTCTGGAAAGCCTGCAAAGCCTCACTTTTGCGCTTCAGAAAGTACACAGTGATGAAACCAGATGCTGCATCCAGGAACGTAATAAAGTATCGAGCCCCTCCAACTGATGGTGTGGGCATAGGACCACACAGGTCACTATACACTTTATGCTTCACTTCTTCTGATGAGCACTTCTTAAAAGGCAGTCTATGTTGCTTGCCGAGCACACAAGCTTCACAGAAAAAGTCACTCAGGTCGCTTACTGGAGGCAAATGTCCATTTTGCACCATTTCACGCAGTGTTTTTATGTTAACATGTCCGAGACGCTCATGCCACTGTTTTAGAGTGACAACATTTGCTTGGCAGTCCTCAGTGATGGTTTTAACAAGCATTTTGTATAAATTATTACTTTGTTTAACAGCAGTAGCAGCTACAGTCCCATCACTATTTTTTATCAATGCACAGTCCTTGTTTTTGGTCACTGTAAAGCCTTTTGAGGTTACAACACCTTCAGAGAACAAGTTCCTCTTCAAATCAGGCACGTAGAGGACATCATTGATGGTGGAGTCATACCATTCACCGTCCAACAATTTCTTTATTTTAATTGTTCCCGACCCTTGCACTGACAGTTCACTTTTGTCACCTAGCCTCACACAGTTACACTCTGGCTTGAAATCAGAGAAATAATCGCGCCGAAATGTCATGTGGGCAGATGCTCCACTATCCAGGAGCCATATCTCTCCATCTTCTATGGTATTTGCCTCGAGCTGAGTGGTGAAAGCAGATTCTTTCTTTGAACCAGTGGGTTTTGAGCTAGAACGACAATCTCGAGCATAGTGCCCCTTTTTCTTGCATTTAAAACACTTCACCGATTTTAAAGGTTTCTCCGTAGCAAGTGCTATTTCTGCTTTTTCTTCCTTACTTTTAAAGTTCAATTCCTCGTCCAAGAGGCGCGCCGTAAGGTTACTTACAGTTTGTTTACTAGGTTCCAATGACAGCCACGCTTGTCGCACCATCCGATAGCGCTCAGGCAGTGATCCCAGTATTTTGGTCACAACGGCTATTTCAGAGATCGTCTCTCCAGCGTCTTTCAACTGCTTTGCTATATTTTCGATCTTTGAGATGTGTTCAGCGACACTCTCACCCTCATTGAACTTTACAGTGTGAAACTTCTCGTGCAACAACATTTTGCTATTTTCACTTTTCTGATCATAAACAGAGTCCAGCTTGTCAAATATCGCTTTCGACGTATCGCAAGTCTCAATTAAGCTTATCTGACTTAATTCCATGCTCGACGTAATGATATACATCGCCTTCGCAGCCTCTTTTTGCCATTCTTTGACGTCGGCCCCAGCCGGCGAGGTCGAAGAGGTTATGTGGTCGCCCAGCCCTTTGGCCTTCAGGGCAAGTGTTGTTTGGAACTTCCATTGTCTATAATTGTCGCCTGCGAACCTTTTCGCAGCTGCGAAACCAAGACCTCCAAGATCCATCGTGATTTACGTCGTCGTACAAAAAACCGCGTGCACCGACGCAACTCTCACGTCACAGATCGAGTCCAACAACTGTTCGCACTTTATTTTCCACTCACGTAGCTCTGGGCCCATAACCTGTTGAGGTTTAGGGCTCCATGTGTTGAAATAAAAGCAGTTTATACACAATAAACGTTGTTTTATTAAGCAGAGATCCTAACACAGCAGACATGGAAATCAAAAGCGCGGGCTAACTGTCAAATCACTGACATTGACAGATTAACATATTAGAAATAGTAGAGGGCGCATTTTAATCTCAACAGATCCAGATAAGGGATATTTAGTAGATAGATAGATATAATCTCAAAATTCGTGTTTAGATAACTTTTGATAAGTGAGATGAGTATAAGATTGTAACTCACATGATATCGGCTGGCTGCGTTATCCTTCTCGCTCATGAGCCTGCTGAGCTGTTTCTTAGCTTTCATTATGGCTGGAAGGTCTTGATCACTTATTGTAGTTAGTGGAGCACATACTAACTGTTCTACCTTCAGTTCGTGCTCCGCTATCTCATTAGCCAGAAATTTTTCAGTTTTACCTAGTTGAAAAGAAATCACTTTCATTATTTTTGTACACAACACATTTTAATTAAACACAGATTTGTGCCTTTTATACTGATGGTATACAATCAAAATTTAACACTCACCACATTCAAATAAAATATATTTTAAAATGCTATCATCATCATCAAAGTTGCTGGCTTCACACATTGACAACCCAAGGAGGTATTCAGGTAGTTTCTTAAGTCTTTTCTCTCTAGCTGCAGGATCCTGGCCCTGCGTACTACCAGCCCCTGTTGACAGGCGTTTGCTGACCAATTGCAAGGCATTTCTGAGGTGCTCTACCTTCCTGTCTGCTGTTTGTAACTCATCTGTTAATCCTTCTGCTTTTCCTGACCTGCGAATATCAATTTTAAACACCAAATGTTGATATAACTAAGACCTTATTTAAATTATAAGATATTATGAACAAATGTGAAACATTACTTTTTTCTCATGATACTAGCTTCTACATAGGTTCTAATGTTAATGATACAGGTAAAAAAGATTACAATGACAACGAGCCAAACCCACAAAGAAGTGAATCTTATCTGATAGCTAAGATAATTTAAAGTACTTGGGTATACCTTGAAAACGTTTGATCGGCGAGTTGCTTAACCCTATAGAACTGTTTCTTCATTGTCACTAATCAATTCCGATGAAATTATTTTTAAGTTACAAGGTCATTGGACCCAATAGCAAAATAATAAAACGATCAAGATTTCGCTAAAACGAACGTAATGTCAGAACGTCAATGAGATCATCCTCATCAAAGAATGTTGCAGTCGAGCTATATGAAAATTAACTACACAAAACTTCCATTAAGGCACTTTTCACATTTCCATTGTTCACTTAAAACATTTAAATTAGCCTATTTATTTGTTATTTTACGTATAAGATTCAGCACTAAAATACACTCTATGAATCAGAAAAATAAAATAAGCACAGATAATTTATTAAAAAGTTAATTTGTTTATGTAACCTGTGCATGCTAACAAAACGCGATGATGTCATTGAAATCGAACCAAACGTTACATAGCATCGGTCGGCCGAGGTCAGGCATAGGTGGTGATGGCACTTGTGGGGTGGCTATACTTACTTTACTCTTTGGGTGGTGGCGTGGGCATTATGGGCCACTTGGTGAGTAGTATTTTATATTTCTGATATAGTGTGGCCTGAGCCTTATGTCAACAAACAATGAAACAACAACGAATTACAATTATTAGACTAACTCATGCTACTAAATGAAATACTATAAACTTATAGTAGGGTAAGGTTTGTTACAAGACAACCACTCAAACCGGATTCTGACAGCAAATGCCAATATTATTATCTGCCATTAATAGTTTTTCAACTTTATAGTTAGACTGTTTAGGTTCAAGGTTGATTGAGAAAATTTGACTGTTTCGGGTAGCTTGATGTGCTGGCGTCTGCACTTCAATAAGTTGCTCGTGTAAGAATTATGAACTATGATGGTGGCCCAGTCACAGTCAAGGCACGCTAGTATTACACTATTATCGAGCCAGAGAAACAGGCACAACCTAATAAATAGATGGGAAGCCGAAAGTGCCTACGCGCCTTTAGAGACACTGAACTATTATTTTGATCATCTAAAGTCCCCCTAAAATTATTACCAAACTACAGACAGAGCATGGCATGATCATAGACTTAGTATATATTGTCGTATTATAGTCCGGTCAATTTAGACCAAAAAATGAGAGTGAAGTTACATAAAGTCCCAACAAGCTGAAATTCAGTGAAATTGTTCAAAACATAATTATAAACAATGTCTAGAAGTTCCCCATCATACCCGTGTATGGAATTTTTTTTATTCAAGGTCAAAGGTCAAAAAAATGAGTTTTTCACGATTTTCAGCAAAAAAAACGGTAAGTTTTATCATAAAAGTACCTTAGACAAAAATTGTAGATCATAAAAATATCTATAAAAAATATACCAATACTTTTTTCCTACGAGCCACCGTTTCTGAGATATAACGATTCAAAAAGTTATAAAAGTTGTTATATATATTATATGTTGAAATATGTTTCTATCGGTCATTGTAATTTATACTTAAAATATAAAATATACATAAGCTATAACTATAAGAGCTATTTTTACACGCAATAACTGGCTGTGATACGACATCTGCATTTTACAGGAGGGATAAAACAGCAGTTTTCAAAATGTTTCAAAAACAAGATTTAGTTCAATGTGCTGAAATTTTTAAAAAGAGTAATCCTACTCAACAAGAAGTTATCACCAACGGCATCCGCTTTCTTCTTTCTATGTACGGAGCTCCTAAAACTACCTGTTTAGATAAGCATCGATATGCATGTTTCGTTAAAAATAATAAAAATAAAAAACAAGTTCAATTAGTTTGTCTTCCTCCAACCTCAGTTGCTGCTCATCAACATCTTTTTCGGGTATATTACCGAGTTCAAGTGTGGCTTGGTTATCAGCTAGACCCTACAGACTGGGGTTGGAAGTTGGTCAAGAATATATTAGAGCCAGTTCAAACTTTACTCCCAAATTTTTGCAACTGTAAAAAGGGATGCAGTGCTAAATGTGGTTGCAAAAAAGTCTGACTGTTTTGTTCTCTGGCATGCACAAATTGTCAAGGCCGGTCGTGCTCTAATGTTGAATCACAAACAATGGAGGATTTGTTTGATTCCGACGAAGTGTCATGCGATACATCGCTATTGACGCAATTTACTTGCATCCAAAATGAAGATGAAGAAGAAACAGGAGAAGAAGAAGAACAAGAGGAAGATCAAGAAGAAGAACAAGAAGAATTTGAAACTTACGAATCAGGCGTAGGAACTTCACCCCTTCCTTTTTATTTTACATTTGTTTTATCATTTCCAACCTTTGAAAATTTGCGTTATTTTGTAATAGTTTCACATTAAACAGGATCACAACTGACCGGTGGAGTAGGCCTACGGGGGAAACCACGTAAAAAAAAAAAAAACGCGCTAAGTAGACTACCTCATAGGTGGCGTGGAATATTATGACGATAACAACTTTTATAACTTTTTGAATCGTTATATCTCAGAAACGGTGGCTCGTAGGAAAAAAGTATTGATATATTTTTTATAGATAATTTTATGATCTACAATTTTTGTCTAAGGTACTTTTATGATAAAACTTACCGTTTTGCTGAAAATCACGAAAAACTTATTTTTTTGACCTTTGACCTTGAATAAAAATTTTTCCATACACGGGAATGACAGGGAACTTCTAGACATTGTTTATAATTATGTTTTGAACAATTTCACTGAATTTCAGGTTATTGGGACTTTATGTAACTTCGAATGTCTATTTTTTTTTTTTTTTTTGAATGGCATCTCGCTGTTCAGCCTAGGAGGCTGGCTACTGCTTAACCGGTCTAATCCTGTGGATGCCTTGAAGTTAAGGCCTCCAGCCAGGGGCAATAAACTATACTAAGCGACCACACGCTAAGGGCACCCCCTGCGGGGTACGAGCCTCGGCTTAGGGCGTCGCTGGGGAGGGCAGCAAGGGGACAGGCTGGATCTAAATGAGATTTCGAATGTCTAAATTGACCGGACTATTATATTATATCGTATTATATATTACTAACTCTATGGGCATTATTATGTACAGACAGAGTTGTGTGAGTAGGGTAAAGGTGCATCCACACCTGCACAAAAGCATGAACAGTGCGGTTCGCGTGCATCTTAGAAACATAGTATGGACGCCTATGGACTTGTTCGCAAAAGATTACAACATAATGGCACTTTGGGCCATGTGGAGACATGATATCTTGTGATGTGCCTCAGTTTACATGCATCTGGTCGAAAATAATATGTTAGCTATAAAGACAAAGTTCTAAAGCCAAAAAAACAAACGCTAACTTTATGAACACGAATGTCACTTGAATTTGACATTGACACTTGACAGTTAAAACAGGTTTCGTGTCGTGTATTTATTTACAAGTAAGAAAACTTAATTTCTTTGCTTTTATTGCTCGCTGTGGTGGAGGGAGTTCGGAGTTGCGTGTAATATCATTGAAAAACTACGTCAACAACTCAGTTCTCTATTAGATGTTGGGCTGTTGAGTCCCGTGTTGTCTCGTAAACGTTCTCCTTTAGTTAGTAAATAATATAATTTTTAGTTTAGTTGCGTAGCTATAAACATCATCAAAATGAATCGAAAATTTGTAAACGTTATAATCCTTGGATTCGGATTTATGTTCGTCTTCACTGCATTTCAAACAATGGGAAATATAGAGGTGAGTTTTTCTTTTTTTTAAGTGCCTACTTAATTACTAGTATGATTAATTTGTAATCATTTAATTGAATTTACTGTTGCTTCATGATGGAATTTGCACTCACGTTAATAACACCTATAAGTAATTCTAGGTACTTATAGGTGTTATTAGTACCTAGAATACTTACATTCTAGGTACTAATAACACCTATTATTAGTGAAAGAAGAAAGTGAAGAAGTAAATAGAGGGTGAATAGTTAATTTGTGTACCATGGAAAGTAGCTAATCATCTAAAAATTTTAATTCCAGTTTGTACAGCAATAATTATTGTTGCTGAAGTAAAATAAGCTCGAGTATCAATATCTATTCCTACTGTAAATATATGGTGAGCTTATACAATAAATCCTAGTAAACCAATTGCTAATATAGCGTAAATTATTCCTAAACAAGCAAATGTTTGCACAGCACTTACTTTACATGTAAGTGCTGTTGGAGCACTTACATGTAAAAAACTAACAACAAGTAATATTTCCATTTACGTGATAACATCCTCATCATTCTCTTACCCTTATCCTTGCTAGAGGCGCAGAGGTAGCGCAATTCCATGCAGACAAGCCATGGTCTCCGTCGAAGATGCGCACTCGATTCCTCGATGTTTGTCACTTCCGTGCCGTTTTGTGGGAATAAACTACTATAAATTTATTTGGGGTGGGCGCACCATGTTTTCCTCTTCCATGCTATTCTAATACTCGTCATTTCATCAGGGACCTCCTTTATTCCCATATCATCTTCACACAGTCCATCCATGGTTTCTTTGGCCTACCTCTACTCTTGTAACCATCCACATTTACATGCTAACATATACTTCTATCATACATCCACCGTGCTAATAGTTCAGTATTGCTCTTTGTTTCCTGGGGTCCTATAAAACTATGTTGTCGTAGAAAGGATCACATTCCGCAGGTGGCGACATCAATACAAATGTCAGACTGTGGCCTTGAAGTCACTATCAGTGAGTTACTGACCTGTTAAAAACCAAATCAAATATTATTTATCTTATTACTTATTATGAAATTTACGAAAAAACAAAAAAAGTTGTTGTTTTGATTTTTTTAACAGACAGATTTTTATTTTATTTTTAAATCATGCCATAGAATTGATAACTCTTTTAGATATTATAGTTATCAGCGTTTTGACACATGTAAAAACGTTTTTATGTACTTGCAATATTTCTCACATCCTAAGATAAATTGTTCCGTGTTTGATAAGAATTAAAATAATTGTGGGAGGCAACCATTATTAAAATCATTATTTATATTATACCACACTATTACAATGTTAGGTAATGGCAGCACTGCTTTATTATTATAATATTAATTTGTTTAAATTACTTTTATTAGTGTAACTATTTAATAAAAATGTAAAATAATAACTTTATCCTAGACCATTTTTTAAATTTTACTACTAATATGATTGAAATTGCAATTTATTAAGCTATTAAGAAGCTTATAGGCCAATAGGCATTTAGATTGTTTACAAATTGAGTACAAATTCTATTACATTCATAGAGCGGATTCATTCCAGAGCGGGAGAAGTAATTTGATGAAATCCCATCCTAAAAAAAAGGGCTAGTAGATTTGTATGTAAATTCTTATGATGAGGAGCCCCAAAACAGCAGGATCTTATTTTATTATGTAATTTACCTAGTAGAGGCACAATTCTTACGAGATAAATAATTGTTTACATGAAAGCATCACTTCATGCTGATATTCTTTTAAGTACTGTCCAATGAACACAAGTAATTTTAAAAGTGTGAATACGCGTTAAATCGGGTGTTGCGGCATTTATCGCATGGGTGCGCGCATACAGGGTGAATTTTAGTTTTGGATCGGACCACCTCAGACTGTATTTATCAAAAGATTTTAGTAAGAACTAAAACTGTATCATTAAAATTGACTCAGACCTGACACCATTGAGTATTTTTCGTAATTTATTTCGGGCTAAGTATCCCGACCTGGGAATCGAACCCAGGACCTCATGCTCAGCAGTCAAGCTTGCGACCACTAAACCAAAGAAGCAGTCAGTACATAAAATAAATTACGAAAAATACTCAATGGTGTCAGCTCTGAGTCAATTTTAATGATACAGTTGAATTTTTCTCTTAGGAATTTTTCTGTAGCAGCCACGGAGTCTGGAACTGTGTCCGTTTGATGGCAATAGGCGCACATGGGACTTTAAAAACATAACTGGCGCAATGTAGGTGTACTATTAGGTACACATCTCCCTAATACTTCGGGGATTACAGTTTACAGGCGTGATATTATGTTATGTTTTTTATGTAGTTTAGGATCAGCTTGTTTAAAAAAATAAAATAAACAAAATGGGAACACGAATCTAAGTACCTTTATTCGGTATGTTATGTTAGCAACTTTATAGATTGGCGTTACCTACCAATCAATTAGCAAAAAGTAATTATTGTACCCCGCGTAAAAGCAATTCATCAGCACAGCAGAAAGAACCGTTTACGGGACCAACAACATAGCGCAATATTACATATGATAGAATAAATAGTAATACATATACACATTTAGTCGTCTGACAACGGCAGCTCACTTCATGTATCCAATGACTACTATACATTCATAACAAAAAAATGGTATTTAAGAGATATATTTTTTTTTAATAATATTCATTATTATGATGCATAACGTAGTTGAAACATTCTGTTGAGAGTGAAGATCTATCTACTCGACTCGTGCGATGGTTAGGTATGTTCTACTGTTTGATACGTAAACATTATTATCAGCATGTTTCATAATTCTAATGTATTATTTATTTTTCTTTGTAACTATTACCTTAATTAATGGTAAAAAAAACACGCCTAGAGGTATTTTATGTCGGATACATTGAGTGGACTACCTTTGTCAGACGACTAAAAAATCACGGTGTATATATAGTATAGTAAATATATTATATAGTAATTAAATCCTACATTCTATGAATAAGAATGTGGTTAAACTGCACGGTGTAAAAAAATGAGGATGTACTCAATTTGACGGCCAACCACCAACGAAGTGCCAAGACAACACTACGATACATACCAATGTGCGTGGTGAACTTGACGTAGGATTCAGAGGCGTGACGGTTCTACCGATCACCGCTTTGTAGCTCTATAAACTACTAATGTTTTATGTTGCCGCACTAAACATTTGTTTAGCAACCGTTATGCGGGCTCTGCCATACTCCTACGAAAAACGGTTCTTAGTTTGACCCACATTGATGTACCTCTATAAAAAGTGCGTATCAAAAGAATTGCACGCAAGATTTGTTCACTTATTTATCAGCATTGATACACCTAGTACCCTATCCCATTAGATTTGTCTTTTGTAAATCGGCCATGTACTTGACACATGCCAGAAGGCATCGTGGCAAACCTCGTAGAAGATGGCGGTACGAGCTGGACAAGACAAGCGACCAGTGGACCACATTGGCCCTGGATCGAAACAAGTGGAGGTCATGGGGAGAGGCCTTTGCCCAGCAGTGGGATGATACACCTAACGGTATCAGTACTTGACCCTATTTACATATAAATGAGTGCGTGAACTTAATACTAAAATCAGAAATAAACACTCAAATTGAGAATCAATAAAATCCTTAACATGCAGTCGGCCTCACATTGTAAACATATGCAAATGGATGGTCTCTATGACACAGAACAATATATACCATACATAGCTGTTATTTCATAACACATTGAGTAACAGATAAAAGCACATTATTTAATTTTATTTACGGCTCGTAGAGGCATAACATTGATATCTTTGACGTTAATAAGGAACGCCGTGTCATAAACCACTTTATAAGCTTGTTCATTCTTACCTTATATGTTTGGTTTATGCAACATTGTAAATTGAGATCATCGTTCGAGATTCGCAATGGTATTGTGCAAGTATCTCTAGTCATCTCCCCAATCTGAAAATGTCATTGAGGTGCTGATTAGCGCACTCGACCACCGGTGTGAATATATCGCAATGCCGGAAATACGGTTTACGTTGCATTCTATTTTGTATCACATCCTGCGAATTAGTTTCATAAATAAACACATAACATCCTCTAAGAAATTCTACTGCCAAACGATATCAAACGGATATTGGTACAAGATGGTGGTATAACATTTAAAGTGGACTGTTATTCAATTGAATGGTACTTCCGAAACAAGGGGATGGAGAAGTAGACCGGGACGTAACGTACCGGATCAACTTAGGATGGATGTAATGGCGACAGATCACTGGAACAACTTGCGACCCACGGATGCCCCTAAAGCTAAAGGGGAAAATATACAAGTCCGTGATTAGACCTGTCGTACTGTATGAGTCAGAATGCTGGGCCGTGAAGAACATGGATGAAAAACGATTGCATGTAGCGGAGATGAGAATGTTGAGATGGATGTGTGGAGTGACAAGAATGGATAAAGTAAGAAATGAATACATTAAAGGAAGTTAGAAAGTGGCGCCTGTTACAGAAAAAAAGAAAGGAAGTCGTTTGTCTTGGTATGGACATGTAATGAAGAGGGATGAAATGTATGTGACTAAAAGAGTGATGGACATGAATGTTGATGGATGGAGAGGGAGAGGCAGGCCAAAGAAAAGATGGATGGATTGTGTGAAAACTGATATGAAAGAGAAAGGAGAAAATGATGCCGTGACGTCTGACAGGGGAGAATGGAAGCAGAAAACGTGTTGCGCCGACCCCAAATAGAATGTGATAATAGCAGGAAGATGATGATGGTACTTCCGAAATGAGAGACCAATTCAACTCTCAGCTTCTCAGTCCTGATACATATCTATCACTGAAGGCTTTACACCAGCCTTCAGCTGGCCTACTTCTAGAGCTAATTATGACATACAGTTTTGCGAAGATTGATGTTCCGAATATTGCTTTTCTGAAAAGCGTCGGCTTCTACATAAGTATTTCGAAGCATTGAGAGTACAAGTAATCCCTGGGATTTTGAAGACATCACCGATATCTAATAAACAGTAGATATCGATATAAAAACAACTTCGTTGTTTACGAAATTGAATAAACAGAAATGTGGAATGTAGGAATATATGAAAAGTAAAAAAAAAACAGAGTAGACTTTTTCGTGTTTATGAAAAGTGTGAATATGTTGAAAGCTTAATTAATAAAGGATAATCATAAATTACAGTACATTCATCATCATCCTGCCTGCCACTTTTTTTCAGTTCATGTCTACCAGCCATCATCTCATTATTATCTATTTACTATCCACATTGATTCTCAAAACTATTCAATCCGTCTTTCAGATCAACTCGTTCATTCATTCCAATCAAGCCAACTCAGCATAATACCGTAGAAAGTATGCAATCTTCAAATAATTACGTAAATTTTGTTACGGATATTGCACCGTTGCACAGAGCCAATTATTTTCATGGTAACGCTTCACTGAATCTAACCAGTGAGCTGATTCATTTGATTCAATAGTACTAGTATTTAATCAGTATGCTGAAGAGTTTATGAAGCGGAGTGTTGACCTACGTTGTTATAGTTAGTTATTGTTATGTCACTTGTATTTTTATCAATCAATCATGAGACTGGGTTGATGGACGATCGTCGCTTGCGAATTGCGCAGTTCTGACGGGAGAAAGGCAGTGTTGAGTGCATTTGTGGTTTATGGTATTGTAATGTTTTGCTCTATATCTATACTTTCCCTTATCGCTATCCATTTGCATCTGTTTCTTACGCATGAAAGCTTACTTTCAATGAAATGGTTAAATCCTCATAAACATTGTAACGGTTTATGATAAAAGACAGAAGAGACCTGGCTGGGGCTGAGGTTATTCCAAAAATTTGATGTCCACTTCTAATCTAATCCAGTATCTAAATCAGGTGGGGCTGTATTGACCGGCAGCGCTTTAACGATTGTGCGTGCTTACTGTAGATAGGTTGTAAAACTTTCAGGCTACTGATGAATAGTAAAATCCCCAATACGTGTAGTCATGCTTCGATGATTTGGCATGATTTTCCGGAGGAAATATACTATAATGAATAATGGCCTTTGACGTTATACGCAATATTTTGTTTTTTTTTTTTTAAATTGAATTTTTCAATTAGCTGATTGATGGCTATAATCTACTTAGGCTTTTAAGGTTACCCTTAATCATGGCAAGCCTGTTGCTGCGTGCGAATTATTTTCTGTGTGTATTTTTTTGTTATTTCAATCTTTACTGTTCCGCTTCTAAGGTCTCTGCTATCGCTGAATGTTCTTCCCTGTGATCTGCATTCCATGGTCGGTCAATCTCTCAGCAGTCAGTGACCAAGTTTGGGCACAGCAAGTTACGATAAGCAGAATAAACACGTTGATGTGTTTGCGTATCAGAAACTAACTAATAAATGTAACCATAAACATGTGTGTATTCTTGCTTATGCAAAGTACGTACATAGTGTTAATTAATAAGTCTAATTTGACTTACTAGCGGTTTAATACAAGTAGATATTAATCACTGTTTTGTTTATCAATATCTACACTCGATAAATTCAAGGATTTGTTTATACTGGATTTAGGTCAGATAGATTTACTGGTAAGATATTTATTTTCAAGGGTCTTTTCAATGATGTGTCGTTTTCAGATAATTGGGAGGTCGAAAGTGACGTACCGATTGTTAAAGTCAGATAAATTGTGTTATTCCGGAAAATTACAGATTTTTAGTTTTGTCGCAGCACTTTTTCCTTGTGATGTTTGATTGCAAGATAGCGGTTTGTTCTACAGAAAATAAGGCAAAGGAAAGTGCTGCAAAACAACATCAAGCAAGAAAATTGAAATCGTGACAAGCAAAATGGGGTAGCGCATGTTGTGGTCACCACACAGAAATAAGAAGTTTTAAGTTGCAATTTTAGTCAGTGGGTGTGTTGTATTTATCGCGCAATTCTTTGTGTACTTGCTGTACATGGGCGACGTTCAACGACCTCCTTACGTAAAGATAACAAGTTTTGGGGACAATACTGTAGTATCCAAAATCAGTGTCCAGTGGCCTAGTTTCCCACTATAGGGGGATCCTGTTCCATTCAGGGGCGTTTACCGTTTTACGGTTTTTAAATGCTCACGACAGGTGGTGATATCTTTTTATATTGATGTTGAATACTTTTTGGACCTTCCACTATTTATAACTGTATGTTCACTTCGTTAATCAGATTTCCATTAAACTCAATACATACTTTCGTTATTATTTTCTTCAAGTTAAACTTGCAAGCACCATGATTCTACATTAAACTTGCCATTTTGCAATCTAGGCTCATAAAATATCCCCCAAAAATGTTCCATGGACTTTTCCACTCTGCTCAATAAATTACAAGGATATGCTTGCGTCCTCACAGGCAGTGAAATATTTATTATTGTTTTCGAAATAAAATCGCTGTCGCTCCTTATAAAGCCATGTTTTGTTAAAATTTTATCGATATCCTTGTATCTCCAAATGCAGATGACTATTGGATTTAGTTTATTGATATTAAAATTGAAGATTTCGAAATCGAAAGTATTGTCGCATCGATGCGTTACGACACTTAGGACATATCTTAGTGCTTTATCGAATTGATATGAGCTCATAACTATTTTAGTAGACTGGACCTGGGGACATTTTTAAAGTGTATCCATTAATCACGATAATGTTTCAGCGAACATCCCACGCTTTATTGTTTCAAAAGCTGGTCCAACTTAGGAAGCTATAATAATTTTCGGAGCTGCAAGGCTATAAACATAAAACTCCAAAATTATGTGCATTGCATTGCAAAATTAAAATAAGAGAAAACACATGACTTCATATAAGATTATAAATTCATACAGCTGTTATCTTTCTTGTGGAAATAATATAAATTTGTGTAACGAAAATATGATGTTTTATTAGCATTGTTGAATAAGCATCTGCCATCTTGCATTGTCAAGTACTGGGATCGTTCTTGATCTTTTGACTACGCGAAACTGTTTCAAGGTCCAGCCTAAGATAAATCATCGACATTACTTTAGTTTAGGTACTAATTCATTTCAGAACTGTATATTTTAAATAAATTATGATTATTAGATTCGTTGAATTTAAATAATGTCTTTGATTTGGAATCGCGAGTCAATTTAAATAAAGCTTATAAAATTGGCTAGAGTCTAGAATCTAGATCATCAGAGAAATTTTGTAAAAGTGCATTTAATTATTTAAATAATTTTATGGTTATTGCTATTTTTGGCTTAGAGTTTTAGGCAAACAATCTGTATATTTCTAGGAATAACTTTACATATTAGAACAGTTCACAAATCAACATAACCGCGGCAATTTAGTAACCCGGTTTGCTGCGGTTCGTTTTTTCCAAGTTAGGGATGACGTGATGGGTATACCTACTTTGGGGGTACTTTGTCCTCTTCTTTTAACAGCCTTCAGAAATTCGTCACTTTAAAACATCGGTCATCTTCATAAACTACTTTAATAAACACCACCACGCTATGGTTACCATGATCAACATCTTTCATTTTTAGCAAAGATACCTACAGATAGACACGTTCTGAAATAACCTTAACTTAAATACCTTTACCGTTTCTTTTTATTCGCAGAAAACAGTGTTGGACAGCATATCACACGATGATCCGGAATTCACTGGCGATGGCTACACGTCACTGGCTATCATCTACGCCACGCTGGCCATTTGCAACTGGATGGCTCCGTCTATCATCACCATCACTGGCCCGAGGGGAGCCATGTTTATTGGAGGACTCACTTACTTGTGAGTACTGTCTTTTAACTTTATCTTCTCGTATCGATGGCTCATATTTTGTGGGGACGTAGCGACCTGGAAAAGTGGACAGGTTGGTTAAATAGTTTTTGGCTCTATCCTTTCCCTCATTTAAGTCTTGAAACTTCTTCTGTCGTAAGCCAAGATTTACGCAATGCATTCAGCAGTAGTTTGGTAGTAGGGCTAAGCCCGCCGTCATGGATCTTTTAGGAGATCTAGGAGTCTTTTAGTTTGGCAAGTCTATGCTAGAATCGTCGTTTCCTAAATACTGTAAAAATAACAGAATAATGTACTTGTAAAGCGTAAAAAAGCCATCTAATAAACGTTGGTGTACCTGTTGGTGTTGATACCAACCACATTCTATCGTATCTTTAACTGCGTAGCTGTAAATTACGGAAATTGAACCCATAATATAATTTCATTGGTATTGATTACGCCGTTAATGACTGCTAACTATTAATTGCCCGCTGTAAAACGATTTCCAATAAAATAGCTGTAAAAAAAACTGTCGGTAAAATGGAGGTCTCTGTGCAAATGAATAATGTCGAATCATCATTGGGGTTTCAACGAGAAATTTACTTAAACTACAGAGTAAAACTTTCTCCGATTTAATACCTGAGTTTCCAGACTCCCGGAAAAGTTAGAACCAAGTAACTAGCAACTATTCTGTCGGTATTTACTTAGCTTAAATAATGATAACATGATAAGGTACATAGCTACCCGTAGAGAAGTACGCTATATAATTATCTCAAGTATTGCGTAATTGACGTTATGCGAATGTAACATTATACAACCATTTTGTATTGTAAGTGCGAAATGCTAATGGTCTAATGTCCATAATCTGTCAATTTGTAGGCCATAGACCCGTAGAGTAATGAGGTTTGTGGATTATAGACAATATTACGATGTCCTTTATTCTTTCGTTATTAAAATTACGAACCAGTATCATTTACGGAAATAGAACTTTCATTATTTGTCTGTTTGTTCATTGTGTTGTTTTCGAAATCTAGTGACGATGGTCATTTGAAAGTTGTTTTCATAATAGGCATAACCATTTTGGAATTTCCTTTTATGATTACCGACTGAAATATTATAAATAAACTTTCCAGTTTTGATATTTTTGGACATTTATCTTGCTTGTTAGATTATGAGTATCCGTTTTGAAAACAGAAGACAAACATACGGATGGGATACCCAGAAGTATTAAATAAAAGAAGGGTAAACGATTCCTACTTGATATTGTTTATTAGCATTTTTATGCCATTCGCTCGATCTGAGGTTAAATGGCGATAAAACATAATAAAAGTGAAATAAAGTTAGTTAGTGTTATTTCATTTATCTGTAATAAATAAGTTACTTATCTGCTCAATTAAAATTAACAAAACAGCTTAATGAATACAATGATCAAAAAGTAAAAATTACTGGTGGAATACAGAACCTCCTCGTTTTTTAGAAGTTGGTTAAAAAGATCAACTACATTTAAATATTTTCACATTTATGAGTCAAAATTCCCATTAAAATCCGAGAAAACTTTCACTGTCCGTTTGTTATTTGGCATCGTGTTACATCTATTATTATCACACTTGTGCGAACATCTTGCGCCCGCGCACCTAACACTCGATTTGCAATTTCACCGAAGAATCTCGTGATACGCTTCAGTTGTTTCTGTTAATTTGTGTACTGGAAGATGCATGGCTAATAAAATGTAGTAGAACAGATCGCACTCATTTTAACAAAACTACTTAAATGGTTTTACGAATCTAGCTGGGAAGATATCTAATGTGGTCTATCTAGATTAATTAAACTATACTTTAAAATCAATACATTCAGACAGTTTACTGTTGCATTTAGGCTTATCCTTCAAAGTTGCTCCCCAACCCCCTGGATCTCTGCCTTCCAGATCCATTTCGTCTCAGCGGCCTTTGAAGGGTGGGTCATCATCAGCCAGGGTGGTTGGACTAATGCGAGGAGCATAAACATTTAAATCTTCGTCATCATCAGCATGTTAACCGAAAGACGTCCACTGCTAAACATGGGCTTCCACCAAGCTTCTATCGCGTTCAATACTTGATGATGACAATTGCGCCAATTTTATCTCAAAAGAAATTCGAATTTCAAACGAGCAAAAGATGTTTACATTTTAATGGTAAAAATAGCGCCTATTGCGTGGTGGTCTCGCACCGAGAAACTAGCATAACTGCTCGTAGAATGCCAGTACCTATTGCCAGTACTATCCGTTACGTCCAAGCAGTGTTGTGCATATTAAGTAATAACTCTTGTTTTGCTTTGGTGCTCGCGATCTAATTACCAAACCATTTTTGACACGTGTCTTTGAATTGACACCTTTGGTAGTTAAAAGGTTGTTGGTGAATATTCTTCGCGGTTGTTTCTGGTGACATGAGTGGTTTGAACCTAAAACTGATCTCGATAAGTTTCTGGAAATTTCTACCAGCCTGGATTTGCGTCTTTTATTAATGTATGACGTTGAATTGTTACTACATCAGAGTTTATCTACGTTTCTTCAAGAAATAATAAAACTCCCAAATCTCTTGGAATATTTGGTTTTTTTTTCGAATTAAGTTATTTTTTTGAATATTTTACAAAAAGATAACTTAATAAAGAAAAAAAGTAGTAACAAAAATGTGAAAGCTTTTAACTTGAGTCCCTAAAGCGTCAAACATACTTGCACGTTTTAAATTTATCATGAGATTGAAATAGTAAAGGAGACATTTGTAAGGGAATCACACTTCAATAATAAATTCCAAAGGTGTGTATGATGCGCTGATGCCTTGAGGATAAGGTAGAATAGTATTTTCACGGGGGACAATAAACTATCGAGAACAAAATAACACTTTGTTTTTTTCTTTGTCAACGTCATATGCTGAACATCTGCCTAACGCATTGTATAGAGTTTGATAAACTATGGCTGTGTCCTACAAGTACCTACGACAATTACGCATTGTGTAGTAAGTGCTAGAGTAGGCGTATAACAATGTATAGTCATTGGTGTATAATAAACAATGATTAATATGATTACACACTCGCCAGTGTGTGCGGGACTTTCGTTCCCAAAGAAGGCACGGCCTCTCTTGAACAATGACCCCGTGGAAAAGGAATTATCTTAAATTCTGATGACAAGCTGTGTTGACATCGATTGACAAGACAAGGTGTGTTGATAAGGGAGGTACCCTCTTGTCATTCCAATTCGTACATTGTCGACTATCGGGCCTAGTGAAATGTTTTTATATGTTTGTTTATCTTTGCGATCAAGGCATTTCAAGGGCTTCAAAACTTGCTGCGGGCTGTTCGAAAGAGATACCGCGGCTCTGGAACACAAAGGGCAAGGAAGGAACATGGATGGGTTTTAGTCAGTACAAGTCTGACACTCCCTTCCGCTCTGCCCAGAGCGGGAGCAGTCATTTGATGACTTCCCATCCGTAAAAAAAAAAGGGCATCAAAACTTCAAGTTGTAGTTAAAGAAGAAGTCCTTCATTTACATAGAACCATCGGCATTTGTGTCGTCAATTCTCTAACGAAGGAGTTTAATTATCCAGGGCTGCGGGCCTGTTCGAAAGAGATATCGCGGCCCTGGAACACAAAGGGCAAGGAAGGGACATGGATGGGTTTTAGTCCGTACAAGTCTGACACTCCCTTCCGCTCTACTTAGAGCGGGAGAAGTCATTTGATGATTTCCCATCCGAAAAAAAAGGAGCTTAATTATTTCATTTGAAATAACACCTAGAAAATTAATCGAATCAAGAGCTTAGTTTTCGATTTTGGGCTTGTCCATTGATATGCGGTTAAATGTACTTACAGACAAATTTCTTTAATAAATCCAATTTCTTTAAGAACTTTATCTCTAAAGCATTAGGTTCAAGGTTGGTAGCTTGACCTGCTGGCGTCTGTACATTACTGTAAATTTATTGATATATGAATTGTTTTCTGTCGAGCTAACAAGTGGTTTCCAATCATATACCGTACTCGCACAAACATTCCTCAGCTGGTATATCAAAATATTTTCGCTCACAAACCTTCACTAGACTAGATCACGCCCCCTCAAGGTCGCTCGCTGGTTTTGTTGCATAGTTCCTTTCATTTATTTTAACAATAAATTATTTATAGTGTAGGTAATGCAACGCTTGAAGATAAATATACATTTTTGAAGTTATACTTCGTTTGGCGCGTTAGGGAAAAATGATGAGCGTAATTTTTTACGATGCGCGCGCACACCGTCACGACAACCGACAACCTAAAGTTAGCTAGTGAACATTTTAGTTTTATACGCCAAAGAAGTATAACTTCTCACGTGCGTAATAAGTACACACTCATTTTTTTGTAGTTATACTTTTTTTGGCGTGTTAGGGAAAATTGATGAGAGTAAATTTTTACGATACGCGCGCGCACCGTCACGAAAAACCGACACCCTGAAATTAGCTAGTCAACATACACCCTGAAGTTAGCTATTTAACTATTGTGTGACACGTCATGACTAAATATGCGTTCTTCCTAACAATTTGTGTTATTTTTTTCAAATAATTTAACGTTTTATTTCTCTTCTTTTTTCAGGCGTGCTAGCCTTTTAAACATTATTATGAAAACTCTTAGTCCAATTAACATTTTTAACTAAAACCTGAACGTTTTAACAAGCACTTAAACTGGAAACTAGATCGAGCTGTCAACGAAAGTAGGTGTGTAATGAGATTATTTAACAACATGTTTGAAAATACTGTAGTGGCACTAGTGGCTATTTATAATTGCGTCACTAAATACCGTACCAGAAAGTGACCTTGTCTTCATTTGAAGGCACACTGAACTAATTACAACTGCTTCTGTCTAGCTTTTTTTTTCGGATGGGACATTACCAAATAACTTCTCCCACTCTGGGCAGAGCGGAAGGGAGTGTCAGATAGACTAAAACGCATCCGTGTGCCTTCCATCCAGGTGTTCCAGGGCCGCGGTATCTCTTTCGAACAGTCCCGTAGATGGTTCTGTCTAGCTTAGTTTTGTAAACTTGGGAAATACTAGATGCCATTTTCCTGTTGTCCAATTATGTCTTCTGTGGTTTAGAAATCCCAGTTTGGGCCTAAATGATGACTTGAAGAGAAATAAAGTGGGCCTTGGTCAGTGAGTCCTAATTTGCTTGCTAGAAATGGTAGATGCATTCTATGAAGTCACTGTACTACTGTACTTGAGGTTAGTCATATTAAGCTAATACATTAAACCCGTAGAAAACATAATAACTTATGTACGTTACATAAAGGGTGTAAAAAGACTCTTAACAAAGCAGAAAGGCACTTGTTCTCCTTGTCATTGCGATCATTGTTTTGTTCTAGACCAAACCTGGGAACCTTCTAGTTACGGAGATATGGGGGTCAAAGTTACAACTTTTTCACAAGTTTTTCTTTTTAAATACATGTTTTTAATGCAATTTTTTTACTTAGTACACCTTCACGACCCTCGTACTATTCAATCCATCCATCACCATAATTTTTCGAATGCGTTATATTGGGTCTTACCGTAAAAACGTTGTTGTTGTTTCCTAGCAATAATTTTTGCGTAAAGTTTAATGTACATAATGCTTGATTGACGGCTTCGTGAAGAGTCTGTTTACACCCTGTAGGTTTACATGCGTGGAAAATGCGGCTTTATCAGTCTTACCAATAATGTTTGATAGGCTATATAATAATAACACCTAAGTGGCTATTCTATTTTTTCTTCTATGTTACATGCTTTGTTTGCTGTAATGTTATTTACGCAAGTCGATGGCTATCAGTAATACAAAGACCAGAAGTTTTCAGACTGCGAGTGTACATGTATGCTACGTATGTACCTACACATGTGAAATGTGTTTGTAATTTTATGCACATTTGAACAACTAGATAAACGAGCGTAATTTTATCTTTCACAGAGTTGGAACGAGCCATTTTAGTAACAAAATTACTAGCCTACAGTACAGCGAGACTGATATTTCAACATCAAAAATTGTGTCTTACTTGCAACATGGTGTAAATTGTCATACATATCATGTCGCAATATTCTTTTCATTTCTTTGAACAATTTAATGATAATGGTCTTTATTCTTATTTCGGTCTTACATTAGCGCGGAACCAAAACAGTTCAGTAAAATAGGTTTTCAATGAATTGTTGATTATTTTTATGTCGTTTACGAATAAACTCTCCTCGGTGAAGTCATGCTTTTGTTCTAGGTTTGTATGCGAATCGTGTATGGCTGTACCCTTGACCACCCATCCCACTGATATAATGAATACGAAAGTTTGGAGGTGTGTCTCAATCAGACCGTATCGGCTGAACGGATTGAATGAAATTTTTAGCAGAGGTGGTATGTAGGTAGTACTTACTTATCCTAGAAAATGTTAATTGTAGCGCAAGAATTATGCCGATGTCGTTGAACTGCTAGTTAAAGCGCATTATTTTATGTAGTTTTACACCAAACATCAATCGGCGATTAGCTACTGCTGAATTCACCTTTTGTATTTTTTATTTCTTTACTACTTTATCTGGATTTTCTACGTACTACTTTTTTACTGAATGAATGGCCGATGGGGCCGTAAAGTTCTGGAGTGGCGGCCGCGAATTAGGAGACGTTGCGTTGGAAGTTTGGAAGGCCTCCCACTAGGTGAACCGATGACCTGGTGAAGGTTGCGGGGATCCGCTGGACGCGAGTCGCACGGGACCGGTTAATGTGGCGACACTTGTGGGAGGCCTATGTCCAGCAGTTGACGTCTTTCGGCTGAAATGATGACTTTTTTACTACTTTTCCCTGATTTTTAGGGTTACTTTTCCTAACAGTGTCACTAGTCGACGGATAAGCTTCAGATTTCTTTCCAAAATCAAAAACCTGGAAGACCCTGTTAAACAGCATCCTCCTGCCTCAATATCAGTCACAGTTAAATTGCTTTCCTCAATAATTCCTACTAAATAAACAGCTATTTTTATTCAAACATTTACTTACCAAACCCGATTTATGTTAGCCTATCTAGGTTCGCGGCTAGCACGTTAGCGGTCATCCGTACTAAGTAATTCAGCGGATTGCATAACCGATACTTGTTTTATGCTATAGTGGACGGGTGGACATAATGTATAGTGTTGTAACTCGTAAAAACTGATATTGCGAAACAAACAACATTGCATTTACTTGATAGTGGCTCACAGTCCATCAGATTTAAAGTTCATAGTCGTAGTTGGATGGCATCCAGGCCAGGGTTCAACTTTCGTTGAACCAAAATTAAAAGCCTCCGTCTACGGAGTTGCTCTTTTTGTTCCATTATTTCGTAATACTCGTGAAATTGGATTAGCAGAGCTTACATCTACGAATGGTGAACAATGAACTGGAGCTGTTCTCAGAATTTTGGTTTCAATTTGAAATGTTTTTGTAGATAGATTCTAGTTAGTATTACATCATTTGAAAAGCAGCTTTAGACTAGAGTCTAGGTATTAGAGGTACATTTCTCACGATCTAATCTTGGGACTACAAACAATTTGAAGGTATTGTTTGCTTACGCTACTGTTTCGGTTCTTCCTTAGATCTTCAGCTAATTGCATTCGCTCTTACAGCAGCGTGGAACTTTTGTACAGGTCTTTAATTGTTCAACCCCATCTACTGCTGATGTATGGCTAGACAATTAGACGAAAGCTACCCCTAATGATGCGGTGTAAACGTGCGTGCGATCGATTCTTGGTACCTTCCTCCTCATACGCCATGGAAAGCGAAAGTCCCCGGCAAATCATTAACTAGATGTACCATTGCAGGTTCTTCATCGTGACTTTCTTGTTTCCTCGCACGTGGCTGCTGTACGCGGCGAGCGTGCTGATCGGCGCGGGCGCGGCTGCGATATGGACCGGCCAGGGCAACTATCTCACGCTCAACAGCGATGCGGATACCATATCCAGGAACTCTGGAGTGTTTTGGGCTATGTTGCAGTGCAGGTATGTAACTAAATCCTGGTTTTATTTGGGATACATTTCCTTGTAACTTTAATGACTAGCGAAAGGAATTATGGAAATTGATCTTGAAGCCAAATTGAAACGGCCAATTATATTTTTTTCGCTATAGGTAATATTGTAGTGCAATAAAAAATCTGTTATAAAATATGAATAATAGTCTTGTTAGCATCTGAATTGGTCAATTAACGTATAGATATTATTTAAAGTCAATGACTACGACTACCATTTTAGAATGTTTCAGCACGCCAATGTTTAATTGATTGCTTTCTATCTGCAGCATGTTTTTCGGCAATCTTTTCGTATTCATCAAGTTCCAAGGCAAGACCCAAATTGATGTGGAGACCAGAAATGTGGTGTTTGGTGCGTTGACAGGAGTCTGCGCCGTTGGAATAGTTTTCCTCATGCTTCTCCGCCCGGCTAAGCGCATGCCCAACATCGAAGATGCGAAGGTAAACTGCACTCTCGCACGTTGAAATAATGCATGTTTTAACTAAACCACGGCCGACTAGCTCTTAAATAAGATTTTATTGATCCACCGTGGTGATGTTTTTAGTATTATCCGATACCTAACATGTACAAATTATTATGAACACAAGGAGAAATCGCGAACGGCAAGTTTTGATTCCCTTGATCGCGTTTTCTTTAGCGTAGGATTTTTATGAGGCGGTTTCATTGAGGGCAAACGGGAAGTTAAATGGCGGGTAGGGCCGATGGTCATTGCGTAAATTGGGGCTTTTTACTGTTGTTAATAACAGCCTCATACATCAACATTATCAAGGTTAAGCCCTGATTTTGGTAGAGCATTGCCCCTTTTACGTGTCAATGCGGAAGAAATAAAAGGATCACAACTTTTGTGGTTACTCTTTATAAAAGTTGTTTGAATACTTGGTTGACGCATTGTTGATGTTTTCAGGGAGAAATGGTTCCGCATGACGTTCAGGAAAGTCCTATGGATGCGTTCAAAGGGGCTCTGAAATTGTTCTGCACCCGGGATATGCTGTTACTGAGCGTCACGTTTATTTATACTGGTAAGTTAGAATGACGTCTTCACATTTTTGTAAGCAAGTTGGCATGCTATGGGTCTAAGAATCTGGTTACGAATCGTCGCCATTGTGGTGTTCACTAGAAATACTAGTTAGGGTTTACAATAAAACCACCAAATTATCAGTAAGTAGATGAACTACTTCAAGGGTACGTGCACGCGCTGCCCGGGATAAGTGTGGACTAGTTGACCCGGAACTTTAAAGCTCACGCTACGTTTATTAGTATATCCCATCTTCCTTTTTATATGGAAATGGTTTTGAATTGAGTAGAGTTCAAGTTGTACTTAGTTGTAGCGACTATATCGAACCTAGGTATACTTATCATATTTCTATTATAATATATGTTACACACATACAATCAGCTAACAAAGATAGTTTCAAATAAGGAAAAAATGGCCCAACAGCATCCAAGAAGGTGATACCAATTTTGTTATTGCTATTATCATAGAAGACAATGCTATTAAAAACTGGCCAAGTGCGAGTCGGACTCGCGCACGGAGGGTTCCGTACCATAAACGGAAAAAACAAGTTTCTTGTATAAGAGCAAGTACTTAAAGGAATTATTCATAAGATACAGTCTAGTGACAGACAGTGGAGTCTTATACAAGGTGTGACATAATGGGCTGCGAGCTGTTCGAAAGAGATACCGCGGCCCTGGAACACAAAGGGCAAGGAAGGAACATGGATGGCTTTTAGTCAGTACAAGTCTGACACTCCCTTCCGCCTGCCCAGAGCGGGAGAAGTCATTTGATGATTTCCCATCCGTAAAAAAAAGGTGTAACATAATAAACGCAAAGCCCTTTCGTGTGGTGTCTCAGACCATGAAACTGAACAAGTTTTGTTCTATGACTTTTAGAAATTCATTACTTTTTTTTTAGTTTTACCATACATGTTGATCAGCTGATCGCGTCAGTTCCTATACAAAGCCCAATCTTTTTTTTGCGAATTTCAATAACTCGTAGAGCAAAAGTTAATCAGTTTCTTGGTCCGAGAAACCACACGGGAGGTCTTGCGGTTACTATGTTACACCTTGTATAATAGGGTTCTGTTTTTACCCTTTGGGTACGGAACCCTAAAAAAAGGACAAGAAAGGAAGTACCAAAAAAACTAAAGAGTTATTTTCTTTATAAAACTTAGGTGTACAGTGAAATGAGCTCCTTGGGTGGTGATACTGGTGATTCCAAGAATCAGGGATCAATGACTGACGGTTACAAGATACCACCTGAATACTAATCATTACTGTCGAAGTCTGATATTTATTGTTAACTTTATAAACTTTACATAGCTTAGAGATTACTGAGCATTGCTGAACATGAGGTCTTCAGTTCGATTCGCAGGTTGGGTTGGGTAGTTTTATTGGGTTTTTTCCATCAGTAATTTCTCAGAAGTAGCCCATATTCTGGACTAAACTGTCAGGTAAACAGATCAGTCCGATGTCAGTTAACCGGTTAACCAATGAATTTGCACGTGTAAATGCCATTAGCATTCCAGTACGTATGCAGGCACTTAAATATATGAAATGTGAATATCGACATATTTCAGTTCGATAATATTGTTATTGTAACTTGACTATAGAATTTCAAGCATATTTTTTTTCTATACGCAAAATACGCGCTTTGGATATGGAGTTGCGGACACTAGCCCGTTATACAATATAATTATTGCATAAATTCTGAAGGAAGGATATTCCAGACGTCAAAATTCATAATATTATAAAGAGCATAGGTCAGGATACCTAAGTTTTTTTGCTGTGTAGATTATACGGGGTGTAAACAGTCTCTTCACGAAGCCGTCAACCAAGCATTATGTACATCAAACTAAGTAACTTTACGCAAAAATTAGTGCTGGGAAAAGACATTTTTTTTTGGGCTGAAAAATCACGTTTTACAGTAGGACTCAATGTAACGCACTCAAAACATTGTGCTGATAGATGGATTGCATAGTAAGGGGGTTCTGAAGGTGTTTAAAGTAAAAATCATACATTAAAAACATGTATTATAAAAAAAAAACATGTGAAAGAGTTGGAACTTTGACCCCCAATATCTCCGTAACTAGAAGGTTCCCAGGTATGGTCTAGAACAAAAAAAATATCGTTATGACGGGGAGAACAAGTGCCTTTCGACTACGTTAAGAGTCTGTTTACACCCTTTAGATGGAAACGGGCTAGTCTACTAGTCTATCATATACAGGCTGGAAGAGATACTGACACTAAAACCGTTCAGTACATTATTCTGAATTTAAAAAAAAATCATTGACTGTGTATCGCAGTTTTGTAGGAAACAGCTGTTTTTTAGGGTTCCGTACCCAAAGGGTAAAACGGAAGCCTATTACTAAGACTCCGCTGTCCGTCCGTCCGTCTGTCACCAGGCTCTCATGAACGGCTGGAGAGTGATGATATGATAATGATGACTGTATCCTCTGCTGGGACAAATGTCTCTCCTCTCTATGGCTATGGGAGGGAGTGGAGCTTAATCCACCTCGCGAGCGACCGAATCGCCATCATCATCTCACTGCGGGGCAAAACCTTTCTCCATGACATCTAGTTCTTTCAATCCAGAGCTAATGTGGATTACTGGTTGTTGCTTTTCCTGTGAGGTTTACCAGGTCTTTTCTATTAAAAAAAACAACGGTTTGCACTCCGGGAGTGCCGGCAGAAGTGAATACTTGAATTAACGCCATCTAGTTTAAATATTAGAAATTTCAATAGCTTTCCACAAGAACGAAAAATGTCGCTGCCGTAGAAGAAAACTTGGAAAAACGCCATCTAGCTTAAACTACACGCACACTCGCGCAAGCGCCTTGCGCCGACGATTCGATCTGACGATCTGACGCGAGTTTAACAGTTTTTACCCATCTCATAATTTGCACAACGCCACTATAGAAGTTTTCACTTCAAAAACTGTTTTCCAGGCGTGGAGCTATCATTCTTCAGTGGCGTATACAGCTCTAGCATCGGCTTCACACTATCCATGGGCGAGAATGCTAAACAACTAGTGGGTCTATCTGGAGTCTTCATTGGTCTGGGAGAAGTGCTTGGTAAGTTGACAATTTTAATTATATTTACATTAACATTAACATAAGGTTTAAATTACAATGACTGGTGATTGGTAAGTTGTGAATATTAATTTTACTTCTGAAAATGCTGGAATAAGGTTTAAATTACAATGATTGGTGTTTGGTGAGTCATTAACGTAAACTTGACATTAAAGAATACTGTCATAAGGTTTTAATTACAATGATAGACCGCTTGTAAAATGATACGATTAACTTGGCTCTTTTTGCAGTCGTAAATATCTAGATCTAGGTTAAAGGTCAATTTGATACAGAATATTTGTAGAAGCCTAAAATGTATCTGCTATTATGAAAATTGATTGTAAGCTGTCAACAAAATATATCATACCGTTTAATAAATTGCTATTAAAATTCTGAATGTCGTTCATACTACCAAAATACCAATTAGTTGTAAATCTTTACCTAATTATCTGTTACTTATCAGTTTAGTAATTTGTAATGACCCACAGTTAAGCCTAACCTGCCTAACTAAGGACAGTACCTAATTGCCTGCCAGGGCTGCGGGACTGTTGGAACACAAAGGGCAAGGAAGGAACATGGATGGGTTTTAGTCAGTACAAGTCTGACACTCCCGTCCGCTCTGCCTGGAGCGGGAGAAGTCATTTGATGATTTCTTTATAAACAGTTTAAAATTGTATCGATATGTTTTATTATCAGATCAGTGCAATACATGATATTGTTATAGTTTTTTAAATCTTTTTAAAATTAATCTTGAGATAACAACTATGTAATTATCGCGGTTGACAAATATTTGTATTGGGCAATCAAAACCATTAAATACCAAACAGATAGTAAGATATTTTGACTGTTTATTCATTATTTCTGGCGTAATTAACATTTAAGTAAGAGCCAACGACAATGATAAATATTTACTTGACACCAATATGCAGTATAATTTTAACTTTATGTTAAACGTTATAAGATTTATTATACCGAATTACATAATGTTTGCATAGACATGAATTGTATTTTTTATGGATTCAAAGTGTTTAATTAATTGTTCCGGGACTAACAGTCTAAATAATTATTTACTTTGAACTCTGAACACAAAAATAAAACATAATTAATTAAGACAATTTTGAAAAAAAAAGTCAGTTGATTAAGTTCGTGTGTTCCCCAATCTAAAATTCAAACATATATATCATATCGAATAATAATGCCAGAAAACCTTTTAGTGGAATCGGGCGTTATTTTGCAGTAATCCATGACACTTAAATGTTTCAAAACATTTAAAAATGAGAACCAGTCTTACCAAGGAGTATCATATTCCCGTTACACGGGAAGCTGACCCAACACTTGGGAAAAGTTAGACACATTATGATTTTCCAAAACCTTTATGAAAACAACCCACTTACTCTTCCAGGAGGTGCATTATTCGGTATCCTCGGATCGAAAACCACCCGCTGGGGCCGTGACCCGATCGTGATCATGGGCTATGTCATCCACCTGGCCAGCTTCTTCCTCATCTTCATCAACCTGCCAACCGTGGCGCCCTTCGGAGACACCCACGAGACCTCATACATCACCCCGTCTCCTGAACTGGCGATGTTCTGCAGCTTCCTGCTCGGATTCGGAGATGCCTGCTTCAATACTCAGATATATTCAATTCTGGGAGGAAACTACTCGGATAACAGTACCTCGGCGTTCGCTTTGTTTAAGTTTACTCAGGTGAGTTTATTTTGGGTTTTGAGTTGATGAGACTTGTGTTTAATTATAAATACTGTTTATTTTTTAAGCAGTTTTAACGAAAAGAGTCGGTTCCCGTTTCACCAAAATGTTTTGTCCAATACAACATTTATTTAAGAAAGAAAATAAATGTTAAAACTGGTCTTGTCAAACAGATAGTAGGTTAACAATAGTTGATTTGATCAGTAAAAGAAAACGCCAAATAATGTTAAAGTAGAAAAAAGAAAACATGTTTAAATTGGCACACTGCTATTAATGCACACAATTTAAAACAAAAATAATACAAAATACTTAAATCTAAATTATAAAGATGTGCACATTGTGTGATATTAGGTATGTTTTTACTATCTGCGTTCTGCAATGTCTTCTGAGAATAAATCTTGATATACGATCCAAAGGTTATTTATCTGAATAAATTATAGAAGGAAAAAAAAATTGCTTTGTTGTCGACGCATAGAGATAACCTTCTTTGTACGGAAATAAAAATGAGGATATACTCGATGTGCGACCTAGGTATAAAGGGTGTAAAAAGACTCTTAACGAAGCCGAAACTCACTTGTTCTCCTCGTCATTGCGATAATTTTTTTGTTCTAGACCAAACCTGGGAACCTTCTAGTTACGGAGATATTGGGGGTCAAAGCTCCAACTTTTTTTTTTGAAATACATGTTTTTAATGTATTTTTTTACTTAAGACGCCTTCACGACCGCCGTCCTATTTAATATATCCATCAGCACAATGTTTTCAATGCGTTATATTGAGTCCTACCGTATAACGTGATAATTCACCCCAAAAAAGTCGTTTCCAAGCAAAAATTTTTGCGTAAAGTTACTCATTTTGATGCATAGAAAGTTTGGTTAACGGCTTCGTGAAGAGTCTGTTTACACCCTGTAGGTACATAATTTTAAATAGGCATAAATAAACTGTTATTATTCGAATCGCATAAACTGTGCGACTGTATCGAGGAAATTATTTATGTTATTACCTTGGTATCGATCGGTAGTACTACGTGTCTCGCCACCGACGATAAGCGAGTAGCAAGTAGAAGTTTAAACTAAAACTAGTTGGTTGTTTGAGATACTGCCCCGCTGGTCTAGTGGTCCCGCTACTGCTGACCATGGTCCTGGGTTCCATACAGGGTGTAAACAGACTCTTCACGAAGCCGTCAACCAAGCATTAAGTACATGAAACTAAGTAACTTTACGCAAAAAATATTGCTGGGAAACGACTTTTTTTTTGAGCTGAAAAATCACCTTTTACAGTAGGACTCAATGTATATTTTGATTATACACTGGGGCTAATTAAAGTCCAATTACATAAAAAATGGTTTTAATGAAAAAATGATGCGTACAGTAACAAGGTCGGTAGTGGAGTGCCTTAGCCAATAAAAGTAGAGAGGGAACAGCGGAGTGCTGTTGTGCTTGGTAAAATATTGCTAGCAACTAGCTGCCGATCGATGTTATGTGGAGTTTGATAACCGTGAGGCAATAGGCCGCAACACTCAATGTAACGCATTCAAAACATTGTGCTGATGGATGGATTGAATAGTAAGGGGGTCCTAGAGGTGTTTAAAGTAAAATCTAACGTTAAAAACATGTATTTAAAAAAAACTTTTGAAAAATTTGTAACTTTGACCCCCAATATCTCCGTAACTAGAAGTTTCCCAGGTATGGTCTATAACAAAAAAAATGATCGCAATGACGGGGAGAACAAGTGGCCTTTCGGCTTCTTTAAGAGTCTGTTTACACCCTTTATTTATCGGGTAGTGTCGGGGTTTACCATCAGGTAATTCTCAGTAGCACCCCGAAGTCTTGATTTGTGCCCATCATCATCATTTCAACCGAAAGACGTCCACTGCTGGACATAGGCCTCCCCCAAATGTCGCTTCGTTGACCGGTCCCGTGCGACTCGCATCCAGCGGATGATTTGTGCCCGATTGACAGCAATAAGTTTCCCCGTATTATATGGGACTTATACTAACTGGTGAATTATTATGTGTAATAAGGGAACCGCTGAGTAACCCTTCGGGGAAAAAAAGTAATGTTATGTGGTCTGACAGCTGTCACCGAGTAGGGCACCAGAGTAGCCCGCGAAATTCAAATTTTCTTACGATTTCATTAAAAAGTTATCAAGATTTTAATTATTATAATTCTGTAACTACATATTATGTGTTCTGATCGCGACAGGAATCTGGATCTGTTTGGTCAGCCTGACTCTGATATACAAATTGCAAAAAACTGGGCGGAGCGGAAGGGAGTGCCAGACTTGTACTGACTAAAACCTATCCATGTTCCTTCCTTGCCCTTTGTGTTCCAGGGCCGCGGTATCTCTTTCGAACAGTCCCGTAGCCCTGGGGCGCTACCCCCTTATCGCTATTATTTATGTATCTATTTTACTAACACGAGTCGTCTTGAGCTGAAGTCGATAGGTAGTCGCATCCTCGTCTGCGCTGGGTCAGGCGCCTTCGTTCATTATCGCAGAATAAAAAAGGTGTAATGACCGTACAATTGTTTCCCACAATGTGCGACGTATTAATTAGTGAAACGCATTAACTGGGACAGAACTGATTTTACGATATTATTGCAACAATGGTTGTTTTAGATACAATCGAACTTTTTATCGACTATTGTTGTTATTGATATTATTATCACTTAGTAGACATATTTCGCCATATGTACAGTTTTTTTCCTATTTGAAATTCCTTTGCATAAATTTCGTCATGATCATTAATTCTTACTCAAAATTATTTATTTGCGGTAAATATGGTAAAATAATATACATAGTTCAATGACACATTTCGCTATAAAAATAGCAAGCAAATATCTATTAATATACACAAACATTAAATAAGGTAGGGAACTAAATGGAGTAGTTTAAGTAACTCAACACAAACCAAAATTACAAACGAATTGTTAACATATTAGAGAATTTTAAATGTATATACATAAAATGTTAGCTTAATAAAATTAAAATGTTGAAAAAATGAATTGAAAAAAACAACGAACGTTGACCGCAGGCTATTCATTATGTCCTAGGATTATTCCACTCTGCTCTCTGGTTGTAGATGTCTACTGTCTTTTTGTATCTTAACACAGAGGCTAGATAATAATGTCTCTAAACAAAGTTACCATAGTGTTATGAGATATTGCTATCTTAAATTGTTTGTTTGAAGTTTTGCCCAGTTGATGGCAATAGACTCGTCCCCTATCACATGGGCCTTAAAAATATAACTGACGAAATGTGGGTGTACTATTAGATACACCTCTGCCTAACCTTCCGGGGTCAGGCGTGATGTTATGTATGTAAATTGTCTGTCAAAACTTTGTTATTTCTTTTTCCAGTCCCTAGCAGCAGCGGCCTGCTTCTTCTACTCGTCTCAGGCGCTGCTGTCGGTACAGCTGTCGGTCCTGGGCGTGCTGGCGTCCCTGGGCACGGCGGCCTTCGTGCGCGTGGAGTGGGCGGCGCGCGCGCGGGCCCGCGACCTGGCGCACGACGCGCACGACGCGCACGACGCGGCCGGCGGGGAGCCCACCACGCACGCGCTCGCCGACAACGCGCTGCACTACGACTGAGCGGTAGGACTGGCTGAGTTTTAATGGTTTCAGAAATAGGGTTTACTCTTTACGGGAATGGTTAAACGCATGTCAGTGTCTACACGAAATTCGGTCTTAAAAGCATAATCAGACTATGTTCCCAATGCTGGGACACAGTCACACATGCTTCCACTCTAGGAGACTGTAAATTCGGTCTTATTGATGTAGCGAAGTAATGCTGCTGTGATAATAATCAAATTGTTATCATGGACGTACGGTTGACTTGGCTTTTAAGTGTTTAAGAGTGCATACGATTAAAAAAATGCTCTCTTGTGAACTTCTTCATCTTTGAAGGACAGAGTAAATCGTTCACGTTTCTAAAATCATTAATATTTTAGCGGGGGTTATATGTGACGAGAAATTTGGGCAGCCCTAGGCAGCCCTAGGCAGCCAAGTAAAGAAGTGTAAATAAGATACAAGCTTATTAAATTATAAGGAAAATTATTTTTAAAATAAATCGTTAACAACTCTAAATTATGATAACACGTAATTGACAGTTGTTTGTTCTCAAAATCTATGTGCCTGCATGTTTTAAAATTCTGTTGGAAAATCCGTTATGTTTTCAGTGAATGATATCGAATTTTCCATAGTCCAATTGTGCGATTTAAATGTCGTACATTGCGTTTTACAATGCTTTTCAAAAAGGAATAGGGACGTCAATGACTAAATGACATTTGAAAAGTACGACAAAAAAGCCGCATATTTTTATATTATCTATCTTGTTAATGTTATCAAATTATTGTCGTTTATTAAAAGCGTGGAAGTGTCTTAGAAACGACTGGTTCTATTCACCAAACATTAACATTTAGCCGATTAACTTTAAGTCGTAAATATTTTATCGTTATTATCTTATTGTTGTTATCTATATATTAGAACTGTTTTTTAAAAGCATAGACGTGCTGGATTTGATTCAACACTTCCATGCTCTTAAAAAACAGTTATAATACATCTCAAAAACGACTGGTTTATTCACTAATCGTTTTATGTCTAAGCCACCGAATATGTTTCTTTTTTGTTACGTTAAACTCTTGCTCTGTATTGGTGCATAGGCTTTACCTAATCTGAAGCCAATTTAAACACTTTTATGTAATTTTTGGCAATAAAAAAACAAACATATTTTTTTTTTGTTGGCCTTACTTATTTGATTTGACAGCTATGACGTCACAAAATGGCGCTAGGTCAGTCCTATTCCAATTTGAAACGCATTGTGCGTAAGTAATCTTCATATAATAAAGAATTTTAAATAAATTGATGTGTTGATGTCAAACACTCTCGAATAGTATTCAAATGAAATTCCTTATAAAGAATCTGTATAATAAAGAAGTATTTGTATGTAGGAACTATGTTTTGTTTTACAAAATTAAATTACTCAGCATTTAATGAATAAAGAATGCTTTTATTAGGTGTTAATTTTCTTAGGAAAACTGCTTTTGTCTAAATAATAATGAGCATGGATGTACTGTACTCCTATGCGGGCTGTGTCAGTATGTATATGATATTGAGTTATTTTCGCACCAGTCCCAACGCGCACTAAAGACTTTTTAGTTGCACATAATGGGCCAGTTTGATTGATCAGCAATCAATATGACGCATAGTTAGAGTGCCTGATCTTACTGATTTAAAATCAAGCTAGAATATAAGCAAAAATACTAAAAAGCTATTGGTCGATTAGGTCTATAGTGCACGCTGTAATGTTTCATGAAACATAGCCCATGGCGCATCAGTAGTACAGGCGCGGTTTCAGCCTAAGTTTTAGGGGGGTCACACAGGGCTGTAGCTAGGATTATGGAGGGGGTCATGACTACCCCCCCCCCCCCCCCCCCTGTGACACCTCTTCCCCCTTAAGACCGCACCTGCAGTAGTATAGTTTGTAAGCAAAATACAGCAAGCTTTAAGGTGAGAAATGATAATGATTTATCCATTATTGATAAAACTTACAAATTGAATAAAACAGGGAATAATTTATTGTATTGTATCCACATTCTTCAAAAGGTCATGATTTTTTTGATTTCATCAATTACTATGTGATTAGAAAATATTTATATAGATGTATGGACGGCAAAGTGTGGTGCTCTACTCATGAAACTGTGAGTGTAAAAAGTGTATAAATATTTTTGTATATAATGTAATATAATATGGGGTAGTAATAAAAGCTGCGAAAAAAAAATACAAATCTAGCGACAAGTGAAAGGACAAAGAAACGACCGAATAAAATACTGAAAATTCCGAAAATCATAACAGCTTTTACTGACATTATATTTTTCTACTAGTTAAAATTGCGTTGTAACCTATAAAATAAATAAAACAGGACTAAAATCAACGTCAAGATAAATATCAAAATGTAATAAGGCGTAGTCGACGTAGTCCCGCTACGCGGGGCTCCTATTTCTGTCTGCAGGGTTTAAAGTAACCTTACCAAACCTAACGTCGGGGTGCCCCAAATCTCGAGCTCGCATCGCTCGCTCTTGCATCCTAAGTTATAGAGCTTAAGAAAACGATATTTTAGCAGAACATGTTTTCGGAAACTTAGTATTTCTGTCGCAAACTTAGTATTTTTTTCGCAAACTTATTATTTTTTTCCGAAGTTTGTTTTTTTTTGTTGGAAATATAGTTTATTATTTTTCGTAGAATTGTAATTTAAATAAGCTTTTGTTTGTTTGTTAAATACAACATTTGTTGCTGGTTAATTTTGTATTAATTTTTCGGTAATTCATTGTAACCAACCTTAGTATTACAGTCAACCACAAATTGTTGGAAGTTTATTTATTTTTTCGTAAGCTTTATTATTTTCCTAGAATATGTAGAAGAAAAGTAAAATATTATATAAGGACTTCTAGTCACGTAATTCGCGGTTTTCTGAATGAATTTTTAAAATCAACTTACGTATAACTGAAGTGAAACATTCCTTTATATATTTTCTCCATTTTAATTTAGTTCGTAGATATAAGTATGTAATTTTATAGCTGTTATATTTTTCATGCTTTTAATGTAACATTCCTGGATGCCTGGACGCCTAATAAAAATGAATAGTATTTCATTGCTAATGTTACTATCTAGTCTTGTTTTCTTATCTAAAATAACAGTTGACTGTACTTTTAAGCAATTTATGGAATGCTATTGAAAATAAAATATTTTAATAATAAAGCTGCTGTTTTCATTATTTTCTACAATTATAAAAACTACTTGAAACTTTGGACAATTATGAAAATCTCTATTCCTTGTCTAAAATTTCAGCTTTCTAAGTTCATGGTTTGGTTGGGGTGGCACCACCTAATTCATTAGGGATATTATTATAACTACTACCGACCTTCGTCTGCGTGAAATTATTATAAAAATACCATTTTCTCCGTTTTTGCATGTTGTCATTGATTCTCTGCTCCTATTTTTCGTAGCATCATTTTATATGTATTGCCTTCCTCAATAAATTAACTATCCGACTGAGAATTTTTAATTCGAACCAGTAGTTACCGAGATTAGCGCGTTCAACCAAACAAACTCTTTAGTTTTATAATATTAGAATAGATGTGACTTGTGAAGGGAGAAAATAAAGATATTGTATTGTATCCTTGCTGATTAGTAGCAATATCATTATTCTTTTCACAAAAAATCTAATAGTTATATCTGATCTGAACTCTGCTCCAGTGACCAAAACTCATGGCTCATGGCAATGAGGCCTATAATTTTTATCAAACTATATCCTCTCTTTTTCACTGCCACATTTTGAATGAAATCATCATCTGCCTAGCCTTTTCCCAATTATGTTGGGGTCTGCTTCCAGTCCAAACAGATGCAGCTGAATACCAGTAATTTACATGGAGCGATTGGCTGTCTGACCTCCACAACCCAGTTATTACTGGGTAATACGGTACCCCTTGGTAAGACTGTTTTCAGACTTTCGGGCCACTGACTACCTGTAATGACTAACAAAGATCTACACAACAGTTCTGCAATTGACAGCCGAGACCAACAGCTTAACTTGCTTTCTGAGGCACAAAGCAAACTCCATATGTAATGAGTGGTCACCCATCCACGGAGTAACTCAGGTAAACGCAGTTTAACCTGAATATCAACCCGAGCGGCTGTTATTATTTAGCCATGAGCTCCTCCACATTTTGCATGGAATAACTTAAAGAATAAACTAATAAAAAGCAATGAATTTACTCATTATTTATTATCTTTTTATTTATTTTAAATTCAAGGACTTACAAATAAAAAAAAACAGTATACTTGACAACTATTTACTCTACAGTAACTATTATAATAAATAACAAATATAAATTCCTAACACTATTTACTGGTACTGTCACTGTCTTCACCGAGTTTGAAGTCCATAGGTTTGTCGTAACCCATCATTTTGGCATAGTGCAGGGGATCAGAGAAATGCCTCGCTTCTATGAAGAGTGGTGCTCCTTTGGCTTTCATTGTGGTAAAAGCACCAGGAATATCAGGCACCTCCACATCTTCCACTTTGAAGTCATGCTGAAAATAGTAGAATTGTTAGTTTGTGTGTGAAGAAAATTTTATTCTATTATGAGGCCTCGGTATTTTTTGGTTAAAGGTTAAGGTGGAAATGCCAGGGTAACCCACAAAATGCAAATTTTCTTACGTTTTTTGCAATTTACAGGTCAGTGTCAGGTTGTATGTTGATAAAAAAGGAGTCGCGCAAGTAACACATGTGTAGTTACAGAATTACAAATATTAGAATCAATAATACAACTCTATAAGTTCATTTAACCCTCTTCTGTAACAATTTCATGAATAAGTCATTGAATGGGGTTAAATGAACTTAGAGGTGACTCAGTTTTCATCAACATACAACCTGACACTGACCTGTAAATTCAAAAAACACAAGAAAAATTGAGTTTCACAGGCTACCCTGACACTTCCACCTTAATAATGATATTTCTTAGCTGGAACTTTGTAGCTGAACCTGCAAGTGGTATGCATAACCAAGATATTTTAATAGAATAAAGACTGCTTTCATATGTATGAAAAAGATGACCAAAAAGATGTTTTAAATGAATCATCATCATCTACCTAGCAAGCTTTTTTCTTAATTAGGGTTGGCTTTTATTACAAATAGGACCATACTTAATTAATTAACTGTATGCTAGTACCATTTGGCTATTGGTACTTATTAACAAATAATTATTTAATCTCTTAAATAATTATTGATACTTATTAACAAATAATTATTTAATCTCTTAAATAATTATTGATTAATAAGTACCAATAGCCAAATGGTACTAGCATAGAGTTAATTAATTAAGTTTAAAGAATTTATAAATTAATTCATTTAAAGAATTTAGCCTTAACAGTAAAACATACATACCTTTTTTTTCGCTAGGAAGAAATTGATAGTGGTAGCAGTGTATATTGATGTTGCAGGGTCATAATGTATTTCTGTCACATACTTCTTAGTTATAATATGAAGTAATATAGGTGTGACGAATGTGAAGAAGCCGACTACCGAGCAAAGTGCTACGATCAGTGAAGTACTGCCTATTGTTGCCGCCTCTCTGATTATTATAGGCTGTGCCAGCAACCCGGCCATACTGGAACTCAACGAAAACACTTTCACACCCTTTATCTGCGGCGTCAGTGGACCGTAATATATACACTCTAAATTATTATCATCATCTTTCAATTTTATTGAATAATTCCTGTTAATTACATTGGTACAGCTTCTGATTGATTTTAATTTCGAGGTTATCTGTTTCTGTGCGAGAGGTTGGATTAAAACTCGACTATGGTTGAACGTGTTTTGGGCACAGAAACGCAACATTTTGTCTTGTTTCCCTTTATTATTTTATAAATTAAACGAAAAATCGAGTAATCAAAGCCATTGAACTTCGTATTTCCAATCTTTGAGATTTTTTGTGAAATTGTGATAATGACAGTGACAGTGACAGGCCAAACAATAACAGACATACCTAACAGTGCAAAAATGTCAGATTGACTGTGAGTCCTCATGTTCAGAAACGAAGACTTCAGTGCCTACATGTAAGGGGTGCACTCGGTACAAATATTAAATAATTTACCCTCGTAACTACGTGCACACATAAAAAAATTAACAATAAAATAACCTAAACTAACAACAAACTAAAATATAGCAATAAAGCTTTAGTAGTAAATAAATTACATTAGATTAGGTTCCATGTAGGCCTGAAAAGCATTTCAACGGTACACTTGTCTTTCTTTCTCGAGAAAAGGTGGCCATACTAAATACCATACCATACCTACCATGTACAGACGCCAGCAGGTCAAGCTACCCGAAACTGTCAGATTTTCCCAATCAACCTTCAACCTTATACTATAGCAATAAAGTCGAAAATTTATTAAAGAAATCTAACAGATTGTAGTAGCTTGATGTGCTGGCGTCTGTACCATTTAATATCTCATATATTTCTAGTAAATTAGTAAACAGCGGGATGATCCCACGATCTGATGCTGATGCTATGCTGATACTGCTTGCAACAGCGTCGAAATATCGGGAACTCAGAATAATAGATAATCACGGAAGTTATCCCGTAAGCGACAGTATAAGTTAAACAACAATTATGTTTACATTTTTCGACATTTTCAACTCTTCTTGCTTTAAGTAAAAAACAAAAATAATTGAAACAAAAAAAAAAGAGTCGCTTCATAGATCCGGATTGGGGCTATCTACAGAAAATATAAAATTAACCACAATTTTAATAATAATTTGCTCCTGAATTTTATCCAGTGGTGGTGAAACAGGTCATCAGAAAGTTAGTAAGTAACTTTAAAGTCTCTTCACTTAAATGTCTCCTTTTGTCTACTTCCACATTGTTAGGTCACACTGTCCCGTTTCACTCAATAGCATGTATTGTCGGGCAGTTGTCAACATCATAGCAAATACCGGTCTCCGTGTCCAGCACCAAAGAATCAGGACAGTCACACCTCGAGAATCCACAGACAGTGCCAACTAGCATCTGCTCAGGATGGTCGCAAGTTCTTTGAGCTGACCAGTATGATTCAGAGCAGTTGCTTTTTCTTTGAATCATCCATTCTGGACATTTATCCACACCTAGTAAACATTAATAATATTATCAGATTATTTAAAACAGATGAAATAGGATTCATATTTTATATAAATGGCGTATTGGTTCTTATTACAAAGGTTCATTAAGTACCCCAATGGGCCAATGGGGGCAAAGGAAACCAGTAGGAAAGACCTCTAAAAGTCATCCTACAATATCAATAAGGTTCGTATTCCTTATTGATATGAACCATTGAAGGGCCCTTTTTATTGCACATTACAGTAATGATGATGAAAGAAAGAAACCGACAGTCACGAAATAAAAATGTTCCAACGCGAGAGTATTCTAATGATCGTTTAACGCTAATCGTTCGACGAAACATTTATCTTACAGACATGGACAAATTTGGTGGTTCTTGAAAGTAGTGTTTAATTTGTTCAATCTAATAATACTGGGGCAGGGTAGGTCAATAATTGACCTGTGATAACTTGATTTTAAAGAGTTGTCATTAAATAATATGAATTTTCTACTTTTGGAAATAAAATTAGCTTTTAGCATCAAAATTTTGGCAAACTAATCAAATCCTTGGCAATTCAGAAATAGTGTGTGTGAGTTTGAATAAAGATACTCACATGTATCGTTGTGCCACAAGCAATGTGCACTGGATGCCTGAGTATAAGACGAAACGACACTTACGCCAAGCATGAAAAAAGTCCACATGATCATTATGACTTGACCTGTTAACTGAACTAGGTGCACCGATGTACTAATTTCTTTGATATAACTGAAGCCGTTGTTAACATTACCTTTGACACCTTCTGTGTTTATAACACTGACAAATCGAACAATGCTATTCGATCCTTCTACAATAGCTCTTTGTCCATTTAGCATTTTTAAACAATGGATCGATTTCAAAAGAATGGTAAAAATAATATTTTTAATAATGTATTCAGAACGGTAGGAAGGATTCTAGTTTCCCTAGTGCATGCTATTATTTTATATATACTAGCTGTGCCCGCGACTTCACTCACGTGACTGAGTTTTCTTTTGGCATTGTCAAAGTTTACAAACAAAACCAAAATATATAGGTACAATCAATCACGAACTATCGAGGCACGCGGTAGCGTGTCAAACCAAGTTCAATTTAACAGAACTGGCGAGCAGCACCGTGTGTTACACGAACCATTTGGAGCCACTTTTGACCTCCTCATAATTCAAAAACTGTTACATATAAACATGTCAAATTTGGCTCATATATTGAGACTTGCGAGATACATATGCGCTCCAAATTTCATAAACACACCTCAAGTGGTTATTTAGATATTAACGTCCAAAAATCATATTTTTTATCACTGACTGACTGATCAAAACTCCAACCCAGTTCCAGATGACCTAGAAAGTTCAAATTTGGCATTCAGATAAGCAGTTGGGTGAACACAAAGGAATAAATCAGAAACTAGTAAATTTTTATCATTTTATTGTAATTTTTCAATTAATTGATTCTATTAGGAACACTTACTTATTTAGTGCCTGTAATGTCAATAATCAGCAATCAAAATTGATGATAGCCGGTCTTTATGTGGATTATTATGAAAAGAGTTAGGAAGCTGATATGGACTTTTAAAATACTGCGACACGCGGCTTCAAAGCAACTTCTGAAACAGGTCTATATATCACTGGGCCAGTCTATCCTCAAGTACTGTCTGCCTTGCTGGGGAGGGACCACAAAAAAAAAATTCTAGAACTAGAGAGAGCGCAGAGAACCTTACTCAAGGTCATGTTCTTTAAACTCTATAGATACTCCACTCACAGCCTTTACCAATTATCTGATCTTCTGTCTGTAAGAAAGCTTTACTTACTTCAACTTATAATAAAAAAACACACGGCTCTCCCGTATGATCCCTCTAAGCCTAAAAGCAGAAGGAGCTACTTAGTCGTTCCAACAGTTAGGGTTAGGTCTACTTTCGCTAAAAGACAATACTTGAGACAATCATCTAACCTATACAACTTACTGAATAAAGAATTACGTATATACTCCATGAAATTCCGGGATTGTAAAAAAGTTGTAACGGACTGGCTTAAAACTAAAACCTACGACGATGTTGAGACTATTGTATCTACTTTGCAATAACCAAATTAGTTACATTGGTTTCTTGTGCGCATGGTTAGTGAAAGAAGCCTTATTTCGCTTCTTTCGATCCCAAGACACTGTCGCAGGGCTAGCCATCGGGCATAGGGCATCGCCTACCGACATCACCCGCATGGGGCTCGATCCAATGGTTATGTCGGGTCGGCATTATTCTAGTGTCCTAACCCAGGTAAGATCTACAAAAGTCTACATTCAGATTCAGATTTGCTCAGCAGTCTGAGCGTGAAAGCGTAACTTATAAAAAAATATATAAATAAACAGACAATCCTTCGTAGTTATTGCTGGACAGGATATGAATTAATTAATAAGTATAAGTGAACTAAACCTAAGCAATGTTTATTATAACCCATACCATACAACCTCACTATTTACACTCTCACCCATACTCACTCACACAACCTCACTATTCACATTCTCACCCATACTCACTCACACACTCACTCGTTTCACACATCTATCACACATACACGCGCGATCTGGCCTTTTTCTTCATAACTTGCAAAACTGCTTTGTATAATTTTAAATTACCCATTTATTTTTAATTTTGCATGGTTACTTACATAGTCTATACTCAAATTCAATTGCATAAAAATGATAATGTGGAAGTGCGGAGTCTCCTAATACAAGCAATCCCTTGCTTAAAAGGTGATCTCCAACAATATGTATCGAAATGCCCATTGTAATTGAAATAAACATTTTATTATTTTAAGGTCTTCACGTGATATATAACGAGTAAAATACACCCCTGATTTTTTTAAAAATAAAATAACAAAAAAGAGAATTATCCCCCGTAAACGTAGAAAAATACAGTAGATTAACAAAAACCATTTGGTATTAATTTTATTATGAATAAGTAGTACCTACTAATAATTTCTGTAAAAAAAGTAATGATATCCCACCAAAAACATAAATGTAAAACATTGATAGTGCATGTCAATCTTCAACATCGTTGACGCCCCTCGAGAGATGCCCGCTTTGTACCCAAGCACGATTTTTTAAAGGTAAGCGGGGTCTGAATGTGCACATTGGAAAAGTACATAAAGTACAAAACGCACCGACTTCAGACCCTGTTATAACACCCTCACCTATAGCACAGGCAATTTCCTCTATTGACCCACTTTGGAAAACCCTTTCAAAATCCAAAAACTCCGTTCCTGTATTAAAGCGAGTTCCCCGAGGCGCTAGACCGCTTGTAGCACAAAACTTAGCAAGTTGCGTGCGCTGTGCCGTCCGGGAGAACTCGCTAAGTGCTTGGGAACAACTGTTCACCTTCCCTTACCGAATTCTTCACGTGCAAAAGAATTTGGCAACCAAAAAATCTTTAACATCACAAATTAAAGAAAATTGTAATATTTCGGCTCAAGTTTTAGACACAAAATTATCGGCACAGAGATATACGCCCTCAAGAGGTATATCCCACCTGGTGGAAACGAAGTTAGGGGAAGGTGACATTAGCGGAGCAGCCAGGATTCTCTTTAGCAGCGATGTGATGGCACCGTGCTCTCCAGAAACACTCGCGGCTCTGGAGTCCAAACACCCCGCCCCAGCGGATGGCCTTTCCTTTCCCGACCCTCCTGATTCGGACTTGCATTCCCTCACCATTACAGGTCGAGAGTTGGTCATAGCCGTTTGCTCCTTCCGGAGTGGCTCCGCAGGTGGCCTCGACGGCCTAAGTCCTCAGCATCTAAAGGACTTAATATGTTCAGGCGCCGGGGAGGCTGGTGAGTTGCTCTTGAAGGAGCTTACGGCTCTTATTAACCTTATGCTCTCCGGCAAGGTAAACGAGTCCGTCATCGACGTTCTGTACGGGGCCAATCTATGTGCCCTGCGCAAAAAGGATGGCGGAATTCGTCCCATTGCCGTGGGAACTACCTACCGTCGTATGGTAGCCAAGATTTGCTGTAAATTTTATGGTGAGGCTGTTTCGAAAAAATTTCAGCCCCTGCAGCTTGGATACGGCTCTAAAGGGGGCTGCGAGGCTGCCGTACACGCTTTGTCGACCTACCTAAATTCTGGCAAAGGTGAGGTCATCCTGAAGGTTGACATAAAGAACGCCTTCAATTCAGTGAATAGGGACACCTTGTTAACAGAAACTAAAAAAGAATTACCCCAAATTTATAGTTTTCTTTGGCAATGTTACAGATACCCATCTAAATTACTGTATCGGGACAACCTTTTGGAATCTGCTGTTGGCTGTCAACAAGGTGACCCCCTCGGGCCAGTGATTTTTAGTTTAGCTATTCACCCAATTGTTCGACAGCTAAATTCCAAATTTAACGTTTGGTATCTAGATGATGGAACCTTGGGGGGCGATGTAGATTCTGTTTTAAAAGATCTAAATTTCCTAAAAAATGAACTTCATTCCATTGGCCTCGACCTCAACCTTTCAAAATGTGAAATTTATGTAGCGGACAGTACCGACAGACAACAGACTCTATCAAAATTTAACGCCATAGCCCCTGGCATCAAAATTACAGAAAAAAGCTCTCTTCGTCTCCTTGGGTCTCCCATCTTTGAAAATTCTTTTCCCAATTTTATCGAGGAAAAAATTCAAAATTTCAATGATGTTTCGGAAAGATTGCTCGAAATTAACATACATTCGGCCATCACAATAATTCGTTACTGCTGTTTCAATCCAAAATTGACGTATTTCCTTCGTGCTTCCCCTTTATGGAAGCACACTCCCCTTTTGGACAAAATGGATGAAATTATCAGACATACTCTAACGTCAATTTTAAATGTGGCTTTGGACGACCGAGCTTGGGCACAAGCTACTCTTCCTATTCGCATGGGAGGACTCGGCGTCCGCAAAATTTCCAGTATTAGTTTACCGGCTTTTATATCCTCGGTCCACGGCACTAAGAAATTAATCAGGAATATCCTGTCTTCCACACTGATTGATTTTGATGTGCCGTGCATGCCCGAGGCTATCGATGCTTGGAAACTCGCTTGCCCGAATACTGAAGAACCCGACCATCCATTTTCCCAGAGACGGTGGGACGAGCCGCTCTGCAGAGTAGTTCAGAGCAATCTGCTGAACACATCTGCTACTACTGCTGAGCGTGCGCGCCTGCGGTCTGTGGGTGAGTGGGAGTCGGGTCTTTGGCTTCACGCACTACCGTCGTCGAGCATAGGCACATTGTTCGACGACACAACCTTCCGCCTCGCTGTTTCTTTACGCCTTGGTGCCGCTTGCTGTTCTCCTCATCGCTGTCACTGCGGTGAAGCTGTCAACAACCTCGGTCACCACGGCCTGTCATGCAGCCGAAGTGCGGGCCGTTTTGCACGGCACGCAAATATAAACGACATTATCCGACGAGCTCTTGTCACCGTCGGCGTCCCAGCTGTTTTAGAACCCAATGGCTTGGCACGCGACGATGGCAAGAGACCGGACGGCATGTCTTTGTTTCCTTGGAAGATGGGTAGGCCTTTAGTGTGGGACGCAACATGCGTCGATACTCTTGCGCCATCCCATCTTCCAAGCTCATCGTGCTGTGCTGGTGCTGCCGCAGCGGCTGCAGAGAACCTCAAGCGGCGTAAATATAGAAACCTGTGTGGTAACTATATTTTCGAGCCGTTTGGGGTTGAAACTCTAGGGCCTTGGGGTCCGAGTGCTCATAGCCTATTTAAGGAAATTTCGAAACGCCTAGTTGACGCTTCCCGTGACCCAAGGGCTGGCTTTTACTTTGGCCAGAGGCTAAGTGTTGCCATACAACGTGGCAACGCCGCCAGTCTCTTGGGCACATTACCATCTGACAGCGTTGAGGAGGAGTTTTTCGATGCCCTTTTATAGTTTGTTGTTAGTTTATCTATTTTAGTTTAATAGTTTTTAATTATCAATGTATATAGTTAATACAATAATGTAAAATGAGAGCCAAGTTCAATATTATTATATGTATATACTTTTTTTTTTACGGATGTGAAATCATCAAATTACTTCTCCCTCTCTGGGCAGAGCGGAAGGGAGTGTCAGACTTGTACTGACTAAAACCCATCCATGTTCCTTCCTTGCCCTTTGTGTTCCAGGGCCGCGTTATCTCTTTCGAACAGCCCGCAGCCCTTATTTATATAATACCTTGGCGTAGACAGAGAATAGATCTCTATTCTCTGTTTACGTACCTTGGTTGTTGACTTCAACGATAAAAGAAGTGAGAATAAAATGGGTGCTGTGCAAAAAAACCAATTGATTAACTAAACATGTCCTACAAAAAAAAACAAAAAAATCACATAGAACGAATAACCTTTTTTTATCGAATTCACACCAAAAATGTGGTCCGTACATCGGATATATGATTTATAAAACCAAAATACAAACTTGCACTCTAAATTGTACAATCTTACTACGGAATTTCTAAAACTGAACCACAACAAAGCAAGTTTCCATTATCCAATACAACTCTACAAATTGACTAATCGTGCAACTAATAAAATACATTAAACCTAACTTTATTTGCTTTTTGTTTCTCTGTTTTACTTAAAAACATGTTGGCGCCTTCACATCTAACGCCGCGATCCCTCGTTCGCGCTCGCTCTTTAGCATCTAGGGCCGGAAGCCCGGAACCATTCAATTTGGACAAGAGTGGAGTTCTTTTGACGAATACAAACAAGTTGCTTTTGCATATTGGAAGGTTGTATTGCCCATAAATAAAGATGATCGGAAAAATGGACAGTGTAACTGCCCGTGGTTTTTCAAACACTATATTTGCAAGCACTATATTTCTCTTTTTTTTCTGTCTCATTTAATATTTGCAGATGACCTCGTGCTTTTTGCTGAAAACCCAGAGGATCTCCAGAAGATGCTTCAAAATCTTTATAATGCCTCTTTCAAGAAGGACTTTCGATGAATATGGCCAAGACGAAGATTATGGCTAATTTCTACAGCAATTCAAATCCTTATGTCAAGGTCGGAAATGAAAGGTTGGAGAAGGTTGACCTTTTGACCGCGACTTCGCTTACGTGAGCGCGTTTTTTTTGGCATTAATAGGGAATATTACATGGGAACGTGAAGTCGTAGTATATTCCTAACATCCTCTACAAAATAATGTAATAGTATACTGACTTGGAGGAGAATGATGATGATGATGATACTGACTTACTGTTGATTTAAACTAAAACCTGATAGTACATCTTTGTTTTAAGTACCAAACGACTCGTAGTCCATTTCTGGAATAAATTAATCTAATAAGCAAATAGATGCAATTCATGATCTATCAACATGGTCATGGTGGTTCATGGTCTCAATGCTGAATATCCTTAAAAAAAAAATCAACTGTAAAGGCACTTAATAAAACAGTTCATTATGAACAAAAGTGGTTCTAAGTGGTCCCAGTAAGAAACATGCAAACAAGGATGCTTGTTTGCATACAAGCAGCATGCAAGAAGGCACGCAGCATGCAAGCAGGCCAGCTTCAGCTGCGGCGGCGGGCCTTCAAACCACCTGCTCCTTAGCTCGCGGGCCACCCTACCCCTTCGCGCCTACGCGGGTTTTTATTACACTCTAGGGATAGGGCAGACAAGACTACGTGGAGTCGGTTTTGCAGCGATTCGTTTCTATCACTAAATTTTGTAGCACAACATATTGACTTTTGGCACACATTGATTTTTGATGACACTATTTTAATTTAATATTGAAAATGCTATCAAGTAACCGGCTATATATTTGGAACCGAATAATATTCCGTAAAATGTTGTTTCGGTGTGGTGAAAATATGGCAAATAAATCATTTGGAAAAAAGTTCAAAAGAGGCTTCGACCAATAGCAAAAAGTTATTTTGTAAATCGGTGAAATATAGTTCGGTAAAATAATACGTATGACAGATGATACTTCGATGATCTAAAAATATGTCAAATAATGTATTTAGCAAAAAAGATATCAGTCAATAGTTTTCTGTAAAATGAAATTCGAACAAAAAAAATTCGGAAAAGTGATCGGTTCCCCTGTAAACAGACTCTTCACGAAGCCGTCAACCAAGCATTATGTACACATCAAACTAAGTAAGTTTATACGCAAAAATTAGAGCTGGGAAACGACTTTCTTTGTTGGGCTGAAAAATCTCGTTTTACAGTAGGACTCAATGTAACGCACTCAAAACATTGGGCTGATGGATGGATTGAATAGTAAGGGGGTCCTGGAGGTGTTTAAAGTAAAATCTTACATTAAAAACATGTAGTTAAAAAAAAACTTGTGTAAAAGTTGGAACTTTGACGCTCAATATCTCTGTAACTAGAAGGTTCCCAGGTATGGTCTAGAACAAAAAAATGATCGTTATGACGGGGAGAACAAGTGCCTTTCGGCTTCGTTAAGAGTCTGTTTACACCTTTTATAATAATATTGAATTTGGCTCTCATTTCACATTTATGTTTTTGGTGGGATCCTAACTACCTAACCCAGATAGTTAGGATTCCACCAAAAACATAACCAACGGTTTATATCTTTATTTTTTTCCTTTTAAATGTTTCTACTTTGAGAGTTTGATCAGCCGATGGAAATCAAAACTGAGAATACGCAAAAAACACGGTACTGAAAAATACTGTAAACGCTTGAATTTTATTGGGTTAAACTAACTACATATATACATTGATAATTAAAAACTATTAAACTAAAATAGATAAACTAACAACAAACTATAAAAGGGCATCGAAAAACTCCTCCTCAACGCTGTCAGATGGTAATGTGCCCAAGAGACTGGCGGCGTTGCCACGTCGTATGGCAACACTTAGCCTCTGGCCAAAGTAAAAGCCAGCCCTTGGGTCACGGGAAGCGTCAACTAGGCGTTTCGAAATTTCCTTAAATAGGCTATGAGCACTCGGACCCCACGGCCCTAGAGTTTCAACCCCAAACGGCTCGAAAATATAGTTACCACACAGGTTTCTATATTTACGCCGCTTGAGGTTCTCTGCAGCCGCTGCGGCAGCACCAGCACAGCACGATGAGCTTGGAAGATGGGATGGCGCAAGAGTATCGACGCATGTTGCGTCCCACACTAAAGGCCTACCCATCTTCCAAGGAAACAAAGACATGCCGTCCGGTCTCCTGCCATCGTCGCGTGCCAAGCCATTGGGTTCTAAAACAGCTGGGACGCCGACGGTGACAAGAGCTCGTCGGATAATGTCGTTTATATTTGCGTGCCGTGCAAAACGGCCCGCACTTCGGCTGCATGACAGGCCGTGGTGACCGAGGTTGTTGACAGCTTCACCGCAGTGACAGCGATGAGGAGAACAGCAAGCGGCACCAAGGCGTAAAGAAACAGCGAGGCGGAACGTTGTGTCGTCGAACAATGTGCCTATGCTCGACGACGGTAGTGCGTGAAGCCAAAGACCCGACTCCCACTCACCCACAGCCCGCAGGCGCGCACGCTCAGCAGTAGTAGCAGATGTGTTCAGCAGATTGCTCTGAACTACTCTGCAGAGCGGCTCGTCCCACCGTCTCTGGGAAAATGGATGGTCGGGTTCTTCAGTATTCGGGCAAGCGAGTTTCCAAGCATCGATAGCCTCGGGCATGCACGGCACATCAAAATCAATCAGTGTGGAAGACAGGATATTCCTGATTAATTTCTTAGTGCCGTGGACCGAGGATATAAAAGCCGGTAAACTAATACTGGAAATTTTGCGGAATTGTGTTGTTTTTGTTATTTAGAAATAGATCCAGAAAAACTATGTGCCTCGTTAAGAGGGAATATGGGTGGTCTTTTCTCCATACAAACGCTCTCGACTGTTTTCTTTTTGGTTTATGACCTTAAAACCCATGTACCTACTTACTATTACCTATGTGTCACAAATAAACATATTTGAATTTAAAGCTATGATTTTTTACAGTTAAATAAATATCAACCTCTTCTATGTTCCTATGTTTTCCTTTTTGATGATACATAATCTGTATAAGCACTAAAACCTTTACAAAATTATCAAAATTGCCTGTTTAGATCGCCTGTCAACAGAGGCCTAGTGTACTTTGACAACTATGTATTAATGAAAAACATAGGGACACAGTATAAATCCTTCTCATTCAGTTTATGAAATATCTTTTAAATTGGTTGAATATTGGAGGAGGAAATAGTCGAGAGCCAAACCGAATCGAATTATGACCTTCCGCATTTTCTCTTAATCTGCAATCTGTGGAACACCTGTTGTGGAACTCCAAGAGCCTAGTTACACTATAATATATATAGGAATGACGTCTTAGCAAAAGTTGTTCAGCCTGATGAGCACTCTCTGTTGACGTATAAAAATTGAAGATCTGGAACAGAATAGAGAGAAATCCTGATATGGAATTTAAAGCTATCACTAATTTCACTGTATTTCTACCAAGGGGTATCGTATTACCCAGAACTAAATGGGTTGTGGAGGGCAGATAGACAGTCGTTCCATGTAAAATACTGGTATTCAGCTGCATCCGGTTGTACTAGAAGCCGAACACAACATCACTACATATTATAACACAAAGTTCTTCGCCGTGTCTATCTGTCTGTTCGCGATAAACTCAAAAATTACTGCACTGATTTTCGTGTTGTTTTCTTAAATAGATAGAGTGGTTCTCGAGGAATTTCTTAGTATATAATTTGAGTCAAGGTTTTGTACACATTGGCTAAAATATAATGATATTTGTTGGAGGTGTCGGAAAAAAATAAGCCGTCAGGGGAGGACTTTCAACGAAAACGGATATAACAAAATGATGAATGGTGGAATTGTATATATTATATAGGTCTACAGATAAATCCGCGATGACTATGTCTGTCTCTTAAGGATAATATACTATATCATGTGTATACCTAGCGATTGACCATGCCCTGCGTTTTAACGAATACATTAAATAATTAGATCTTTATTTGTTCTATCGAAATATGCATAATACGCAATTTGTTCCATTTTATTTTTTAAAAATAATGACTTCTTCTATAACAGTTAGCCGGCGATGTACTTTTAAATTACGCACTTTAAAAAAACAAAATGTATTACGAAGTTTTACAATACGAGCACATTTACGAAGAAATAAAATGACAGAACGAAAAGTATTTTTATCGTTAATCATTTTGAAACCCTGACTTAATTTAATTCCCCCTTCTCCCCTTTGCCTTCGCAGGTAAAAGGAGAAGCGAATAATTGGAACGTCAAAATAGAATAATATTAAAAAAAAAACAAATATTTTTGAATTTAGAACACAAATAAATGTTAATTTGATGATAAAAGCAAATTATTTTATAAATAGTAATGTTTATTTACGATATATTATAAACACAATTTAAATTTTCATTCAACATTACAGGCCTTAAAACCATGGGACTCTTCGCTAAGATTAAAAAAAACAAGTACGCACGACGGCTGATCAAGCTACACAAAACCAGTTTATGCGGATCTCTCATTCTACAGAAAATATATACGAAGCGAGGCCACGTTATACTGGAAATGTGGAGCTTGATGTGCCGCCGTATGTACAGGAATAAAATTAAATAATTGTTTTGTTTTTATCTGTGGAAATAAAACACTAGTTGAGATACATAAAAAAAATCCAGGAGTGTGAAATACATTGCATGTTGAACCTAATCGTCCGTTATGATGAGTTATGACTTGTTTTTTTTTTCTTTTTACGAATGGGAAATCATCAAATGACTTCTCCCGCTCTGGGCAGAGCGGAAGGGAGTGTCAGACTTTTACTGACTAAAACCCATCCATGTTCCTTCCTTGCCCTTTGTGTTCCAGGGCCGCGGTATCTCTTTCGAACAGCCCGCAGCCCTGGAGGGCCGATGCCCTTGCGGGCCCCTCCCTATTTGCTGACATCTCTTTGAGGCGCGCGTGGAACACGAACGCGCCGTCAACACGGCCTGTCGTCAAAAGACGGACGGACGGACGGCGAGCTAGCCCATTACTCTCCGTAGTTATGACTTTATGCGTCTTATGACAATTGACGAGGAAGTTTATTTAAAAGATATAGGTAAGTGTTCTGTATGAATAAATGAAAGCATAATATTTCATATTGATGCTTGCTTATTACTGACCGCGCCTCATTCCCGGTTTAATACTCATTTTTGCGTCAAAGTAAGATAAGGGGTCGATTCATCGGCCTAAACAAGCACAACTGAATGGCGACAATGCGGCTATCTACCAGCAGAACAAACACCGCCTATTGATTTAGTTTATCTGTTCGCAAACAACGCACGCGCGCCCTCAAGCACGGACGATGTGCCGTCAACCAGTTAAACCATTAAAGAATATTAAAAAGACCATAAATAATATGAACGAACCCAAAGATAAATCTGTCACTTTCTTGAAAATCATATTCTACACTTATTTTCCGCCAAACACGCGCAAAAAGCGAGATTCTGGGTACCGACAGGGATCTACGTATAACTTTTTTATTTTATTTGTGTTCATCGAAAAAATTTAACGCATCTAAAATATAGACTAGACAATTAGCATTAGTAGCAAAAACTACCATGATTTAGCCAATAATTGCTAGTATTTCGTTGTGCAGATTTTACGGAGGAGTTACAAAAAATGGGAGAATGAGTCGGCGCATATCCTCTAGTTTTTTAGACGGGTCTAAGATTTCGGTGTGTGACGCCTGCACAAAAGGGCAGGTAATTATAACTTTCAAAATATGATCTATATCTCTGTTAACTTAAAGCCTTAAAGGTTATTAAATGAATGGTTAACTTTCTACAATAATTATGGAACTACCTGTGATGATAAGGTAGAAAATTGAAGTTTGCAGTTTATGATTAATGGTACATAATTAGGCACCTACGACTTATCTATTTTTTTCATCGTCCAGTGCTAAGTTGGTAAGTATTCAGACCTCGCAACTATAGCAAGTTTTATTTGGTGTTAAAAATGTAAGGAATTAAAATCTTAGTTACAACAAATGTGCAAATGTACCCTGGCAACTTTTAAATAGTTCACGGTTACTCCAAAAGTTAACCTCGTAATACGGTAAACCTTTCCCGCCAATTCAAAAAGCCCTGTAAAAGCATATAGACATTTCCGATACAGATGAACCTTACTGTCTATCACATAAAGGTGAAATTCGAGTAATATTTGATGCAATATCAGAGAAAGAGATAACATATTTCTGCCTCACTCTTCTAAAGTGTTATTATAGCCATCTCTTTTACTCGCTGCAGTAAATGAGCGTCAAAAGGTTTTGTCTCTGTCGGTAGTTTAGTCGAGTTTCTGAGTTGATAAAGTACTGTCGCCTGTTGCAATCGCGGCACAAGTTTGTTTACTTTTGTAAAATAACCGAATAACTATGGAACTGACATGAAAGGATTGTTTTAAAGTGATGTGATTGGAGCAGTGTTACTTTTTACTGTTATTGTAATATATTTTACGTTGAAATGGAGATGCGAAGACTACTTTGGACTGTATTTTTGGGAGTTTTATGCAGAGCGGAGGCGGGAATGATGGGTGATCAGTGCGACTGGACTGGCAGGTATGCTGATGTCGAAACCTCTATTGTTTGGCATACTTTTTATTCACCAATTTGAATATGGAATCAATCTAGTAATTAGACATAATTGCTTCTATTGTTGTTTTTTTTTAATTTTGCTTGTGTTATACGTAATTTGTATTTGAAACATGGTAGTTTCTAATTTGTTTACCTTCTTGATTGATTTTGAAATACTTTTATTGTTTTTGTCTAAGTATCCTGTTGTAAGTAGATACATAAACTGTGTAAATAACTAGATACTTACTTATTTACTTACCTACGTGCCTAATGCAGTTATCTAATCTAAATAGGTACCTACCTATTATATGTTTTATGGCTGCTAGTTAGTTACTTAATACATAAATAAACACTTATTTAATTAATTATGAACCTAAGTACCTAACTACTTATTCATACAACAGCCACACATCATAACTGCCTACTATTAACAACTTTATTGCAGGCATGCCAACCTAAATGATTATACCTAATGCTCGCTAAGTACATCCAACAATGTACCTACCTATAGTTATTACCAACTACTAGGTACCTACCTACCTAGTGAGTTCTCATTGTGTCCTAAGTTTGTGTCAGCCTACCGCAGGGCACTGGTCAAACAACCTCTAAGGCTGACCAAGTCACCAACGTTACCTATTTTATACTATGACGGGCTACCAAGCTATTTCTCACCTCTTTTGTAAAAATTTGTTACCTGCAAGTTAATAAACAAATTATATACCTCCTAAACCTAAGCTCATTATATTTAAACCACAAAAGAATATAAGAATCCAACAAGTATGGCGAATTCGCGCGGAATCCATTCCAATCAGAATATTAACAATCATGACCTGAGGCAAAACATCTTGTCTGGGGGCAATTTGCTTAATAAAGCCAAATTTATTTCCATATCATTTGCGATTGCGTGTCCTATGTTATTAACAGCCTCTCTTGATGTTATTCAAATGAATCATTCAACGAATACCACGAGAGCACGACATTTTTATCATAACTACCCACATTATTGGTGCCGCCTCGAGGTAGTGCTTCTTATAATTTCACCGTATATTTTGATGTTATCTCTAAACACAATATTTTATAAAGCTGCTGTAGGGGACTGAGGACTTACAATTAGTCAAAAAAGTAATTATGAAGTAGAAGACTTGGAATGTTAATATATTAGCCATCGGGTCATTTGCTGTCTTAAGTTGCAGATAATCTTTTGAGGAGCCTCATTTGCATAGCTCAACTCCGTTTCTAGGTACGGCCATGTAAGTTAATTTAACCCCATTAGAAGACTTTTTCATGAAATATTCATTGAATAGGGTTAAATGAACTTACAGGGTTATATAGATGATTTTCATGCTTGTGATTCGGTAACAACATACGTGTTACTGACCCGATTCAGATTTCATCAACTTACAACCTGACAATGACCTGCAAATTGCAAAAAACGTAAGAAAATTAGAATTTCGCGGGCTACCCGTACGCTTCCACCTTAAGAGACTCGTGCAGGTACCTAGCTTGTAACGACCATAACTAGAATACACTATACACCCTATCATAAGGACATAAAGATAAAAGTTCGTCTTGCTTCTTCGAGCAATGATCGATCACGAAACAATCCAGAGAGCAGCACGGGCTCATTAAGTCTCCCCACTCAAAGTACACTCATAATCGATGTTCCGATGTCAACACGTTACAACATTAAAATAAAATAATTGTTATTGCTAATGGGGTCCGGAAACGATGTCAAATGGGGACATTGGGGGCTCGATTACGGAACAAAAATCAACAAGTGGGGTTTCCTTGCAGGGGCGGCGTGGGAAACCGAAGTGGAAACTGTTCTCGTCAACCCTAACTTGTATTGTACATGACCCTTCCGGCTAAAGGGGTGGCTCGCCCTTGACGTATCATGAAGATACTTTATTGATTTAGAGATATGGATAAAATTTCCAATAAATGTAATTTCTAGTGTTGTGCAATTGGACGAATTATAAAAGAAGAATATAATTTTGAACTCCTCTGAGATATACTGAACGCCTCTGAGAGCTCACTGGACCGAGGCTGGTCACAAAATTAGATGGTGATCAATCAATATCACACAATATGTTACATTGGTGCTTAGTAGAGAAACTACATACACCATGTAACACATAAATATTTTGTTAAAAGTTCGTTATTATGAGAAAGTTTCACCATAACCACGTAAGTAAGTGAAGTTCCCATCAGATAGTGTTTATTTTTCTAATAAACAAACGATCAGTTAACGATACTTTAGCCCAGAATCCCAGATGAATGAATCTCCATCGCTTTGGGAATAACATGTCGCTTTAAACATTAACATTACTATTAATACTGTACTTTTACGACACGACGACGAAGTGTTAACTTAGCTAGGTATCAATAGAAATAATAAAAAGAGAAAATACGCGATACTATCTACGTGCGAGAAAGTAAGCACAAAGATTAGCCGCGGAGAAGCTATCAATGCAGAGACTGCAAAAAGCAAATTGAGTGTCAATGTACTGGTACATTGACACTCAATTTTCATCATTGTGAACATTGAGGAGCATTCAAGTTCATACATTAATATTTATTAGGGAGGGAGGAGTGAACGGAGGGGCCCGGGATCTGTTTATTATAATATCCTCATATTATAACGCGTTCGCACGATATGCTCCAATCCGGTTGATTGGTAAATGCTCAACGCCGCGCCGGCCGATTGTATGAACCCTCTGCATCAATCTGTATTACTATTTATATTTATATCTATTGAAATTAAATTTTGACATTGGGATGAATATTAAATTTCCTGTAGCTAACGCTATCCGGTTTTCGGGGTTCAAAAATGAAAAAATACTGAAGATAATCCCAGCCGCATTAAGTAATCAGAACAAACCTTTGAATGGACTTTAACTGGATTTAAACGGATTAACCCTCGGACTGACGTCAAAATGTGCACTGAATTATAATTGGTTAATTAAATTGCCCCTCGCAAGTGCATCTTAACAACGGATGTGCGTAATGACTGTGACAACTGAATGTCACGAAAAACAAAACTTGGTATGAAGTAACATGCGCAAAACGTACACTCCAACACCAATGTTTCACCATTTGTCAAAGTCATGCCTAATGAGAAATTAAAAACTTTAGCCGCTGGGTGTACTCCTTATAGAATTCCATGGGTAACCAAAGTGTTTAAAACATATTTACAAAACACTTTTATCAGGTCTTCCAAAGAAAGGAAAAACTTCAACAATAAGACGAAGATAAGGCTAAAATGGGCATAAGTAGTATTTATCTGACTGGCGCCTTTCAACACAATATCTGACTGACTTTGACTTCTAAGAATGGTAAATGCCACTAAATAGTTAAGTGGCCAAGACAAAAAAATGGCTTACGAATACTGCTTCAAAATTTCTATTATCTGTTAATATCCTCATAGCCACTCACAAGATTTAGAATCTATTAAATGGCATGTTTAAGAATGAAGTTTAAACATAAATTAGCTCCGAATTTAAATAAAAATTATTCTTAGACACATCTGAATTGTAGAGCTAGAGACCTAGCTTGCAAATGTGCTATGAAGTGTGAGAACGTTACTTAATGACATAGGGAAAAACCAGATAGTAATAATAAGCTACTTGAGGTTTTTTTGGGGATATATCAAGAGTTCATTAAGGAGATGTATCTTGAGCTTGTTACGAATGTTTACTTTTTAAACAATTGGCACAGTACAGCACAATGATGAATCAGCTCAGTGTGCTTTACCGGGAGCAAAGGAAGTTTATGTTTAAACTATCATTAGGTACGTACATATATTATAAATAATAAGATATCAAAATACCATTACAGTTATAGATAACAGTCCTTTCGGTATCAGTTACAAAAATATACATTGTTATTTATGGGAAAATTATGTTTGCGGTTTTACTTCCTGAATTTGACCCATTTATTGAACGTAGCTAACCGCTACGGATGTCACTATCTCAATATTTGCGTAATGGTCAGCCACGATAAAAACATCAGATGGTGTATGGTGGATTGCGAAGCCGCGGGCTCTCACGCTCCCCATATGGTGAGGCGCGTACGCGTTACGCTGTTTTACGATTCCGCCTGTTCCTGGAAGAAGTTCCCGTTCCATATCCCACAGAGGTTCATTATCATTAGTGATTCACAGCCCGGTGCCACGGCTGGGGCCGCCCAACCAGGACATTTCACATGGCACGGCCATGGGAACTTGTGGGAATATGTTCGTTACACCGAAAGAAAACAAGCATCACATGTTGCTGGATGAAATCACGGTTATTTTTAAGCGACGATTGTTTTTATTCGCTCGCCAATTGAGGGCAATCAACGACACGTGTTCCGTTCGAGACGCTCGTCTAAGGGATCTATTGAGCTCGTTGATACTGCGTCTAGTCAAATAAATGATCGTAAAACTGGCTGAGAGTACCTATTCTTATTGGGAGCACCAAATTATTCTTAATCAGAATGCTGTACCTAAACTGAATACCCGGAGTAAAAAGTTTTGACTGTCTTTCAAGAGGATCATCACCTAAGGATATTCGATGTTCTCATTCGTTCCCAGATACTTGAACGACTCCCATTACTACTATTATCTTTGGGCTCATAACATATCTGCATGTAACTCTGGTTACAGAGAATTTTTATTACGCTCTCAAGCTCCAATCACAGAGATAATGGGTGCACGTAAGCTGGTCGCTGAAGGGCAATCCAATGCTTGTACCATGTGGCCACTTATCTTTTTGTCGTAAAGTTCGTGAACATTCTGAGAATTGAATAATATCTGACGTTCACAAGTTTTTTGGCGTTGATTGTGACCTACTTCGATTGGTCTGAGTCACACTTAACTAGGTACTTGATTACTTGATTTGAAAGTGAAAACTTGTTTGAATTTACCTCTTTCGAGAAGCGTATCTATCAAAAAAGAACGCTCGCCGTATCTAATAAGATGGTAATTCCCCGGTATAAAAGCTAATTGTTTCGTTTCCATCGAACACGGTTTCTTTGAAACAGAACTAATTAACAGTGAATTGTAGGTCGGCATTGTGTCGATGGGTCAATGAAGCCTCTCTTTGTGTCGCTACTGTTTACGCTTTCAATTCGTTCCCGGAGATGTTCTGTTTCTACGATCATTATACAAGTGATAAGTGTAATGTAAGCGGAGATATGTATCGCGGTAGCGTTTGATCAATATCTATTTTATGACCCTTAGGCCACAGCTAATACACACCGACGTGCCGCTTAGCTCATGAATACGATTTATACAATAGTAAACTTACGTTATCTCGATATATGATTTATTAGAAAATAAAAACAGGTTCCTAATCAATAAATCCGGACAAAAACTAAACAGTGTCGTAAAGTGTAAAAGAAGTCGTAGTAATAATTCTGGTCCAAATGGCATCTTCGAAGAACTGTCAAAGCAAAAACACGTGATATGCTAAAAATATTCGAATTCGGGATCACCAGGACCTTTTGAATAATGCATTAGACGCGTCTGGTCCATTATTAGTGACGGTGCGCGGGCGCAGGCCCTTGCCGCACGAGCTGCATATTAATGCGCTACAATTTCGTTCGCCGATGTCAAATTACAATATTTCATTTGAATGTATTTCCGAAAGATATTCCTATGATATATGACTTGTCACATAAAAATCACGCTTAGAATAAATTATGTTTGTTCACCTCTACCTTCCATTTTTCATGATTATGATTCCTAAATACCTCCGCATATTATGTAGGTACATATTATGTTAGAGGACAATGTTTAAATCTGATACTTTTGGTGAAGCTAATGTATGCAAAAGAATTGACGTTAATGCTTCGTTAATGACGGCACGGGCCGGTTTTGACGTAATTCGAGTCTGATCATGCAAGAAATTGGGTCCAGTCAAGCAAGCTCCGGACGAGACTTGAGAGTCTTGTCATCTGTCACTTCACAATACATGTGTCGCACACGGACAACGTAGGACATACCACCCACAGGAAGGAAGCTAACACCAATGATGCGTTATGAAAAATTTCCTTAACTGGAAAAAATGCACTTTTTGCCTCAGACAACAAACCGTCAGATTTTGGCATCGTATAATATCATGTTTACTACATTTTTGCATCCACGGCCATTTAGGTCCATCTTCGGTTCTGAGCAAAAAACAAGTGAGCGGGAACCAACCGATTATAATGTAAAAAGAGGTTCGCGGTCGTTCCATAACCGATTGCAAATGGCAACTGCCGCAGGGCCTGCTGCGCCATTTATAGCTCTTCGCAATCTCAACTCCTAAAAAAACCATGCAACAATTTTCTTCGGTGGATCGCTCCCTATCTATCGACCGTTCCGAGCTTATAATTAAATGAGATAAGTTGCCGAAAGACAATGAAAATTCGGTGTCACAAAAACTGCCAAACGCCGCGGTCCCTCTTCAGAATGCCTCTGCGTATCATGCATTTGTGTCTCCTGTTTTTACTTTATCTTTTGTATGGTGGACCTTTCCACCCTTTTATTACATGGATCAGTCAGGTATTCAAAGTGTATGCAGACGTTTTACTATCACAACTGTTGTTTTATTACAGTTCCGAAGGCATAAAGAAGAGCATTGAAGAGTTAAGAGCTGGCATACGAAGCCTCGTTTTAAATTGAGACTGGAATGCCATAAAGTAAGGCTCAACTCTCATATAATAACTCGTTTTGTTTACACAACGACTTGAAGCCCATAGCCAGGCGACACAACAATGGCCGACCACTGAGCTTATGCCATCGTCCGTTGAGATTTCGTCCGATAATGGACTAAATTGGCTTTAGGTCGCTTAATAAGGTGTATTAACTTTGTATCGGTGACAATCGTGTTTCGCATTTGCGGCGTCATTCAACTCGTCGTTGCATGGGCAATTCGAACCGTTTTATTAGCTCTTGCATCCGCAGAGATGCCTTCACTTCCTTTTATGATTTCATGTTAACTCACTTAATTCCAGCCGAATGCGCTTAGGCCACGCTTGAAAAGTAGGTGTAACTTAATACCAGAACACGCGAAACGACACACGATACTATAACCGGGACGGAGCGATGCGACGGATTTGACACGATCTAAAAGTTTTATAAAAAATGCAGTATTCATAAACTCGAGAGAAATAACTATGGCACACGTCGCTGTCTGCGCATTTTATGACTAGCGGTTATAATGCGCATACATAACCATGTGCATTGAAATGCGCTTAGTCAGATATTATTGTATGAATGCAACGACATTAGCTTAGGCGCTTATCAAATCGAGCACGACAGCGCAGCGGCGAGTACACGGGTACTTCAGTACCTACCAGTAATATTGTATAGTCAGGGACAAGCGCTTGGATTTATGGGACTGGTCCGGTAAGCGGCTTACCAGCTACCACAATAAGAACGCCACGATCACCGGGGCTTTTCACACCTCCTTGTTTGGGCCGCGCGTTAGCGTTCACGCCTTGTGTGTATCTACCCCTAAAGTTCGCGCCTTACCTTTACATATCATGTATTCATTATGTAAAAGTATTTTTTATTTCTATTTGAGGTGGTCATCGCTGCGCTTTTACACCTTTTGAATCCTGCGGCTGCATAATTTTGTAGGTACTAAAATATTCGGGAGAGTTCTTGGAAGGGAATTTTGACGAGTGTGTGGTATGTCTCGCTAATGTTACTGCATCGTTCATGTCCCGTTTAAGAGTAGCAGAAGCGGCGAAAGTCGACTTACATGACCTTAAACCGGAGCCAATTAATTAACTTTTGCTGAGCTTCGTTAGACTATTCGAGATTCTTACTTAAATGGGTTTTTGTAAAATAGCTATTAGGTATGTTCTAGATCTAGTCGAGCACCAGCAAGCAAGGGTAGACAAAGACTGCTAATTTTGTAAGCAGACTGGTGACAACAATCAGTTCTACCAAACGACTCCAAAATTACAACAATACGATTTGTGCTGCGTAACGCAACTCATAATGCAAATGTGGGTTAAGTAGTGAGATTGATCTCTCTCATGGTGAGACTGACCTTTCATCAAGACATCAATCAGATGCTGTGTACGAAAGAACCCGCGATTATGGGCTATTAACAATTGAGAGTTCAGAACGTTTTTCTTCTCCAAATGTACCTAATGACGGTACAGCACACACATGAACCTTCTCCAAATCTCCACTTAACAATATGTGGATGTTAAATAGAGAGATCGATGTGTACGAGAGTGACCTTTCAACAAGTCATCAATCAGATGCTGGATCACAAAGAGTGTCGATGTTGCGTCCTGCGTGACTCTGGGTCGTGATAATCGTGAGCGACCGCTATTGTTCAAGTGAAAGTTTACGTTGCGCTTGCGACGACGACCGACGTTACGAGCCTTTTGCGTGTTTCCAAAACATCATTATACAAGATGACAATAATTTGTACATTTCCATTCGAATTAACGGCTCACAAATCAGATACTGCTGTGTATAAAACATGAGTCATACTTTGTAATCAATTTTGCTGCGGCTTTAGCTGACTTGGTCATCATCGACCAGTATTTTGGAAGACTATTTTAAAAGCAGATTAAGAACAAACGCAGACTAATTGCACAAAACAACATTTGTACAATAAACGATGGAACTTTTATACCAAGATCATGTTCCTTGACGACACAGTTACTATCCTAATGCTAATGACCTTTTATAATATCAACGACAAGTAATGTCTCCATCATCATGGATGTAATTACAAGAGGTTTTGTTGTCAAGTTAATCAAAATTGCATTACGTGTCATTTCGTCACGGGCCCTCGCCGACAATCGGCGACAAAAAAGTGGCATTCATTGCACATACCCGAGTATCGCTATTGCAATTCTTGATGATTGATGGGACAATTTATCGAGGCTGAAGCGATGATGAGGTGCACGTATACGCTTTCTTGTCGCCTGTCGTACTTAATGCGAACAAGCGTGCAGTTGTCTGCTGCTCAGTAAAATACAGACAAAAGTAGTTAATCGAAATCTGTCTAGTCGGAATTGAGCTGCTTTTGTATGCCTGAACATGTCTCAGGACAGATCACTGATAATTTTCTTGTAGAACAATAAAATTAAGACCTTGCAAGCTGTACAAGTAAGACGTCGAAGCTCTACTATCATTATTATAATGATGGCAGCGCGATAGTGCACCTGCGTGACATCACAATAGAACATTATCGAGTGTTTACAGTTAATATTTAGATATATCCAATAGCTGGCCGGGCGTGGGCGGTTCGCCTGGCGTCTAACGAGTTATGTAAACACACCGCGAGAGGTGACCACTGAGCCACATAGCTCATGCTCATGGCTCATGTGGCTATATGAGCAGCGAGCACGCGCACACGCCGACCAAACTACTCCAAGTAGCCATGTACCGCTGTCAAGGGTGAGGTGTCATTTCCAAGATGTTTAGAAAGCGAACACATTGTGTGTCGGTCGCTATGGACTAAAGATTGTTGGAATTATCGGGTGAACATCCTGTTCTATATTGGAAATATCCACAGGATGGGGAAGAAGCAGCGTAAATTTTATTTTACTGATATCGCAAAATTATCATTCTGAGAGTTCTATGGACAACCAAAAAGTTGAAATAAAGTGACACTATTTGCACAAAAAACAATAGTTTTGGACAATAGATAAGAAAATAAAGCAGTGAAGGAATGTTTGCGTAGGATGTGGACGAGCGAGGTGGCGCGCGGTCAAAATATTATATTTGCTCGAGCACCCCCCGGACAAAGGCCTGTTTGTGGTTCACCATTGTGTTGGGGTTTAGTGGCTTCTAAACAACTCCACGTACGCACAGTGGAACGAATGTATGGGAGCGGTTGGACGTAGACATGTCCGAAAAATAAGACTAAAATTATGACAAACTAATGATGCCATCTTATTCGATTACTTAATGCCTTCATAAATTGTGGTGATGAATTTCTTCATAACTCCCATATTTCGGGAGTAATTTGAGAAAATGTGAAATTTTACTATGAAAATGAGTGTATCGAGCTCTCTCCCTCCTGATTCCGGGCTTGTTTCAAGTACCGGTCTCTAATATCGTAATGCTATTACTAAGAGCTATATTTAATACTAAGACACATAGTGCGCCAAATGTGCACTTTCTGGGATAAAAGGAAATGAAAATTTAAAAAAAAAAACGTTTTTTCCCCATTTGTATTTACTTTAAACCGCAGACAGACTTATTAAGAGGTCTATAAATATATTATATATATACAGAAATATATATTAACAAAAATATTCACAAGAACTGATGAGAGTATGACTTTTAAGTAAGTTGATAATAAATTACCTAGTTTCATTAAAAGTACAATAAATAATTAAGATGTAAGCTCTAATTTACTAAGTTACACATTTTAAAACAATAACATCATTTAATTATCTTCGTCATCATCATCATCATCAATTAATTCAAATTCAGAATCGATGTCCGCTAAATCATTTATGTTAACAAATTCGATATCACTTTTCTCAGAATCCGTAAGCTCATAAAATTCCTTAAAAGAAGATTTTTTTACAAACTTATTTCCTTTTGGACGGATACTTGTAACAAGTGGATCAGAAGACAGTAAAAGATTGTGCATAATATCTTCATTGCATGAGATACTGCTATGCTTTCGAGAATGCCCCTCTCTATATTTTCTAAAATCTTTATTTCTAGCCTCAGATGCCTCTTCGGATAGAAAACCAATGGGCACAATTGACATGTTCTGAACTATGTCTGGCCCATGCATTAAAATTTTATGAAGTGAAGAAGGCATATAATACCATGGGTATAACTCCACGTAAAGCTTAGCAGTATCAAAGCAGAACTCTCGGAATTTAGTTACGTTGATCTTCTCTCCTGATGAAATACACTGCAAGATCACACAGATTTTTCTTAAAAGCATAGCATCTATTCCGGTCAGTTCAGCAGATTTAGTGTAGTTTTCAAAAAATCTCCTTGCCGAGTTGCCATTGTTGGTGGATCCACTGCCTTGTTTCACAACATCGAGAAGTAAGCCCGTTTCTCTTCTTACAGCCTCTTGAACTCTTTTCTTCCTGTCATCAACTTGCCTTTTTGCTATATCACCCCTTACTTGCCATGATTTTATGTCTAATTTGTAGGAAATGTGTAATAAGCATTCCATTGAGCGAACCAAGCGTGAAGGGTGCTTAAGCTATATTTATACATGTCCTCGTTTGCGTGTTTATCTTTGATTAACTCTAAATTATTCATTTCTTTAGGACAAGCCTTGCATATGTCACACACTGAAGCTGCTGTATCGGATATAATGGAATGAATTTTACCATCAATCACTGTCAACAGCAGTTGGTGTTTGACACTAATTCCATCAGTGATGGTGGATGGAGTTAAGGCTTCAATCTCTGCTTCGATTTCAGCCATCTCTCTCTGCACATTTTCTTTGGTTTCCTTTATAAACTTAAACAATATTGGCCGGCAAAATGAAGTGGAAGATGGTCGCTCGTTTTCCCAAATTGTTACACCTTTTGAGACGAGCCGCAGTGGTACAAGACTAATCATAAAATTACTAGCAAGATCGATTTGCTCATCTTCACTCGTCCTTTGATGATAAATGCTTTGGCTAGATGATCCGTCAAAACCCCATTTGCTGGTCAATACGAGCTGTTGATTGGGATCAACAGGGGTTTCTAACGACCTAATAAGTCTTCTTGAGGTTAAATCCATCAAGGCTTGTAATTTGATTTTTGCAGAGCTCTCTGTAACTGTGAGATCTTCTTTGGCCGGATAGCACTTAATTTTTTCTTTAACCAACATGTAGTAACTCGGGTATTGAAGAGCTCCTTCTTGAGTGTTGAAATCCCGAAGAGTGTTATAGCGCCATTTCGATAAGTTCATCGATACATAAAGAGCCAATGCCTTCAAAGGGGATATTTCCCGTACCTGAATTGATTTACCTTCAATGAAGGCTTTGATTTTTGAGGCCTCTTCTGGATTCTCCGTCAAGTATTTCATAACATAAGCTGTATCGCTTTGTCCTGCCTTTTGAAGCGCCCTTTCGGCCGAAAACATAATTTCAGCGCTGCTACTGCTGCATGAAAGACTATCTTCAGTGCGTCTTCTTTTTTGCCGGTTACTAAGGTCCTCAAAAGATTTACGAGGACTAGGATGTGTACAAGTTGAAGCATCAGATTTAGCAGGAGAAATTATGGGCTCGATGACGTCACTTATATTTTCTGTAGAAGGTTCCATATTTTCATTCTGTAATTCCGGCCATTGAATTGCAGCCTGTAGCCAAATCTCATGTTTCTTCCGAAACTTATCTGTGCTTCTTCCAGACTGTGTCCATTTTGCATAAATGCGGTAGCAAAATCGACGACACCAGTCTTTTAAACTTGTTTCAGCACTTTCACATAACTGAACACAACTGTTATCTTTTAAAACACTGAACAAATAGTTAAAGTCGCGTAAATCTTTATGTGCGCGTGCGCATAAAGCAACGTGAATATCAAGATTTGTATTAAAATTTGGAAAATACATTGCGAGATTAGCTTGGATACAACGAGGTGTAAATCAACACTGATTTTAAAGTTACTAATAGTGACCTATTTATATAAAATCCAGGTATCCCAGGTATCCTTTGTTAAATATTGCAAGGTAATTAGTTATTGTGATAATTAGTAAATGATGCATGCTAAATTAGTGTATTAAGAGCCATTTAGTAATTAAATAATAGCAATGTTCTTATCAGTAATCATTAGTGCATCAGTTTTATATGTAAACCTTAAGTCCCTAATTATATATCCTAATTAGCTTATATCTTCTCTAATTGGCTGCTCAGAAATGTTATTGTAATAAGGTAAACCTTTAGAAAAACGGTTTTAATCAACAAAATAAACAAAAAATAAAAAAATTGTGTTATAAAATAAACATCACTCTTTATCCCAGAAAGTGCACATTTGGCGCACTATGTGTCTTAGTATTAAATATAGCTCTTAGTATTAGCATTATGATATTAGAGACCGCTACTTGAAACAAGCCCGGAATCAGGAGGGAGAGAGCTCGATACACTCATTTTCATAGTAAAATTTCACATTTTCTCAAATTACTCCCGAAATATGGGAGTTATGAAGAAATTCATCACCACAAGTTATGAAGGCATTAAGTAATCGAATAAGATGGCATCATTAGTTTGGCATAATTTTACTCTTTTTTTTCGGACATGTCTACGTCCAACCGCTCCCATACATTCGTTCCACTGTGGTACGTGCCAACGCACAGAACATTATGTCCCACCACGCAAGAAATAAGCGGCCAATACCATTCGTTTAGCCACGAATATCTCTTCATAATTATTATTGGAAACTTCTAAATTATAATAATTAAATTGTACGATTTCTACAGCTATTAAATAAATAACTAGTAAATACCGCTAGCAATTTAGATGTAATCTAAGTTATAGAGCGAGATAAAATCATTATTTCTGATCGAATCATCGGCGGTTTCTAATTTGATTCGCGGTGCAATATTCAATTTTTATCTTCTAAATAGTGATCTAGTAAAACGTTTTATTATTGGAGTTCATTAAACTTGGCTCGAGGCATTTTTGAATCAATACTGCATGAAATAAGATATTGTTTGCAGTACACTCTGGGGCCACCGCTACTCGGTACCTACTCGCCATTATATCGGTCTAAATCATAATATTTTCCTTTTCGAGCCGATCCTAATAAAATAACCAATGGAATGGCACCATCTGAGAATTTCGGAAAAGGTACCGTATTTTATGACAAGTATATCAAGCCATAAGCGTGAGCTTCGATGCTCTTATATAAAAATAAATTCGTTTGAATTTCAAAAGGGATCAAAAAAAAAGTAAGCTCTTATTGAGACGCAGATAAAATCAATAAGGATGATACAGATTCGGGTGACTGTGTATAAATAAGGCCTTATTAGATTACAGAAGTTTTAAACCAATCCGACGCAGACATTTCTGGCATATCTGTCATCAAATCAGAACCGCCTGGGGACATAAATCACAATTAATAAGACATTGTGTAGTTGCAAGAAAAGGATGCGAATATCTGTGTTGGCAGCCGAGCGGCCGCGCCGTCATCATCTTGCTTAATTTACGAAGTCGGCCTTTGGTACATCACTAATTGGGTCCTAGTTCTGACTAAACGCACATTTTCATACCGCCAGCTATACATACCGGCCTAGAACAATCCTCATATATTCATATTTATATCATTCAAAAGCTTTAAATGCTACAAACGAACGTTTTTCGGTAAATCAAGCTTTATAGCTTTATTACCGTTTAGTGTTGTTACCTGCGCTTTGGGTTTATTAGATGTGAGCATTTAAGTTCGTTCCTAAACAAATTAACAAAATGAAAATGTTTCGGAAATATATTCAGATTGATGTCCAAATTATCTCCTTATTTATAGCTATCAATTAATTCTGAGGGAGGCGGCGGCGAGTGGTCATTAGTGGTAATGACATAGGCAAATAACAGAAATATGACACCAAACGAGCCTCTACATCTTACTAAGTACTACTTAGATTGTGCGCCAGTAAGTAATTTATGTTCTCTGTTTCTAGACGTTGTAAAACTTTGTACTGTAGCCGTTGCGACAATGCCGTGAATTTAAATAAACGGTCCAATCTATTCAGGTTACGACATTGTTCCTTTCCCTTCTCCTTGTTCCGACTGGCTGTCGATATAATCTCAGGTCTGATTTCGTAGATATTGGATACCCTATAAAGTGGTAGTTAGAACAGTTAGAAATGTAGACGTATTTTAATGAGATCGGTAAATCAAATGGAATAATCGAGTGGCGAAGCGGCGCGTGCCACAAGGCCGGTCAAGTGAAGGAGTCAGATATCCTGGCGGTCTGGCGGTCTCTCTCGCGCACGCGCAGCGCCGACGCGCGCTCTATAAGGCCTGCCAAGTATTATGATTACTCTTTAATGGAGATTTGACCTGTTTGGCAAGCCGTACGCGTTCATCATTGCTGTCGTTACACCATATCCAAGCACGTGGCTCTGTAAGGCAGTGCATACGACACCGGACACCGCTATGACTTTATTCAAATTACCGTCAGATAAAAAATATCCGCGCCATATAAAGATAGATGGTGGCGCAATTTGAATGATGTATTTGGTGAGATGTCAGAATTTGGCGTTCATTTACCTACATATAAAGTACTACACATCTTGATGTTATTTGGGGCAATTAAAATGTAGCAATCTATATGCAGGGGTCCATAATTGCAGACGTCCTTTTTAATTGGATTTTGTTGAAATACGTGAGTGCATAAAGCTGTTGTTGGCGGTTAGCTGTACAAAAGTGTGTCGGCGCGCCGCATTCGTATTCTTAGTCATAAAATAATACTTACAAGTTTAGCAGGATCGCATTGGCAATAGCCGGGGGCGTTCTGTCTTGGCTCGGGTCCACCGTTAAATAATAACAAGCATGTACGTAGTTCCACTGGCTATAAATTGCTGGCTGCCTCCGGGCACTGGGCACGCAATACCAATGCGGAAAATATTATGGTGTTCTGTATAGCTAGAGCGGGTACGGGTTTGCCAGCGGCTATGTGAAGCCTACTATTGTTGGTGCTCTGTAGTTGTCAAGCCAGTCGCTTGGACGGTTATGTAGTGGAATACTTAGCTTGAGCCAGCTATTGTGCCTTTGTTTATGTGCTAGACTTGTTCTGAGCAATTGTTCTTTATATTTTGTTAGTCTATCAGTATTATAGGATATAATTTTCTGGTAGTTGAAACAACTTTTCCGACTACAATCATATGCGGTCTTCAATTGCCTTGTTTTTTTTTTTTTTTCAACTGAAAGCCCTCTATTTGCAGTCTGCTTAATCGAGGGTTGATAAAGAAGGTGGATTAAATTTAGTAAAAGTGCTACATTAATGAAGCCGGAGCGTGCGGCTTCCCTTCCAGGCGGTCGAACATTCTGTCTCGGCACATTCCGTCGCATTGTGCCTGACCACGAAACGACCACACCGCCCCACCGCATTATATAGCACTTATTGAAAACGAAACACTTTAGACACGGGACAACGTTTTTGTTCGCGACCACAAACTTGTTGAAGCTGGTGATCTATGAAACAAGTTCAATCGTTAATCAACTAACTGGGAAGTGCCCACTTTTATTTTTATTACTTATAATGTAAGTCTCGTTGGTTGCGTGTCTTCGAACCGCGGCCACAGAATAAATAGAACAAGTACGCGGCTACTTTTTATCTGTTTAAATTTTCTTTACACACGTGATGTCTAGTTTTTCCTATCATCAATTAAGGTAGATAAAACAATTATTTTGTAATGATAACTTACATGACAGTGTATTATTCCACATAATGAGTAATTTCCCGCATTTCAATCGAGCGTTTAAAGTTGAGTCGTTGATGTCTTTTGTATGGGCTGAAAGTTTTTTTTCATAAAGGAATAAACTTTCTCTTGAACAACAACTTTTACTGGTTGTAAATAAATGAATTAAAAGCTCTTCTCGTTTCCTAGCTAGAATGACAGTGAATACTTGCGGTAATTAAACACGATGCTTCTGCGCAATTTAAGCTTACGAAACTTACTGTGAAAGCATCAAAGAAAGTTTTATTACGCAACTAATCCTTAGAGGCTTAGATCCTTTACTCTAATGTCTAATTGAATGTTAATAAGGTAGAAAGTGCAACAAACGAAATAAATAGGGCAATGAAATTGTAAGTGAATGTTGTTACTTTAGTATTCAGTTGGCAAACCGCACGAGTGTTTCACACGAGTTCACACGACTCCTTGCGTATTCCACTGGCGTGCGCGCGTGAGAATCTTGCCCCAAAACATGCGGGTTTGTGGACTCCCTAATCTATTAAAATTTTATCGCGAGTTTGATATAACCAGATGATAATCTCTGATGGGAAAGCAATTCGTTCCAATTGTAGATTGTCGATTGTTTTTTGGTCGAATCCTGATGAATATTGAAATTCTATGTTACAGTGGTTTTTGAAGTGAAAATTTCTTTAGCATCGTTGTGATTTGAAAGTCGATGAAACGAAAAATCGACAGTAAAAAGAGACAGACACATAAATTCATAAGATTTAACGTGGGAGAAAATGATATAGGAAGCATATACAGTGTTAGCTTGAAGCCAAAATTTTTGAATGTTTCACTTCTACCACGTCTGAATTGTTTTTTATGAGTTGTGTTTGGTCGAGATATATATGTCGACCGGTGCTTGTGTTTGTAGTGCTCTACCGTTCTGATTTAATGATGATGTAATGATATATGTAATGACACAAAAATTCATTTAGTTCCCCGCCAGTTTTTAAGTGGGTAATACATTTCCTAGTACTGTAACTTCTACTTTAATTAAATCATTTACATTTTAACTTGCTAGTAAGAACACGTCTCCTAATACCATCATTCTGCTATTAAGGATAAATACATAAGATAAAGCCACTACTTTATAGGTCCACAATCACAATCGTTAGCGGTTTCTAGATTTGCAACGATATGCAATAAATGGACTAGTTTCAAGTGTTCGCCCATAAATATGGAGCTTTCCAACATTTACATAAGAACGAGTCTACAATCAATTCGAATTATTTCGTAACTAGATTTCCGTTGCTATACATGTTTTATTACTCAACTAGCTTTTGCCCGCGGCTTCGTTTTCGTTAAATTCAATTTGCATGTATACTTTATGTTCCATCTTTACACTAAATTTCGTCAAGCCGTTTCAGCGCGAAAGAATAACAAACACACGCACACACCTACAAACTTTTGCATCTATAATAGTGGTGTTAACACTTGATACATTAACACCAGTCGATACATCGAAAGTTGTTTTTAAAATTGTACTAGTTATCTCCATAGTAATAACTGTGATGTAAGTAATTACAGGTAATATATTAATCTATTAGAAGTTTTACTGTCTTGTATATCAATTGGTATATTTAAATGTAAATGGTCAAGGGCGGGAGAACAGGCTTGCGAGTAATAACAACTTTTAGTTTATAGTGATACCTATTAGAATAATTAAGTAATGATTGATTGATTATTCTAATTTATTTTTTATTAACCAATCGGTGCCTACATTTTATTATTACAAAAAATATAAACGAACTTTAAAATAGTCTACAGGGTGTAAACAGACTCTTCAAGAAGCCGTCAACCAAGCATTATGTACATCAAACTAAGTAACTTTACGCAGAAATTAGTACTGGGAAACGACTTTTTTTTTTGGAATGAAAAATCACGTTTTACAGTAGGACTCAATATAACGCACTCAAAACATTGGGCTGATGTATGGATTGAATAGTAAGGGGGTTCCTGGAGGTGTTTCAAGTAAAAATCTTATATTCAAAACATGTACAACGAAGTTGGTACTTTGACCCCCAATATCCCCGTAACTAGAAGGTTCCCAGGTATGGTCTAGAACAAAAATATGATCGCAATAACGGGAAGAACAAGTGCTTTTCGGCTTTGTTATGTGTCTGTTTACACCCTTTATGATCTGGCTTAAACAACAAAATTTTATGTTTACATACTTTAAGAAGTACCTATCATCAAAAGGATTCTTAAACCGATAGCCACGTTACGTTGCTTAAGAAGTATTAAAATTAAAACTACGATGTTTATTTATAGGCGTGTAAAAAACACATTATAATCCTAGCCGTAAAGTAACACTATAAGTTATGACCGCTTAACTCCAAGTAATCGGATGAGACAAACATGTGGACAACATATACGAAAGCTTTGTTGTACGGTGTACCCTTTACTTGAACCTGCAATAAATCTCTTCCCAAATTTTAAATTCTTGTAATAAACAACCACAAGATTTATGTTAGTTTGTCAATGCCACTGTAGTTTATTGTAGTTTTGTCGCCAAGGCTGTAATCTTCGAAGTTACTTATACTATTGTTGCTACTTCCTCTTTGTCAGTCTTCATTCAGTAGTGTTTGTTTGGGTAAAGTAAGAAGAGAGACTAAATATCAGATTTTTTTACAAGAAGGGATTGAAATTCGATTTCATCAAAATTACCGAGGGGTTCTAAAGCCCTATGAATGTTCTGAATCATATTTTTGAAGTTATACTTCTTTTGGCGCATTAGGGAAAAATGATGAGAGTTTTTTACGATTCGCGCGCACACCGTCACGAAAAACCGACACCCTAAAGTTAGCTAGTAAACATTTTAGTTTTATACGCCAAAGAAGTACAACTTCTTACGTGCGTAATAAGTACACACACACTTTTTTTTTTGTTCTTTAGATAAATTCTCATCCTCAATGTATTTGTAAAATCGGCAGCCTTAGTTCTGAATATTTTTTTTATCAATGAGCTGAAAAAAAAAAAAAAAAATTTTCATGAGAAAAATTTTCTTGGGATGATGCTTTCCCCGTGTCGTGGTGTATGACGTCGTATAATTGACAGACTGACAGCCAGACGTGTTGACTGACCACTCGAAACGTCACGCTGACAAGTGTGACAACTGTCTCAGCTGTCAGTCTTCAGATAAAGCCGTGTGAACTGCGCTTATCTGCGCAGGCGACTGATCACGCGCGAGATAGAAATTGATAGAATCCCACCTTGTGGGAACTATGTACAGACGCCAGCAGGCCAACCTACCCGAAACTGTCAGATTTTTCCAAGCAAACTTAAACTGAATGCTATAGAGTTAAAGTTGAAAATCTATTAAAGAAATTTGACAGATTGCAGTAGCTTGATGTGCTGACCTAATTGATGTCAGGTGATTTTGAAATTACGTAATTACCCAATTTTTAACTTTGGAAAATGTTATACAGCCAATTATATGAGTTATACAGCCAATATGGGTTAGAAATTGGGCTAATTATGGCAGTTCCGTTCCTAGACCGTTACCTACCACACTGAATTCATTACTCTGCTAAAGATTTCTGTAAACTTCTAACTTAAAAAATCAAGAAAAAAAAATTACATACTTAGAATATGGTTCGATTTTATCCCAACACCATTAATTCGGCTATCGAACGATACGTGTGTGATCCCAGCACTATTTACAATTCACAGGTAATCAATCCTTATCAGGACTTTTATGACGAGCTAGCCATAATGTCGGGATAGTTTATTTTATATGTATAGATCATCGCTAATCAATTCCCACGATTCGCACGCTCGTGTGAAAGTATCATGTCTAAAATCCCTATCTTTTATCGATATGTTTTCCCATGCCAACTATTCATGCAACAACCTTTTTTGACGTTTATTTGCATACAATGTTATCGGTCTATCGATTTAATCTTGTTTTATATTTCTGTTGGTATATTTGGAGCAGTTTGAAGATTGTAGGCACGTAACAGGTGTATTTTAGAATTGAAATGGTTTTAATCGCTTACTTAATCAAAGTTTGCAGTTTATTCGGTAAATATTAAAATTAACTTGTTAAACACCTAAATACCTATAAATTACCTTGTTGACGACACAGTTGGCGCAGTGGCTGAGCGATTGACTGCTGCGCTACGTGTCGCGGGTTCGATTCCCGCACGGAACAAATATTTGTATGGCCTACAGATAGTTTTTCAGGGTCTGGTTGTTTGCGTTTACGTTTTTTTTTTTTAAAAAAAGAGTATTTCCATTACCTGTTTGCTGCATAAATCTGTATTCGATAAGCGATGTCTTAATAAAATTTGAAAGTGTCTATCAATTACAAACTACCATTAACACGTCAAAACAGCGATAGTCGTTGCTACACGATCTTTATTTAAAATTTTCTGGTGCTAACAAATATTCATGAATCTGTAAACGCAGATACAATCGAAGCCAATCAAATATGATAAAGTATCCCGTCGTCACGAAACACTGAATATTTAATATTATATTATTTAAATGAGCTAGGACTGCATACACACGCACAAAGAATGAGATATGTCGACCCTCAGGGTCCGCATAATTGCGTGCTTTCCAAATTACATGTAATTGGAGCAGTGTTTTACTGAGCTCGCGTGCATTTTTGTTCCTTTTATTTGCCTAGTTATAAAATTGCAGCATTTTATAATAATTAATGTTGAGTAAGAACATTTATCACGAAGGCATTTGCGTTTTAATTTCATGTTTAGAACTTTAGACCCGCCGATATGTCGAGTAGGTAACATGTTCATGAATGGTAGCGAGTATTTATGTTGAGCAGAGCAGAGGTCAGCATGTTTTGAATAAAACAGATTATTTACAATGTTTGTCAGCATGTGTTCACATGTGCTGCGCGGGCGCCGGGCGATGGCGACGGTGACGTCGGTGGCGCCGCCCGCACATGCGCACTCAGCCTAATTCATGGCCAAACCTCAACTGACACTCAAGTATTATAGACAAAAAATGATTTCATGCCACCCTACACGATTTATTGGTGACGCTAATAAAACTAATTTGGAGCGGACACGCCATATTATTAATTGGCTAGTTTCTTGCAAATGTTCCTAAATCGGAGTGTGATATTAAAATTTAAATTAATATTCCTCCATAGATATGTCAGGCAATTTAATCGTAAGCAGTGTGCCATACTGGTTTTACATGCTAGCATTTTTTCAAAGTTTTCTTAACTTTAAGTTATACGCAAGCATAGGTATTTCTTGCAACTTCGCAATACATTATACGAAACTAAATTAGTTACTATCAGCAAAACAGTTGCCCAACAAAAATGCTTGTTTTTATACCTATCAACTACCGTTCAGTAGCAAAATATTCACGTCATCAAAAATGCATGACTCCAAACATTTTATGTTGATGCTAACTGTGCATAATGTGTGCTTGTGCGTGCTTATGTCACAAATAACATCGTACATAACACCAGTCGCTAGTCCAAGTTGTACCGCAGTAATAAGTGGTCACGCTTCAATGTAACACCATGTACTTGCTATTTACTCTGTGTGGAGCGCGCTGTATGTCGTGTCGTGCTGTTTATAGAGCTAGTTAGAGCCACTGATTGGACGAGATGAGTGTACACCTAGTATGGCGGTAGAATGTTTGCTAATCGTATGTAATGACGTTTAGGTAAATGAGGCGGGTAGCAGTAGCGAAGGGTCAATTTTTGTAAGAGGTAAGCCGGCCTATGGAGCAAGGCTTTGAACGAATGGTGGCCAAGGTTAGGCCATAGAAACCAGGGCTGTCCTAAAGCTCGTTGGGTTGACGACATCGTCAAAGTCGCGGGAAACACCTAGATGAGGGAAGAGAACCGGGAAGTGTGGCAGAAAAAAGGGGAGGTCTATACCCAGCAGTGGGTGATTCCGGGCTGATATCATGATGGTTATGATGAAGCCGGAGTATATTTTTAATGTGATTATATTATTTGTCTAAAGAATACTGGACTGTGCCATTTTTCAAAGGAAAGCCGGTAGGAGTTGAGTTCTATGGAACCTTCGCCACTGGCGGGTAGTTAGCGGTAGTTAACTTACATAATTTGGTGGTTAACTTTTTAAGAGGTGAGTTTTTCTAGGGTTTCATATATGTACATGTCCTTGGATTCTTAACATGAGTAGGAGAGAATGTAAACTTTCCGGAGACTGTTAACAACAACTGTTATTCAAAGTCGCACCTTCATCAATTGATTTACAAGGTGGAGAATAGTAATTACCTCCGTATATTTCTCAGCAGCTGACAGAGGGTCGCCCACGCGCCCCGCACGAGTTCTACTCTATTATACAATCAGGACGAATCAGCACATGTGACACACGGACACACGGACACACAGACACTCACCACGCACGCCACGGAGGTCAGCTCACTCACTCATCCAAGGCTAGCTCAATACCAACGTAATGATCCCATTATTATACTCGACCAACAATCTAAACTTTAGATACAAACTAAACTTTAGAATCTAAAGAGTACAAATCTTTTTGATTAACGTATAATGCTCGCAGACTCGACATTGCGCATCAGACAATTTCCTAGGTCTGCCCACGTCAATTACACTATTTTACACTAGATCGTGGCTAGCACGTCATTATTCTGATTGTTTCTTGGCAATTCTCGTTGTAAGAGTCTATAGATGCAAGCAGTAATTTAGTAAATAGCAATTGAAAAAATTGCCGTGCAAAAGTTTCACGTATTGAAATAACGACGGCTTATAATACAATTTTGAAATTGATTCGATGAGATTGTCGCGGGCTTTATGTACAAAAATGTTGCGTTCTCATTTTAATCGTGCGTAGCCGAAGGCGAGGCGAGTTTCTCTCGATGATCAATAGAGCTGGTCGCGGGCATTGTATCGAATGTATCGCCCATACGTATCGCATATGAATACAATAGCACGCACGTGCTGTCGCCGGCGGCGTCCGCCCCACCATTGTCCACCCAGCCATTGTTTCACGGAAATCCTCCGTACATGTCTTGACACTCACAGTAATATCCTATTTTGATAATATATCCATGTGTGATTAGTCTCGCAGGTAATAAAATGCAGGGACACAGGATAACGTTGAAGAGGAAATGACTATAAAATTTATTGTTTCATCAGGTGGACATCGTGACAAAGATATTATTCGAGACGAGATTCCGATCATAAACACATTCTTGTCGATGATCAATATTATAATTGTCAGTTAACAATGCAAGGGCTTTTGTTCTTCATATTTTACTCCAACTTCTTCGTTTAAGCAAGCAATACTCTTTAGAACGAAGGGCATTTGCATTCGTATACAATATTGATTAGTTTCAGTTTTTCTTGGATTGTCCAACTAAGTTGCCTTAGACAATACCAAGAACATTTGAATACAATAACGAGCTAACACACTCGCTATCTATTAGGCAAGTCACAATGTGGTTAGACAACTAGATCACGGAACTGCCTCGCTTGGTTAGCTGTTCCTACAATCGTACGCTCGACTATGACCTACAAACTAAAAAACCTCTGACTAGTTGACTACCGCCTCCTGCTGCCTTTGTGCGCGAGCGCATTCAATTCTTATAAGATTTTGAACGTGCATGTGCGGGTGAGCTTAAAAGCTTATAAATCTTTGTCTGTGTGTATGTGTGAGGGTGGACTTGACAAGAGCAACTCGATAGCGACACAATGCCTGGCGTATTACCATATTGTAAGAGCCGGCAGTAAAACGTGTTTTATGTTAGTGCAACGAATGTAGAGCTTTAGATATAGCTTTTATAATGTCGGAGTAATTTGGTGCTAATATTTTTATGGCGAGCTAAAAAATCAATCGAAGCTTTCATCATTGCAGCCTTTCAATTTTCTATTACATTTGAATTGCGGTGCACCGCAGTACTTTTATAATGAAACATTTAAGTACGAATAGTACAATAACGGAATTTACGTCGATTTCCTATACAATTTGTATCTATACGCCAACAATGGTTGGCGCGTGGGCCGCGAGGCTGCGCGGGCGCGGTCCGCAGGGTTGCTAGAACTAACTGTAACACTTTCATATTATCTACTTACAATAAATAATTGCCATGCTTTACAGTTACTATTAAGATATGGACAAATAGTCTAGTTAGATAGCGAATAGCGAACTTGGATTTAGCTTACAGTCATAGAACAAGTCATAATACAGCCTTAAATTGTTTTGGAAGGACCGCTGGGTCCTTCTAACAACTTTGGTTCTTTTTTTAAACCATAATGCAATTAATAAAAAAATAAACACTATTCATACCTTCCCTATTTGAAACTTTTCCACATAGGGAAAGCTCAAAGCCGTCGCGGAACAGCCAGCCCTACGAAGAAACGGAGGTTGAACGCACGCGACATTGTTATCTCTCGCCAGGTTTGGGCGAGAATAAATAAAACTCTTCGTAGAAAACACACATTTATTTTATTATTCTGTCGAGGCTCTTGTAATGTCGCGATAACGCTTTATGGGACCTGTTATCGTGCACTAACGAACTTTCACAAACACATAAGACTTACGACCAAAGTTATAGGACCATAAAAATTGTATAGAAAACTTAAATTGGACCTCGCACCGTTACAATATTAACTGCCAATTTTTATGATATTTGGAAAAAGACAATATGTTTAGATATTTTATATACCTAGCCATAAACTCTCGATTTACATAACCAGTCTGATTGTTAGGTTTTTTCATTTAAAGTGAATCCTAATGGAATGGTAATTCCTAACGTATTTTGCTTGATTTGCCATATTAACACGAATGTGTTAAAATTTGAAATTTATTACTTGGTAATAATCTTTTATGTAGAATTATAAAAAGCATTTTGAACATAACTTTTATTAAAAGCTGTAAAACATTGCTAATATAGCAACTATAGAAAGCCTTATCGTATGCCGAAAATAGGAGATATAAACTACGGGATACCGGTTCTCCGTCAATCAAATTACTATGTATCTATCTATAGTAATTCTACGTACATAAATATCAATAATTTTAATTGATATACAAATCAAAGTTAATTGATCTTGAATCATTTCAACTGTTTCTAAAATTGATTAAATTCTCATATTGCAATGCCACATCACTCGGGATTTGTGCCAGAGAATAAAATAAGATACAACACTAATTGGACTCCGCGCGTGACTCCATTTTAGCCGTAATTCTTTAGACTTTTTATGAATGAGATAGATAGATATAAAAGTATAATGTGTGACAGAGAGGGGTGCCGCTGGTAGGGTGACGTTAAGGTACATTAGCAGCTTTTAGGCCGGTATCGGCGCCCGCGTCATTTGGCTGGTAATGGACCTGGATTGCCTCAATTTGAATCTGCCGACCGTCATCTTTTTGTACACTTTGCTGGTTTTTTTGTCACGTCTTTGGCGTTGTTTTGTGCACTCGTAATAAAAATACTACACTTTATGAATATGAATCGTGTTTGAATATTGATTTACAGTATGGAATGGAATTATGCTGCATAACACAAATATCTAACTTGTCGTTTTTATAATTTTTATGTTCACAGCATTCTACATCACAGTAGGTTTGTTTATTTATTCCAAATATTCGTGTCATAATAAACATTTGATTATGTTCCAATAGTTTTAAAAGTAAAACTTGCCGCGGTTCGCTCTTGTTGCAGTTAACACCCTCGGCACAGATTTTTTGTGTTTCTGTTTGGAAACAGAAAAAAAATCTATGCGGTTTTTATGTAAGGATTGTTTTTGTGTTTGTCTTAGCGCGCGCCGATAACGTAGGCGACAGGGCTCCAACACTCGGTAGTTTTTACTATTAAATTATTTAAAAAGATTTTAGCCTAGGCAATTTACTAGAGCAATTATCTTTGCCCGCCTGTTAGACTTTAGAATGTACGATTAGTACAAACTATTCCGTGGGTAAACTAGGCAAACATAAAACACCCAAATGTCTGCATAAATCACTGTCAGGGGCGACTTTTATTGTAATTTCTAAGCAAAATAACGTTCGATTAAAATAAAGCTATAAATATACCTACATAGCTTAAAGATTCGTTTTTTAATTGCAGTTGGCTATTCAAATCTATTTACACAAATTGCTTGGCAGATCAAATAATATTAATCAAGCAAGGCGACGTAACTACATCAAAGTTTGAAGGTAAATGACCAGGTAGTAAACCCTTCTTGTGTTAAAAGGTTGTTAACCCCCGTAGACAGGGGTGCACTTCACGTGCTCGTCGCGACGGGCAGGGGTGGGCCACATGATGCCACAGTCCCACTTGTTGCTATTAGTTAGTAATTTACAACACATATTTTTCAACATTAGCCCATTAGCGGGGATTAGGGAAGTCTCCTGATGACGTCAGTAGGAAATGACGCGACAGAATTCCCCATTGCCGTCACTCCGTGATCCGTGGGTAATAAAAGAAAATCGATGTGTTGCCTGACGAGATCGAGCGCCGCCTGATTAATGCACGCGTTGGGACACACTGCACACGGGATACATTTATATCGTGCGTAGGAGTGAGATGTATGCTGAGCAATGACCCTTTTACATGGCAGTTATAGCGTCGAAAAGGTTGTTGTTTAAAGGCTATTCCACAACATCCAGAATCCTAAGGCTGATTCGATAATTCGAACTCGCTAAGCCAATCGTTATTTTAAAGTCGTCTAAGTAACTGAAATACGTATAAGAAGAGTATGTATCTCATTCGACAGGACCTTTAGATCACCTCATAAAAGAACTTGATTGCAAATGAGAACCTATTCGCTCTGGATAGGCTCGTAAGTGTCGACAAGTAGACAGACGGACAACAGAACACGGGCCACACAGACAATGCACTCTAAAATAAAAGCGACGCCATGCTTTTATTGGTCGGCCATGTAAAATCTTTACGTGGCATCGTTTTATAGTGCGGTGTGTCGTATAACTCGTATATTTTAGCTTTATGGCGTGTGGCTGAGGCTGAGTCGCGCCGCGGGCCGGCGGCGGCGGCGTGGGCGCTACTCCAGAATCGAGCCCACGCACAGTGGAACGAATGTATGGGAGCGGTTGGACGTAGACATGTCCGAAAAATAAGAGTAAAATTATGACAAACTAATGATGCCATCTTATTCGATTACTTAATGCCTTCATAAATTGTGGTGATGAATTTCTTCATAACTCCCATATTTCGGGAGTAATTTGAGAAAATGTGAAATTTTACTATGAAAATGAGTGTATCGAGCTCTCTCCCTCCTGATTCCGGGCTTGTTTCAAGTACCGGTCTCTAATATCGTAATGCTATTACTAAGAGCTATATTTAATACTAAGACACATAGTGCGCCAAATGTGCACTTTCTGGGATAAAAGGAAATGAAAATTTAAAAAAAAAAACGTTTTTTCCCCATTTGTATTTACTTTAAACCGCAGACAGACTTATTAAGAGGTCTATAAATATATTATATATATACAGAAATATATATTAACAAAAATATTCACAAGAACTGATGAGAGTATGACTTTTAAGTAAGTTGATAATAAATTACCTAGTTTCATTAAAAGTACAATAAATAATTAAGATGTAAGCTCTAATTTACTAAGTTACACATTTTAAAACAATAACATCATTTAATTATCTTCGTCATCATCATCATCATCAATTAATTCAAATTCAGAATCGATGTCCGCTAAATCATTTATGTTAACAAATTCGATATCACTTTTCTCAGAATCCGTAAGCTCATAAAATTCCTTAAAAGAAGATTTTTTTTCCAAACTTATTTCCTTTTGGACGGATACTTGTAACAAGTGGATCAGAAGACAGTAAAAGATTGTGCATAATATCTTCATTGCATGAGATACTGCTATGCTTTCGAGAATGCCCCTCTCTATATTTTCTAAAATCTTTATTTCTAGCCTCAGATGCCTCTTCGGATAGAAAACCAATGGGCACAATTGACATGTTCTGAACTATGTCTGGCCCATGCATTAAAATTTTATGAAGTGAAGAAGGCATATAATACCATGGGTATAACTCCACGTAAAGCTTAGCAGTATCAAAGCAGAACTCTCGGAATTTAGTTACGTTGATCTTCTCTCCTGATGAAATACACTGCAAGATCACACAGATTTTTCTTAAAAGCATAGCATCTATTCCGGTCAGTTCAGCAGATTTAGTGTAGTTTTCAAAAAATCTCCTTGCCGAGTTGCCATTGTTGGTGGATCCACTGCCTTGTTTCACAACATCGAGAAGTAAGCCCGTTTCTCTTCTTACAGCCTCTTGAACTCTTTTCTTCCTGTCATCAACTTGCCTTTTTGCTATATCACCCCTTACTTGCCATGATTTTATGTCTAATTTGTAGGTAATGTGTAATAAGCATTCCATTGAGCGAATCCAAGCGTGAAGGGTGCTTAAGCTATATTTATACATGTCCTCGTTTGCGTGTTTATCTTTGATTAACTCTAAATTATTCATTTCTTTAGGACAAGCCTTGCATATGTCACACACTGAAGCTGCTGTATCGGATATAATGGAATGAATTTTACCATCAATCATTGTCAACAGCAGTTGGTGTTTGACACTAATTCCATCAGTGATGGTGGATGGAGTTAAGGCTTCAATCTCTGCTTCGATTTCAGCCATCTCTCTCTGCACATTTTCTTTGGTTTCCTTTATAAACTTAAACAATATTGGCCGGCAAAATGAAGTGGAAGATGGTCGCTCGTTTTCCCAAATTGTTACACCTTTTGAGACGAGCCGCAGTGGTACAAGACTAATCATAAAATTACTAGCAAGATCGATTTGCTCATCTTCACTCGTCCTTTGATGATAAATGCTTTGGCTAGATGATCCGTCAAAACCCCATTTGCTGGTCAATACGAGCTGTTGATTGGGATCAACAGGGGTTTCTAACGACCTAATAAGTCTTCTTGAGGTTAAATCCATCAAGGCTTGTAATTTGATTTTTGCAGAGCTCTCTGTAACTGTGAGATCTTCTTTGGCCGGATAGCACTTAATTTTTTCTTTAACCAACATGTAGTAACTCGGGTATTGAAGAGCTCCTTCTTGAGTGTTGAAATCCCGAAGAGTGTTATAGCGCCATTTCGATAAGTTCATCGATACATAAAGAGCCAATGCCTTCAAAGGGGATATTTCCCGTACCTGAATTGATTTACCTTCAATGAAGGCTTTGATTTTTGAGGCCTCTTCTGGATTCTCCGTCAAGTATTTCATAACATAAGCTGTATCGCTTTGTCCTGCCTTTTGAAGCGCCCTTTCGGCCGAAAACATAATTTCAGCGCTGCTACTGCTGCATGAAAGACTATCTTCAGTGCGTCTTCTTTTTTGCCGGTTACTAAGGTCCTCAAAAGATTTACGAGGACTAGGATGTGTACAAGTTGAAGCATCAGATTTAGCAGGAGAAATTATGGGCTCGATGACGTCACTTATATTTTCTGTAGAAGGTTCCATATTTTCATTCTGTAATTCCGGCCATTGAATTGCAGCCTGTAGCCAAATCTCATGTTTCTTCCGAAACTTATCTGTGCTTCTTCCAGACTGTGTCCATTTTGCATAAATGCGGTAGCAAAATCGACGACACCAGTCTTTTAAACTTGTTTCAGCACTTTCACATAACTGAACACAACTGTTATCTTTTAAAACACTGAACAAATAGTTAAAGTCGCGTAAATCTTTATGTGCGCGTGCGCATAAAGCAACGTGAATATCAAGATTTGTATTAAAATTTGGAAAATACATTGCGAGATTAGCTTGGATACAACGAGGTGTAAATCAACACTGATTTTAAAGTTACTAATAGTGACCTATTTATATAAAATCCAGGTATCCCAGGTATCCTTTGTTAAATATTGCAAGGTAATTAGTTATTGTGATAATTAGTAAATGATGCATGCTAAATTAGTGTATTAAGAGCCATTTAGTAATTAAATAATAGCAATGTTCTTATCAGTAATCATTAGTGCATCAGTTTTATATGTAAACCTTAAGTCCCTAATTATATATCCTAATTAGCTTATATCTTCTCTAATTGGCTGCTCAGAAATGTTATTGTAATAAGGTAAACCTTTAGAAAAACGGTTTTAATCAACAAAATAAACAAAAAATAAAAAAATTGTGTTATAAAATAAACATCACTCTTTATCCCAGAAAGTGCACATTTGGCGCACTATGTGTCTTAGTATTAAATATAGCTCTTAGTATTAGCATTATGATATTAGAGACCGCTACTTGAAACAAGCCCGGAATCAGGAGGGAGAGAGCTCGATACACTCATTTTCATAGTAAAATTTCACATTTTCTCAAATTACTCCCGAAATATGGGAGTTATGAAGAAATTCATCACCACAAGTTATGAAGGCATTAAGTAATCGAATAAGATGGCATCATTAGTTTGGCATAATTTTACTCTTTTTTTTCGGACATGTCTACGTCCAACCGCTCCCATACATTCGTTCCACTGTGCCACGTGCCTGATCGCAGATACCATTGTCCGCTGCGGGCTTGTTTATGGGAGCACTCCGAGATACCGACGAGAAATGACACCTTGATCGCGTGCCTTAATCTACCACCCCCTGCTATGAACTTTCATCTAGATTTCGTGTTGATCTAATTTAATAGAGCTAAAGACCGGTTTATGGAGGTGCAGTTAAGAAGGACAAGTTCGAGAGCAATTTTGCACCACTTTGTCAGAAAACTAAAAACACAAACCAGATATTTATTTACAAGTTACATAATCGCATAAAATTGAGTGAATTCGAGTAATAACCAAGATAATATGATGATTTGGTCGATGACATTATAAATGACTGTTATAAGTTGCATGTAGCGTGTAATCTTGGAACAATAACAACCAATGGGTGATACAGAATTGGCTCGTAAAAGCGTAGTGGCTCGAAGCGGTAGCAATTTGAGTGTTTTTAATATTTTTATATGCGGGAATAAATGGAGCCGGTCGGCAGTGTCGCGTTGGACACGGAATACGTAATGAGCTCTCTGTTAAATTAATGACTACGGTAGCCGCGTTCCAATCAAATCGCCCAAATATGATTAAGACAACTTTCTGACTGTGCTATATATAAATGTTCTAGACTGTTAATTATGTACTGTTTGCGCTGCTTGATCTAAAATTTCTCAACAACTTTTTTGACATTGCACGATTATTCAGGGTAAGCATTCACAAATGAAAGACGATGAAGCACAACTACTGATGGTCCCGTAACCCTTTCATCACCTAAGAGAGTCTGTAAGCTAAACTGACCTTTCTTTTGTTTCCAGTGGCCTGACATCAACTACCGAACGAGGTGTGACTCCGGTCTACCTTCGTTGTCGAGAAGGGAGCATCTCCTGGGTGTACCCTCGGGGAGCACTGCGGCTTCTGTTCCGACCACCCCTGCCTGCTGATGAGAGGGACTTCAAGGTCTGCGTGAGGGTCATACGGAGACCAGACCCGCCTGATCTATTCCATACCCTGCGACTTAATGATACAGGTATTGTTTTTTGGTATTTTATAGTAATTATTGTTATAGCATTTATTGTCTGGGTGATCTGCGAACAGAAATCCATCGAAATTATGCAAAATATACTTAAAAATAGACTGTTTCTTCAGTCTGTAATAATAACAAAAACAAAAAGACAAAAAAACTAAGCAAATAAACAAAATTAAATAAAAATGTACACATAATTAATGGAGTTAGGGATGATCACAGATGGCAAGCGCTCTGTGTAAATTGTCGGTTGTGTGGACCCTTTTTGAATACCAGAGTAAAACTCCTACAACATAATGATGTAATTGTGGTCGCCTACTAAGTAATGCATTCTTTGCAGAAGTCGCCGAGCGGTTTCCAGCGCGGCTCTTCGTGGAGGGCGCTCGTCGCCTAGTTCCTCTATATGCGCCCAATGACGGTGACCCACGGGAACTACGATGCTTCCGAAGCCGGCATGGTCGTGCTGCGCTTTACGTTGAAGCTGAACCTGAAGACGGTCCGCAAAAGAGGAAAGCTACCTTCAAATACGAAGCAAGACCCCTCGTCCGGAGACACTACGACCCTTCGACCGCCGACTGCAGGCCCTGCACCGAGTCGGAATTAGAGCTAGCTTTCTGCACCAGCGACCTCGGTAAGACCTCACACGTAATCTCATTACTCCTCTAGCTGTTCCCTCACCGCAATAATGAGTAATCACAGACCCTTCGCGTTCGCCCGCAACCCGCGACGACGAGCGCACAGTAATTTGTCGCCATCATCGGGATTCCTCGCGCCTCAAATTATATTAAACGTTGTTATACTTGAAAATAATTTTATCATTTTTCCTCGCTTAACTACCACGAAGTATTTACACAGCGAGACCATTTATCTAAAGGACTCGTTATTTTTAAATTTTAAACAATGTTGAATTTTTACGCAAATGGATGGAACCGAAAAAAGTTTGCGCATTGTTTGTCGAGCCTTTTGTATCGCCGCTAAGTGCTAGTCGGATTAGATTGCATTTCATACCGGTCATGACTCACGGAAGCTTTTGCATGTAGTGAGCGAGCCATGAGCTGCTTAGATTCAATTTACGTCCGTAACGACCACGACGGTGCTTGACAAGTGTATACCGGATCGACTAGTATGGGCGTACGGCACGCGACGCGGCGGGGAGTTCATGTTAATAGTTTTTTCTGGTTTGATAAATTATAATAGTTGAGGAGTTATGTCACTGCAGCGCATGCATCCCGCCGCGTCGCCCGCGCACCCACGTTATTAGCCGCCGCCAACACGTATCATTGATTTTTTGTTTGTCATTCCACACAAAAAAGGTAGATATTTTTGGATCAAGGCAGCGTACGTGTTAAGGTTCTTTGTCAAATAATAATGACAAGCTATTGTTAAATTGTCAAGAAATGGGAAATTATTATCCGATTGTTTTTGTTTGTATTAGAATAAATAACTTATGAATCATTAGTTATCAGAGAATGGAGAATTGTTTATTAGGAGAAATAGGAAATTAATGGCCCCCACACCCGAAGTTCGGAACATAACCAACGCTCGTATTTCAACTTTTCGGATATTAACACTAGCTCACAATTAAATGAACAGTTGTCTTGATAACACACCGCGGTACTGAGATGGTCATGATGGCTCGTTAGTGAACCTTCTATGTAATTATCGGCTGTCGGGGTCGGGTTGATGACCGTTTACGAAAGACTTGGACTATTCACTTATCTTCCTCAAACAAAAGCTGAGCGTAGAAAAAATCCGGCTACATTTTGCGCTTACTCACGGCACGGACAAAAAACACGGACAATGGGGACACAGTGATTAATATCTGGACAATAAATCGTGTCGCGACGGTACCTAGTCGTTGAGCGAGCTACATTGTGCTACAGTTTTAACACTGCTCTTACCTCATCGAGATAAGTGGGGGACATCTACAGACTTTTGTTTCCGAAGTTTCTTACAAGGTGCAAGTTTTGAAAAGTTGTCATGAGAGTTTTTAATGAAGCTTGCTCATTTTACTGAAGCGAAATCTTACTTTATAATGCTACTAGCTCTTGCCCGCGGCTTCGCTCGAGTTAATTTAGAATTTGACAATCAATTCAGATTGTACTCTGCTTGTAATAATATAATTCAATCATGATTCCAAAGACACGTCGCGCCATCTATTATCATATGAACGTTATTGTCGTTTTCCTCGGGGTTTTTTTTCGGGATATGTATAAGGTACCCTATGTCCGGTAAGGTACGTTTATGCAAAATTTCAGGATGATCTTTTCAGTGATTTAGGCTTACTTTCGCATTTAATATTAGTATGGATATAGATGTATGGATGAATTAGTATGGATTTGCAAATATGCCTTGGAAGTGCTAAGACTCCAGGTCGATGAGACAATAGAATTCCCATGCCATATCTAAAGGACACAAAATAATAAAAGAGTGAAATGCTTTAATGAACTTGATAACACAATTAAATTATATGGTACATCAAAACGTGAAAGAATGGCGCCGTGAGCTGTGTGCCCGTGACAACAGTGGAACATTTAAAGCTGCGCTTTAGTTAAAAGGAAAACTCTTCGCTGACTCAATTGTGTGTCTCGAAACACGCTAAGATAGCTCAGTCATTAAACTTTATAACTTCTAATTTGTTTGCGCCGCAGCAATTACTATAATTAACAAAAACTCGGCTTTCAAACAAAATAATCTATGTAAAACGCAAATCTTGATAATAATTTGTTTTTCGATAAAAGGAATGCACATTTACATATTTATTAATATGTAATGACGCAAAATATTATTACTGTGGGATATTTCCTAGAAGAACTTTATTCACAACGTTTATTTGGACCAAACCAGTATTTCCTTTGAATTAAATAGGTATCCTAACGAATTTTAGCATAAAACACAATAAAATAGTAGCCTTGATTTCTTGCGATTTGAATTTATGGCACCTATATATTAGACATATTTAAATAACTAGCTATGTAGTGAAATATTATGCAATTGACAAGACATAAATCAATGGTAGAACTAGTCCCATGTATATTATGTATAAGTTCCTCAATTTTTTAAATTCAGTTGCATATTAATCGAAATATTTCATTTACATACATCGAAATATTTATTAATTAAAAAAACGAGTGTGCTCTAGACCACACGACTGAAGTAAAACTTCATCAAATGTCGAACCATCGTCTGTCAAATTCAAAAACGTAATTCTCTCTCTTTCTATCTTTACTAACTTATATCTCCCCCTCAACTTCCGTTTGCCTCGTAACGTAACGCATTCACCAGCTTACTCCCCAAGTCCAGCGTGCGTAAAGTAGTTTTAGTACAAAAAAAGAGAGAAAATGTTTTTATAGATAGCTTGACCCGTAAACTTTATCGGATTTTAAGTAGTCAGTGCCCTGCATTACCTGATTTCTCTATCCTCCTTCTTCTTTATAAGAGGGACAGATCACGTAATGCAGGTCCGAAAATGTTTAATTCTCTTTGGTTTAGAGGTAGGTAGTAAAGTACAAAAGTCGCTATAACTCACCATCTCTGTTCCAGTATCCCGAGGCGTGATCATGATGAGCGAAGCTCGCGAGGACCTGGACACGACGCAACTGACGCTGCGACTGACCAAGCTCATCCGGGCCACGTCCGGAGACTCGTCAGAGCCCAAGGACAAGTCTGATGACCTGGCTGAAGATGACGATTACTATCGGTAAGGATTGACTGTTCATTTGCAAATGATTTTCTTTTTTCTTAGTAAATGGTAACGTCACGCCTGTAATCCTCGAACACCAGGTCACCCACATATCGGTAGTTATATTTAAGTCCCGTGTAAGGGGCGTTCCTATTGCTATCAACCGGGTATAAATCAAGACTTCGAGCTGCTAAAGCTGAAAAAATCCTGATGTAAAAACTCAATTACACTTTGACCAACCTGGGAATCGAACCCAGGATCTCATGCTTAGCAGTAGCGCTTGCGGCTTTGGTACTTTCTGGCCGCGTCATTCACTAAAGTAATTGGGATCGGAGTTAATACAAAAAAAAAATGTTCGTATATAATATGTTCATTATTTTACATTTATTTAAATAAAAAAGTACTACAAAAAATTCGAAGACATGTGACATCTACCAACCCGCACTGGGCCCGCGTGTTGGATTATAGCCCATTCCCTCACATAGAGAGGAGGCCTGTGTCCCAGCAGTGGGAACATTATAGGCTGATTATGCTATTATGCTATGCTTATAACGGTTTGCGAGAAATTGAAAAAAATTGGTGGCGCGGCCAGGAAGTATGATAAATAAAACGAACGAACATTTGTTCACCAATGAGTTTGTACATTATTAAACGATTTATTGCAGTATACGTGGTGGCGCGGCTAGGAAACATACTTCCTGACCGCGCCACCAATTTTGTTCAAGTTCTCGCAAACCGATAAAGTACTTTCTTTTTAAATCTTGTAGAATAATGAACATATTACGAACATATTTTTGTATTAACTCCAATCCAAATTGCTGTAGTGGCGCGGCCAGGAAGTGCCACGCCGTTTGCGACCATTAGCTACTGCCTCGTTGATCTAGTGCTCGCAAACGGGCTGGAATCGCAAAAAAGGGAAATTGACAAAAGTCTGTTAAAAGTATTCGAGTGAAATGGACGGATCCTAGTCAGCCTGCCAGCCTGCCTAATCAATTTGACTAGTCTACTTACCCCATACACCAGCCATTTAGACAAAGTTCATACAAGCCACATCGTTATGAGCGCAGCATTTAAAGAGGAGATAGCATGTAATTGCAGTCCCCGCGTAGATAATTGCGAATGACCGCTTACAGCCTTACATAATGCTTTTTTTAGTCGTGTATGATTAACGTTTTAGAAGTTAGAACTGCTACTCAAGGTTTTGTTATCTACACTATATAATACTAGCTGATGCCCGCGGCTTCGCCCGCGTGGATGTCGGTTATCGCGACCAAAAGTAATCATGAAAATTTTGATCTTGTTCCCGCAATAAAAACTTGACAAATTATATACTAAAACCTTCCTCGAGAACCACTCTATCCATTGGGGAAAACAGCATAAAAATCGGTGTAGTAGTTTTTAAGTTTATCGCGAACAGACAGACAGACGCGGCGGAGGACTTTGTTTTATAATAATAATATGTAGTGATGATGATGTGATGATGATAGTGATAAAGAGGTAAAATTTGTTTGTAAGTTTGTATGTAGGGGTTATCTTCGAAACTACTGATCCGATTCCGAAAACTCTTTCACTAACGGGATGCTACATTATCCCCGAGTGTCATAGGCTACATTTAAAACGTTCCCGTGGGTTAATTCCCGTACATGACGGGAGCGAAACCTAGTAACATAGTATGCTTAAAGACAAAATAATCGGGACTTGAAGTTGGCTTAGGAACGTCTGGTTCTTGTATTAACTTTAGGAAACACTCGGAATTGAGTCCATTATACGTATCCACTTTATAGGTCTTCCCCTATTAAATGGTACTCGAAAATAATTGAGAAATAATATGTCTGCACTCTCATAGAGCGGAGGCCTGTGTCCCAGCAGTGGGAACATTATAGGCTGATGATGATGATGATGTCTGCACTGGTCCTGATATAGGTAATGTGTCTGTACATGTACACCTCTGCCTAACACTTGGGGTATAACAGTCGTGATGATATGATACGTTGTTACTACTTAGGTCGACACACCTAAATTGATCAGATAGTTTAGTTTTAGGAAATTCAAATAAAACGTTTCTCGATAACATCTAGATTCTAGAACCTGTTGTCCACCGACAGCTACAATCTACCTACATCGTACACTCAGCTCGTAAACTGCTGGCTGCAGTAAAAAGTTATTATATGATTTATCTTTGTTGCATCTCTTAAACATGTTAATTGGGGTCTTAGATGTAAGTAGGTACATATCTAGTGCTGTAAACAGTGTCCCTTTTGTAAGACGTAGTGCCTTCATGTACTTTCAAACAAAATTTTTTAAGTATAATTTTGTAGCAGCCCAAAAATTCATGAGTTGACACTTGGTTTTTGAAAAATCTAGCCATGACTTGGGGCATTATTTAAACTTAACATGACTGCTTCGTTAGTCTAGTATCCACAAGCGTTACTGCTGAGCAAAGGGTCCTGGGCAAAGTATTATTGGATTTTTCCATCAGGAATTTCTCGGCGGAGTCTGGATCTGTGCCCGATTGATGGAAATAGTCTCGCCCCTATTACCTGGGACTTTATAATAGCTCGCGAAATGTGGGTGTAATATTAAATACACCTCTGCTTAACCCTTTAGGGGATTACAGGCGTGTTGTTAAATAGTTAGGGATTCAGTAGATAATCTCTGGATGAACGGCCTGATACTTTTGTCTTTCACCACTCTAACAAACCCTCATCTTTCTCTTAGGTATGACGTCGACAACACACTAGAGCGCACTACTCACCGTAACCACAAGCGGCGGAAAACGCGCAGCCTTCACGCGCACGTGCACGTGTCCTCGGTGTGTGGGGCGGCCGCCGGGGCGGGGGAGTTCCTCGTCATGGCGAGGAGGCGCCTGGGCAGGTACTCCTTGGTGTGTGCACCCAGGATAGACGACTGGACCGAACTCGTCAAGAGACGGAACGCTGATGGTACGGCCCATTGCTTGCTGCAGCATTAGAATGAAAACCATGAAGATGGGGTGGAGATTTAAGGTGCTGTGATTGGTTAAAATCAGTGAACGATGGGTTTGATGATTATAATAGACTCTTATTGCACAGAAAACCTGTGAACTTTTGTAAAGTACAGTTGGTTACTTCATAGAGATATTTTGAATTCAACAGTGGAACATGGTTGCATCAGATCCTATTCAAGAGTTTTATCTATAAGTTATGTTACTGCTTGCCATAAAATCAGCTTGCGTATCAATGCAATATTGTACAAAAGTTCTAATCTTTATTTATATATCAAATGTTTTATATTTACTGTAAATTATATATCTGTAGATTTTTAGAGAAAATGTGGTCCAGAGTGCCAAAATATGTAAGATCTTCATTTAGACGTAAGGTTGATCTCAGCTCTGTACATATTACATTTAAGTGGGATAAAGAAAGCCATATTAGTTAAGCACCATAATTAGATATAACGTAATATATTGCAGTTTAAGTGTGATTTAGAACAGATTATTTTTATTTTATATAATATGCCTACTTGGTGCCATTGGTATAGGACACCTCATATTGTTTTTGCCACAGAAATGACACGGAAAAAGTGGAATATAGTTGGCTCTTGGATAAGTTGTAACAAGCTGGAATTGTTCATAAATCATTTATGTGAAATGAACCAAGGTTATCTATTATATCCATTTTCGATGTCGAACCTCATTTTTTGAACTGTCTGTCCTGATAATATTCTTTGGAAGCAAAGTAAGGTGACCTATGTAGATATTATGGTGCTGCCATAAACAATCGTATTCTTTAGCGCTTCCATAAACAGATTCTTTATTTTTTTTAATAATATAATTTCTATATTATCGCCTGAACCTACCATTCAGTCCGTGTGAATATTTTAGTAATATATTTTGTACAGAATTCTAAGTATAGTTGTCGATATGTGATATAGTTTACAACGAGTATGTTATGAAGTGCCTAATGTATATACGAGAATATACCTATTGACAATACATAGTGTTTATAAATAAATACATTATTATGTAAAAAGAAAAACTGTTGAATAAAATAGTTTAAAATATTTATTTGGTTTCCTTTTTTCGTACCCGTTTTAGTCACCTGATATAAGATTCGGCATAGTGTATATTTTTCTGCAAAAGTTGAATGATTTAAGAAGGCTTGGGTGATGGATAATTAGTTCAAAGATATATTAAAATCGTAGATGGTAACGTTAAGTAGATCCTGATCGAATAAGGAACACCACACTGCGCTCCAGAACTCAAATTGCCGACAAAGCTGTGGGCGGCATATCGCAAAATTGGAGCCCTGGGACAGCTAGACGGGGTCGTGGCAGACCGATGAGAAGATGGGGAGAGCCCTGGATGGCTTTCTCGTTAATTGACTTTGTCCAGGAGTGAGATAATGCAGGCTAAAAAAGGTGATAACGAGTCACGTATGAGGAATACTAAACTCCAGGTATCCAGGTACTCCAGGTATTAAGAAAAATAAACATGAAATATAGCAATTCGTTTATTGAAAAAATCACAACTGATACCACATAGAAAAACTACTCGGCACGGTTTAACTCTTAACTATATATAATATCACATAAACACTTTATAATTTGATAGACTATATACATACACATTTATTCGTATTTGGTACACTTTGTGAAAATACCAACCACTAGGTGATCGCAGCTTTAAATAAAACAAAACAAAATAATTCCTTTACATTAGAGTTTAAAATAAAATTGATAACTAAAAAAGAAACAACAAATAATATACATATTGAAATTAATAAAAAAATAAAATATGGATCGGATCGACAATGTGTAACAAATTAAATATAATAAATAGTATTTCACAGTCACCGAATCGTACCGGTTAATCATTTGCAAAGAAGTTCTTTGTATTCAGTACATAATGAACACATGGGTTTGTACAACCGCCTTACATAAGCATATCCCAAGCCCAGAGTGAACCAACTCATCAGAAAATCTCAACGACCCAAAATCTAATAATTAATTTAGTTGAAGATAGTTTACACTACAACCCGCTTGCCGTAACTACTGAATACTAATTCCATGTGAATCTAATTGTAAGTAACTTTCCACTGCTTACAAAACAGAAATAACAACAGGTACGTAGTTTACAAAATGTGATAACTGATATGTATTCAATGTCTTTTCAAAATATACGTTTTTCGTGTACTACATACGTCGGAGATTGAGTATCAACAAGTTGTCGTAGAGTAACGTAAGCTTACGCCAACTTTTAACATAACTATGTGTTAGAACATCAATATAGTACAAGTTTAGAATTTATACTTCTAAAACAGTCCAACAGTATATGTAGGCAACAATATTGATCCAAACATTCATAAGATTTTTATTTTTTTTTACGTAATACATAATGTATGCAAAAGAAGTTGTAGAAAACAACAAGTGTCTATATTACAACAGCTCTTTTGGCATTTAATGTGAATATATTCATAATAGTAGCAATATAAAAATGAATTAATGCTAAGCGGTACTAAATGCTATGGATTAAATTACGGAGTAATACGATATCGTATTTTTAGTAATAGATATTTCAGTAATTTATCATATAAGTACTCAGTAATTTGACCCAGAAGCTCACTCGTTCATCCACGTCTTCACTAAATTCGTTCAAGTTAGCACACACACTACCGTTACCGATATTCGCCACGACAATGAGCAAAGTACTATCAGCCTTCATAGTTCGGAAATATCTCTCGATGCGCACTCTTCTATGCTAACCAACATTATAATCAGGGATGTTATGGAGCTCCGTAACCGTAACCGAAACTATCGGATATCCGAAATAAAAATATATCCGTAACCGTTGCCGTTTCACAAGTTTCGGATAGTTTCGTTTAAGGGTGGAGTCTAAATAAAACGACATGTTTCGACAGATTTTTATTTCACCGCTCGCGCGCCACGTGAATCTTGCTGTTTGTTTGTTATTTCTGTCATAACATAACCTCTTTCATAACCAGTTAGTTTTTTTATTATATCCGTAACCGAAACTAACGTATAATCCGAAATAATTACATATCCGTAACCGTATCCGACACCGATATAATTTTATTCCTATATCCATATCCGTATCCAGATCCGAAATATCATATCCATAAAATCTCTGATTATAATGATTCTCCTGTCCCTACATTCATTAAATACGAGTAATTAAATATTATTTATATCTGCCCATCAAAGATATAATGAGGAACATGGAAAATAGTGTTAATTTTTAAAAGATGTTTTGTCTCCTCCATTCAATTTTAGTGGACAGATATCTCTAAGCAGGAACTACAAACTTTCAAAGAAGTGAAAATGCAATTTATTCGCTCATAAATACAGATAGATATGAAAGAAAGATAATGCGACGTGCAAGCCAATTAACAATTTAGTTGTGCGAACAATTTAGAAAATATGTTGACAGAATGTCACCGAGATATAGATTATTTTAACGTTTCAAGATAGAAAACACATTAGAAAGTCTGTTAACTACTAGAAAAATATTAATGATTCATATCAACTACAATATACCGTTTAGGTCAAATATTCTTCAAAATATTAATTTAATTTTCATAGATTTACAATTTTTTATAATTTTTCATAGTTATTCATAAAATTTGATAATGTGTTTACGAATAACAGGTTAAAAGACGGAATTATTGTCGAAAACTTTATTTGTAACGCGAGGAAGCTCGTCCTAGTGATGTAGCGAGATTTAAAAGTCATTTATTCCTCAAATTAATGGAATATTCGTAAGCAATAAAATATTTTGTTCAAGTAGCGTCCGATAAAAGTAATAAAAAAAATAAACGTAATGAACATAAACATTTCATCATCATCTTCCATTCATCTTAATCATCTTCACAGCCCAGCATTTCAATCCATACAAAACGACAGTAACCACGGACTTGTATATTTTCCCCTTTAACTTGAAGGGCGTCCGTGGGTCGCAAGTTGTTCCAGTGACCTGTCGCCATTTCATACATCCTGAGTTGATCCGGTGCGTAACGTCTAGGTCTACTTCGCCATCCCCTTGGACAGACGACTGGAGGTACCGAAAATCGGAACAGATTGGTAGGGGCGTTCCGGCAAGATTTACGGCCACAGGACTGGAGAGACCGCTGAAATCACAAAACAAGTATTCTGTTTTGGTCCTACTGACTTTCAGACCAACATTCTCCAGTCTGGCACCACACTTCCAATCTGCTCTGGACCTCTAGGCCACTCTCAGCAACCAATACAATGTCGTCGGCAAACAGCATACACCAGGGGGCCTCTCTCGACGTAAGTGCGTCCATTATCACCAGGAAGAGGTAAGGGCTTAGAATCAACCCTTGGTGCAAGCCGACAGCCTCATTGAAGCTGCCGGTAGTGCCTACTGTAGACCGGACTTGGGTACTTTTACATCTTTTACATAGAGTGTACATCGCTCGGATCAACTGCACATACTTCCCAGGCATACTTTTCTCTTTCAGGGCCCACCACAAAACATAAATGAACATAAACATTTAAATCAACATAATATACATAAATATTCTTAAACATAAATCATAATCCTTGTATTCGATGTAACATAGTAGCAATTATTTCAGGAATTACCGTAGTACCAACATGACCTTTACATTGAAACCATCGCCAGTGAACTTGAGAAACGAATAGCAATATTAATGAATGATAATGTTACTTTGCAATTTATTTTCCAGAATTATAAAATTATTACTAACAGTGACCTAGTAAGAGCCAATCATGCGCTAATGATCTCAACTTTAGGCAATTTTATATAATATATTTTTTTAATTTTTACGTGTATACAACATCTGAAATTAAAATAGTTTACACAATAAATCTATATTACTAAATGCTAACTCTAATTTAGTGTTTTACAACTTACATTAAGTAGTGTTATTTTAAATTACATTTTTTTTTTACATATCACATCATTGCATATGCGTAATTGCTATAAGTTTTGAACATGCTCTTCTGATGTTCTTCGATTTGACGGGTTAGGGGTCGTTCGGCCCTGTATGGAAGTGGGACCAGGGACCAGTTACCCCTTTTAAAAATTGATAATGATGAAACTGGGCCCACATCTGTTTTGACTTCAATCAAGCGAAGGGTGGCTTAAAATGGTTGGGCCCAGTTAACCATTATCAATTTTTAAAAGGGTAACTGGTCCCTGGTGCCAGTTCTATAGTGGGCCGAACGACTTCTAAACCGATTTGAGTTCGTTAATACATAATTTCAAGTGCTCAACAATTTAATCGGTGCTGTCAGTTTTGCTCGGAACCATTTTTTTTCTTTTAGTGTTTGTTGCAAGTATTTTAGTTAACATAATATGCTTTCATTATTCCCATTACGATACGATAAACAGTTATTTTTTGTTCATTTGGATAGTTCATTCAAACAATTACCGGTTAATTAAAATTACATTAACACCCACAAAATAAACCAAAATGTCACTTTCCAAAGCGATTTTTTATGCTGATTACTATCGAATACTGGAGATAATACAAAATAAAATGCTATTTGACTATATGTTTCTACGGATTTTGATTTTTAAGATTTGGGACTATTACTTAACACACATTCAATTAGTTCCAAGAGTATTTCTAAAGTCGAAGATTTTTCTGTACTTTTGTGGAATGGAATTAAAATGACTATTTGAATTAGTGTGTCCTCTAAACTAACGTAATACTTTTGCAATGTTAGACCGCATTTACAACAATATATGTAGTCTTCATAGCACTATACTGGTGTAAAAATATAAACTCAAAATAAATAGGTAATAAGCATAAGAAGTGTATTTGGGGCGCCATGATACTTAACAATGTTTGCATACCCTCAACATTCTTGGCAATACGATCAAACAATTTATCCACATTTACAGGGTGTAAACAGACTCTCCACGAAGCCGTCAACCAAGCATTATGTACATCAAACTAAGTAAGTTCTCGCAAAAATTAGTGCTGGGAAACGACGCACGTAAGCACTCAAAACATTGTGCCGGTGGATGGTTTGAATAGTAAGGGAGTCCTGGAGGCGTTTAAAGTAAACATTTTATATTAAAATCATGTATTTAAAAAAAACTTGTGAAAAAGTTGGAACTTTGACCCCCAATATCTCTGTAACTAGAAAGTACCCAGGTATGGTCTAGAACAAAAAAGATGATCTCAATGACGGGAAGAACAAGTGCCTTTCGGCTTCGTTAAGAGTCTGTTTACACCCTTTATATTATTTTTCATAATTAATCTGGCAAACCACAATACGATAGAGACATTAAATATTTGAACAGTTTATTGCAATTACTGAACATAATTTAGAATCATATTCAGCAGCTACATAAACAAAACAGTCGTGCAAAATGCAATTCGCAGTGTCATCTCAAAAACACACATTATACCTCAGACATTAGACTTAAATTTGTACGTACAATCTCAGGGGAACTGTACCGGGGTAGGTGTCATGATGTCTATGATAAAGTCCTCCATGTTGGGTAGAACTAGAATCTTCTCGAACTCTTTGCTGAGCTTCTGTTCGATCCAGTTGGTGATGTGCGCGAACCGAAGTGTGCGCGTTCCCACCGCCGGCCGGGCTTTTAATATTAACTGTGGGTTCGTACGGAATCTGTGAAAAGAATATGAAACGAATGAGCGTGGACTTATCTTAGCTGCGTTTGTCGCGGGTCTGTGGATGGGTGACCACCCTTTACATACCGAGTTTCCTCCGTACCTCGGAAAGCACGGTAAGCCGTTGGTTCCGGCTGTCATTTTTAGATCTTTGATAGTCATTACAGGTAGTAAGAGCCCAAAAAGTCTGACAACCAGTCTTACCAAGAAGTATCGCATTACCCAGTACTAACTGGGTTGTGGAGGTCAGATAGGCAGTCGCTCCATATAGATTACTGGTATTCAGCTGCATCATGCTGCACATGATGATGAGCGTGGACTTTATCTTATAATTTAATGCCCTGAAAATAAAGTGTATTTTCCAATGTCACGAAATGCTCAGCCCAAATCGAATGGAGTAGCTTCCCGCTCCTTTCGTTTAACATTGACGCTCACACAGATGTCAACAATTGAATGGACCATGTCTTACCCGAGCCATATCCTGTCGTGCGGAGGTGGTGGCATGTTAAACGCTAATCTTCCCTCTAGAGCTTGCACTTCTAGATGCAGCTTTATATCCGTGTTCGATAGACCTTCCATAGCACGTTTCACGTACTTGTAGTCCGTCACCTATACAAAATAAAACGAAGAAAGGTGAATTATATAGCTAGATAATTCAGGTTCAAAGATCACACTGTAATTTTGACAGATGTGTCAGTGGCACGCGCAGCATTCCATAAGTAACCTTATTGTAACTTCAATAAAGATCATTGTGATGCTGACATTGATGCTAAATAAGTTTAGTTCCCTTCGATATGGTTGAGTTGAATGGCGCTGATCCATACGTCATGTTCGTGAACGGGCGCTGTCAGTTGGGACTGGTCATCCTTAGCTGTCATGGTTTAATTTAAATAAGTACTTTATTTTTAAATTGTTGTGTAAAAGATGGATGGATTGTGTGAAGACTGATATGAAAGAGAAAGGAGTCAACGAAGCCGTGACGTCTGACAGGGGAGAATGGAAGAAGAAAACATGTTGCGCCGACCCCAAATAGAATGGGATGAAGGTGGCGGGCAGGAAGATGATGATGATTTTTAAATTGTTGATTTATTCTTTTACTCTGGACGCTCTTATTTTGTACGCCTCTTTACATCGTTCTCACATACATGTATAATCTCAACATGAATCATGTAACCAAGATTTTGTAAAAATATTTTGATTGAAAAGAGTGTCCATGGAGTTTCTTGCCCATTCTTCTCCATAGAGGTCTACGCTTTGGAATGGGCAACTACAGTACTTTCACAAGTTATTATACCTTGTGACTGTGACTGTAGCTTAGCCTTCTTTGTTTTCCTGACATTCAAAAGTGCCTGTAATGGTCTAATTGAAATAAATGCTTTTGAGTTTGAGTTGATAAGAGGTAATATAAAAAAAAAAAAAAAAAAAAAAAAAAAAAGAACTATCATCATCATCAGCCTATAATGTTCCCACTGCTGGGACACAGGCCTCCTCTCTATGAGAGGGAATGGGCTATAATCCACCACGCGGGCCCAGTGCGGATTGGTAGATGTCACATGTATCCGAATTTTTGGTTCTAGGACATGCCGGTTTCCTCACGATGTTTTCCTTCACCGTTTTTGAGGGCAGTGGTGATGAAATAAATTACAAGTAATGCGCCTGCCTGGGTTCGAACCTACGACATACTGTTCGTAAGTCGCGGTTGCTACCACTGGGCCACCACTGCGCTTATAGGCTATGTTTAAAGGCTGATAAACACAATACATTCCTCCGTCGTGTAATAATTATTTTCACTTTTAAGATAGATAATCCTACTTAAATGTTTGTTGATTGTTAGGTTCAGCCCATTAGAAAAAAAAATCGGAAGATAATCTCGAAGCGACAAAATTCAATGACCAAAATTGGTGCTCCGATGTTCTAATGTTAAAATCATCCCCTATAAACTGATTTTAATCAGTCCGGATTGAGTTTTGAGCTATAACCACCAATGTTAATTTCTGTTACATGTGCCTATAAAGTTTCGTTAGTGCTCGCCGGAAAATAAAAAAAATCGGCCAAGTGCGAGTCGAACTCCCGCAAGTAGGGTTCCGTACCATCGTAGTAGGTACCCTTTAGTTTTTATTATTTGTTGTTATAGCGGCAACAAAAATACAAAATCTGTAAAAATTCAAGTGACTACCTATTACAGATCATCAGATACAGCCCGCTGACAGACGGATACCGGAGGCTTAGCCCGTTGGTTACCCTTTGGGTACGGAACCCTAAAAAGGCACCATTGCATTGCTCCACACGTTTTAATAAATGATCATAATGGCTGTAAAAAAATTCTTAACGAAGCCGAAACACTTGTTCTCCCCGTCCGCGTCATTGCGATCATTTTTTTGTTCTAGATCATACCTGGGAACCTTCTAGTTACGGAGGTATTGGGGGTCAAAGTTCCAACATTCTAATTTTTTTTTTAAATACCTGTTTTTAATCTATTTTTTTTAAATTAAAACACCTTCACGCCCCCTGTACTATTCAATCCCATCCATCAGCACAATGTTTTGAATGCGTTACATTGAGTCATTTAATTTCATTTATTCAGTCCTACCGTAAAACGTAATTTTTCACTCCAAAAAAAAAAAGTCGTTTCCCAGCAATAATTTTTGCGTTAAGTTACTTAGTTTGATGTACATAATGCTTAGTTGACGGCTTCGTGAAGAGTCCGTTTACACCCTGTAGAGTATCGAAATGGTAATCAAAATAAACAGACTCACTTGTTGGAAGTATTTGTTAGTGGCTATCTTGTCCACCATACGTAGGAACTTTTTCTTAGAAGAAACAGTTTCCGGCGTGGCAACTGCATTTCTGGAATGAACAGTCAATTTTAATGAGTTAAACTGGTATTGTATAGATAATATTTAACTACTCATATTCTTCTTCTCTGCGTGTCGATCATCATTATATCAGCCCGTTGCTGTCCACTGCTGAACATAGGCCTCCCCAATAGATTTCCAACGTGTCCGGTCCAATGCCGCCTGCATCCAGCGGCCGCAGTTGTGACAGGCAGGTGGCCGTCCCACGCTGCGCTTACCAATGCGTGGTCTCCACTCCAGTAACTGTTTGCCCCATCGGCCGTCCGATCTTCGCGCTATGTGGCCTGACTGACCAGTATATTGCCACCTGCACAGCTATGCCATTGGCTTCATTTACATCCTGGAATATCCAGGTGGCTGTGCAGGATGGGCAAGAAAGGAGGTGGGGCATATCCTGCAGAGGGGCTCCACACTGACATTGTCTTTGGGACTAGGCGATGATACCCCATTTGACCAGATTATTTCTACAGCGGCCAATCTGGGCCCGCAGCCAGTTAAGAGATTTCCAGATTGGCCACTGCAGTTCCTGTCCAGGAGGAAGATGTTCTGCTGGATTGATGAAGTGAGGAGGGGTGGAATGTTTGTTCCTCCACAATTCGCATCTTTCATCTGTCTTTTAAGGAAATCGTGTCTCGCGAAGCTTTTAAACACTACGTATATTGTTAAACTGCTTCGTTGGTGTAAGTGTCGCAAGCGCAACTACTGAGCAAAGCGTTATTGGGTGTTTCCATAAGGAATTGCTCAGTGGCAGTCACGGAGTCTAGATTCGTGCCTGGTTGATGGCAATAGGCTCGCTCCCTATTCCATGTTGAAAGAGTTTCTCAGGAGCAGCCATGGAGTTTGGATAAGTGCTCGATTGATGGCAATAGGCTCACCTCTATTACATGGAATTTAAACACAAGCGACCTCTGTAGACCTCTGCCTAGCTTATCGAGGATTACAGGCGTGATTTTATGAATGAAACTTACCCAGTGTCGGAAGAGATGGTCTCGTTGCTGTCCACGGGCTGCACCGGCGGAGTCTCGTCATCCTCGCTGGACTCCGCGGAATCTTCCACGTCCGAGTGGTACACCGCCCGGCTCCTTCTCGTCTTTAGTAAGGAATCATATTTTTACGTACAATGGCGGACACCACGCCATGGCCACCCGCCTGATCACCACTAAGCTCATTTTTGCTTGCACTCAATACATGAAGCGCTCTTTAGCCGGATTAGGCATTTTTTTTAACTGATCAGGCGGAAAAGGCCGCAATTGTACAGTCACAGTACAAAAAGAGCGTGTTCGACAATAATGGTACAGATACCATCCAAGTGAACAACTTTCTCCATGGATTCAACATTGTAATCACGAAAAAAATCGGCCAAGCGCGCGTTGGACTCGCGCACCGAAGATTCCGTATAAAGTTGTAGGTATTTTGTTATTAATCTACATATTTACGGGTTTTATTTACATGGGCTGTAAGATATTGCTTCTTGTTAAATTTTATGAGTAGGTTTTGATTCCCTTGTGAAGTCGCAAAATATGCAACATAAACGGTCATATCTTTTAATCGCGTTGAGTTACAAGTTTATTTTATACTTTAGTTTTTCTCTTAGGGGTAGTAGACCTGAGTGTTTGATATTGATATTAGATTGATACTTCAACGGGTACAGTAAACGCTCAAAGTCCAGTAGCATGCTAAGGATGACATTGCTATGAACTGTGTGAGCACGATACAGCCGTGTGCGTGTGCGTCTGATGTGTCAACATTCCACAGATAACACACACATTAACAGTATATGTCTGTCGCATTTAGAACACAAGTCATAGTGGTGAGCTGTTCTTAACATTGCATTACCACATGTGTTGGTAGCTGTTTGGGCTGAGCATGGGTTTACGATCAATGAAGTCTAAGTTCCAAAAGTCAATATAATAAGTTATTGTGATGCAAGACATATTTTACCCTTTTTTTTTGGATTTACGGCAACGGTGTATCAAAAGGTTGAGTATTAAGGCAGTTGCGTCAGGGTAGCCCGCGAAATTTAAATTTTCTTACGTTTTTTGCAATTTGCAGGTCATTGTCAGGTTGTATTTTGATGAAAAATGAGTTGCGCCAGTAACGCGTATGTAGTTACAGAATTACAATCATGAAAATCATCAATACAACCCTCTAAGTTCATGTAATCCTATGCAATGAATATTTCATGAAAAAGTAATTCAATAGGATTAAATGGACTTACAGGGTTATATTGAAGATTTTCATGATTGTGATTCTGTAACTACATACGTGATACTGGCGCGACTCGTTTTTCATCAACATACAACCTGACAATGACCTGCAAGTTGCAAAAAACGTAAGAAAATTTGAATTTCGCGGGCTACCCTGACGCAACCGCCTTAAATACACTGCATTGTGAACCGATACGGTGCAGTAAGAGCTCGAAGGACAACAATGTTGAAAAGGAAAGTGAATGTTACCAGCGACTGCTCCGCAAACATGACAGAAGTCGCCGCAGTTTGTAAGTCCATGTCCTGACTGTGAGGGCCGTCGGCCGACAGCATATGTTCCTCTAGCGTCATGTCTGGAAATATTATGAGTTTATTAGTTTTACTTTCAAGTTTCATCAAACTTTTAAATTATAAATGACTAGCTGTTGCCCGCAAACTTCGTGTGCGTAATATTATTTAAAAAAGTCCCCATTATTATAAGCACTTTTCTATTTGAATCGAATTTTGTTACCAATTCCAAAGATTTTTTTTTTGCACGGATCTCAAATTATTTATCTAAAATAAAAGTAGCCTATGTTGACCTTATAACATCAGCTATCTGTCTGTAAAAGTCCCGTCAAAATCGGTCCAGCCGTTTCGGAGATTAGCCGGAACAAACAGACAGCAAGACAAAAATTGTGTTTTTGTGCCGTGCCGTACACATATTTTCATATACATTCAGTAAAAAGCTGTTATTTTGATATTACAAACAGACACTTCCATTTTATTGATTTGTAAGTAAGTTTTTGAAGTATAGATAATTGACAAATGTGAAAGACAGATTAACAAAGTTTTTAAGGTGTAAGCGGACTCTTCACAAAGCCGTCAGTCAACCAAACATTCTGTACATCAAACGAACTTTTTTGTTCGTACTTTATTTTTGGGTGTAAAATCATTGTATCGAAGGGCTCAATTTTACTCACCCAAAACATTGTGCTGATAGATGCGTTCTATAGAACAGGGCTCATGGCAGTATTCAATGTGAAATTATAACATTTAAAAAATCGTGTTAAAAAAATCTTGTGATATAGTTTGGAACTTTGACCATCAGTATCTCCGTACAAAATACAGTAGAATCCGTTTATTATGACTCCGCTTATATTGAACAACCGCCTATTATGACGTAATCACACAACGAAGTTTGGTTTTCATATAAAATTCTTTGTAACAAAACAAAGTCGGATATAATGACTTCGCTTACAGTGACATGTCGTTTAATATGACACATTTATAATAAATTTTGTCCGTTTATAGTGACCGACATGATTCTTTACACCTTCGGCAATGTTCGTTGATTCCCGACGACGTTTGGCAATTGGCTTGTTTTTATTTTGAATCTTAGTGAGTAATTGTTAGTTGAACGTCACGCATAGTTTTTAGTGATATCCTATGTATTAAAATGTCATCTCAACGTCGTAAAGCATTTACGATTGAGGAGAAAAGTGCAATTATATGCAGATTACAAAATAGAGAATCAAACTCATCTCTCGCAAAGGAATTTAATGAAAATTATATATTGACTATGGCAATGTCTTCTTTATACAATAGTATTAGAGATTGTTGTTACAATAAAATGAAAAATAATAGCAGACAAAAATTACAGAATTTTTAAGTAAAAATTGAAAAATATACATACAATACATACATGTATTACGTGCTATGTTTCTCTATTAAAATAAGTATTTACCTAAAAAAAGGTGTTTTTTTTTTCACAGAAATGCTTTGTGTGACGTGTTTGTCAATTCCCTTCGATGTCATTATGAACGGATTCCTCAGTACTACTAACTTTTTTCCTTCAGCTTCATAAGGTTGATCTGCGTGAGTATAGTGATGTAGGCGCCGCCCTCGTAGCGCATGTCGGCGTCCAGCCACACGCCGCGCGCGTCGCACGCCGGCGCCGCCACGCGCTCCACCAGCGGGCACGCGCCCGCCAGCGACAGCTCCGTCACTAGCAGCGGGGACATGAACGCTGGCAGCTGTGTGTGCCAAGCAAAAGGTTTCAATCAAAGGGACGCATTCTTACATTTTTATTGTTATATTATACACCGTCATGTTTTAGTCGTCTGACAACGGCAGCCCACTTCATGTATCCAATGACTACTATACATTGATTACAAAAAGAAATGATATTTAAGAGATAAAAAAAGTGTGTGTGTGTGTGTCAGCTACTACGCACAATTGGAGTTTACTCCTTACGAACGATAATTATGATATATATTGAATAGAAAAAAAGGGTAAATGAACGCATCTGCTAAAATAATAAGAGAAAATTACATAAAGTATGTTACGCAATAATATAAATAATAATAATAATTGTGTTCAATTTATACAAATCCAATTTTAGGATGATTGATTTCTTTCACTTTGAATTATAATATCATTCTTAAATACTGTAGCTGACTAATGTCTTCCATCTCATTCTTTTACACGTTCAATCCTACAGATATATATGTTTGTCTCTTTCTACGTAACGCCTCAACTTTTCGTGTTACACTTGATTTTACTCCTCATAAAATTTCCGTACCGGGCCTTATAACTCAAATCGTTCTTAAGGAGTAAACTCCAAAAAAAAAACAAATATTATTCATTATTATGATGCATAACGTAGTTGAAACATTCTGTTGCGAGCGAAGATCTATCTACTCGACTCGTGCGATGGTTAGGTATGTTCTACTGTTTGATACGTAAACATTATTAACAGGATGTTTCATAATTCTAATGTATTATTTAATTTTCTTTGTACCTATTATCTTAATCAATGGTAAAAAAAAACACGCCTAGAGGTATTTTATGTCGGATACATTGCCTGGACCAACTTTGTCAGACGACTAAAAAAATCACGGTGTATACATATTTGAAATCGGCAATCTTGTATTGTATAACAGGCTGGTGACTGGCGCAAGTCCACGTCCAAAGCCTGTATGTTGCGGACGGTGCGGCGATCTTACAACTGTATCCGTGCACCGACTGTAGCGGTCAGTTGCTACATCGAGTTGTCAAAGTGACTCGATTACTTTTTCAAAAAGTGACTGACGTCGAGAGATCTACCCTCTAAGCTCGAACCAAAGATACCGGAGTTTCCTACTCACCAACAACTACGGACATATGTAGATAAGTTAGGGGCTCTAACTGAAAATGAATGACAACATGATTGGACAGTTGTACCCTACTCCCGATGTATTTCCAACCCTCATGAATCTGAAACGCGGTCGGCATTAAGCTTTTGAAAAGTGACATAAGCAGCCGAAACTAAAAATAAAAACATAGCTAGATAGAGGAAAAGTAGCTAGTTTGCTTTAGCCCTTATTTGTGAAACCAAATAATCAATATTTATTTGTTAGAATTTGACAATTAAACACTTAACACACTACTAAAGTTTCTAAAATAATATAATTCAATCATGATTCTAAAGACACGTGGCGCCATCTATCATCTGTAAGAACGTTATTGTTGTTTTCCTCGGGATCAGAACTTTTTTCGTGATGAAAGGTACCTTATGTCCGTTTCTGTACACCAGACAACGTATAATTATGCAAAACATGATGATTGATTCAGTGGTTTAGGCGTTAAAAGGTAACAAACAAACTTACTTTCGCATTTATAATATTAGTTAAGAAGTTAAGATTCAGTAAGGTTTAAAACGACGGACGCATTCGCCCTAAAATTGACATAAGTATCACCATACAGCAATGTAAAATCAACTTTGTAGAAATCACAATATGAGTAAGTTTACCTTGAGCGTATGGAGCTTCCTCTGTATCCTGTCCTGCAGCCGGCTGATCGTGAGGGAGTTCCTCATCAGGTCGAACATCATTCGCGCTAGCACTGTATTCACCCACGTCACTTCCGACGGAAGCAGACGGCAAGCACAATCCGCCGGCGGATTTTTGTTCTGTAGAATAAAATAGATAAATAGAAAAAAAAAAACGTCTAAAATATAAAAAAAAAAATGAAATAATTATTTCCCTGAACTATATGCCACTGTATGTTTGTGAACATTGCTATACTTTATCTTGCGAGGTTATGAACTATTGATATGCCACTTTTGGGCAAAAGCCTCCCATTTGCGCAGGAGTGGGACAGTTCCTATCATTTCTCTCGATTTTGTGCTTCATCTCGCCGATAAAGTCGTGTCGGGCTAGATTGGGATCGGCGCTGATAATAAAGGGTGTAAACAGACTCTTAACGAAGCCCAAAGGCACTTGTTTTACCCGTCATTGCGATATTTTTTTTTGTTCTAGACCCTACCTGGGAACCTTACAGTTACGGAGATATTGGGGGTCAAAGTTCCAACTTTTTCACAAGTTTTTTTGTTAATACATGTTTTAATGTATTTTTTTTTACTTAAGACTCCTTCACGACTCCCCTACTATGCAATCCATCCATCAGCACAATGTTTTGAATGCGTAACATTGAGTCATAACGTAAAACATGATTTTTCACCCCAAAAAAAAATTTCGTTTCCCACCAATAATTTTTGCGTAAAGTTACTTAGTTTGATGTACATAACGCTTGGTTAACGGCTTCGTGAAGAGTCTGTTTACACCCTGTATATTCTTCTATTGAGACCAAACTATACGAACTAGATTCATATACCCACTAAAAAACGAAAAAAAAAAAAAAAAAAACAAAAAAAATACAGCTCTAACTTTGCTATTATATTACCTTAGTAATCTAAGATGTGTGTACGCAATTATATTCTTAGTAAATAATAAAACAAAAATCTTAACTTTCTATGTTCAAAAGAACGCCAACTTTTATTACAAAGCAGTAAATACGGTTTTCATAGTTCAACTGGGGTATTCCTCAAAGCGCAACTATTTTTGAGCGCAACCAACTAAGCGCAACTAAATTATTCCTCAAAGCGCAACTATTTGAACAATTTGAATTTGTAAGCGCAACTAATGGTTGGCCTTCGAGGAATAATTTAGTTGCGCTTAAAAACAGTTGCGCTTTGAGGAATACCTCGTTCAACTGTTACAACTGACGTAACTATACCAACAAAAACAAAAAGATAAATAAAACAAACTTCTTTCTCTTTTCTCTTCTTTTTGCTCCCGCTTCGTTCGCGCGGTGTCGGCTCGATCTGACACAACGAGCCTCTTTCGCAAGTCGCGTTAGACGTCATATCGTGAGACTGTGTTACGTGTTTTAAGATTAACCTACAGTCCTTTCACAGTTAATTTACGTCTGACATTAGCAACCCAAGGACAACCTTAACGTAATGAGAATAAAGATCACTACATGTTATTTGACAGACCTGTCAAAAGCAGCTACCGAATAGCAACTGACGACTAGCAACGATGACTGTCATTTTGACAGTCATGCCCAAGAAGAAGTAAATAAACTGTGAAAGAACAGTTATTTGAAGTGTATGGCCTCGAAGAAACAAGTTGCATGAGTGCAAGGCAGGCGCGATTTATCACAGATAACATAATATCACATTACCCTCTATTTCTTCGAAGGAGAGGTGTACCTTTAGTACACCTACAATTTGCCAAACATGTTTAAGTCCTATGTTATAGGGGTGGGTTCAGTCCCAAACCCTAGGCTTCTAATAAGAAAAAACTATGGAAAAGCCAAATAACACTTGGAACCTGACCTGGGAATCGAACTCAGGACCTCATTTTGCGTTTTGAAGCCAGCTTACAGAGCAGACACAGCTAAGTTGATAAAAATAATACTCTGATGGCATGCAGCCTAACTAAGCCACGTAAAATTAAACGTAACAGCAAAGAAAATAAAGTTCAATATCACCTGTAAGATTTTGAGGAGGTATGGCCAGAAGACTTTCTCGTAATCTGTATCTACAGGTATGGGCTGCGATATCGATGTAATGGTGACTCCGCCGCCGTCGGATAGCGACTCTAATGTTTTGTTCTGAAAGGAAAAAAAAAAACTGTTCATTGTAATCAATACTTATGTAAACAAAACTTGTTGGAGGGTTTGGCATTGCACTAACCGGAGGAGAATACGATTTTGTACAATATTTTGATTGAAGAGTGTCCATGGAGTTTCTCTCCATAGAGATCTACGCTTTGGAATGGGCAACTACAGTACTTTCACAAGTTATTATGCCTTGTGTCTGTGACTGTAGCTTAGCTTTCTTTGTTTTTCTGACATTCAAAAGTGCCTGTAATGGTCTAATTGAAATTAATGCTTTTGAGTTTGAGTAGCTCGTAAGGCGGTTACAGATAAGCATATTTATGGTGTGAACGCGCACTTTTTACCAAACTCGCAACTCATACGAGCGTTGACGCGCTTGTACAAGTGTATAGAGCCGCGAGGTACTTATGCCTCCTCGCGTGAATACGCGTAGACGCGCGAGATTAATAAATTAATAATTTTCAGTATTCAGTTTTTTGAAGCGCAAAATGTGGCGCATAAACGAGTAAGCCGATACGAGCTTATACGCGCAGAAACGACTCTAAAGATCAAATGCTTCCAACAAATAATGTGTCAAATCAAAGGAAACGGCAGCAATTTTCGTTCAGTTTCGTATTGATTTGTGTTTCAACCTGGTTGCTCCCATATAAGTTTTTTATCAGTATTGGAAACAGGATCGGTTGGCATCAATACTAACTGCACATTGTTTGATCCGCTGATGAAAAGCCGCTAATTGGGATCAACACTAAAATCAAATTAAAGGCGAGTGAAGTCGCTGGTAAAACTTAGATGAACACTCACAGATGTCTTATTGAAGGCGACAGTATCCTTCTCAGTCAACTTGAAACAAGAAATTTCGAAGTTATCCTTGGTGTCCGTAGCGGTCTCGCTGCCTGTCCTGTCCTCCGCCAGCGAGTTCTCCGCCGAGGCCGCATTGGCGTCTGTTATCGCTATTACTAGACGACGGTACCTAGGAACAAAAAACATATTCCGGTTTGAGAGTTCATTTTTGTACAGTCAGCTCAGTTTTGTAGATATATACAGTGTGAGTTTTCATAATGTGCAGATATCGATATAATGAAATCTATGCTTAATTTTATCGACGGAAAAAATATAAAACGAAATCTAAATATTTTTTTATATCTTTTATGGAATTAAAAAAAAAATTGTTCGCTACTGTGACCCTAGTGTCAACAAAACAGTGTAAATTTTAAACGAAACGATCTATCGCGATTTAATTTCATTAAATTAAGCATAGATTTCATCATTTCGATATGTGCACTTTATGAAGACTCACACTGTATATATTTTTTTTATATGTGTTGCATATCAAAAAAAACTAAACCCGTTCTTAACGGATTGGTCGGAGAAGGCAAATTGTGAACAACGTAAATGGATAGAGTAAGCTGATATAATATCGAGCAAAAAAAAACGGTAAAAATCACGTTTGTTGTATGGAAGCCCCCCTTAAATATTTATTTTATTCTGTTTTTAGTATTTGTTGTTATAGCGGCAACAGAAATACATCATCTGTGAAAATTTCAACTTTCTAGCTATCACGGTTCATGAGATATAGCCTGGTGACAGACACACGGACAGACGGATGTACGGAGTCTTAGTAATAGGGTCCCGTTTTACCCTTTGAGTACGGAACCCTAAAAAAAAATTGTTGTCTGTAAAGTTGGTTTACGGACGATAGTTTAACGTGACAACGTCATAAAATCGAGTGGAAGAGAGATAGATGCGGCGCAAGCGTACAATGAGCGTAACGGGACAATGAGCGTAACGGAGAACTTTTTCATGCATGCAGCCGGCGTTAATCGATTTATTAGACGTTGCCCGTCAATAATATTTCGTTATCTGTAATGAAGATATCCGCAAGAAAACCAAGGTTACCGACGTAGCTCAAAGAACTGCCAAACTTAAGTGTCAGTGGGCATGGCACATTGCTCGCAGAACACATGGCCGATGGGGCCGAAAAGTTCTGGAGTGGCGACCGCGAACCGGTAGACGTTGTAGTGTCATCAAACACTACAAGACTCACACATCATTTTTTCGTAATAACATTATAAATCCAATACAAAGACTCATAGTTCAGTTATAAAGTATACGAGGTAAAGTGGCCCAATAAATAATTAAATGATGAATCAACTACTGTTACATGTAATCTAATTAATTATATCAACTTAAACAACATTCGTTTATACAGTAGAAAGAAACATATTCCTTCTGAAACTCAGTTCGCTTGCTGTTTAAGTGATAAGGAGTATATTTAATATAATCGGTACTTCATATTGATAATGTTTTGGAACGAATAAGGAAAAATTTGTATCGATTAAGAGAGAATAAAAATAAAATGTGTTGAAACAACGAAATTTGTCAGTAGGTAAATGCACAGGATTTGGGTATAATTTATTCTAACAGAGTATTTATTATCCCCAAAAAATATTTGGATATAAATGGAACATTAAGACCATGTTTTTAATGATCCATTTAAATAGATATAAATGAGTCATTAAGATGTTCTTAATGATCCATTTATATATCTCTATTTCATATTCACTAGTTCGTAAGGGGCATTCTTAAATCACGTGAGTTTCAAATAGGGTGGAAAAAAAATACGACTAATCACAATGGGGGGAGGTATGGAAAAATGTCACAATCACGTGTATTTTGAAAAAAAAAAAATTGTCTTTTTATGAATTTAAAACCCGAGCATGTGTCAAAAAACTCGTTTTTATTAAAACAGAATTTAAAAATTTGTGACATTTTCAATAAAAAAACATCACGTGATACTGGAAAGGGGGAGGAGGGGTAGAATAAAACCTCACGACGTATCACCAAAGGGGAACGGGGGGCATCCTTTAATCCTCGCGTGACTAAAGGATGCCCCCTAAGTAAAATAAAAATGTATTACCATTCATGTTTGTCTCTCCCGGTTCGCGCGAACAGGAACAGATTTGAGTGCTTGTCTTTGGAGAACATGACGTGCACGCTCCACTCCCCCTCGCTCGTACCGGCCGCAGCTATCTCGCTTTCCTAAAACAGTTGAATACAGAATTTTATGGTGAGTGAAGTGTTAAGACGACCAGAAAAGTCTGACAATCATTCTTACTAAGGGGGACCACTGTCATTTATCTAGGATCCTAGATCTAAAGGGTGTAAACAGACTCTTAACGAAGCCGAAACGCACTTGTTTTCCCCGTCATTGCGATCATTTTTTTGTTCTAGACCATATCTGGGAACCTTCTAGTTACGGAGATATTGGGGGTCAAAGTTCAATGTTTTGAGTGCGTTACATTGAGTCCTACTGTAAAACGTGATCTTTCAGCCCAAAAATAAGTCGTTTCCCAGCACAAATTTTTGCGTAAAGTTACTTAGTTTGATGTACATAATGCTTGGTTAACGGCTTCGTGAAGAGTCTGTTTACACCCTGTATATGGGTCACAGATCTATGATTCCAACGATTGGAGATTGGGCGGCACGGTTGGCGCAGTGGCTGAGCTATTGACGCTGCATGTCGCGGGTTCGATCCCCGCACGGAAAAAAATACTTGTATGGCCTACAGATAAATGTTCCGAGTCCGGCTGTTTGTGTATGAGAGTTTAATTGTTTGGAAACGCACCCACGTTGCAGGAGAAATTCCCGTTTTGGGAAACGTTTTTTTCTATAAAGGATCTTAGATATAATAACTCTTAATGAGGTTCCAAGTATCGTATTAACCAGTGGTTTCGTTCTAGTGATGTTTATAGAGACAGGCTATAGTTTTTGATTATTTTTTAAAGTGGACAAAGTTTTGGCGCGCCTTATTGGGACCTAGTCTACGGTGTTAATTGCTTTATTTTTTTCTAAACACTTTTTTTTGAATGATTCCAAACATTGTTCATTCGATAGCCACAAGGTATAATTATATTGGTGTTTCAAAATACAAGAGTAAAAATACCAATAGTTAATCTCCCGATTAGCTAAGCCTTCCATTGTTTATTATTTTAACTGTTCTGATAGAGTCAAGGTTACAAGATGACGACTCGTCAAAGGAAAATACTAGTACATAAGGAAGTTCCAAATAAAAGATAAAATTACATCGAACTATTTTTTGTACCCAGTTGATCTAAAAACCAAAGGCATTTCGTTCACACGTAAAAAACATGCTTCTAACATATTTTTTACGTGTGAACGAAATAATCTGAGTACGGAATCAATCGAGTTTCGTACGTTTGCTTACTGTTTATATAGGGTGACTGGTAATTATTGACCGATACTGATACACGTGATTATACCTACTTATGATAATAAACAACTTTCCCAAAGAAACATTTTTTTAAATCGTCTTTCACTTTTATTAAAATAAAAACACAACAGCCGTATGAAATTCCCGCGCACGCGCCTTTGACCTATCAGCTGTTAGCCGCGTGACGCCGTCCTGTCTCATTACTGTCGTACCGTGCCACAGTGGGTAGGCAGAGCACCCGCGAGGCTCGCAAGCCCGCTCCGTAAGCGGTTGTTGTGTCGAACTCAAAAGCATTTATTTCAATTATACCATTACAGGCACTTTTGAATGTCAGAAAAACAAATAAGGCTAAGCTACAGTCACAGACACAAGGCATAATAACTTGTGAAAGTACTGTAGTTGCCCATTCCAAAGCGTAGATCTCTATGGAGAAGAATGGGCAAGAAACTCCATGGACACTCTTTTCAAACAAAATATTGTACAAAATCTTGGTTACATCATTCATGTTGAGATTATACATATGTGAGAACGATGTAGAAATACGTGCACGTTAAGAGCGTCCAGAGTAAAAGATTATATCAACAATTTAAAAACAAAGTAAGTAGTTAAAATAAACCATGGCAGCTTAGAGATGACCAGTCCCAACTAACAGCACCCGTTCACGACCATGACGCATGGATCAGCCCCATTCAGCTCAACCATATTGAAGGAAGCTAAATGACCCGACACACCCGCCACCATCAGCGAGACATTTGAGTGAGCATGACATCATCTCTCAGCCACCAGGGCAAATTCAAGTCAATGAAAGATAACTAAATGTAAATGGTAGCTTTACAGTACATAGTACTCACACATGTGCTATGCAATTATATAATACAAAGAGATTGAATTTATACAATGCAAAGATATTATTACAATCTTCTGCAGCTTCCACAATAACTTCACATGGTAATAAATTAGTTTGCCCCTATGCTTGTGGAGCAGGACCAGCAGTGAGCCAAGCATTTTTATCATCAATGTAATCCCCCAACTTATAATATGCTTGCCTACATGTGTTATTATTATTGCCATACGTGTTATTGTGATAAAAGCGAATCAGTATAAAAAAATATTTATTTGGGAAAGTTGTTAGTTATCATAAGTACAATCACGTGTTTAAGTATCAGTCACTAATTACCAGTCACCCTATATATCTGTCGTAGATAAAGACAGTTTAGCTATTTTATAATCTTTATGTCATGTTACACTGATTATTATTACTATTCACTATCTAGAGAAAATATTATCGCTACTACCAACTATCTTGATGTACGACATATTTAACTAGTAAAAGCGAAGATCCAGTGTATTGTTATCATTTACGGGAATTTAGATTTTCAGTAAATTTGCCTTTTTTTCTCGCTCTGAACGGAGCGGAAGGGAGTGTCAGACTTGTACTGACTGAAACCCATCCATGTTCCTTCCTTGCCCTTTGTGTTCCAGGGCCGCGGTAACTCTTTCGAACAGGCCCGTAGCCCCAGTACATTTTTTTAATGCGGAGTTTCAATTAAATAAGATGCCAGACGAGGGAAGTGCGTAAAACTAACCCATTCCCGGGTCCACAGTGCGAGCCTAGCGACTAAGCGGGCGCGGCCGGCGGGCGCGTGCGTTGGCCACAGTGACATGCGAGCTGTTGTAGTGCTTAGACGTATTTTAGGTGTTGTAAACCATGGGCGGGGGGGGATTTAGTATTTTTACTAGACAGTCAGATTCTGAGATTGGAGGAGTTGAAAATAAGAAATAAATAAAAACAGAGAAATAAATGCTGAATTTTTTACTTTGTATGAATTATTGAGATTGTACACGAGAAAATTAGAGAATGGAGAAATAGATAAAAACAGAGAGATAAACACTTCAGTATTTATCGACATTTTAACAAAGAAATTAAGACGCGTTTACGCCGAGCGACAAGATCGAATTGGTTTGATACCCCGTAGTGTGGCCACAACGCGCGGATAGGAACGTTTGAAAAAGAGGCGCGCTAACTCGCTCATGCCCGCCGTGTTAGATGCCCGCCGTGTTAGACGCCCGCCTAAGTGTCTAAACACACTATACCGAAGGTACGCGACCGAAGTTCCGGCTGATTTTACGTTCCGACGTTTTCGGCTGATATGACACACCATAGGTAACGAACACCGAACTTACGCGGCAGAAATTCTGTTGCGCAACTTTGTGTGTATAGTGTCTCGAGCGCTGTCGTGGCGTATTGTCGTGTTATTTAAACAGTCGGACAGACAGACTCGAGATAGGGTTCTGTTATTATATTACTTTTGCAGGAATAGCTATTACAGAGGCTTTAGAACAGGACAAATACAGGAAAGAATATTCGAATAGAACAGAACTTTGGTCTCGTATAATGTGTGCTCTTTAGAATACGCTGCCGCCGAATTGCCGCTGAACTAACGGCCGACCGAAGTTCCGCGGCTGATTTTACGTTCCGACGTATTCGGCTGATACGACACACCATAAGTGTGCTTAGACACCTATAGTCACTACACTATGGACGTAAACGACGGTTTTATACGTTTGATAATTCGCACCCGCGTTAGGCCTAGTCGCTAGGCTTGCACTGTGAACTCGGGCAATGACATCGTTTGCTAAGACAATGAAGCAATATTAATAAATAAATACCCATCCCCTTGTAAAAAAAAAACGCATCCTTATCGAAAACGCAAATCCATGAAATAATGTAATTTCACCCTTATACTGTTTTTGTTACTTACCGTTTCCTCCAACAGGTCCTTAATTTTGGTAAATTCAATGTCATCGAACTCGTCGTCAGCATCTTTGGTGCTGGTGGCCGACTTAGAGCCCAGGTCTATCTCTTGTTCATAGAAGGACTCGTCAGCCAACTGCGATTTGTCAGCCCGCACTGTGCTCGCGCTCTGAGTCTCCACTGGTTCCGTAGCTGTGGACACGTTGTCTGTCTTCTTGTCTGAAGAAGAGAAGAGTTAGTATTATAGCTTACCTTGGAGCTAGGGAGTTTATTCCGCTACTTTCTTCCCCCCACAACCCCCTTTTTTTTTTACGGAAGGGAAATCATCAAATGACTTCTCCCGCTCCGGGCAGAGCGGAAGGGAGTGTCAGACTTGTTCTGACTAAAACCCATCCATGTTCCCGCGGCCCTGGAACACAAATTTCAAGGAAGGCCTTGAAATTTGTGTTCCAGGGCCGCGGTAAGTCCCACAACATCTTCTGGTTGGGTTGGTTGGGGGGGTTTGGGATCTGACTTATGTTATTTTAAAAAGTGAAAGTTCAAAAAGTGCTGATACAATAATGCTGATTAAAATAAGGGTGTTAAAAGATTAGTAACGAAGCCGAAAACCACTTGTGGGGAGAACAAGTGGTTTTCGGATCACAGAGATCTAGACCAAAAAAAAATATCGCAATGACGAGGAGCACAAGTGCCTTTCGGTTACATTAAGAATCTATTTACACTCTTTTAATATTATAAAACATCTTTTACAAGGAACGAATTTTGAATTCACGAAAAAATAGCGATTCCCTACACTTTGAAGATTTATTTGATTCATCCCATGATAAAAGTTATTCCTAATGATGAGCGCAGATGACCCCTAATGTCCCCTAAGGTTGCGTAAAATGGGAGATAGCTGTTTTGTTTACCTGAGTTGCTAGCGGTACCATCAGCTGGTTTGTGCGCATGAACATAAAAAGTACACATTATAATAAATATTTAATTCGTTCCGGTACACTGTACACTTTAAGAGACGATAACAATAGAACTACAATCATCTTCGCAGGCTCTCACTTGGCGTTTGGATCAAGGGCCTGATTCAGAAAGCAGTACTCCTCAATACGGCTCGAATTGTGAGGAGGTTCCTGTCTCTGGAGCCCTAACCAGCGGTAGCTTGGATCCGTCTCCCGACACTGACCACCACTATTTTTTTATATTTTTATAATGTTTTATTCTTATGACGTTTTATGAACATCGTAATATCACGCCTGTAATCCCTAAAGGGTTAGGCAGAGGTGTACCTAATAGTACACCCACATTTCACCAGTTTTGTTTTAAGTTTCAAGTAATAGAGGGCGAGCCTATTGCCATCAACCGGGCACAAATCTAGAATCCGTAACTCTTTGCCTGACCCGGGAATCGAACTCAGGACCTCATGCTCAGCAGTCGCACTTGCGACCACTCGATCAACGAGGCAGTCAACGTTTTATGAAATATTTTAAAAAGTGTATAAAAGAAAAATACACGAAATTAAACTACTCCAATCATCACAACCAATCCATCCATCAGCACAATGTTTGAGTGCGTTACATTGAGTCCTACCGTAAATGCGATTTTTAACCCCAAAAACAAAGGGGTTCCCAGCAATATTTTTTGGGTAAAGTTACTTAGTTTGATGTACAGAATGCTTTCTTGACGGCTTCGTGAAGAGTCTTTTTACACCCTGTATAGAGTAATACATTACGGGCCTTGCCTTATAAATGACCGTTCATGAACCAGATGTACGACGGTAGACGAATGTAAGGATCGTAGCAGGTGGCGATGTGTTTAAGCACATCGTGGGAAAAACGCGTGAGTTTACAAACCCACATTCGCAATATACAACTATCAATGCTTCACGGTATAACAGATAACAAAGTGTGTATGAATATGACTCACAGTTCAAATATTACCTCGACTGCACAAGATAAAGTAAACAGCTGACGTAATTTTACGAAAATACAATACGAAAATTTTACGAAAATAAAAAATATTTACGACAGCCCCAGTAAGTTACAAATAGTACTTGTGTCGGGGCTGTCTCGCTCTTCCCTTAGTGGTATCTTAGCAATGAATAATATAGTGAATGATAAAGTATAAAAATATTAATTAAAAATATGAATGAATGAATTGTGCAGCTCTCGTTGTCTGAGGAGTGTCACATACGTATGTGTTTGTGTGTGCGTGTGTGTTTGTATGTATGTTTGTAAGTGTGAGTGTGAAAGTGTGTGAGTGTGTGTATGTGTGTGGGTATCCAGCATGTTAGCTTACTCTGATCAGAATGTTTTTTGTTTCTTCGTATGTTAGAGATCTCAACCAATCACAAAAATATTATTAATATACTCACCTCTATGCATTTTCCTAACGATTCTATGCCTCAGACCTTCCTTCCCTGTTTCCCCGTCAGAATGCGAAGCACTGGAATAGATAGTAATACAAAATGAAGCCTTAAATATGACGAAAATTAATCAGATTAAATAATTGAAAAGAAAATACCATTCGCATTTTATTTTTTCGTTATATTGACGATCCAAAAGTCTGGGAGAAAAAAAAAAGATTTAAAAAAAATAAATTGCAGTAAGTAGTATTTTATCCCAACTTTTTTTTTCAAATAAATTGCAGTAAGTAGTATTTTATCCCAACTTGTTTTGTCTATTTGTACCAACCTCTTTTCCCTTCTTCTCCACACAAATTTTCTTCTCTTTTCCGGACTGGCGCTGGTCTCGGTCTCCATCTCATGTTGTTCCTTCTTCTTTTCAAAATTAGCTTCGGTTGCCTTCCTTTCTGCTGAAAGATTTTCCTTGTCCAACACTTGAATCTTTTCATTGTCACTTAGTACTATGCATATCGGATATTTCTTGCTCCATTGTCTAAAAATAAGGAAATAATAACATATAATTAGATAATGTATACACAGTTTTATGCCGCAAATTACGTATTTTGGCTGGATGTAAAATGTAGAAAAACTCAGTAAGAATGCCTGATCCGAGGATGGAATCCAAGAACCCAACACTCAGTTATCGCGTTTACGACCACTAGACCGCGATTTACTTTCAAACTCGTTTAAAGGTCATATTAATTAATGTCGAGAATGACCATCTCGAAATGTTCACTAATTCTTTCAATACTTTTAGCCTACGGAGCATGAATTTATAACATAACTCCGTGTTGGTCGGGGCAAAAAGTCTTGGCTGAGAAACATTCGCCATTGGACCGGTACCACGAGTGCTGCTGAGCTGTTCCACCTCGCAAAAGACAAGGAGAAATATTCCGAGTTGATGGCTAACCCAGTATTTGGAGAGGACCCAGAAAAATTAGAAGAATAAGAACGTTATCCAACGCGAGGAATGCACACTCAATGCACGAACGAACGCACTGAACGCACTCTAGTAGTCAAGACCTTGATCGATGTATCAAGGCTGGTTGTAAGTTTGAAACAGATACATACATTCCTATCAAAAATTTCCATACCGGTTTAGTTATTATGTTGTAGTAGGTAGTTATAATAGTTAGCTTATCAAATAGTTATAATCAATATTAGATTACTGCGATGTTTATCAAAATGTTAAAATCATTAGATACGAAATCTAGTTTGTATAAGTTTTTTTTTTAATCATTGCTTGCTTCCCGCAAATGAGAAACTTTATTATATGGTAGAGGCGTGTAATAAATATAAATCCGCTTCGCTTAATCCGCCTTATATTAATGTTAACCATTGTGAAATTTAAAGTACTTAAAGTGCAGCTTTACTGCAGATAAATTAACAAAATGGTATGTTATCGTATAAAGAAAATGTCATGGTGTAATTTGAGAGAAAAATTGTGTAGTATCATGAGTTAGTGAATAGAACACGACAATATGGCTTGGTAGGAAAACAAAGATGGCGACCGGCCGCGGTACATCCCCGAAGCATGTTTGATTTCGACTTGACACCAGCGTCTACTCATATCAAAGTATGTATCCGTTTTATCGTAGGTCTTTATCACATAACGTGATTGTACAAATGTACACCCCGAAGGATAAGCCAGAGTAAGTAGCACCAATGATAGTTAACTTTATGACGGACCTATTACTGATTTACTGTGAATTTATATACTAGTCTCACACTTGAAATGTGTGAAGCGTATGCCTATTGTTTTACGATTGTAATTACAAAGGTGATCTTTGATATAAAGGGTGTAAACGGACTCTTAACGAAGCCGAAAGGTACTTGTTCTCCCCGTCCGCGTCATTGCGATCATTTTTTTGCTCTAGACCATACCTGGGAACCTTCTAGTTACGGAGATATTGGGGGTCAAAGTTCCAACTTTTTAACAAGTTTTTTTTTAAATACATTTTTAATGTAAGATTTTTACTTTAAACACCTCCAGGACCCCCTTACTGTTCAATCCATCCATCAGCACAATGTTTTGAGTGCGTTACATTGAATTCTACAGCAAAACGGGATTTTTCAGCCCAAAAAAAAAGTCATTTCCCAGCGCCAGATGTCTATAATTCTTTGGGTCACCGGAACGTTGTTTCGAAGAAAACTTTGATATTTTTAGACTTATATCAAATGTGTGGATGCGATAAGAGTACTTTATGATTGCGTGTTCGTGGAACTTTTATGTTATAATGTGTATGCAATAATGTGTCACCGGTGTCTTCGATATCTTTTGCTTTTAATTGGCCAAGGGCCTGCTGTTGACCTCAATTTTAGTGGGAAGTGTTGCAAGGGATCTACGGTGGACCGAGACTGCACGTATGGGTACTATTGAAGGTTAAAGTTTGTTTTGAAGGCTGACGTGTAATAATTAATCTACCCGTATTTTTACGAATAAGCAATTATCATTAGCAGTTTATTTTACCGGATCTTTATTTAAATTAAAAGAGTTTTAAATGACAAAAAAAAAACGATTCAGATACGCACATCTGAATCGTTTTTTTTTATTGAGATAGCAATGTTATAGATTTAAGCTTGGAGGATGGCACAGGAACGTTGAGATTGGCACAAAACGAAAGGCTTATACCCAACAGCGCGTGAGTTCAGGCTGTGCATGATCATAGTAAGACTTACATGTGGAAAATATAAAAAAGGGTACAAACAACGCAATAATCCTACCACCAACATAGCACTATGTAATATAATTTTATCTAATCTTTTACATAATACTGCTTAGGAACGGAACTTGTGCCCAATATTTTTAATAATTAAATTTATCACAAAGGAGGAAATACGCAAGTACCTACTGCAACATTGAGCGACTGCATACCTACATAATATTTGATTACGTTCGTACCTAATCTTTGTTTTGTTTGAAACAATTGAAGCTTGGTTCACTTTTGTAATTATACGGATGCTTTAATTATGCCAATTGAATAGACTCGGTTGTGTTAAAATTTGGCATAAAATAGTCCATTCTTGTTTTAATGAGAGTCGAAAGCCACTATTTCTCATTAAATTTTAACATTTGCATACCTACCTACTATTAGTAAAGCAGAATCTCAAATAGCACGAAGCTTCTTTAATATTTTATTGATACTAAAATATCCGGTTTTGTTGATGATTGTGGTCAAAAACTTGTTGGTGACAGACGATAGTTTTGTGCTCGATTCTATTGAATAATAAGTACTACACAGATGGCAATAAAAGTACCGAGCCTTTTTTTCTTTTTTTTTCGGATTGGAAATCATCAAATGACTTCTCCCGCTCAGTGTCAGACTTGTACTGACTAAAACCCATCCATGTTCCTTCCTTGCCCTTTGTGTTCCAGGGCCGCGGTATCTCTTTCGAACAGTCCCGCAGCCCTGGCAAAAGTACCGAGCCTCATAATCAAATCCGTCTAGCTAGAATATATATTAGATCATAAATACCTAGGTAGCTATAAGATACCTATTTAAACGTCATAACATTATTAGCTTATTTACATTTCTGACGCAATAACACATCAGCTTCTGTAAGTAAACATGGGTACTTGGAATTGCGACACACATGGCATTTAGGATCATCATCATCACCAGCCTATAATGTTCCCACTGCTGGGACACAGGCCTCTCTATGAGAGGGAATGCGCTATAATCCACCACGCGGGCCCAGTGCGGATTGGTAGATGTCACATGTCTTCGAATTTTTGGTTAAAACGGTTTTGTGAAGAATCTCGTCGACTACTTTTTTTGTAAATTCGCTGATGGATATTGTTGTTTTTCATTTTTAACGTAACCTGTCCCATTGCTCATGCAGCATTTACCTTAGATATATTCTTGGTTTGTCTACGCCCCCCCCCCCCCCCTTAACAAAATCCTAGCTGCGTCCTTGGGCACAGATCCAGACTCCACGGTTGCAACGGAGACATTCCAATTTAACTTTGCGGGGGCCAAATATACTTCACGATAAGCATAATATTTTGCTCATGTAACTACAGACTTTTGATCTAAATATAATAATGAATATGAACAGCGCACGCGCCATGAACCCAATTGTTGGTCAATTGCACTCGTGCCCATGTCCTACTGCGACAACCGCTTATCAGCGCGTTGTTATTGACCTTCTTAGACGTAATTTACTTCATAATTATATTAGAATACGTCACTATATTCTACATCTATACATAAATACAATTTGTGTTTGTTGGTTGGGATGGGTGACCACTCATACACCGAGTTGCCTCCGTGCCTCGGAAACGATGTTTGACCATGTTATTCTTTATTTTGTTGCGATTTTCACCTTAATTAAATTTTATTTCGGAAGGTTTATGAATTATGATTATAATACATTTAACATTAATATTTAACAAGCTGATGCCCGCAGCTTCGCCCGCGTGGATGTCGGTTATCGCGACCAAAAGTCATCATGAAATTTTGATCCCGTTCCCGCAACAAACCACTCTATCCATTGGTGAAAACAGCATAAAAATAGGTGCAGTAGTTTTTGAGTTTATCGCGAACAGACAGACAGACGCGGCGGAGGACTTTGTCTTATAATATGTAGTGAAAGTGATTTTATAATATGCAGTGACAGTGATAACACACATAATTAACTAATCTTCATAATATTGTTTTGTGAAGACGTAAACAGCGAAGAAGGGGCCGACGCTAGTCGTTTACTAGTTTATATTATAACTGATGAATAGTAAATAGAACAAATTCATGTAGGGCTGCGCAAGTGACCGTTAAGTCTTTATTCTATTGAGTTTATCGTAGTTCACTCATTGAGTGATCATTGAAAATTGGTCAATCTTAAATTGCGGACTAGAAAAAGGTATGCAACTTCTAGTTATATCTAATCTACGAGTGTTATGCAGAAGGCATAAAAACAAATGGGGACGATCGCAACTCACACCTCTATTTATTAACAAGTCAAAGTGATTGAGTTAAAGTAATCGTTTAAGATACCATTTTTAGGGTTCCATACCCAAAGGGTAAAACGGGATCCTATTAATAAGACTCCGCTGTCCGTCCGTCCGTCTGTCACCAGGCTGTATCTTATGAACCGTGATAGCTAGACAGTTGAAATTAACACATGATGTATTTCTGTTACCGCTATAACAACAAATATTAAAAATATAAATTATTTAATAATTAAAGGCGACTCGCACTTGGCCAGTTTTTATCCTGTAGTTTAGTCATTGCTTGAAGTTAGAACTATCAAAACTTAGAATTCTTGGACGGTTCTTACTTCGTTAAAATTTTTATCTATTGCTTAAAAATGTTTTGCATAAGTAATTACTTAGACTCAAATAACTACTTTAACTTGATTATACCAAGGTCAGCTTTTCTTTCCTTGACGGTTCACACTTCGCCAAAAATTTTGTCTACTGCATAGAAATGTTTGCATAAGTACTAATCATTTAACTCAAGTAATTACTTTAACTAGACTATAGAAACGGGGGTGAGACCTGAATTTTTCGCTATATGGAACGATATAAGAGAAGCCTTTGCCTTTGTAGGGCACAGACGCAGCAGATGTTGTTAATGTTGTTATTAAGGGGGTCGGACTATACCCATTTGAGCACCGATTTCAAGAGCACCAATGCTTAAAGCACCAAAGATATTCCCATTGCTCAAACAGGAATATCTATGATGCTCTTGAAATCGGTGCTCAAATGGGAATACTCCAGGGGGTCTGGCAGAGTCAAGTATTGGTATCGTTACGTGGAATAACAACTTTTTTGCTGACGAATTTTACTATAAAAACTAGCTGTTGACCTTCGTCCGCGCGAGATTATTATAAAATATAACTTCCCTATTTGAATTAAATTAGACTGCTTCGTTGGTCCAGTGGTCGCAAGCGCGACAGCTGAGCATGAGGTCCTGGGTTCGATTGCCAGGTCGGGCAAAGTGCTATTCGGTTTTTCCATCAGGAATTTCTCAGTAGCAGAAACGGAGTCTGGACTTGTGCCCGGTTGATGGCAATAGGCTCGCCCACTATTACATGGGACTTAAATATAACTGGGGAAATGTGAGTGTATTATGTACACCTCTGCCTATCCCTACGGGGATTACAGGCGTGATGTTATGGTACAGAACCCTACGTGCGCGAGTTCCGACTCGCACTTGGCCAGTTTTTAATTACAAATCAACATTTCAATTTTATTATTATATAAACACAGATGTATAGAAAACGTGCTGGGGAAAAGTACTGATACTACAGTGCCAACCACCAATTACTGACATTCTGGCCACTTACCTAACCGCTGTCTATAAATAGAATGGCATACTATTATTAAAATGTTTGTTCATTTAAGAGGAACTAACATGATTACCATATTTCCTGCAGCATTATTACAACGGCTGATCGAGTGTGACGTTTATTATTATGAAGTCGAATATCGTTCTCGATAATAAAGCACAAGGCGACTTTACACACTTTTGCTGATAAAATGAAAATTTCTATAAATAAATAATTGTGTGTGTATGAAGTTTTTATGCTTTTTCTTAGAAGATAAAACCTGTTACCAGCGATTTAAAAAAAACGTAGATAATCTTAGCGAATAAATTCATAGACCAATATTATGTCGCCAGACCAATACTTGTCACAAAAAAAAAACATATGAACAGTGACGTTTTTTAAGGCTTTTATTTATATGCACCTGTAACTACGTAAACCATCTTAGAAGTTAAATTTGACCTACTCTCCGGTTGTTGATTGAGCTGAAATTTTGCGTACATGTTTAGTTTGGATGACAATGCATAAAGATATAATTCTTGACACCGTCTCTGTTCCTATCCTCATAAACAAATTAGAAGCGTCAGGTATAAGAGGAATTCCACTTAAAATGTTTACCGACTACCTCTCGAACCGGAAACAAAGAGTTAAGGTAGGAGAATATGTTAGTAACGATGCAAAAGTCAGTTTCGGTGTGCCTCAGGGAAGTGTGCTGGGCCCTACATTATTCCTACTTTATATTAATGACCTCTGCAATCTTAAAATAAATAATGCTAGAGTTTTTTCCTACGCTGACGATACTGCAGTAGTCTTTTCTGGGAAGTCTTGGGAAGATGTTGCTGGAAGTGCTGAAGCTGGTATGACTCAAATTGCTAAATGGCTCTCAAATAACTTACTTACACTTAACACAGCTAAAACAAATTATATATGTTTTAGCATATCACACAGGACACAACCAAACCCTGACTTCATTATAAAGGTACACGAGTGTGACGATCCAATTAACTGCCTATGTCCAACACTAGTCAAAGTTTCTCAAACCAAATATCTTGGTATTGTTGTTGACCAAAGATTATCTTGGTACTCCCATCTTGAACAAGTTACCAACAGAATTAGAAAACTGAGTTGGATTTTCAAAAATTTAAGGCATATCGTCCCAAATAAAATAACCGCCAACACAAACAAACCCAGAAATCTACTTAATGAAATATACATAGCTATAGTCCAGTCTGTCTTAGTATATTGCATCCCCATTTGGGGTGGGGCGGCTAAGACTAAATTCATAGACCTTGAGCGGGGACAACGGGCTCTAATAAAGTTAATGTACTTCAAAAACCTAAGGTATCCTACACAAAGTCTTTATCAAATAAGTAATTTACACTCTGTTCGCAAACTATATATAATTAAAACTATTCTCAGGAAACATAAAACTCTTAATTTTGATCCCAGCTTAACCTTGAAAAGAAGAAAAGATATAATAGTTGAAATTCCTAAAACTAAAACCAAGCTCGCCCGTATTCAATACGACAAACGCTCAGCTCAGCTTTACAATCGAGTAAACAAAGAGATCTACATATACAATAAACCATTAACTGACTGTAAAAAATAGTAACTAATTGGATAAAACCACTCACTTATGACGACACGGAGAAGCTACTGGAATAAATAAAACCTTACACTTAATGCTCTCATCATTCGTATTTGTACGTATACAGTCTGTTTCATTCATTGCCACTTACACTCACTCTGTCTTTTACTGTGTCTCTGACTGTTCTTTTAAATTTAACAAACCCTCACACTATCACCTAACTTTCACACACACAGAAGCTCACATTCAACATTCAAATTCACACTTACACACCTTTATACTCACAGTAACACACCTCAGTATTCACACTCACATACCTCCATTTTCACATTCACACACCCTCATATTCACATTTACACACCCCTACTCTCACTCACACATTTGAATGCTTCTTGTCTAGTTTTAATTTACTCTTTTTATTTTAAATCGCCTGGGCTTTTTTGCTTAAAAGGAGGCTCCAATCACTAGTTGTTAAGTTTACTTGTAAAACAAATAAAACATTTTCATTTTTTTTTTTCATAATAATAAAATAAAAGCAAAGATGATGGAGTAGTAATTTTTTATGTATTCCCATAATAAGGGTATCAAATGATAATTTGGTGAGAAGAATACGATAAATAATATGACGTCACTCTAAAGCGTGTTGTTCCTTAATATATTTAATTAAATGTATGTAGATCGATTTTATTATCCTTGACACTTTTTTTTTATGATTGGTAGTCATTAAATTGTCCCTCCCGCTCTGGGCGGAATGGAAAGGAGTGTCAGACTTGTACTAACTAAAAACCATCCATGTTCCTTCCTTGCTCTCTTTGTTCCAGGGCGTGGTATCTCTTTCGAACAGTCCCGCAGCCCTGGTAGGCATCGGCCCTTGCGGGCCCCTCCCTGTTTGCTGACATATCTTTGACGCGCGCGTAGAACACGAGCGCGCCGTCAACACGGCCTATCGTCATAAGACGGACAGACGGCGAGCTAGCCCATTACTCACCGACCACAGGTCCACGTCTACGGTGGCCGGACGCCACCACGCGGCCCCTGATGCCCGGGGTGTCTCCCTCCTTCGCTAGCATGACTGCTTCGCAGCAGGAGGTGACGGCATCCCATTCCCTCTCGCTCCGGACCATGGATTGAACCAGGGCCGGACGCGATAGGTCGCCGCCGCATCCTTGACACTTCATGTGCTTTTAGATGTATAGTTTATGGACTAACGCAGGTTTACTTTACTTTATACTCTACGACAAGCGACTGATGAGTGAGTGTAGTGTCTTAACACTGCTTAGTGGTTTCAGTTAGACGGAGGGTCTTAACACTGCTTAGCGAAGTTTCGTTCGGAGACCCTAAATGTGTAAGCCCAACTCGCTCCTTGCCGCTTTCTTATAGTCATGTTACTTACCTCCTTTTAACTAATCCGTGAGGCATCAACATAACCTTGGCTCCAGTCAAATTGTACAGCCTGTGTTGGTAGAACGCGACCTTATCTATTTTCTCGTCCCATAGCGCCCTCTTTGGTACCTTGGTCGAAGTATACGATATCCTAAGATTGCAACCTACAAAACAGAACACGGGATTATTGCTATGCATAACAGCACGCCTGCAATCTGCGACAGGTTGGGCAAAGGTTTAAGTACAGTACACCCACAATTGGCCAGTTATACAATAACACTTGGCCCGACCTGGGAATCGAACCCAGGACCTCAAGCTCAGCGCTTACGACTCCTAGACCAAATAATTCTGCCGTCACAAGGAAAAAGGGCACAACTGAAATTTTTTTCGAAATTGAGTTAAAAATTCTGGCAGAATTGCCTTTTTTTTCTGATTCCGAATATGTATATAACTCAATTTAGGAAAAAAAATTAGTTGTGCCCTTTTTCCTTATGACGGTAGAATTACTATGATAAGAAAATAATGCAATAATTAGTGAAAGATAACAGGATTTGTAACTTCTGAGTCACGTACGATCGAACAAACTATTTGGTATACACGCGGAAATATTCACAATCCAATCATGCCGAAGCGTATACTTTTCAAATTTGAGAGACTGAATAATGACAAATGATTTATAAAATAAAGTTGCAAAACATATTGTCTACTAGGATTGTGAATATTTCTGCGTGTATACTAATACCTTGTTCGACCGTACAAACATTCTTACCGAAGACAGCTTGTTTGTGGATGTTTCTCCAAAAAGTTTACTTATTGCTATTTGTGAAGAACTGTCAAAGTGATAGTGTACGATATTGTGACTCACCTTCGAGCTTCATAAATGCCGTTGTTGTCTTGTTGATGTGGTAAGTGACCGGATTGTAATCCTGAGCCCTGAAGTGGTTTATCCAACCCTAAAATTATAAAAAAAAAACATGTGTGCAATTCACACGTGGTAGAAGTGAAACCTTCAAAAATGTTGGCTTCAAGATAAACACTGTAGAATGCTTCCCATCTCATTTTATCCCTTGTAAATATTATGAATTTATGTGTCAGTCTCTTTTTACTGTCGTTTTTCGTTTCATCGACTTTCAAATCACAACGATGCTAAAGAAGTTTTCACTTCAAGAATTTAAATCTGCATCGAAAAAAATAAAGACCAGTGGAGTCCACATGAGCTCTAGACCGAAAGGAATGGAAGGCCATTACCCAGAGAGAGATGACGTAGGATAACAGTAATTCAATCAAGATGAAATTAGCAGATTCTTACTTACCTCGTATTTTTTTATAGGCGTATGTTCCTTCACAGACGGTATTGTGTAAGAAGGCGGCATAGCGCTACTTCGATTTAGCTTGAACGTGCTCGGACTGTTCGGCTCATAATCACTAAAGAATTTGTCTAGCAGCCAGCTCTTCAGACAGCTGGTGAAATAAAAGAACCATAGGCCGAGCACGAAACCGTTCCAAATATTAGATTTCGGGAACAGTACGTAGCTTATAAAAATGAGGAATGTGAGAAAATACATGGGGAAACCAAAGAAATGGTTAGGTTTACTTTCTAGTTTCTCTTCTTTCATATTGTTTTTGCTTGGGGGCGAGCCGAAGGTTACATGGCAGTCTGATTTTTTTAAAGGGCATGTGTCTGAAGGCTTTCCAGTGGCTGGAGGATGGTCCGGCACGTTGATATCTCTAAAACTGTCTAGGTTATCTTCTAAGGCTTCGACCCCTGATTCTACCTCCATCTGGGTGTCATTGAGTAGCCCTTTTCTCACTTCAGCCAGCTCATTGTAGATCGCTAAAAACAAGTTGACGTTAAAAATGCAGAAGTTAAGAGAATAATATAAGGTAAAGTAAAATGGGGTTTCTTACCCATTCAGTGCCCAGCACCCAGCATATGAGTCGAACAATAATTCGTTTGTTCGCACAACCCGTACCCGTAGCTATGGACTCGCTAGTCGGGTTCTGGGCATGAATACAAGTCATCTATAGCTTATTATAACGACGACTCGGATACGGGTTGTGGGCACGCAAACGGAGTTTCGTGAAGTTTTCGCAAAGTACTGGGCAGCGAATGGGTTAACAGCAAGTTTTCTCAAAACCTCTAGTGGTTTCCAGCAAAAGTTGTCAATATGTTTGCTCCACTTCAGATTTTATGTAAATTAAAGACTTCCATCTGTTTTAACCAACTTCTAAAAAATGAGGAGGTTACGTATTTCACCGGCATCTTTTTTTTTCATGTTTGGATCTACACCGATTTCTCAATGATTATTGGTCAAATTTACGTGATTCTTTACTGTAGAGGAAGTTCGTGCGGTGTCCCATATAATTTGTATTAACTTTGCTTGGGTAGTTTATGATTTATCTTCTATAATGCGTACTTTTTATTTTTCGTTTATTTTGATGACCTTCCAGTTATAATGTAAATTTAATACTTGACAAGAATTTGTCCGAGATACCGTAACTACTAACTAACTAACTAAAAAAAGGGTAAAATATTTGAAAAAAAAGTTTTTGCCTTATGACTTACGTCGAAGTTTTACAAGATACATAAAATAATGCCTTAAGTGTTTCGTAACAAGCCAAATTCTTGCTCACCAAAATTCTTGTGTGTATCATCACTGGAATCCAAGTTCTTGTTATCAACAGGAACATTTGGGTCTCGCTCAGTGGCCGTAGCTGTCAGGGGTTGCGTCAATTCCGATAAATTCTGTATACTGCTCTCTAGAGAAGATACCTAGTAGATAAAACACGACTTAAAAACAAATAAACGTCTATAGATGCTGCATTTCACGATTTTTCACTTATCTGTTCTATAGCTCTAATTTAAGGTACAAATTACAATGAAAGACAATCATGAAATGCACTTTTTAAATAAGTAGGTAATGCTGGAAGTTCTGAAGTTTAGCCATACTGAGACAAACAGCGCGCAAGACGAGTTTATGTGAAGAGTATAGGTTGCAAGTGTGAGCTAATTAAATAATCCTAAGCAATAAGGTTCGAAGCAAGGCCGATGTTTTATAGTAAATTAAGTGCAACTTATAGATATACAAGGTGTAACGTAATAAATGCAAGACCTCCCGTGTGGTCTCTCGGACCATGACACTAAACCACTTGTGTTCTACGAGTTCTTGAAATTAGCAAAAAAATGGACTTTGTGTAGGAAATGATGCGATCAACATGTATGATAAAAGTAAAAAAAAGTTATGAATTTCCAAAAGTCATAGAACAAAAGTTGTTCAGTTTCATGGTGTGAGACTAGTGAGACACGGCACGAGAGGTCTTACGAATATTATCTTACACCCTGTATATGGTTTTTTTAATAAAATTAATTAGTCATAGCATCACACAGAAATACCATATTATAAGTTAAATATTCAGGGTTTATTCCATAAGCACCACATGATAAGCCAGTCCATATACCAAAACGGTTAAACTTAGCGTAAATATTATTAGCAATAGCATTTATAGGTACATATACAAGGTGTAAACAGACTCTTCATGAAGCCGTTAACCAAGCGTTATGTACAAAACGCAAAAATTATTGCTGGGAAACGACTTTTTTTTTGGGGTGAAAAATCACGTTTTACGTTATGTTATGACTCAATGTAACGAATTCGAAACATTGTGCTGATGGATGGATAGAATAGTACGGAGGCCGTCAAGGTGTCTTAAGTAAAAAAAATACATTAAAAACATGTACAGTAGAATCCGGTTATAACGACGATGAAGGGACCGGTGATATTAGGTCGTATTAACCGGACGTCGTACTAAAGGAAATGACAATTTTTGATTTTCATTCAAATCACATTCATATATATACATACATATATTTGAATGTGATTTGAATGATATAATTTAATTAATAATATGTACGTGACCAAGAGAGAAAAAAGACATTTGAATCAAAATATGTATGTATTTATTAATTTGTGTGTATCTCACATAATGTACCTATATCTAATAATAATGAAAAGTAACTTTAACCGTGCACGTATACGATGTACCTCTGTAGAAGCCATTTTTGTACGCGAAAGGACGCATCACCTGCTAATTAACGACTAAAACTAAACTGTCGCATTCTAATCACTGACGTGCAAGGGGGGAGCGCGGCGCGGGGCGATGATAGCTTCTTACCTACGATTTATTTGTAAACACGTCAACGTTCGTCGTCGTTGTAACCGGACAATTTTGTGTGAAATTCCTTCGTTAAAAGCGGTCGGTTGTTATATGAGAAGTCGTACTAAACGGTCTACACTGTATTTAAAAAAAAACTGGAACTATTTAAAAAGTTGGAAGTTTGACCCCCAATATCTCCGTAACTAGAAGGTTCCCAGGTATGGTCTAGAACAAAAAAAAATATCGCAATGACGGGGAAAACAAGTGCCTTTCGGCTTCGTTAAGAGTCTGTTTACACCTGTATAAGAAAATGCGCTGGATGCAGTGCACACTTAGAGCCGGCACAAAGACCTGGTGAAGCGCTGTAAAACGCGGTTTGCATTGGCAAACATATATCAACATAGTATTTCTTAAAATAAAGCGGGAAATCCATATCCTAAATCGCCTACCCAAAGGCAGAGAAAACTATTTACATAACAGCTCGAGAAAAACTGTAGGCACTCCGAAGAGTGAGCTCGCATATCCCGCATGGAAAGATTTAACTATGTAAACGATTTTTTGTTAGAGTGAGCGACACCATATCTCCCTGCCTTTTTTTTTTACGGATGGGAAATCATCAAATGACTTCTCCCGCTCTGGGCAGAGCGGAAGGGAGTGTCAGACTTGTACTGACTAAAACCCATCCATGTTCCTTCCTTGCCCTTTGTGTTCCAGGGCCGCGGTATCTCTTTCGAACAACCCGCAGCCCTGGCAGGCATCGGCCCTTGGGGCCCCTCCCTATTTGCTACCATCTCTTTGAGGCGCGCGTGGAACACGAACGCGCCGTCAACACGGTCTGTCGTCAAAAGACGGACGGACGGCGAGCTAGCCCATTACTCACCGTCCACATGTCCGCGTCTACGGTGGCCGGAAGCCACCACGTGACCCCCGACGCCCGAGGCGTCTCCCGCGGCGGCTGGGACGAGAGGTTCTCTCCCTCTCACGCTCCACCGCCTCCTTCGCTAGCATGACTGCTTCGCAGAAGGAGGTGACGGCGTCCCATTCCCTCTCGCTCCAGACCATGGACTGGACCAGGGCCGGACGCGATAGGTCGCCGCCACCGATCGCCGCTACGAGGATACGGCGGTGCTCCGCCCAAGCGGGGCCTCTACCGTGTGCTCCACCGTGTCCTCTGGGCGACCCTCACAGTGGTAACACCCGGGCGTTTCCTCCCACCCGATTCGGTGCAGGAACCTCCCGAAACAACCATGTCCGGTGAGGACCTGCGTCAGGCGGAAGGTGAGGGTGCCGTGACGCCTCTCCAGCCACTCCTCAAAGAGGGGACTTATCGCCACTATTGTGGCGTGCCCTGCACGGGGTTGCCATAGTCGCTCTCTCCATGTCGCCATGAGATATCTCCCTGCCCTTGTCCCATGTTACTTGGGGTCGGCGCAACACGTTTTTTTCTTCCATTCTCCTCTGTCAACCGTCACGCAATCATTTACTCCTTTTTCTATCATATCATTCCTCACACAATCCATCCATCATTTCCTTGGTCTTCCTCTACCTATTCACCCTAAGTGAGCGACACCATACTTTTCAAATGGCAAAGAAACAGAAGCAGGACCATTTTTTGACGTGATAGGTCTTAATGAACGATTTAAGAGCCCTGCGGACGCCGCGCGCAATTGCAATTCGAAGGGAAGGAAAAATCCGTTGAAATATTGTTATCTCTGTTTCACACTTCCCGGCGCATTGCGAAGCCGCAAGTCATGTTTCGAAATAAAAAGAATATTACCGTTTTTAATATAGAACAGATGAGATAAAAACATCTTATTTATACTGTATAAATGTGAGAAATTCAATTTGTTTACAATTCGTCTTGTTCCGAATAACAGCATAGTAAGGTCGAAATATGCTTAAACTGAAAATTATTTTGGTATTACGTTTGTATGGACAATTCATCGTCTGCCGGCCCCTTAAATCGTAACGTATTGAAAGTTTATTTATCTAGTCTTTTTTCAACTAGCGCAAGATTGATATTTGTTTGCCAGTAGAAACTACGCAGTGCTTCACTAGATAAAGGCGGCAGCCGGCTCTCATATAAGATACCTAAACAAATACAGACACCGACAAACGTTTGTATGCAGGAACTTCTATTAATCACTTACATGGTCTTCTGCGTCGATCGAGGTGGGCTATGTGGCAGTGTCATCAATACAATACTTTAGATAGTAGGTACTTGTCAAGGTGTAATGAATGTGGATGTTTCTTTTTGATTATTTTGTACATAAATAGGTACGCTTATTGCAATTTAAATTTTGAGAAAATATTTGTGTGTAAATGACTGGTTAAAAGTACGATTCCGAAAGCGACAACAGACCGCAACTACACGTTTCCGTAGATTCTAAAGTTGTCGCAAGTTGCCATTTTCAAAGTTACACAGAAACCAGCTGTGTTCTTGTGGTCTGTCATTGCAGTCGCCAACGAAATCACCATTTTCCAAATAGAATAAGTAAGAAAGAATACACTGAAGTAGATAGATTTTAACACATCGGTCGGCTAACTGTTACAAATACATCAAGTATATGATAGGCCCTTTGTATTCTTGTTAAGGGCAAATTTGTGTTCTTTAGAAGTTGCACGATGTTGGCCGACCAATGTGTACAGAGTGTTTGGCCAACTTACCTGGTTGTCTGTATCTCCTACACTCTGCTGATCCAAGTCCTTGATTGCAGAGTTCTCTTCTGAATCTGACATTGAGTTTTCTCTTGGTATCGATTTCTCTTTTGTATCTGATGTAAAGAAGGAAATATTAAACGGTTGTGTTGGGTTACATTTTTATTAAGTTTGGAATGAGTTGAGGCAGAAAACAGCAACAAGTTAACTTCTTACTCATTGTATCAAGAAAATAATAAGTAGGTACCTCATTCTTATTCTTTATTGCACACAAATTAAAAAGATACATACATATTGCAATGGTATAACTTATGTACAGACGCCAGCACGTCAACCTACCCGAATCTGTCAGATTTTCCCAACCAATCTTGAACTTAATGTCATAGAGATAAAGTTGAAAATCTAATAAAGAAATCGGACAGATTGTAGTAGCTTGATGTGCTGGCGTCTGTACAATGGCGAGCTTAACCCAGAATTGGGGTTTCTAACGGCAAATCTAATTTTGATTTCGAGATTTGCAAAGGAGGATACACTTATGTGCATTAACATTAAATTCTGTAATAACAAATAATTCATCGTCATCTAAGTTTTTTCAGTTTTCATTTATTAAAAAAATGTTGAGTAGGCTATTTTATTTATAATATGCCTGCTTTGACATAAATGGAAATTAATTACTGATGGTCTGGTCTATATAATACAAAATTCATTAACAATTACCTAGTCCAGTAAATGTTTATTTCTTGGACTCCCTTTTATTTAAGATGCTATGTTATTTAGGAAATAATCTATATTAACCCTTTTGACTGCTATCATAAAATAAATGTGATTTTTTTAACATTTAGTGGGTTTGATTCGCGGTTCGGGCAGGTGATTATTTAAAAATTTTAGCGTATTTTAATTTATTAAAAAATTAAAAAGAAGACTTCTTTCAGTAAAATTTCCTTAAAGTATTCAATATTTATGGTACTTTCTTTCTGTGTGGCATAGCCGTGGGACGCCCAGTATAGTAGAGACCACATTCCATGGTATCACAAATTCATTTATATAATCTTTTTAATACTTTTACAATTTTCATTGTTATTTGAATAAGATGCAACTATATCCACAATAACTGAGCTTTAATATTTTATATCATAACATGAGTATCATATGCGATACATTGGTGCCGATTCCCTTGTTCACAAACTAAACAAAATTTAAATTGAGTGCATCTTTTTGTTTCTATTTCATTATGAAAAGGACAGAAGATAAATATTAGTTTAGTTCTGTCAAATTAGTCAGCATCTGACGTAATTTGATGTAATTTTAGTAGTCAACTTTTTAATCGCGTCTAAACTTGTGTCAGGCGCTGGTTAATTTGACAGGACTAAACTAAAATTTATCTTCTGTCCTTTTCATATTGAAATAAAAAGAAGAAGATGCACTCAACTTAAATTTAGTTTAGTTTGTGAACAAGGGAATCGGCACCATTGGCTCATTTAATGAGACAATAGATCAGATATCAATTACCTTGATGGTGATTAAGTGTTGTCAAGACACCAATAATAAAAAACTTGTGTTGCTATCAGATTAATGTAGTAGCTAATATGTGGCATGCTTATCATTAATTGTTATTGCAATTATTCGGTGCCTAGAATCTTGATTTGTCTGTGTCAGCCAACCCGTATTTAACAACTAGATTATGCCTTTCTTTTTTTCAGATGGGAAATTATCAAATGACTTCTCCAGCTCCAGGCAGAGCGGAAGAGAGTGTCAGACTTGTACTGACTAAAACCCATCCATGCTCCTTCCTTGCCCTTTGTGTTCCAGGGCCGCGGTATCTCTTTCGAACAGTCCCGCAGCCCAACTAGCTTATGCCTGCAGCTTCGTCCATGTGGAGGATGGTAATTTTCCCACGGGATAGTACCACCATGTGTTTTAATCCAGGGAATGAACTATCTTTGTGCTAAATTTATTCAGTAGATTGTGCATGAATGAGTAACAAGCATCCATCCATCCTCACAAACTATCTTATTTATAATAGTAGTAAGATATGATTAATACTTAATGGGAAAGACATAAAATAAAAGAATACTTTCACTTGGAAGTATTAATGTAGTGTGCATAATAGAGAAATAGAATATGTGTATAAACGGGTGAATAATATATTATATACTAGCTGATGTCTGCGGTTACGCCCGCGTGGATGTTGGTTATCGCAACCAAAAGTAATAATGAAATTTTGATCCCGATCTTTTTTGAAGACCTATATAAGATACACAATTCCACCATACGTCATTTTGTTATATCTCAAAGGGTTTAGGCAGCGTTTTCCTTGAAAGCTCCCCGATGGATTTTTTTTCCGACACCTCCAACAATTATCATTATATATTATCCAATGTATAGAAAAACTTGACAAATTATACACTAAAAATCCATTCGTGAAAAAAGCATGAATATCGGTGCAGAGGTATTCGAGTAACCTCGAATACCTCTGCACCGATTTTCATGCTTTCCATGCTCCCGAACAGACAGACGCGGCGGAGGACTGTGTTTTATAATATGTTGGTGAGTGATATGTAAATGAACTGCTCTAGACTGTGAAGAACTTTGCAATAAGAGAACAATGAGAAATGCAATAACATCTGTTCACACTTATTGCACTTTATTATATAATCCCATTACAAAATGGTTACCTTTATATAAAATGTAGTGCATCAAAAAGTTTATAGTGACAATAATAGATTGCTTCTTACCTTCAACAGAACGAGTTTTCATATCTTCAACAGCTTGAGCAATTTTAAACTTGAAATCATGGAATATTTTCCATGTTTCATTGCCAGGCTCCTTCACGTCAGGAGTCACGTCATGCGTACTCCGCTTACCCAAGCGGTTCAAGTACTCCTTCATTGGAGATGCTGTGACTTCCTTAGGTGCAGTAACCTTCACTTCCTCTTGTTTAATTTCATTAGGTTTGGCATCGTCAAGCTTATCCAAAACCTTTTCAGAACGAATTGATTTAAAATATTTGTCTATGATGGATGATGACCTTTCTCCTCTCTTAGGGCTGGCATTCTCAACAGGTGTGTCAGGAGGATGGTCACACTGTGGGGTTGGAGGGTCATCATCACATACGTGAAACAACTCCTCTAACTCCTCATTATTAGCATTATACCTAAAGGATAATGATGAATTTGGTGATTTACCTGAAAGTACAAACACTGATAAACCATAGGCAATTAAAAAACTTCACATACTTATTATTTTCGTTTACCCATTCTATAATCAGCCAACTAAATTAACATTGTTAACACATTCTAAAAATAAAACACAAAGACAAGAACGCAGAAAGCTAATAATTACAACGAAACACGATTGGTGCGGCGAAGTGGCGATCAATTTGTGGCTGATTGTTTGTGTTATCGTCTTTGTTGTCAGAGGAACAACATCCAATACCGAAACTTGCACATTTGTAATCTCTAGGCTGATAAACAAGCAGCCCTCGCAGACAATGACGTATACTGTTTATATAAGTAAACAAGTTTCCTATTCCGCGAATACAACCATAAGCTAAATTTATTTAATTAAACAAATAAATTCGACACATACCCACTCCAGAGATCTCCATTTTATCAAATTAATGATACCAGTTATATTTTTAGAACCATGTTTTATTCACATTAATCACAACAAACTCCTATTATAAATATCATAAATTATCTTCTAGAGTCTATTTCCCATTAATTTTAATAAAAACTTGCTCCACTCGCCGAATCAAAAATAAGATTTTCTTGTCAGCACAGCTTGTCAGTCAGCAACTGTCAACCAGTCAACTCCTCAATTCGCGTCAAGTTGTCAAATTCAAAGTGTCATATCTTTCGTAATCGATTCAAAGATTTTTCGTTTAGGCGATTAAATCACCTCTTATGATATTTTAGTAACGCAAAAAAAGAGTTGAATGACTTTTCATTCACTTCACTACTGGCAACACCGTTCGTTCCTCCGTTCAGCGCTGAGAGCGCAGATTTATAAATAGAAAAAATAATTCTGAAATCTGAAGGGACGAGATTAAACGTAAACGGTCGTTCTGATCAAATATTAAACAGTTTCAAGCAATTAAAGGGATTACTATTATTGAGAACATGAATACTTCAAGTTTTTCTACCGACCCTTTACATGGGAAAGCAGACGATACAGCAAAAACATTCGTAAGTATAATTTGAAAAACATCTAGGTTATGTTTGTTCTTGAATTAGATTTTAAACACGAAAACTATGTGAAGGTACTTATTTTTAAAGCTTCTTGTGGTTGCACTGTTCCTTTGTCAGGTCGTTTACATGATTTCTAGTGTGGTTAAGTTTTTTAGCTAGAGAGGTAACGAGTTTCGCGTATAGTATAGTGTTATGAGTCGGGACTGGTGACGCCCGAGAAGCGGGCGGAGAAGATACTGAGTAGTTATCATGGGTTGGAAATACTACCGTCATAATCCACAGGCCACATAGCCTCTCTTTGCTTGTGCCCGCGTTGTGGCAACGTCCCGGGCGCTGCCCGGTGTGCGCGGTTCGGCTTCAGAAGCCGGGGCTCAGTAGTCTCTTTACGATGCAATGATTCAACTCCTACTTTTAACTATCATCATCTGCCTAGCCTTTTCCCAACTACGTTGGGGTCGGCTTCCAGTCTAACCGGATGCAGCTGAATACCAGTATTTTACATGGAGCCACTGCCTATCTGACCTCCACAACCCAGTTAGTACAGGGTAATACGATACCCCTTGGTTGTCAGACTTTTTTGTCAGACAAATGACAGCCGGGACCAACGGCTTAACGTGCTTTCCGAGGCATGGAGGAAACTCGGTATGTAATGGGTAGTCCTACTTTTAACAATATTGGGTAGTCCTACTTTTAACAATATTGAACAGTAATGTGTGTGTTTGCAGACTAGTCCGCTGCGGCTGAGCAGCAATAACAGTCAGTCTACTCAGTATCAGGTCCCGCAGCTCAGCGCAGCTGGTCAGCCAGAGTGTGCCCGGCTTAACTAATATAAATGCTTCCCTTATCGGCATAAAACATTTATTGTAAACATAAAGTGAGCTTGGCTCTGCCAAAACTAACTAAACCTCATCGAAATGTCTCACAGTTTTCGAAGTAATTATTATGCTTATATTTAGGTCACGGGCTGGCGTACAGCTCCGCCGGCAGCGTGCTGGTGATGGCCGGACATCACATCATCGTCGTCACCGGCGGCGAGAGAGAACTTAGAAGGTATACCACATGTCATGCTAAGTATCTTATGACGCTAACATTATACACACAGTTCAATGCCTGTGCGTGTGATAATGAAGATGATTAGCCTACATAAATAGAAATTATACAAATGTTGTGTTGTTCTGTTTTCAGAGAAGTAAGTGGTGGGCACGACCGGCGGTAACCTGGTCTCCATCCAAGAGGAAGAGGTGTCCACCAAACGTCGTCATACACCAGCAAACGCCCTGCTACGGGTATGTGTCATATCACCACCAGATCAGCCGTTTGTATTGGTACCATGTGGAGACCGGCTTATACCAGTCCCAGCATTTAATGCTCCACTGCAGGACAAGGGTCTCTCTGTCCCTATTCAACATGATATTGTTTTCTGCTAAAGTAAGGCTAGCCCTTGTGTTAGCAGTCAAGTCTGTCAGTTTTGAAATATTTACCAAAAACTTGAGTAAAAGTGTCTCAAAAGGCTAATTGTTAACTGTCTGTCAACAAATGACGATGCACTAATGATGAACGTTGTTAGCGGACTATGCATCGACTTCCATCTACCAATTTGTGCCTCTGTTCTGTTTGTTTTCTGTTGTTTGTTTGATGTTGTTAACGTCATGCGTGTAATGTTCCAGCGGCGGGTACGGCGGGGTGGGCTCGTTAGCTCCGCCGGCCACGCGCTGGCGCCGCTCAAGCGCGCGCGCGACGCTAGCGTGAGTACCGCAAGCTTCGTACAGCCGCACACATATAGAGCTGCGTTTGTGCAAAGAGCTTTGATACTCGCTTAAAATATGAGTCTCATATTTTGAGTAATCCAATAATTCAGAATAATTCATCGTCATTAGAATATAGAATACAAATATTTGAACTTCATCTTATACATAAATATGAACTTCAGTTCAGTCGACCGACGCGACGGCCATCGAAAACTGGTGGCACCCTAAGGCGACAGAACCTTGCAGATTTAAATCTTCATTTCAATTCGGTCCAATCTGGTTGACTATAAGCTGAAACCCAACAACTGGTTATTGCCTTCCTTTCTTTCCTATTCTCCATGGTTCCGCGTAAAAACTATGAGTTCAAAAATAAAGTACTAAAAATAGGACTATGATTTCCAGATGTCGGAGTTGGAAGGCCGGCGCACATATTGACGCGACACACCGAGCGCGCGCGACCCTCGCTGCGCCGCGTCGCAACGTCGCGTCGTCGTGCCCGCACGTGCCTACACGTGGCACACGCGCACACGTGCCCGCACGTGCCTACACGTGGCACACGCGCACACGTGCCCGCACGTGCCTACACGTGGCACACGCGCACACGTGCCCGCACGTGCCTACACGTGGCACACGCGCACACGTGCCCGCGACTACCACGCGTGCGTCGACACTTGAGGCGCCCTTCACATCACCCACAAGAACAGTGATCCAGTAGCTTTTCATTTGATTGTAGAACTCCGGTGCAATATTGTACGAAGATGTATATTGGTCCTAGAGACCCGTGATTCGTAATAAATGAATGACACTTCATCTAGAACTCTGTTTGCTTTCATATTTTTTTATAAACAGTCCAAGCTTTAAAGCTAAGAATGTTACACTTGTTCGATAAAATTAGAACTGAAGAATTAGTAGGAGTTACTTAGCTCGCTTCCCCTCATTGGTCGACGCAAAGGATATCGTAGCAATAATGATCCACGCCAACTACTGGCGCCACCTATTGTCGAGGCGCACTCAACCTGGTGCGGCGCGGGCGCAGCAACGGACGACATCTGCTGGCGCTAGGAAGATACTCCACGCCAATTAACGACACAATCTTCAGTTCATTCAGCCATACAATCTCATTCTTAAGTTCACTCAACGTCGGCTATAAAATCCCTACCATTGTATTGAATCATTCGGCCGCGATCAGCTTGTTCATAGAACACGTACAATCCGTCCTGGACATTTGTTCAAAGGAAACCCGAGCGGAAGACCGCTGGAACCTTCCTGACGATGTGCGTGATCTTGTGACCGAGAAGAACGCGGCTGTCCATGCTTACAGATCCTTCCCTTGCGCCAGTAACAAAGCTTTTATGCGTTACTTACAGCGTAAAGTAAGTAAAAACATCAAAGAGCTGCGTGATGACCAATGGGACAAGATGCTCGATGAGCTGGAAGCAACCCACCAGGTCTTCTGGGATCTTCAGAGGAGACTACGCTCCTCTAGGATCACCTCCATGCCTCCCCTCATTCGTCCGGATAACAGCGTCGCTTTCGACGACGACGATAAAGCTGAAGTCTGGCTGACAGTCTAGGGTCCCAGTGCTCTCCTAGCAACCAGCCAGTAGACAGCTCAACTCGCTATGGTGGAAGCTGAAGTGGAACGCCGGGCTTCACTGCCCCCCGTAGAGGACCCGGATAATCCCCTCCCCCCCGTCACTCCAGACGAGGTATATGGGATTATCAAGTAACTCGAACATCGGAAAGCCCCTGGCTCCGACGGAATCACCAATAAGGTATTCAAACTCCTCCCCCCGCTTTCATAGTGCTAATGACCGCTATCTTCAATAGCGCTCTGGCAAATTATAATTATGTTCTTACAACAGTGGAACCAAGCTACCGTCATCGGTATCCCTAAACCGGGCAAACCTAAATCTTACCCCAGTAGTTACCGTCCCATAAGTCTACTCAATGTCCTAGGTAAAATCTACAGGCCTATTTATAAGCGTCTCAAAGATTACGCCGAGGCAAAGAGTCTAATCCCGAAAGAGCAGTTTGGCTTAAGAGCTGAACACTCTTGTGTCCAACAGGTGCATCGCAGAGTTGAACATATCAGCGCCCGCTACCAGCGAGGCCTGATGACTGGGTGTGTGGTGCCCTATTTTTTTTTGACAAGGTCTGGCAAAACGGGCTGATAAACAAGCTATATCAGCTCGGTATACCAGATCGACTCGTGCTCATCTTACGAGATTTTTTGTCAAACCGCACCTTCTAATACCGCATTGAAGGTGCGCTTTCCTCCCCCCATCTGATACGTGCCGGAGTCCCTCAAGGCTCGATAATATCCCCTCTCGCTTTCACGCTTTACACCAGCGACATTACTTTGAGCAGTCCGGCCCAGTTAGCACTTTTTACTGAAGATACGGCCATTTACTACTTGGGTAGGAGCCCAACTAACATTGCTCGTATTCTCCAAAACTCCGCACCTTGGCGATTGGTTACGAAAATGGAGATTAGAAGTCCTACGATTTTATTATATGTGTAAACAGACTCTTCACGAAGCCGTCAACGGCGTCAACCAAGCATTATGTACATCAAACTAAGTAACTTTACGCAAAAATTAGTGCTGGGAAACGACTTTTTTTTTGGGCTGAAAAATCACGTTTTACAGTAGGACTCAATGTAACGCACTCTAAACATTGTGCTGATGGATGAATTGAATAGTAAGGGGGTCCTGGAGGTGTTTAAAGTAAAAATCTTACATTAAAAACATGTATTTAAAAAAAAAAACTTGTGAATAAGTTGTAACTTTGACCCCCAATATCTCCGTAACTAGAAGTTTCCCAGGTATGGTCTAGAACAAAAAAATGATCGCAATGACAGGGAGAACTAGTGCCTTTCGGCTTCGTTAAGAGTCTGTTTACACCCTTTATAAGGCATTCAATGCTATATTATTTCTTGCTTAAACAATGTATGCGCGAAATGTAGGCGTGGAAAAGGATCGCTTCCCAAAAGCGAGAAAGTAAGACACTGAAATATTGTATTTATTGTGTTGATTATTATCACGATAATATCTCTTCTGAATACTTACCACAAATGAATGTTGATACGTATGTAGGTAGGTAGGTACTCGTATGTAGCGAACGTTAGGTATATTGACTAAGATAAGAACATGCATACAAGAGATGTAAAGGATATCAGTTGTAATGACAGCGGCAGCGTATGGTTTATTGACAAATTTTAAGAAATAAACGTATTTTATCTCCTTAAGTGGTTCGTTTTATTTGGTTTAGAGTTAGTCACCTCTCACTGATCGGGATTAAGCGAAACTGAGACGTCGCGATGCGGAGTTTCGAAGCTGTTTAAATTTGACCTTGTAATGAAATAGTCCCTCTGGTGTGGCTTAGGCGTTCCCTTTGCAAGTGACCCGTAGTTCACCATGCGAGCCTTGTGGGAATTGGTGGACGACTAGCCTGCGAAATGGTCACCCTAGTATATACTGATATTTCACAATGTTTTCCTCCACACTTGTTCAAGCAGTACTTCAGAGTCGCTCTTCATTCTTCAGGGTTCAAACACTGGGAGCGGCGCGGGCGGCGGCAGCGGATGCGATGGCTTCGGCTGCGGTCCCACTGTGTTTGAACCCTCAGAGTTGCTCGAAGAAACCTGTGCGCCTGTTTGGATTTCAACCCAAAGCACACAATTTCCAATTCGAGGCCTTTGTCACTACGCTATCTTACCATCAAGAACGCGCTAAAAACTATGTAGCACTATACCGAAAAGTTAATGACTTAGAAAGCTATTGCCTAAGCTCTGAGGTGCCATGCTTCAGAAGCCAAAGCACAGACATAATAGTACAGCCAAAGTCGGAAATATCTGTTTGAATCGGCTATTAGATCCTTACCTATTAATAATACACGTAGGTAGTTCAAATGAAGGAGCAGCTTATCGATTGAACTTATTTCAAGTGCAAATATTAACCTTGAAACGTATCGCGATGACTTATTATCGCTACATGAGCACCAACATTCCTAAATACGGACGTAACTGAAATCATGATGTTCCTGCCCTTGTCCCATGTACTGTGCTTGTGGTGTCGGCGCAACACGTTTTGTTTTTCCATTATTTCTTTTGTCAACCGTCTCGCTATCATTTTCTATCTCATCGTTTCTCAAACAATCCATCTTTTCTTTGGTATTCCTCTTCTCCATCCAACATTTAGGTAATACTAGCTGTGCCCGCCGCGGCTTCGCTCAAGTGAGCGCGTTTTGTTTTGGCATTATGAGGGAACATTATATTCCTAACATCCTCTAAAAAATAGTGTATCAATATACTGACTTGCAGGAGAATGATGATGATGATGATGATTATACTGACTTACCTGCTGTTAATTTAAACTAAAACCTGTTAGTACCTACATCTTTGTTTTATGTGCTAAACGAACTCGTAGTCAATTTCTGGAAGTCCAAACTCAATGTTTGCCAAAGAGCGATGGAAGGGATGGAACGTAGTATTCTAAATATTAGACTCTCCGATCGAATGCGAAACACCTTAATACGGTCTAAGACAGGCATCACCGATGTTGGCGATAAGTCTGCGAAGCTGAAATGGGACTAGGCGGGTTACGTTTCTAGGATGAAGTCGGACAGATAGGTGAAGATAGTCACACAATGGGTGCCTGAAGACGGCCGTCGTGGCAGAGGCAGGCCTAAGAAACACTGGCGTGACGATCTGGACTCATTCTGAACGGATTGGTCGGAGAGGGCTAAATGTAAACAGGATTGGAAAGCCATGGGGGAGGTCTTTGCCCAGTAGTTGGACAGAGTAGGCTAATTAAAAAGAAAAAGGTAACAGTAGAGTGGTGAGAACAAGGAATAAAGTACATACGTACTTGTACTTCAGTCAAAGGGTGGTCCAAAGTTATTTACCCGTCTATTTATTTCATCATTATGAAATTCGGTCTTTTTTTTTTCGGATGGGAAATCATCAAATGACTCCTCCCGCTCTGAGCGGAGCGGAAGGGAGTGTCAGACTTGTACTGACCAGAACCCATCCATGTTCCTTCTTTGCCCTTTGTGTTCCAGGGCCGCGGTATCTCTTTCGAACAGTCCCGCAGCCCTGGCAGGCATCGGCCCTTGCGGGCTCTTCCCTGTTTGCTGACTTCTCTTTGAGGCGCGCGTGGAACATGAACGCGCCGTCAACACGTCCTGTCGTCATAAGACGGACGGATGGACGGCGAGCTAGCCCATTACTTACCGTCCACAGGTTCGCGTCTACGGTGGCCGGAAGCCACCACGTGACCCCCGACGCCCGGGGCGTCTCCCGCGGCGGCTGGGACGTGAGTTTCTCTCCCTCTCACGCTCCGCTACCTCCTTTGCTAGTATGAATGAAATTCGGCCTAGGTAGATAATATTAGAGAAACTATTTTGATATCTACCTACTTACGCATATTTAAGGGGCTTAATAACTCCCTTAAAAGTGGGTCGAATAATGTTGAACTTGTTTAATAGGTACAGTCAACAAAACAGATAGGTATGCAGGGTCGAAAGATATAATTGATTTTTTCTTAAAAACCGATCGATGTTTTCGAATGAAATTAAAATTAAATGAAGAAAAATAATCAATTGGTTAAATTAATTCAAAATTCATTTGAAGATGTGCAACAGTTTCTAAAAAAACTAAGACTATATCTTTCGACCCTGCATACCTATCTGTTTTGTTGACTGTACATATGTAGGTAGATTTATCTCGTAATCGATATCATTATATTAAAACAACATACAGGTATCATGTAGATTGTAGGTAGATATAACTATTTGCTACGAAAGCAGACTTTGTCCAGACCTCTGCTAACCCCGCGTGTCATTAAAGTGAAACGATATGAAGGACCTGTCGTAACAGTTGCCCTCTACACGGCATCGTGTAGTAATAAGTCAGTGTTTGTAAACAGACTGTTGTGTTAGTGTGTTTGTATTTTTTACTAGCTGCTGCCCGCGACGTCGTGTGCGTGAAGGCTCTACAACACCAAAAATACCTAAGATGCCAGTGTCGCTGGCACACATAGCATTATAAGTAAACAACTTTTAAAATAGCATTAAAATATAAGTTTTTTTTGCAAGCGAAGCAAGTGAAGAGAGTTATATGGGAATCCTGCTGAGTTCAGTCATAAGATGTGACTGAAGGAAATAGAGAAAATAATGCAGGAATACATTCCAGGACACAAAAGAGTAAAAATACGTACAAAGGTACCATACCCGTTTTTTCTTTTTCGGATGGGAAATCATCAAATGACTTCTCCCGCTCTGGGCAGAGCGGAAGGGAGTGTCAGACTTGTACTGACTAAAACCCATCCATGTTCCTTCCTTGCCCTTTGTGTTCCAGGGCCGCGGTATCTCTTTTGAACAGCCCACAGCCCCGGCAGGGAGGTATCATACCTTACAACACTTCCCTATAAACTACGTTGGTAGTTATGCTGCCAGGAGCCAAAAATGAAAAGAGAGTCAGGACTGGCGACGCGGGAGCAAGCGACGTACAGTTGCCTGTGTGAGAAGCAACTCGTCCTGAGGTCGACACCCGCTGCCCTCAGTGTCTGCCCCTGCTACTTATTGATGGTCATCGCGAAGCAAACACTCACGGGGAGCTGTACGCGCTTGAACTAGAACGGGAAGTTATGAGGTATGAGGGGAATGCGTGGTATAAATACTGCCTCACCGACGCCACAACCCGTAAGAATTTCCGCCTCAATGGTGGAACAGCATAAATTTTTGCAAGTTTATTTTATGGGTGATGAAGAAAATTAAGTTAACCGTTGTTGCCAATATATTCAAGGAGCAGAAAGAGATACGCTATTAAAACTTCAAAGAATGTTACATATATTACCTTTAAAACCGCAATAGAAAACTGGCCTCAAGAAGATTATAAAGTCGTTATCCATGCTGATCGAACTCCGCGTGGCGAACATGAGAGGCGCTTTAATGCACCGACTATTAATGAAGTTGCTGTCGTAGTGAGTGGCGACCAGCTCTCTTCACGAGACATAGTGTTACGAACACATGATAATACACTGACACACGTGGCCGATACTCATAAGTTCTACGATGCTTTGCAGTACCCATTAATTTTTAGCAAGGGACAGTCGGGATACTGTTTTGATATACCTCTCATTAATCCTACCACAAAACAGCCAGTTCTCAATAAGAAAGTTTCCTGCATGGATTTTTACGCCTACCACATGATGTTTCGAGAAAATGACTTTAACCTCCTTCTACGGTCAAGACAGCTGTTCCACCATTTTTTAGTAGATATGTACATCAAAGTCGAGAGCGTCCGTCTTCGTTACCAGAAAAAACTACGAGCTGAAAATTACATTCATCTGCAAGATGCGATTAGCACGGATGGTAATATAAACCCCAACGATTTAGGCCGAATTGTTATTCTTCCTCTACTTTTGTTAATAGCCCCCGCTATCTGCATGAATATACACAAGACGCTTTCGCCTATGTACGCACTTACGGCAGGCCTGACCCATTCGTGGTTTTCACCTGCAATCCCTCATGAAATAATAGAAGAGCTTATGCCTGGGCAAAGAACTACTGGCCGACATGACTTAGTTGCTCGCGTGTTTCGAATAAAGGTATGTTATTACAAAGGGAAAAGTATTTGGAAACGTCCAGTGTCACATGTATTTCATTGAATGGCAAAAACGAGGTCTACCACATGTGCACATTCTTATTTGGTTAAAAGAAAGCTGCGTCCCAACCAAATAGATAATATTATAAGCGCCGAGATTCCGGATCCAGAACAAGATAGGGATATGCACGAAACCATAACCAGAAACATGGTTCATGGCCCCTGTGGAGCACGTAATCCAGCATCACCTTACATGAAAACTGGGAAATGTACAAAAAATACCCCCGAGAGCTGTTGAAGGAAACAGTGCATAATGACAAGTGTTACCCTTTATACAGACGAAGAGCACCCAAAGATGGTGGAAGGGTAACGATTCAGACTCGCGGTGCTCTCTCAGAACTCTTGGTATCATGGCTGGATCGTGCCATATTCACCTATTCTATGTAAAATATTTAATGTCCACATTAATGTAGAAGCCTGCAGCTCTGTTCGTGCCATTAAATATATTTGTAAATATACTAATTATAAAGGGAGCGATCAGGCGATCTTCAATCTACGTGATAATGGTGTATTGCAACCACTTAATGAAGTTCAAACCTATCAGGCAGGGCGATATATCAGTAGTAATGAGGCAGCGTGGCAGCTTCTTGGTTTACCCTTACACGAAAGACATCCGACTGTTACCCATCTTGCCGTGCACTTAGAAAATCGACAGCCTATTTTCTTTAATAAACATAATTTCCAGGAAAGGATTTCATCACCCCTGAAAGCCACATTAACCGTCTTTTTCCAGCTTTGTCAGACAGATCCTTTCGCTAAAACGTTATTGTATTCTGAAGTCCCCCGTTATTATACGTGGAACTGTTATTGCATCATATTCGAGGTCCAACTACCTTCAAGGAGCTTAAAATTGTTAACGGTCAGGAATGCGGAACTTATAGAGAAGCATGTGAAGCTCTACGTCTATTAGAGAACGATAATCACTGGGACGAAACTATGGAGAAAGCCGTGCAGTGCCGATCACCAGACAAAATTAGTGAACTTTACGCAACCCTCATATCATCTTGCGGCCTTTGCAATCCTCAAACGCTACGGGATAAGTACAAAGAGTACATGGCCAAAGACATATTGCGGCGATTTCAGCAAGTACATGCAGATATGTCTTGTAATGATCACATTTACAACGAAGCGCTGACAAAGATTGAAAACAAAGTTATGACAATGACGGGGAAGAAGCTTCAAGATTTTGAAATGGTTGGCCCTCGACGATCAGGCGAAAGTGACCCATCATGGACCTAGAGCAGAGCACTTCATTTCCCGCTGAATTTTTAATTTGTCTAGAGCTTTCAGGTGTACCCTCGCATACTATATACTTCGATTAAAATTAGTTATACCCGATTTGCTTATGCGCAATTTAGAAGCTCCCTGATTATGTAATGGGACGAGGCTTCGGATTACAGAATTAGGACAAAATATAGTCGGTGCCACTATTTTAACTGATGTGAGAAAAGGGAAAAGTGTAATTATACCCCGAATATCGATAATCCCCACTGAAGTCTCCAGTTCCAATAAACCTAAGTTTTGCTATTACAATTAATAAAGCGCAAGGGCAAACATTGCAGGTAGCAGGAGTGCATTTGGAAAAGCCATGCTTTTCCCATGGCCAATTATATGTAGCATGTTTGCGTGTGTCCAATGCCCAGAATTCATACGTATTAGCGCCAAATAGAAGGACATACAACATTGTGTATAGGAGCGTCCTAGAATAATGTTCCGTTCTGAGCCCATGTCTGCAACGGCCAAATAACAAGCGGAGTACAACCCGAATTGATTGTCAAATCCTATATTAACACGTGCGAAGCCGCGGGCAAAAGCTAGTATTACATAAAAATCATCTTCATTTTATCCAGTTCCTGAACATAAAATACTTGTCTTGATTTGATTCAGTAACATAGTAGTGCGTTTTCCCATATTTATTGGGTAACGGCCTGGTAATGGTAACACTGAAAGCTATATTTGTGTGCGTTTAAGGAACGTAGACGCATTCGGCTCACGCATACAAAGTAAATGAAATAGAAACACGATATCGCTCGTGTTTTGTTCTAGACGCGGCTTCTATGCGATATTATTCTAAGCACTTCCCTATTTGAATCGAATTTTGTTGCTAATTTAAAGGGTTTTATTTTTTTTTGCACGGGACCCTAATTATTTATCTAAAACAACAGCCTAAGTTACTCCTTGTTATATCAGCTATCTGCCAGTGAAAGTCCCGTCAAAATAGGTCCAGCCATTTCAGAGATTAGCCGGAACAAACAGACAGACAGACAGACAGACAGGCAAAAATTGTAAAAAATGTTGTTTTGGTATATATATACCAAAACAACATTTTTTACAATTTTGTCTGTATGTTCGGCATATGGATGTATACACGGTACACATGTACCGTGTATACATCCATATGCCCTTAGGAAAAAGCGGTTATATTAATATTACAAACAGACACTCCAATTTTATTTATATGTATGTATAGATTTATGTATTGTAAACATAATTTAGTCTAGACAAATCGTTTATCTTTATTCATACCTACGCAACTATACCATTATTAGTATTATAAGATTATTCATTTATACACAACACATATTACCTAACTAGCTGGTGCCCGCGACCTTCGTTCGCGTGAAATTATTATTCAAAAATACTAATTATTACGGTGGTTGGATGGAAACTAAAAGTTACCCTACTTAGTAATTTACTTGTTATTCTAACTACTTCTCCGAACTATAACGTATTGTTTTTGGGAAGTCCTGTTTCCAATTGTTGACAGACATGTGTACCTACGTCGTCGTCGTTAAATAACAATGAACTGATAAACTTACTCAAGGCAAATGATCGAACGACATAGAACTAGGCTCTGTTTCAGACGGTTAATTTATTAGTATTAGAAGTCCAGGAAACAATCCATAATGGAACCACGGGTAATTTAAATTACCCATAGACCCGGTAACTAGCGGGTTCAGTGTTGTTGTAGATTGTAAATGCAACATATTTTGATATTAGAAATATTGAGTGTAAGAAGATGTGTATTCAACCAGTTTCAAAAACTCAAACTCAAACTCAACGCGACCATTATCTAGCAATATTTTGCAGAGGTGGTTTATATAAATTAAGAATAGCGTTGGGCCCAGTACGCTACCCTGCGGAACGCCGGTATTAAGATTGTTAAAAATAATGTTTTCATTCGGAAGACAGATGAGTGAAGCTTGATCTTAGGCGGGATGTTGAATTAACATAAGTCATCGCGCCTGTAATTCCCGAACGGTGAGGCTGGATGTACCTAAGAGTACACCCACATTTCGCCAGCTATGTTTAAGTTTCATGAAATAGGGAGCGAGCCAATTACCATCAACCGAGCACAAATCAAGACTTCGTCGCTACTACAGAAAAAAATATATTTCTTGGTGGAAAAACTCAATAACACTTTGCCCGATCGGGGAATCCAACTCAGGATCTCATGCTCCCTTCCGACCACAACCAACAATACTATAAAAGCAGCATAGCAAACGACATAAATTCAAAATGCTTCAAAATTAGAGCAACAAAAATCAATAACATTCCAAAATCATTACGGAAGTGTCCATGATATTGAATAAATAATAATAATACATTATTTTTATTATTTATTAAATTTCATGGACACTTCCGTTTAAAAACGACATTTAAATCCAAATTGCGCATGAATTATTGATAACTAGGTTTTGCCTGCGGCTTCGCCCGCGTGGAGTTGTCCAGAATCTGTCATCATGTCTGTAAGTCCCGAATTGCCCAACAATGCTATTCTCTAAGGATACAGCCTTGTTGTGCAGCGCTGCCGCAGCGTTGAAACTTAGTTTGGTATTCACTAAGCTGAGTAAAGCTACACTAGCGCTAAAGCCTGTGACGGCTGTGAGTTAAAACTAACCTACAGAGTAGTACGGAGGGCAAATTGACAGTTCTTCATACACTTTGGTATTCACTAAGAAAAAATAGCGACGAATACGCTTACGACCTCGCCCGCAGCCTCGCTTATAACTGTCAAATCCAAAAGCTACAATAATCACGCGTACTCTTTACAATAAATTGTACTTAAAATTAAATTTATATTTCGATTCTTTTAGTTACGTATTTCAAAAAATGGCAGCTCGATGACTTATAAAGCTACACTATTTAGAAAAATCTAAGAAAAGTGATGATTTGAAGAAACCTGGACAGGCGAAACAGATTTTATCCATGTTTACAGGCTTTCTGAAGATTTAATTAATATACTAGAAAATGATTTAACTCCGTATATGCGTCTACGAGTTCGTTCCGGTGGTTTATAATAATAATAAGGCCCTTAGGCGGTTGGATCAAGGGCCTTATTCAGAAGACTGTACTCCTCCATACGGCTCGCATTGTGACGAGGTTCCTGTCTTTGGAGCCCTAACCACCGGTAGCTTGGACCCTGCGCCCGACACCGGCGGACCGCTATTTTTTACATTTTTAAATGTTTTTATGTGGTTTTTTTAAGAAATATTTAAAAATGTAAAACAATGGGTAGAATCATTTTATTATTAAGCAACTAAAGCCCATAGATAAAATACACAGAATAATCTTATACGATATTAAACATAGTCTTACACATATAAAAAAACCTCATTTAACTACAACTAAACACGTACCGTAGACGGCATCGTGTTCTGCTGCGTGGTGTCGCGTAACCGACCTCGGAATCGTCGGAATACGACACCTTTCGGCCAAAAGTACTCTTTCATGAAGGTCTGTAGATGGTGACTTGGAACTCGTACCACGAACGACCTAAAGCTGATGTTGTGGTGCGATTCCAACCTTTCGACCCTCAGAGTCCAGTTGCTCTTCACTCTCAAGTACTCCATGACTTCCTCAACCTTCGTGGAATAATGCAGACGCTGAAGGTACAGCAGCGTCGTAGGCACAGCAGGACGCAGCAGCATGTTGAGTCCACTCGGTGCGGTACCGCACTGGTTACGGGAACAGGGCTTCCTTTTCTTCCTGTTAGCGGGCCAATTTGATGAAGAGGGTTACACTAAAGTATAGTGTAACCCTCTTCATATATATATTTTCAGTGTTCGCCTATTCGCAGAATGGTCGATTCCTACAATAGGACTTTTGAACACATTGATATTTTTGCGTGTGCTCCCTATACATTTAAAAGTCTGATACTTAGGGAGCTTTCTTGAATATTTATACACCATTTTACACAGTTTTATTTTACATATTTTTTTTCTTTTCCTTTGTATTTGTAACTCTAGCAATTATTTTCACTGTTATGTATTCTATGTATGAACGTGGACGAGGCAAAAGGAGTATGTAAGGATCGTAGCAGGTGGCGTTCTGTGGTTTCTGCCTACCCCCATGGGAAAAAGGCGTGAATTTATGTATGTATGTATGTATTCTACAGTTAATCTGTGAACAGCGGTGTGGGCTGCAATATTGTCTATAAGTTTTGTGTATTTCTTATTTCTATGTTTTATATTGCAGCTCTTTGTTGTTCCTTTTGATTAAAAAGAAATAAAGTACATGAAGAATCTCTGTTTATTCCGATATTGTAGATTTGTAAAACACAAAATTCAAAAACTAGTTAACCTGCTTCAGAGAACCTCAAGCGGCGTAAATATAGAAACCTGTGTGGTAACTATATTTTCGAGCCGTTTGGGGTTGAAACTCTAGGGCCGTGGGGTCCGAGTGCTCATAGCCTATTTAAGGAAATTTCGAAACGCCTAGTTGACGCTTCCCGTGACCCAAGGGCTGGCTTTTACTTTGGCCAGAGGCTAAGTGTTGCCATACAACGTGGCAACGCCGCCAGTCTCTTGGGCACATTACCATCTGACAGCGTTGAGGAGGAGTTTTTCGATGCCCTTTTATAGTTTGTTGTTAATTTATCTATTTTAGTTTAATAGTTTTTAATTATCAATGTATATAGTTAGTTTAACCTAATAAAGTTTAAACCTGAAAAATAAAGTTAACCTGGTTTCATTCATATAACATGGTCCCCCTAAATAGCGAAGTCTTATGGAATATCGAAAAGTTATTTGTTTTACAGATATCGAATACATACAATGTTGATCTGTGCATATATATTTAGTAGAAATTGATACTAAATGTTAGTGTCTTTGTTTTTTTTATTCCGTTGTGATCTCAGGAAACTCAAGTATCTTCTCATTACAGTAACGTCAGGATTGAGGAGCCAAATAAAATGCGTTTATTTACTAAATTCACAGTTTTAGTACTTTGTCCATATACTACAAATTCAAACACACTTACTACAAAATGATGATGACATTTGCGCTTTCATTTGAACTATAGCTTCTTGGAAAAATGACTACTCATATGTATGGTCTGAGGAGCCACATACAATGTATGGTAACTTTTAAATTTTTGTACTACAGAGCTCAGATTTTGTCCATTAACTAATCTCAAATGTTACAAAATCATACCTAATTATGATAAGTATTAATCCATGATGTTCCTAGTTCTGACGTGGCTCCTCAATCCAAACATTTGGATTGAGAAGCCATCTTTATGTTCATATAATTATTGAACTATTATACTACAAATTCGAGGATTGATCCTACAATATTTTTAAACTTACTACTAATTAAGTATATTAATTTCATTAGGATACGAAAAGTGGTTCCTCAATCCTTACAGACATGAATAACCCTCCTGCTCCAAAAATCGGGTAGTACTGCGTAACCTAAAAATTATAGACCTATTACGTGTCTCCCAACGGTCTATATAGTATATTTAATATCAAGGGACTAAACGAAGCCATAATATACCAGAGGTGGTTTGACTCCCGAGCGTGCGAGGGAGTCAATTAAACCGAGGGTTTGAATCGTCTTGATGAGTACTTTGTCTTTAGATGGTATCCAGGGTCTGATGATGGAGCTGGAAGGTGGCCATAGGAACTTCGTTATTAAACGACATAACTTCATCGAGTATGGGCTCTCTTGATTCGTCTCGACGAGTACTTTGGTCCTAAACGGAAATAGAAACCGGATAATGAGTGTTGCCAAGAGGTTCAACAGAAATGTTTTTTATTTTTTATGCTCTATCCATTGTAAAATATTTGCGTGCGAAATCAAGTGTGTCTGTGTCATGCAGCATGCGACAAGGTCATGGAGAGCACACACCTCAGGGGCTTGTGGATAACACGCATCTTACTATGCGAAATATTAGAGGATCAGGTTTATATTGGCAGAAATGCATTGGCATTAATACTATAATCGATCGTCAATTGTTTTTTTGTGACGTCACTACCCGGGAAGCGACCGGAGTGTCGCCGCCGGCGCTCCCGTTTTGCCATGTAAGTTTCTTCATTTTACACATTAGTACATTACATTAGTGCTTTTTAGTACATTTTATTTATTTTTTACCGGGGCATTACTTTTCCTTGTTATAGATATGCTGTTAACTAGGATTTGTGTTAGATACCACAACTAAAAAGGATAAAATAAAAGCTTGTCGGTGTCGGTGGCAAAAAATCAATGAAACAAACAAAGCCACCGAAAGACTTCCGAAAGTTAAGTTATTTTCCACTTTTAATTTTTTTTATTTGTAATTTTATTTCTACGTTTTTTTTTTGGCAGTCGGTAATTGTTATTTCAGAAACGTTTTTATTTTGTGCTTTTTTTTTAAAGACGGTTTTTTTTTTGCAAAAAAGCTTTTATTTTATCCTTTTTCGTCGTACAAGGCAAATTTATAGCCTGTAACGTGGTGTCACTTTTGACATCGGCCAGAGTAATATTCATCAGTTCTATTCCTCTGCATGCACCACTTATACCGAAAATCAAGGCAACCTGTAAGTAAACAAAGTAAATGTGACAATCGACATTTTATATAGGTACCTATAAAATATATAATATAATATAATATAATATAATATAATATAAACATACCTTGTCGCCAACTATTTTTAATTGGGAGCGTTCAAAAGATTATCTATTATGTCTTTTACTCTTTGCTCGACATCAAACTCTTCACTTTCACTGGACATTCTTAATTAGTTTATTTAAAACCGTACAAATTTACACTCGACAAAAATTCTGAAATTTTCGCGGCCATTTTTTTCTTCTAAACCAGTCACAGATAAACCATTTAAAACAAATGGCGCCACCTTCTTTGCTGCGGAAAAACCATGGAACTAAAACTCTCAACATTTTCGCAATGAACATGGTCCATATTCCACAGATAATAGTATATTTACTGGCTGTTTGAGTTTGTCTATGTCACATGAAGGAAATTAAAAAACGAATTACTTTTTACTCCCTAGGGACTGGTCACTTTAGTCCCGATTCACTAGATAAATGATTGGGAACAAAAGTAAGTCACTAAAGTGGCCACGTTTGCGCACACATAAACATTTATATTTCTTACATTTTACGTACATTTTTATAAGCAGATGGTGAGTAAAAATGCAGCGTTAAAGCAAATTTTCTAGAACCTGGAGGTTATTTTATGGAGGGTCTCGTACGATTTTTTTAATTTTTGATGTACATTCCATTAAATACTTCTGCAACTTCAACATTTTTTGGCAAATCCAAAAATATTGTATCATCAATCGATTGTTTCTTTAGAAGCAAATTAATTATGTTTTTTAAAGACAGATTTTTCTTACTCAGTCGCTTATTTACTTTTTGTAAATTATGAATTTTCTTAGATTTACTATCAATAATTCTGCGACATGTCAACTTTTTTTTTAAATACCCTTTTCTAGGAGTGTCACATAAAGATGTTAAATCTGATAATGATATATCAGGAGACTTAAAAGAAACTGCATCAGGCCGAGACGTTTCACGTATTCCTGTGGTATCTTCAAAAGTTAAAGTTGCTGAAGATGTGGCCTGTAATGAAACGTATGCGGTTTATTTCAAATAATGAAAATACCTACAAGAATATTTTTCTTCTGATAAAGATTTTACAAAATTTACCTGATTGGATAAATCATTCTTCCATTCTGGACATATGTATAGCTGATTGCAAAATTATTGGTCAGTGAAACTGCAAAAAAAAATCATAATCAACTTACTTTTTTTATCAAAACGTTATGTTACACAAACTATTTTAATACTTTATATGATAATTACCTGCAATTTGGGAACCGCTGTTTTTAGTAATCTACGCCTTTGCGTGTTTCCTGTTATATCCAATCTATTAAAATGAATGGAACATATTGTCGAATTTTTGAAAGGTTTGTATAATTCTTCTCCTCTGCACAGCGAAATGGGTCGCTAGGAAATCTACAAACAAAAATAACATAAAATTACAATACCACTCCATGCATTCCCCTGTTCCAAAACAGTCGATGTTTGTTAGAATAGTAGGCGCGTGTATTTACTATTTGATTGTGTTACTATTTTATGAAAAACATTTAATGAAAACTTACCGAAAAAAAGATATTCCTTCCAAAATCTTGGTGTTACGGTGGTTTGGAACTTTTGAACGCGCACTGCGGCATTTTGACGTATTAACGTTGGTTATGATTGGACGATACTAATCTATACATATAATATTTGAAATAAGAGCACAAAAGAATTCGTGCTCTTATTTTTCGGACCGTTTTTGAAGCGCTTATATGGCATCTAGTGCTATTATTGATCGAAGGATTTAAACATTGAGTATACTTCAAAGAGTAGAAGGTCGTTTAGTTTTGGCTAATTCTTGAAAATAGGTCAAAAATACACTTTCCGAAGTCAAAATGTCTTCGCTCCTTTTCTATTTTTCCATAGTATGAAATTGTCATAGGCCTTTAAATATTTCTCCCGGGATTTCGTAGGTATTAAGTTTTGTATGACGTTGTTAGCTTCTATTTTTATTGTTTCAGGAGTTAATGCACTATCACTTTCAGAACTCAACGTAAAACTCATTTTTTTTTGCAAAATACAATAAAGTCCGTACCGATTATAAGAACAGCGAAGGAAATCGCGCGATTTTGTTTTTTTTTTTTTAGTTACCGCACCTCCCGCATCGTACAGCCAACATTTACAGCCAGTAATTTATACAATTTGAGTTCGATTCCAAGGAACAATTCATGTTCCAAATTCAAATCTCATTACTGCCCGCTAAAAAGTCTAGTGGAGAAAAGAGCTACTTTGCTCCCGCTTATAGAGGAACAAAACAACACTTTTCGAATAGAAGGGATGAAAAGTTGGAGGTCGTACGAGGCGGCGGCCGAACTTATGACACGCGGGGTTGCGATAGTCGTGGAGAGGATCCGGCAATTGGGTCTCGAGGTGGCTTTGCACAAGTCCGAGGCCATGTGCTTTCATGGGCCTCGGAATGCGCCACCGTCGGGATCCATAGTAACGGCGGGATGGGTTCCCATCGGCGTCGAGTCGACGTTGAAATACCTAGGGCTCGTCCTCGATAGCCGGTGGAACTTCGTGGAGCATTTCCGACGTTTGGCCCCCAAATTGGAACGGACCGGGGCTGCCTTCAGGCGGCTCCTGCCCAACCTGGGGGGTCCAAACGCCTCCTGCCGGAGGCTCTACGCGGGGGTCGTGCGGTCGATGGCCCTTTACGGGGCCCCGGTGTGGGCGCGTTCCTTGAGGCGGCGAGCCGCCCACTACCTGAACGCGCCCCAGAAGGTGGTAGCCGTAAGGCTAGTCCGGGGGTACCGCACGATCTCCGGCGAGGCGGCGAGCCTCCTTGCTGGATTGCCGCCATGGGATCTGGAGGCGATAGTCCTCGCGCGCCTACATGAGTGGCGCGTAGAGGCACTACGCCGGGGGGAAACTCCGCTGCCGCGGCAAATTATCGCACTGCGGACAGACTTCCGGCGCGATCTCATGGCGACATGGAGAGAGCGACTATCGCAACCCCGTGCAGGGCACGCCACAATAGTGGCGATAAGTCCCCTCTTTGAGGAGTGGCTGGAGAGGGGCCACGGCACCCTCACCTTCCGCCTGACGCAGGTCCTCACCGGACACGGTTGTTTCGGGAGGTTCCTGCACCGAATCGGGCGGGAGGAAACGCCCGGGTGTTACCACTGTGAGGGTCGCCCAGAGGATACGGTGGAGCACACGGTAGAGGTCTGCCCCGCTTGGGCGGAGTACCGCCGTGTCCTCGTAGCGGCGATCGGCGGCGGCGACCTATCGCGTCCGGCCCTGGTCCAGTCCATGGTCCGGAGCGAAAGGGAATGGGACGCCGTCACCTCCTTCTGCGAAGCAGTCATGCTAGCGAAGGAGGTGGCGGAGCGTGAGAGGGAGAGAACCTCTCGTCCCAGCCGCCGCGGGAGACGCCTCGGGCGTCGGGGGTCACGTGGTGGCTTCCGGCCACCGTAGACGCGGACCTGTGGACGGAGATATAATGGGCTAGCTCGCCGTCCGTCCGTCTTTTGACGACAGGCCGTGTTGACGGCGCGTTCGTGTTCCACGCGCGCCTCAAAGAGATGTCAGCAAATAGGGAGGGGCCCGCAAGGGCCGATGCCTGCCAGGGCTGCGGGCTGTTCGAAAGAGATACCGCGGCCCTGGAACACAAAGGGCAAGGAAGGAACATGGATGGGTATTAGTCAGTACAAGTCTGACACTCCCTTCCGCTCTGCCCAGAGCGGGAGAAGTCATTTGATGATTTCCCATCCGTAAAAAAATAAAAAAAAAGGGATGAAAAGTTCTTACTACCATCGCCTATATAAGAAATATTTGTGCAAAATTTGAACATCTATGCTGTAGTTTTTGCGTCATCCCAAAACATCAATATGGATATTTATAACATCTATCTAAATCTTCTATACATCTTTACTCTATACAGATAAATCAAATTGGAGTGTCTGTTTGTAATATTAAAATAACTGCTTTTTACTAAGTACACATACCAAAACAATTTTTTTTACAATTTTTGTCTGTCTGTCTGTCGGTCTCTTTGTTCCGGCTAATCTCTGAAATGGCTGGACCGATTTTGACGGGAGATAGCGATGTAACAAGGAGTAACTTAGGCTACTTTTATTTTAGAAAAAAAAATAGGATCTCACAAAAAAATCTAAAACCAATGATCATAAACTCTGCTGAACTGAACAATTACTTTTTTGTTAAGCACCACGCGGACGAAGTCGCGGGTAACAGCTATTATGTATAAATTATATAATTCAAATTGAAAACTTAATGATTAGTATGTATGACTGGACCGCAAACCGGTTGCGTCACCCTCGGTCATCGATTATGAGACTTTATATCCCGTAGAAGTGAAGAGTTCGTGGCTTCTAAATGCGAGGTATGCAGTCTCAGAGCAGCGAGATATGAATGCTGGAGGATGTGCGAATGCATCAAGATGTGATCTCAGTGGAGTAAGGCCAAACCTGTGGTCTTACAAACGACTGGGAGCTTCACGGACGCACACAAAAAGTTATACTACAAGAATGTGCCCGACCCAGTATTAGTATGAACTTATACAGGTGCAAGAACGTGAAGGGACGATGCTCTTATTACAAATCCAAACATCTGATATGCCTTATTGACAATGTTTTCTACATGAATATCAAAATGAAGTTTCGAGTCTAGCAGCACACCAAGGTCGCTAACTTTTTTTTGTGCGTAGTCCCAGCGGAAAAATGTCGAATATCTTAATTTCAGGTTAGCAGATATTTAGTGTATGACGTCGTGTAAATGTGTATGATAAATAAAAATTTGTGTATCCAACCATTGGGGAGATATTCAAAGAAAAACTGTTTCCGCTGGGACTACGTCATCCCAGCGGCACATTTTTTTTCCTATGGATGTACATGAAAAAAAAACACATACAATAATAAGTGTGTAACAAGAGGTAAATGTGTATGCTAAAATGAAATTTGTGTGTTTTCAAACTGCGAAGATAATCAAGTTGCCGCTGCGCTGACGTTTGGCTATTTGCTGAAAATCATATAAAACGGATTAAGTACAGAGTTGTAATTTTTTACGCACGTTGCTTCTAATTTGTGTATAATGTTTGTGAAAACAGAAGTCCTTAAAATAGGAACTCTAGAGCCTAACTTATAACGTAAATTTGTATCTTGTAGGGTCTACAATGTCTTGCCAAGTTTGGTTTATGAGCTCTTAGTAATTAATGAGTAATGGCATAATTTACTACGGCTGGACCGCCATATTTTATGTCATCCGATTGAGGACCTTTTAATGGAAAAGCAAAATAAAACATATTCCGATATTTAATGTATTAATGCAACTATTCACATGTAAAATTTCAGCTCATTACACTAAATAAACAAAGAGATATAATAAAAATACCAGAACAACCGCAATACATGGATAAATCGACCAAGTTCGAATGGCTACAAAAAAGCGGCCGTACAGTATATAGAGCTAACGTTCTAAACTTTCCAGTGTTTTTACATTATTGGACTGGTACACTTGTGCACACTACTTGTACTACTTGTCTTTCATGATAAAAATATTAGGTCACTTGTTTTTTGAAGTGAAACTTCTTTATCGACGTATGGGAGAAAATTTTTTGACGTATCGTCACGTTTTTCGGTTACGCGCCATGTTGCTTTTTTTATCAAAGTTTAGTATAGTGACGTAAAGAATATAATGTATCATTATTGATGCAATACAACAATAGCAATGATATTATAATAAGAACAATGATAAAATAAATTACTCATTAATTAGCTTTAATTTAATACGGAAAAAAATGTTTTTCTTAAGGCTTCAGCTTTATCTACCCCATTTTCGTGAAGTTGCAAATAGTAGAAAAATGATATGTCGTAAAGAAGTTTCACTTCTTACCTGTGTACTCTGGTACACACACATTTTTTTCTTAAATATACGAAATTATTACAATAGTTGCATATGTATTAACAAATGCATTTATTCGTCAGAATATTACAAAAAACTTTCTGCGAAAAAAACCGACTTCCAAATTATCTCTAAATAAGTCTAAAATAACTACTTTCGGAAGTCGGTGGCAAAAAAAGTCAATGAAACAAAAAAAGTCACCGACTTCCGAAAGCATTATTTTAGACTTATTTATGTATTTGGTCGTATCGAGAAGGGAAAACAGGAACGAGACAACCGCCACCCTCCGTACAGGCATCAACTACCACCTTCACGCTTAAAAAGCCGTAAAAGCTTCGTGAGACACATAATTTCCTCAAAAGACAGTCGTCAGATGAAAGATGCGAATTGTGGAGAAACAAACATCCCACCCCTCCGCACTTCATCAATCCAGCAGAACATCTTCCTCCTGGACAGGAACTGCAGTGGCCAATCTGGAATTCTCTTAACCTTCTGCGGACCCAGGTTGGCCGCTGCTGAAATAATCTGGTCAAATGGGGTATCATCGACCCGTCCCAAAGACAATGTCAGTGTGGAGCCCCTCTGCAGGATATGCCCCACCTCCTGTCTTGCCCATCCTGCACAGCCACCTGCACCTTCCAGGATTTAAATGAAGCCAATGACAGAGCTGCGCAGGTGGCAAGTGGCAATATACTGGTCGGGTCTTATTTGTAATTTTTTTCCTAATTTGTGATCGGAAATGTTATTTCATTCTTAATGTTCTAAAGTACAGCGGGGATAGCGACACGACGCGGTCTTCCAAGAGATCAGCGATCACGTCGTGATCACTGACCCATGCACACTCACAGGAAAGTTAGGCCTAACATTCATGTTCCCAGTTTGCTTCCAAAATAACTTAAAATCTTTGTTCGTATGACGTGAGTCGAGGATGTTCATCTTTTTTTGATCCTGCCTATACTGGCAAACCTGGTTTTAAGTACCGTATATACATTCATATGCATTCAGTAAGAAGCTGTTTTTTAAGTTACAAACAGAGATTTAATTTAATTTATTTTTGTTTAATTGTAACTGTGCATTTGGGAGGTTTCATTCATTATGGTTCTCATTATCTTAAATAATCATAATCATAATCATAAATCTTTATTTATCTCTAAATCAGAAGTTACAGGCGCTGGTATATGCACAAACTTATATAGAGAAAAGTGTCTGAGGTAGAAAGGTCCTGAGTTACAGATCACCTCCCCGGCTTAGATATAACATTTAATATATAGCAAAAGATTTGCGCACTTGATCGTGTTTTGAAAGCAATCGACGAATTAATATAGCGATACTTATTTCCGCGATACACATCGTATTCTCGGCACGACCTCTGACGTAGGATGCGTACAAAAAAAATGATAAGCTGAATGATAAAAGCATCAGCAAAGGCGGCCGAGTTTCTAGTGTTCAGAGGACACGGCGGAAGAACAAGAGATATACATACGAGTATATGATTTTGATTTCGTTAAAAATGAGTTTTTTAAATAAATTATGTTTGATTATGTTATTCTGTGTTTACTGTGAGGCACAGAAGCCGACGAGAAAGGACGCCTTTTTGTCAGTTGTGAGTACTTAAAAAAATATGTATATTTTATAAACACATACAGGGTGTACAAGACCCTTCACGAAGCCGTTAACCGAGCATTCTGTATATGAAATTAAGTAACTTTACGCAAAACATATTTTTTTGGGGTGAAAAATCACGTTTTATTGTAGGACTCAATGTAACGCACTCAAAACATTCGGGCCGTGGAGGTATTTAAAAAAAGAAATAATAATGAACTACTGACCGCAAACCAGATGCATCACCCACGGTCATCGCTGATGAGACTGTATATACAATGTGTCCGGACATGGACTAGCGATATTCTAAATACTTAAATATAAACTATTTTCAAGTACAAATACACTCAAAGCTTGGGTCCGATCCACTTCCCCGCTATGTGGCAGCCATTATGTTTTATTGTTGTAATATTCTCTATGCTTATTCAAAAGGCAACAATATTGTCTACCGTCTACATCAAAAATCAATGTGTTCACATTTCCTTAACTTTTATAAAAAATAAAAAAAGTCGAATAAAGAACCAATTTTATTTGCAAATCTAAAAATAATCATTAATTACTGCAAAAACCCAGCCGACAACTTTTTTTTTATTTTTTTACTAAATCGACAGATTTTGAGCTAAGCTACATTAGAACATAAAATTTACAACTGTATGTCTAATATTTTAAGAGTTATTGTTGTTCGAACATAGCGTATGCGCAAGCACATAAGGCCATTGTGGGAACCCTAAACAGGAAATCATTAAAAACGAGGAAGTGTATTAGACCCAAGCTTGAAAATAGTTTATATTTAAGTATTTTGAATATCGCTAGTCCATGTCCGGACACATTGTAAATGTATTTAAGAAGCCACGACCTCCGCACTTCCGCGAGATATACTGTCTCATCGGCGATGACCGTGGGTTTGCGGTCAGTAGTTTATTATTATTATTAAACGCGTTGCTGTCAGCAATGATGTTAATCAATTTTAATGGGAATTAGGTTCATAAAATACTGGTCTATAAAACTGGTTAAATTCAAGTTCTCGTATTATATTTATGAAAATTCTTCTAATCAGTTTAAATGTCAAGTATCCTTAAATTCTAATGAAAAAAATTTGGTATTTTCCTCGTATGCTGTTCGGATACTTTGTTATATAATTATTTGCCTAGCCTTTTTTCAATTATATTCGGGTTGGCTACCAGTCTAACCGAATACAGCTGAATACCAGTATTTTACATGGAGCGATTGCCTAGTCGTATTGGGTAATCCCAGTTAGTATTGGGTAATCCTGATGAGAATCCTATGAGAAGTGCACCATTTGCGAAGTGCGTATTCTGCGACGAAGCCGACTCTGGGAAGTAGACCAGATTTTACGTCTAGATTCTTAAAGCAATCTGCCACCGGAAATAATCAAACTAAAATCCTCGTAGTATTCGGCGCTAAATTCATCGCATTCATAAAAAAATCACTGTACTAATTTCACATATTATGAATCACCAATCTAACAATATATTTGTATATCGCCATTCTATGAAAAAATACCTATTATAGAGAGCCAAATTGTTCTACAAGTCTTGTTAGCTGGCATGAGGAGCGTGGGCCGACGGCCGAAGGATCAACGACGAAATTTGTAACAGAAATTGGGTGTAAAACGTAAAATGCGAAAGTAGCGAGCGCGCATCATGGGGTCGTCGCAGATGACAAAATTATTTTTTAGGTGTACATTTTTGTATTGTTTGGTGATTCAATTTTGGTGATACTACCATTATTTTGAACACTATACAATTATTTGATGATTGATATTATTTACAAACCAAGCCTTTTGATATTATTTAGTGATTCAATTTAGGTGATAGATCTACTATTTTAGGAACAAATATTATTTATTAGGTTATTGAAAATGCATGTATTAGGTAATTGATAAAGTCATACCCTTTGCCTAATATGTAGGAACTCAGCTTAGACTAGTAGGACTATAGAGCTTTAGGAATTTTTTTGAAGCTTACCTTGTTTTGCTTGTCAGTTTTCTCAAGATAAATGTATTTGGGAGTATGAAGAACAGGTTGTAATGTTCTTCACCCCCAAGGAGGATCCTCCGACCAGACGGGTGTTATGTCTGGTGAGCTACTGCCCAACAGTTTTTGTCGGGTTCTTCTATATACTCTTAAGTCGTGGATAACTTTGCTAGCGCGATTTAGGATTTGAAGTTTAGTTCATCCACTGTTTCATAGATGGCGCTGTAGTGCTTTTTGTTCTATGTTGCTGTAGTACTGCCCGACAGTTGTCGGGTTGTTCTATATAAGGTCCCATCAAAATAGATGGACAAACTTTAACACAGCGTTCTGTACGTCTAACCAAAGATACCCAAGCAAAAAAAAACACTGATTAAAGTGATTTTATTTTGACCTAAAATAATAAATTGTCGGCATTTTTTAGTGTATTTTCGTTAGATGATTTTTTTTCCTGTAAGTTATCTAATGCGTTTTTCTTATTTATTTTTTTACCATTGTCCTTATTTTGGTGGTCGGAATGATTTATAAAAGTTTGTCCATCTATTTTAATGCGACCTTATATAGTCTTAAGTCACGGATAACTTTGCTTGGGCGATTTAGATTTTGATGTTTAGTTCAACCACTGTGTCATAGATGGCGCTGTAGTACTTGTCGTTCTATGTTGCTGTATTACTTTTTGTAGTGCCGCTACAATCATGTATGACACAATCATGTCGTACAGGAACGACTTTTTCTCTCATTTACTTGCTAAAATGGTCACACTTTTAGTAAAAAAAGAAAGCCAGAAAGGAAGAATATTTTTTGCGATGCACGTCTTCCCTTTTACCCGACTGACAAGGAAAGGTTGAAACTGCAACAGTCGGGACCCATTAAAATAATTTAGACTAAAATCATTCTATTCAATATGGGTCCCGACTATTGCAGTTCAAATTAAATTTAAAGAACTGTTTTCCTGGGGATCACGCTCGACTCAAGGTTACAATGGGGTCCGCACATAACATCTCTTGCAGAACGGTTGAGTTCAGCAGCTTATGCTGTTAGAAAAATCCGTCAATTTACTGATGTAGATACCGCCAGGCTAGTCTATTTTAGTTATTTTCATAGTATTATGTCATACGGTATTTTACTATGGGGTCGGGCTGCAGACATCGAGTCTATATTTATTCTGCAGAAAAGAGCTATCAGAGCCTTATATGATCTACGTAGGCGTGATTCTCTAAGAGAACTGTTTAAGGAAATTAACATCATGACGGTACCTTGTCAATACATTTATGAAAACATCATGTACGTTAGGAAAAATCTAAATTTATTTAATAAAAGAGGTGACAGACACCACTACAATACTAGAAACAGGGACCAACTTGTACAGCCAGGTTTCAGGCTAGCTAAAGTAGACTCATCTTTCATGGGGTACTGTTTAAAATGTTACAATAAAATACCTCCCCACATTATAGAACTAAATGAAACGAAATTTAAATCTTGTATAAAACGCACACTATGTAGGCGAGCATATTATAAGTTGGGGGATTACATTGATGATAAAAATGCTTGGCTCAATGCTGGTCCTGCTCCACAACCATAGGGGCAAACTAATTGATTACTACGTGAAATTATTGTAGAAGCTGCAGAAGATTGTAATAATATCTTTGCATTGTATAGATTCAAACTTTTAGTATTATATAATTGCATAGCACATGTGTGAGTACTATGTACTACTACTGTAAAGCTACCATTTACATTTAGTTATTTTTCATTGACTTGAATTTACCCTGGTGGCTGAGAGAATGTCATGCTCACTCAAATGTCTCGCTGATGGTGGCGGGTGTGTCGGGTCATTTAGCTCCCTTCAATATGGTTGAGCTGAATGGGGCTGATCCATGCGTCATGTTCGTGGACGGGCGCTGTCAGTTGGGACTGGTCATCTCTAGGCTGCCACGGTTTATTGTAACTACGTACTTTGTTTTTTAAATTGTTGATATAATCTTTTACTCTGGACGCTCTTAACGTGCACATATTTCCACATCGTTCTCACATATGTATAATCTCAACATGAATGATGTAACCAAGATTATGTAACAAATATTTGATTGAAAAGAGTGTCCATGGAGTTTCTTGCCCATTCTTCTCCATAGAGATCTACGCTTTGGAATGGGCAACTACAGTACTTTCACAAGTTATTATGCCTTGTGTCTGTGACTGTAGCTTAGCCTTCTTTGTTTTTCTGACATTCAAAAGTGCCTGTAATGGTCTAATTGAAATAAATGCTTTTGAGTTTGAGTTTGAGTTTGATTGCTTTCTACAATTCTGGAAATTCTGGAATTAACTTGTTGGTAGTAGGGTCGCCCCTAATTCCATTGTGACATGTGCGGCGATTTTAGAGTACACTTCTACCTAACCCTTCGGGACTATTTATGAGAAACTGAGTAGAATATTTTGCTGCTTCTGCCTTAACCTTTCCGCCAGACTCGTAAAGCTATCCTCTTCTCTACACGAAGCTACCGTTGGGAATCGCCAACTATAATCAAATCTATTTCTTTGTTCAGTTGATGTTCGAAAGTGCCTTTTAATGGCCTGATTGAAACAAATGGTTTCACATTGACTTTGGCATCATCCTCAGCGTAGCCTCATCAAAGCTGCAGGGTACCCCGTGGAGAAGCACCGCGTCACGACGCCGGACGGCTACAACCTGCTGATACACAGGATCCCGGCAGGCAGGCACTCTACCAGTCAGACCGGGGAACTCAACGCTAAGAGGAAAAAGACCATATTAATCCTGCACGGTCTCGGCGGGCACAGTTCGAACTTTGTGCTCAAGGGACCCAAGGTTAGCATTGGTAAGTTTGGTGCTGTTGGATGGACAGTATAACCAATAGGTTTACAGAATTAAAATAACATAAACATAACAACACGCCTGTAATCCCCGAAGGGTTAGGCAGAGACGTACCTAATAGTTTACTCAGATTTCGCCTGTTATAAGTCCTATTTCATAGGGGGCAGGCCTCATCGCAGCAGTCATCAAATCGGCACAAAAACTAACATGTTATGTAAATTTAATAAACATTTTGTTTTAATTTTACCGAAAACTAGATCCAAGAAAGGATTCAGAGTGTAAAGCAGCTCTTCCGCCCGAAAAAGTATGAACATGCAGAAGGTGCGATGATTATGATGCAAGTGTTACAACCCACACCTACTGGTATTCTCGACACGTGTTTAGGCGCTCCAAGGAGCAAACTTGTGTCGTGGAGTTCTAAACTCCACGACCGCTTCAGAAATTGAAATTACATAACATGTTACTGTTCGATGTGTGATTTTCGCACAGTAACACCCGAGTCTATTACTTAGCACAAAACTTCCTAGATCGAATCATAAGGCCAGCAACACATTCTTCAAAAGTATCTAGGCAGCTCATTCAGTAAAAAATATACCGGTTCAGCAGCCACTCTAAGCAAAGTATTTTCTTTTCAATAAAGTGAGTTTTATCTCCCAAAGTATCAAATGCAAGGAAAGTCTTAGATAACAGCCATCTTTATGTTTCCAGCATACCTCCTAGCTGACGCAGAGTACGACGTGTGGCTAGCCGACCTACGAGGCACTTACGAGACAACGCATACGAACCTCACCAGAAATGACAAGCAATTCTGGGATTACAGGTGAGTTAGAACTCTTTTTCTGACCGTGCCTGTCAAGCACAAGCAACGATATCGACGACAGTTACACTTACTACAGCCTCCACGTAATACTCGGTGATAGTTAACTCTAAACTGGGAAGGCTCGATGAAAGTCCGTTCTATTAGATGTTCGGTGGGCCTGGTACCGTGGGCGAGTTTTCAACATCAACCAATCTTACTTAAGCAGTGCTAGTTCAGACTGTAACTGAAGTTAACGTTAAAGAGATCGATAAGGTATAAATATAATAGTTCGCACTACCAAGCGTTATATTAGACGACCTACGAAGTGAATGAATTCCTTCTTTAAGGAACAGCCCTAAAGGAAGTGGACGTGGTGAGAGATGAGAGATGAGATATGAGTTTTTAAACTGTCATGGTCACTAACATTATCATTACCACTAAAAACAGGATATTGATCATGTTTGCTGTATGTTTTGAGTTTCCGATATTTCGGCGCTGTTGCAAGCACCATGAACTGCTGTGGGCTGATGATGAGGTCAAGACGGTCATTAAAGTTTTATCCACTTCCAGTTTCCACGAACACGGAAAATACGACGTGCCGGCAGTGATCGACCGAATCCTGAACGTCACAGGCCTGGAGAAGATCATGTGCCTGGGCCACTCCTTGGGCAACACCAATGTCTTCTCCATGTTATCTCTGAGACCAGAGTACAATGACAAGCTGATAGCCTTCGTGGCTTTAGGACCTGCTGTATATTTGGACCACATGAAAGAGATAGTGAATATGGCGTTCAATACTTTGGAGATAACGGTAAGCATAAACGTTTAAGTTATATTGTACACAGAAGCTGTTTTTTTATATACGTGCATTTGGATAGACTAGAAAACGACCCGACACAGTTGAGACTAAGCTAGGTAGATCATTATTCTCAGCCCTTACCCCAACTAATTTAGCGTTGGCTCTGCATATCTTCCGTACTTCTGTATTACTCGTCATCATCTGAGCAGTGACCTCTTTCCTAATGTTGATACTTATTTTAAAGATTATACTTTGTAAGAAATAGATGAAAAAGCTGATTGATTTTGATTTTCTGTTAGAGAAAGTATATAATCAGTACTGACGAATTTCTAATTTGTAAATTAACTTGACTTGTATAGAACATCCAAATTAATTTGCTGATTTGTATGTATTATACATTACTAGACGAGCTTATGACACTATTTTATTGTTGCTCTAAATGGATTGTTCATTACTTTGTGTAACGGATGAATTTAAAATTACTTGATGCTTGATGTGGCAACGCCGCCAGTCTCTTGGGCACATTACCATCTGACAGCGTTGAGGAGGAGTTTTTCGATGCCCTTTTATAGTTTGTTGTTAGTTTATCTATTTTAGTTTAATAGTTTTTAATCATCAATGTATATAGTTAGTTTAACCTAGTAAAACATACTTGATGCTGTATTACATCATACCTTGTATATTTGTACGCCGCGGTTCTGGCAAAACATGACTGTGATGAATTTGATGTGACATCTTGCATGCCATGGTGTTGAACAAATAATATCATATAATTAATTTAGACTAATGACCAGAGATTGCACGCGATAGAGAGGTTTGGAAAGAAAAGGGGAGGCCTTTGCCCAGCAGTGGGACACGCAATAAGCAAATATAAAAAGAAAAAAATGTTTACAGAAAGCGTTTAAAGCCATGGGCTGGTGGGCACTCTACCCGGAATGGGTGAACTACCTCCAGGAGAACTTCTGTGACCTGACGCAACCGACAGACCTGTGCAAGGTCATAATGGACTTCATTTTCGGTGATGATTCAGAACAACATGACATGGTTCGTAATGTTTACAATCCAAAAATGTTCACTTTGTACCCTAATCAAATCGGTGTAACAATGGTTACCTATCATAAGTTCGAAAAATATTTGACCGAATTTCATTTCACCTAAAACTTTTCAACTATTATCGTTTCGTTTTTTTTACTTCATCGAAGTCACGTCTGCACTGTATCAGTTGACCTATTATCAATTCGATTATTTTCGTTACTCCGACGTTTTATTTGGTCGAAAAACTTTTTACTCAAGTTACACTTAGCAGAAATAACATTTGTTCGAAGTATTATGTTTCCGAACATTCATTATACCACTGTTTTAATTACCACTAGCTGTGCCCGCGAATTCGCTCACGTGAGCGCGTTTTCTTTTGGCATTATTAGGGGAACATTACATGGGAACGTGAAGTCGTAGCATATTCCTAACATCCTCTACAAAATAATGTACTAGTATACTGACTTGCAGAAGAATGATGATGATGATGATACTGACTTACTGTTGATTTAAACTAAAACCTGAGAGTACATCTTTGTTTTAAGTACTAAACGAACTCGTAGTCCATTTCTGGGGGGGAATAAATTAATCTAATAAGCATCATCATCATCAGCCTATAATGTTCCCACTGCTGGGACACAGGCCTCTTCTCCATGAGACGGATTGGGCTATAATCCACCACGCGGGCCCATGCGGATTGGTAGATGTCACATGTCTTTGAATTTTTGGTTCTAGGATCCGGTTTCCTCACAATGTTTTCCTTCACCGTTTTTGAGAGCAGTGGTGATGAAATAAATTACACAAAGTAAAGCGCCTGCCTGGGTTCGAACCCACGACTTACTGTTCGTAAGTCGGTGTCGCTACCACTGGGCCACCGCTGCTCTCAAATCTCTAATAGGCAAATAGATGGAATTCATGGGTCTCAAACCCTCAACGCCGAAAATCCTTAAAAAGAAAAAAAAACAACTGTAATGGCACTTAACAAAGCAGTTGATTATGAACAAAAGTAGTTCTAAGTGGTCCCAGTAAGAAACATGCAAACAAGGATGCTTGTTGCTTGCATGCAGCATGCAAGCAGGCACGCAGCTTGCAAATAGGCTTACAGCATGCAAGCAAGCAGGCATGCAGCAGTCATGCAGCATGCAAGCAAGTATGCAGCGTGCAAATAAGCATGCAACATGCAAGCAGGCATGCATCATTCAGCAAGCATTGTTTCTGTCACGGCTCCGGCGCTGCGGGGTTTGGGTGGCCCCACGCGACCTTATCGTCGCAGATGGTTTTAACGCTCACCTTCAAACCACCTGCTCCACCAGCTCGCGGGCCACCCTACCCCTCCGCGCCTACGCGGGTTTTTATTACACTCTAGGGGTAGGGCAGACAAGACTACGTGGAGTCGGTTTTGCAGCGATTCGTTTCTGTTACTAAATTTTGTAGCACAACATAATGACTTTTGATGACACTATTTTAATTTAATATTGAAAATGCTACCAAGTAACCGGCTATATATTTGAAACCGAATAATATTCCGTAAAATGTTGTTTTGGTGTGGTGAAAATATGGCAAATAAATCATTTGGCAAATGAAAAAAGTTCAAAAGAGGCTTCGGCTAATAGCAAAAAGTTATTTTGTAAATCGGCGAAATATAGTTCGGTAAAATAATACGTATGACAGATGATACTTCGATGATCTAAAAATATGTCAAATAATGTATATAGCAAAAAAGATGTCGGTCAATAGTTTTCGGTAAAATGAAATTCAAACAAAAAATTTTCGGAAAAGTGATAGGTTCCCGTAACAATACCCTTAACGAAGCACTTGTTTTCCCTGTCATTGCATTTTTTTTTGTTCTGTACTATACCTGGAATATTGGAGGTCATTCATCATCATCACCATTTCAGCCGAAAGACGTAGGTAATATTTTATTTATCCCAATGCTTATTCCAAATGATCTCATACGGATTTCAGTCTTATGACCTAGGGTCCTAGGCCATATGAACATTAAAATAGCCAGGTGACGCTTATAGCAGTAGTTTGTCAATTCAAACATGGTTGCAGTCTTTGTAATATTTTTGGTGTTGGCTTTCAGGAAATGGTACCAGTATTTTTGTACAGGATACAGCCAATGTCGTGGAGGTGTTTAGAGCATTATGGAAAAATCGCCCTCACAGGTACGCGTACCTACTATCTATGAACCTAAAACTGTGATTTCGGCAAGGTTTACAAATAACTAGCTGTTTCCAGGGATTGCTTGAGCTATTGCGTAACAGCTAAGACTGTAGAGCGAAGGAAATAAACTTATGAGGCAAAGAGCTAAAGGCACGACGAGAGTTTGAACCCTGGTCAAAATTAGAACTGTATGTCGAGTGATCAAAGCTTACATATTAGGACATCAATCGATCTTTGCCGCCTATGTTACATGCAAAGTCAACTATAGATTGCATCCAAACTTGGTGTAAACTTTTCACCTTGATTTGGTCCAGAATTTTGCAAATCTTTGAATAAGATAAATAAACATTAAAATGCATGTGTTTCCATTTTCAGGCGTGTTCACGACATTCAGTGGCGGTATGTCCGGTCCTGTAGTACCGTACAATTTAAGTAATGTCAAAATTCCTGTCTCACTACTATCTGGAGAGAATGACCGGTTTTGTCCCAAGTCTGTAAGTTAACGGTTTACTTTATTGTATCTGTAACTAAGCGGTTTTCTCAGTAAATATTACAGTTAAAACCCGTTCTTCGTTACAACGTGTTTTTTGTAGTTAAAATTTGTTTATATTAACTGCCTTTGTTACAACTAGAATTAACTGCGGTTCAAAAATGAACTTCAGCAGCCGGCATCGTAAGAAAGACTCCATAAAACCTTGTGATACTGTAAGTGAGATTTGCCGTGACTTAGTGTCGAGTTCCAGTAGTGCGCGTAGCAAAAGACAAAGAACGAGGGTAGACAGATTTGTCTGCTCCTAACAGTTTATTTCCATCCACCCGCATATTCCAGTCAAAAGCGATCATCAACAGCGTCAAAATATCGGGAGCTAAAAATAATGAACAAACACGCAAGCTATTCCGTAAGTGACAATAAAAGTTTAGTTTTAACCGTGAAAGCTTAAAACAGTGTTTAAAACAACTTTTAACAAAAATTTTCTTTGACCGCACGCCGACAGGTGCCAGCGAGTGCTTGAAACGTCATTATAGTCGATGGCGGCCGCACGAATCCGCTAGATAGAGGGCATTTGTAGGCTGATATCTTCCCTTTGAATTTTGGGGGAGATTTATAAAAATATGGTCAACCCTGTTGTCTCGTATGAATCAGAATGTTGGGACACAAAAGGGATGAATGAAAAGCATTTGCATGTAGCTGATATGAGAATGCTAAGAGAGATGTGTGGTGTTACATGAATGGATAGAATAAGAAATGAATGCATAGCAATGTTTGCCGATGCACGCACTGGCAGTTTTGATGCGTTTTGGCGTAAGAAATCTGCCGCGCTACTCCATAGTCGCAGGCAACTTTATACCGACCGTTAGAACAACGTTAGGTTAGACACCTGTCCCGCCGCCAATGAGAAACAAGGAACTCAACTTGTGTACTCGCTCAAATCATCGTTGGAGGGGCAGTGGCACTGAAACTTTTAAAAGACGTTACTATATCGTTTACAGCAAGTAAAGCGGTTAGAAGAGGAGCTGAGAGCTTACACTGTCGTAGAAGATTTAGAGCCCGCTACATGGCAGAAGTTCAACCACATAGACTTCGTGTTCGCGAAGGACGTCGTGACACTGTTCAATAAACCAATCATCAAACACTTGGACCGATTGTATAATAAATATGGTCCTGTATGACAGATTCGTTTTTTTTTTACCTGACAAAAACACTGACTCTTTTTTTTTTCATTTTTTGTCCTGCCCTTGTCCCAATTTATTTGGGGTCAGCGCAGCATGTCTTCTTCTAGCATGCTTCTCTATAAGTCGTCATCTCAGTACTGATCCCTTTTTAGCCATAATTCATTCTTATTCTTATTCTTTATTGCACACAAATTAAAAATATACATACAAATTGCAATAGTATAACTTATGTACAATGGCGAGCTTAACCCAGAATTGGGTTTTCTTACAGCAAACCTCATTTTTGATTAGGAGAATTGCAAAAGAGGATACACTTATGTGCATTAACATTAAATTCTGTTATAAAAAATAATTCATTTAAATCATCTTTCAGTCCATGCATTGTTTCTAGTGTCCGACCGAAGCGTCGGCTTTGACACTTTCGGCGAAATCTTTGGAACTGGCCAGAATTGTCCGAAGTTTTGTCCGACGCCGAAGGTTTCAAGCAAGTATACAAGGAGGAAGGGAAACAGACGCTAAAACGGTTACCACGTATTTAGTACATCATTCTGAACCCTCCCACAATAGTACATTATGATATAAACTTTGTTTTTGCATCCGAGGCGAAATTCACATCCGAGCCGCAGGCAAAGGTGTCATCGAGCCGAGAACTGCAGTAACAAATGTCCACGAAAGAAAGCTATGGCCATAGCGTGATCAAAAGCCTAAAACACATATAACGACTTGTAAGAGCTAGAGAAAGAAAGTCGAGAAATGTAATGCCTGCTAAAATGCGTAAAAGATGAAGTTGGAATAGTTTTTATGATGAGAAAATTAACGATGGGTGAAAGTAGTACTTCGAAAGGCTGATGAATGAGGAGAATGACTGGAACGGTATGCTGGACAGTAAACAAGTAAGAGAAAGATTAGTCTTAGTATAAAAGAACAGAGAGTATCAGTCAATGGAATGAAAAATGGTAAAGCGTTAGTACCTGACGGTATACCAGTTGAATAGAGGAATGCAATGCAACGGCTATGAAGGAAGGCAGTGGCACATATAGTATGAAAGTATTGGGAGAAAGAATTTAAAGACGACTGTTTTATGCCTAGTCGGGGAACGTTGGATGCCATTTTTGCCATTCGCCAGCTGTGTGAGATATACAGAAATGCGCACAAAAACTTTTACATGGTATTCATCGACCTCAGAAAAGCACCGGGGACGACCGGGCACCTCGTGAGGTTTGGTAGTGAGCTTTGAAAGAGAAAGGTATGTCTGGGAAGTATGTGCAGTTGATCCGAGCAATCTACAGTTGATGTAGTACCCAAGTCCTGTCTACAGCGGCCACTACAGGCAACTTCAATGTGGTGTCGGCTTACTTGCACTAAGGGCCGACCTAACCCTCTATTTCTTCCTGATGATAATGGAAGCACTTACGTCGGACTTCCAGGAAGAGGCTCTCTAGTGTATGCTGTTTACTGATGACAGTGTGTAGGTTGCCGAGAGTGGCCTAGAGGTCCTAAGCAGATTAGAGGTGTGGTGGCAAAGACTGCAGAATGTTGGCCTGAAATGAAGTAGGACCAAATCAGAATACTTATTCTGCGATTTCGGCGGTATCTAGTCCTGTGCTCATAACTCCGATAACATAACGATCAATATCATGAGTCCATTCAGCAAAGTAATTTTGGCATAACTTATCTGGCACCCTTTTCAGTAACTTTATGCCACAGGCTGGGCACGGTAGTCGCTGGATCAAGTGGTTTCACATGACTCTAATTCAGGCCCGAATAAGACAAGCTTGGTGCAGGCTTCCGTGTGAACGTCAAATTGGAGGGACCTAGTCTCCAATGGTGCCGATTCCCTTGTTTACAAACTAAACCAAATTTAAGTTCAGTGCATCTTTCTAATTTATTATGAAAAGGACAGAAGATAAATTTTAATTTAGTCCTGTCAAATTAACCAGCGCCTTTTAGAAAATTAATTGGGTGGTAAAACCAATGTGGATAGATTTAATACACAAATATTATGCATAACTTAGATAAAGTTTTAGTTTTAGTTTTTGTTTTCATAATCCGTGTTCTCTATCAAAAGATATATGAATTTAAAGTTTTCAAGAAGAACTTATCATCATTATGTAAAACACATGTAACGACATCTATTGCACCAAAATGGTACTAACGAATAAAAATCGACTGACCGGCTTTAAAAAAAGTTATGATGGCATAAGTGTTAAATGGAACAATAGTTAAGTGAAAGTGTTATCACAACGTAAATATGAATAGAACTTTGAAAAATTAAGTAACATAGTGAGCATCAATTCTTCGTAAACAAAAGAAGTGCAGAAACATTATAATACACACAGTGCAAGTACAAATCAACATTACAACATAAAGTGATAAAAAAGTGCCAGATAATACTAAACAAAACTTATTAATAGTAAATTAAAAGTTTTATTAGTGAACACTACATAAAATGTGAGGTAGAATAACAAAAAACCATAACTGAGTCCAACGGACAGACCCTACATTTAAAAAACTAAATACTCTGCAAGGTGTCTCCAATTAAGCGCCTCCCTTTAACTGCACGGTGGCAGACTTAGTTAAAGCTGTACACTTCTCTACCAAACGCTCGGTTGCTGGTTCGAATCTGACTCACGACAAGGTGATATTTTGTAGTAAAACTAATTGTGCAAGAATTCATATAAAAGTATCACATTATTATTGATAACTTACGGCACGAAGCAACAAACGAGATCCTCCTATTAAACTCGAAATTCATAACATAGCATCACGCCAGTGTTTCTCGAGAGTGTGGGCAGAGGAGCATATTAATATTATAACGAATTAAATCAAAATAGTTAGAGGTGAATATCAGCATAATAATGGAAGATAAGACAAACGTAACACTAAGGAAACATCAAATGACTAAAAGCAAATCACTGGAGGACAACATGAACAATCTCCGCTCTTTAGAATCGTCTCCGTCCTTTGACCTACTGGGTAAAAGCTTAGATTTATCGACAAACTTGTTTCCATCTAGTTTTATTGAAGAGATGAAATCTGAAATAACAAGTTTAAAATCGAACCTACAAAGTACCCAGAACGAAATGGATAATTTGATTCTGGAAAATGTAGGGTTAAAGAAACAAGTTAGTCAGCTTTCCCAGGAAATAACGATTCTGAAACAAATATGTCGAAGTCCCACCTCAACGTGGAAAAACAATATATCATCGTGCATAAAAAAAAGTGTGACACGACGACTAACGGATGATTTCCATCACAGTCCACTCACACTTTGTCCTAAAAATGGAATGGGTAATGAAACAATTATACAACTAGCACAAGCTCTTCCAGACTCGGAAACTAAAGTGGATGACCAGTCAGCGGAAATTACACAGGCATGCAAAGTAACAGGATTCCCAACTCAACCTCAGCATATTACAGAGAGCCTCATAAACCCAAATAACATAGAGACAGATGTCGGAACGAGGATCAATGAGTAGCTCAACTTTCCTGAATTCGAACAACGACAACATGCCTCAAGCTACAATGAAACTGTCATCTAATCCGGATAAAACATCCTTTAAAAAAATGAGCAGGATATTCTTATTTGGTGGTAAACAGTGCCCTAAAATGTCTAAAATAATAAAGCAATCGAGAGAAAGAACTCCATATAAACAGTACCGAGTGATATCTTTCATCAAACCTTATGCATCGACGGAAGAAATACTAAATTGCGCCAAATTATTTGATGTTACTCCAGATGATCGAATAATTGTCTGTGCTGGACAACATGACTCAAACGTACTGAAAATAATGACAGAACTATCTATATTTCTAAAGATTATTCAATGTCCTATATTTGTTTTTAAAGTTTTTAATAATGTACATTTAAATGAATTTAAGCTTAATGAAATGCTAAAGATGATAAGTAACCAGAACAAAAATTGCAATTTTATCAATTTTTACGACAATTTACAGTTGACTTTATATAATATTTGTAAGCAGATTAATTCTACTCTGGATCAAGTAGACTTTAAATTTCTCAATTACCAAACTACTTCTATGTGTACTGGGAACAATAATGTGAAGCTTAAATATATCGACTGTTCTAGAAACATACAGGATAATCAAATAAATCAATATTCAATTAATCGTCCTATAATAAAAGTGGTTTACCGTACTACACAGACAGAACATAATATTTGCAAGATAATACTGCAAGTACTAGTGCGAATACGGCCGAGTTTTTTCGTGACTAAATCCTTGAGAATACTTCATCAAAATGTAGCAGGTATCTTGAGTAAGCGTTACAATTTAGAAATACAATTATCTAACCTATCCATACAAAATACTGAGCCCGACGTTATTTGCTTGACCGAAACATTTATTGATAAGGGTAATGAGTGTCTAATTAAAATATCTGATTATGATTTGGCAGCTTTTTATTGTAGACAAATCAAACAAAAACGTGGAGGGGTTGCAATTTTAACTAAACGCGGCATGAACCACAAAGAATTGTCCTTCCTAAAAGAACACAGTATCGATAAACACTTTGAATGTTGTGGCTTGGAATTAACTTCACATAACATTTTCATAATAGCTTTATATAATATGTAGAACGCCAAATTCAGATTTTTCTTTATTTATGATTAAACTCACTGCAGTATTTTTTATATAAACAATAAATTTAAAAGGAAAGAAAAAATATTTTAGGCGATATAAATGTAAACACGTTTCAACCTGATAAAAAAACTAAAGATCTTGAGGATTTGGCTGCAAACTATAATTTGATTTTTCATATAACTGATCCAACGCGGCAAAACACCTGCATCGATCATATCATAAGTAATATCCCACTTGCTAAAGGTGATCTTTTGCACTGGGATATATCTGACCACAATACAGCACAAATGTTAAGCGTCCCTGTCAAACATAAGGAAATTCTTGAACAGTATTTTATTTTTAAAAGGGACTATAGTTTGGAAAATATCCTTAAATTCAAGGAATGTTTGTCAAGTCTTTCCTTCGCAGAAGTTTATAATCAATTTGATGTTAACTCAGCTTATGAATCTTTTCAGGAATTGTTCGTGTTATTTCATAAGTTATATTTCCCTAAACTTAGAATTAAAATGACAAATACATGTAAGAAAAATAACTGGATAACTAAAGGTCTTAGAATTAGCAGTAAACGCAAACGCTCATTACGTTTTATTTATTATGGGAATAAGTCAGAATGTAACAAGATGGCATATAAAAAATACAGTAAATTACTCAGACGTTGTATCACTAGTTCTATTAAGAAATCAAATGATAACACACTAAAATATTCAAAAAACAAAAGTAAAGCTGCGTGGACACATATAAGGCAAGATTCGGAATCTACGAGTAAATTATCACTGATAACGAATTTAAACATAGATAATAAAATAGAAGACAATCCAAAAAAAAAATGCGGACATGTTTAATAGTTACTGGATAGACCTAACAAATAAACAGAAAGATAGTGTAAGGGATACATGCAAAACTAACACGTGCGATAGTCTGTTCCTTCGGCCATACGACTCCATTGACACACACAAAATTATACTTTCCCTAAGCAACACAGGAGCAGTCGGTGATGATGAGATCTCGACTAAAATTCTAAAGGCTTGCTCAGGGGAAATAACTCCTGTGTTGACATACTTAATTAATTTGTCATTTTCAGTTGAGTTCTGAGTTGTTAAAGTCTGTGATTGTTAAACCTCTTCATAAAAAAGGCGATAGCTCAAAAGCAGATAACTATAGACTTATTAGTCTTATACCAGTAATTTCTAAAGTTTTCGAAAAAGCTATGCAAAACCGTCTCATGGAATTTATCGGGAAACATCAGATTCTAAGGAAAGAACAATACGGGTTTCAAAAAAGAAAATCAACCACTCTTGCATGCTTCAATCTTGTAAAATATCATTGACGAAGTAGACATAGGAAAACGAGTATCTGTAATCTTCTTCGATATGTCGAAGGCTTTTGATTTTGTGTCTCATAGATTATTGCTTTCGAAGTTGGAACGATATGGCATTCGAGGACCGGCCCACAGCTGGCTAAAAACTTACCTAGTGGGCAGAAAGCAATGTGTTGAAATTTCAAGTATGACTGGAAACAAAGAACTACAGGGCACTATAAGATCTCTTTCCAAATGCAACAACGCAGGTGTACCGCAAGGAAGCATTTTGGGTCCCCCTTTATTCTTACTATATATTAATGATCTTCCTGAACACACACCCAATCCATGCACATTATTTGCGGATGACATTTCGATCATTATGACATCACCAATTAATACTGACATAAATAATTACAGAATTGACATTAGTAACACAATTAAATCAACAATGTATTGGTTAACTTATAATAATTTACATGTAAATATTAATAAAACAAAATTGATCAATTTAGGGCATATGGTCGTAAGAGGGATAAACTTGACATTAATTATAACGGACAACCTCTATTGGAGACAGAGGAAACCATTTTTCTAGGAGTAGCACTGGACGGCTACTTGTCCTGGAAACCGCACGTAGAAAAAGTTTGCAACAAATTAAATAAATTCGTTTATATTCTCTACACACTGCGAAAGACCACATCGCAGAGTACCATGTTAACTGCGTATCACGGCTGTGTTGCTTCTACGTTACAATACGGACTCATACTATGGGGTAACTCAACAGATGTGGTTAAGCTTTCAGGGTACAAAAAAAATGCATCAGAGCTATTTGTGGCATTCCACCATGGGAATCCTGTAAACCACTGTTCCTAAAATTAAAGCTTCTCACATTACCCAGTATGTACATTTTAGAATGTACTAAATTTATCCGACAGCACTTTGACTTGTTTAAAAAGGATGAAGACCGTTGTCCTCGAAAAGTAAGAGATCCAGATAGAATAGTTCTGCCTAGAGCGCCAAGGACTTCTCTTTATAAAAGGAACTCTTTTAATATGTGTGGACTTATTTATAATAAAATACCAAAGAACTTTAAAGAGTACTGTAATAATTTATTTTTTATAAAGTTAAAATTATGGCTGCTGGAAAAACGATTTTATTCTATTAATGAATTTATAAATAATGTTAATAATTAATCTATTTTATATTAAGGTAAGATAATTAATGTTTTAAAGACATAAATATTGAAAACTTGTATACTCTAACATTAAATTTGCATGTCATATATATCTGACTATGTATTAGGAAGCTCAACTTACTTTAAGACCAATAATGGGTGTAAAAAGACTCTTAACGAAGCCGAAAGGCACTGGTTTTCCCCGTCATTGCGATAATTTTTTTGTTCTAGACCATACCTGGGAACCTTCTAGTTACGGAGATATTGGGGGTCAAAGTTCGAACTTATTTTTTAAATACTTGTGTTTAATATAAGATTTTTACTTTAAGCACCTCCAGGACCCCCTTACTATTCAATCCATCCATCAGCACAATGTTTTGAGTGCGTTACATTGAGTCCTACCGTAAAACGTGATTTTTCAGCCCAACAAAAAAAAGTCGTTTCTCAGCACTAATTTTTGCGTAAAGTAACTTAGTTTGATGTATGTACATAATGCTTGGTTGACGGCTTCGTGAAGAGTCTGTTTCCACCCTGTATATGCTTAAACTCACGCCTTTTTCCCTTGAGGATAAGCAGAAACTAAAGAACTCCTCACACAAATCTATACCTACCAACCCTAGAAAAAGGACGAGGGACGACATCTGCCGAGCGAGTATGTCGGCGTGTATCCATAATTCATGACGGAGTCGGAGTTGCTCGCGCAGGTGTAAGATTGGTTGACGGCTTCGTGAAGAGTCTGTTTACACCCTGTATGTACTAATAATATTGCAAATAAAAAAATGATTACACAAAGGTACTCGAGATTAGTCTAAATGACGATGCTTTGAAAACTTACATAGCCTATAGATAGAGTGTATGTTCGATCGCTTTCCATGCATTCTATTTTAGCTTTTTTTGTTCATTTAACTCCATTTTCTGAATCGCGGTGTTGAGATTTTCCGTGAAAGAATGACTATCGCCCGTGTCTGCTATGTGATGTTTGGTTTTCGGAAGTTTACAGTAGCTTTATCGTGTCTCGGCTCATTTCATGAACCTTGATTAGAACTTTAGACCTAGCTGGAGGTAGACGGTCATCGACGGTCTAATGATGGATACGGAAGGCAGTTGCAACATTGATGGGTTTTAGTCAGTAAAAGTCTGACACTCCCTTCCGCTCCGCACCGAGCAGGAGGGGTCATTTGATGATTTCCTATCAAAAAAAAAAACGACGAGCCTATTGCCATCAACCGGGCACAAATCCAAATTCCGTGGCTGCTACTGAGAAATTCCTGATGGAATAACCCAATAACACCTCATGCTCAGTAGTCGCGACCACTCAACCAACGAGGCAGCCTTACACATACACATCAAAATTTCTACGCGAATGAAGTCGCGGGCAGCAGCTAGTAATTTAAATAAAACGAAGAACCTTGCTTTGACATGAACTCGTTTGGTTTCCTACATTTAATAGTTTTTTTTTTTAAATTAGCATAAACCAGTATTAATAATTAATCAAAGCCTTTTTTATAGCTGATAAATATGTTCTAAAATAGAATGCAAATTATTAGGTAAGTTGTTCACATGTTTTTTTTTATTATTATATTCTGTTTAATTGACGATTTGTAATCGGCTGTCAGTTACACTTACTAATTTGTATTGTTTGTTTAGCTCCATGAAGAACTCCACGTCATGATGATATCCGTGTCAGTCACGGAGATAGAATCTGACCACCCCGTGGGTGTCGTTAGAGGCGACTAAGGGACTTCAAGACCCAGTGCATATCAGAAAGCACTCTGGTTTACCCGTACGGAGGCGGGTAGACCACCAGCAATCGCATTCCCAAAGAGGGTTAGTGTCTGGCAGGCGGCCGACTGTAAAACCAAAACCAGAACCTTCTGCAACATGAGTAGGTAGTAAAAATAAAGAATGGACAAAGACTGGAGAGGAGAATCTTGGTCTGAAATTAGATGGAACCGAAACAGAATACTTATTCTGTGGTTTCGGCGGTATCTCCAGCCTTGTGCCCATAACTCTTGCCGGAACGCCCATACTGATCTGTGCCGATTTCCGGTACATCAGGTTGCTTGTCCAAGGGGATGGCGAAGTAGACCAGGACGTAACGCATAGAATCAACTCAGGATGCATGAAATGGGGACAGGTCGCTGGAACAACTAATAACATAATAGATGGTATAGTTTTCTAAAACTAGCATTCAAAATTAGAAAAAAAGGGTCTAACAGGACCCTTAACGAAGCGGAAAGTATTCGAAATAAACGAAATACATATAAATGTAACCGGAATCTTGAAATCATAATAAATAAACTATGTTTTGATATTTTTTTGCGAATCTATTTATTTCTGGTATGCTCGATGTCCAAGTTCAAGTTCCTTTATTTGCAAAAACATGTGTAGATAATGTACATGGTATGATGCTTATTATAGGTGTTACAAATTCTTCTTTGGCTCAACATGTTTGACCATGGCTGGTGTACAAATTAGGTCGAAAGACCATAAGATTTAAAAGTAAATTTAAAAAAAAATTGGTAAATAATCATTAACATTCAAAATAAAATTTAAAAAAAAGCAGATTAATAATCATTAACTAAATTAATTTATTAAATAAAAAAAATATTAGGTAAATAGTCATGCGGGGTCATGCGATTCAAAATAAAATGAAAAGATTAATATTTAAAGCGATTTGTCATTTATAAATTCATTGACATTATAATAGGCTTTTTCTGTCAGTATTTTTTTAAATGTTTTTTTAAACTGATCTGTATTTAGTTGTTTCACACCTTTTATCCCTAAAGGTGTGAAACAACTAAATACAGTTATAAATTATCGGCGCTCTGCATACAACGCTTTTTTGCAGTAGCGCTGTCTTAGCTGGCTGAACGCGAAGTTTACTATTATCCCGGCGATTTCGTATTACAATGTCCGATAATCGAGGAAACAAATGGGGGTTATTTCTAACAAATAAGGTAATTTCTAAAATATAAAGTGACGCCAGTGTGAGAATTTTATGCTTTATAAAAAGGGGCTTACAGCTTTCAGTACTTTGGATACCAAACATAGCACGTATGCATCGCTTTTGCATTTTAAATGCCATTTCTTTATTTGATGAGTTGCCCCAAAAGATAATGCCATATCGGAGGACAGATTCAACAAGTCCATAATAAGCCGAGAGTAACACATCAGTGTTGATAGATGGGGCAAGTTTGTACAGAGAGTATGCTTGACTACTGATTTTTTTACATAGTGTCATAGATGTCATTTGATAGAAAATACTTACGTAAGTAGGTGCGTTTTTTACGTTTACCAAAAATACGTACATTACCCAGTGCTAACAATATCTACTTAAATTATAATAGAAATAGTATAGAAAGAAATATTATCAAACTTTTTTTAGTGCTATTTTTATAGGTTTTAGTTAAAATCGTGTAGATATGGTTTAAACAATGTTGTGAATCCGCCTTCTTGGTGGCTGATAGACAACTGTCTTTTTTGATTATTATTATCTTTGATTATATTTGACGTTTAGGTACTCTTTGTTTTGATTTGACGTGAAAGTGTTTCTGCAGACATTTCGCATTTATTAAAAAAAAAAATTTCGTGAAAATGGCATCTGCAAGTACAGCGCATTCTCCACAAAGCCGTTGTTTCCATTGTGCATTGTAAGATGCACCAACCAACGCCAACTTGGATTTCTTGCGAGGTGAATGATGATAAAGCTTTGATAATGTGAACTTGATTATATTATTTACGTCGCATCCCTGTGTTGTAACTAACATGATACCATGAAAAATCGTAAGAATAGTTTTTGCAAATATAGTGCGTGTAATCCTCCTATTCCTTATCGAATAATAAATTAATAATACAGGTATAAATATTCTTATTCATTCTTTAAATTATACTTGTGTCTCGAGAGATTAAAGCGGCCAAAGTCTGTTTTTTAAACCATGAGAATAATGATACCAGCTCTTTTGTGTAGTGTTGTACCTACGATACCGGTTTGTTGAATCGTAATTTTTTATATTTATTAGACGATTAGAAAAAAAATAACAGATGCCATCAGTGCTGTACTACTGATTAATTAAAAATGTATGTTCACTTTATATTCATCTATACCTTATTACTTTTGTATTATGTCGTGTTAAATAACTACCTACACCTTTTTTTCAGGATAATTTATTTAAAAAAAAACGGACGGTGGCATGCCCGACACACGTCAACCGTTCCATCCTTCATAATTTATTTCCGGTAGTTGTTCGTCAACATAACTTCGTCCATAATCGCACAGACAAAACCTTCAGTTTCCCCAAAGGGTCACCGAAACGTAGCCAGGACACGGACGCTAGAAAATCTAATCGGGCCCATGAAGAACCCGGTAGAAGCACCCGTGAAGCTCCTTGCCTTGCCATACTTCCTTGCGGTCATCGGTAGTAAGTAATATTCTCTGAGACTGCACACCTCGCGGTTGTGGAGGATCTTCGCATTTAAAAAGCCTCGACCTCCGCACTTCCGCGGGATGTACAGTCTCATCACCGATGATCGTGGGTGATGTATCCGGTTTGCCGTCAGCAGTGTACGGACTCTCCTGTCCAGGGTATCGAGTTCCGTCTGAGTCCATTTGAGTATGCCGAAAGAGTACATTAAAACCGGCATGACCGAACCGTTGAAAGCGCGCACCTTGTTCCCACCTGAAAGAAGGCTATTTAATACCTTCTTCAGGCGTCCAAAGAAGCGCTCCCTCAACGATTGCTTCATGTCAGTCACATTAATGCCCAACGCTTCCGACATACCCAAATACTTATAGCTTTCGACTGAGGAGAGGGATCTCAGGTGTATGGAATCCGAGAGCTGAATTCCTTCGGATACCATAATCTCCCCTCGCTTTACATACATGACTGCACATTTGTCCACACCAAATTCCATCCTGATGGCGCTACTAAAAGTTTCAGTTACTCTCAGTAACTCCATCAGACGCAATTTGTTGGGGGCAAAGAGTTTCAGATCATCCATGTAAAGCAGGCGAGATATGACATGACCATCTCTTCTCAACCGGTAGCCTAGACCTGAATCCTCCAGCAATGTGCTTAGAGGATTCAGGGCTAGACAGAACCAAAGTGGACTCAGACTGTCGCCCTGGAATATTCCCCGTTTAATCCATATTATTATTATTATTTCCTTTATTTATTTATATACATATTTTTTACATTTTCAAATATTTAAATATAAAACGAAATAAAAAAACATTTAAAAATATAAAAAATAGTAGCCCACCGGTATCGGGAATAGGGTCCAAGCTACCGGCGGTCAGGGCTCCAGAGAGAGGAACCTCCTAACAATACGAGCTGTGTCCAGGAGTACCGCTTTCTGAATCAAGCCCTTCATCCAGCTGCCTAACGAGAGCCTCCTCAGGTGTTGGTCGAGGCTCTTGGCAATTAAGCCATGGGCTGATACGACTACCGGCACAATGATCGCTGAGTCCACATCCCACATGTCGACAACCTCGCGAGCTAAGTCAAGATACTTGATTTGTTTATCTTTCTCGGCTTTCACGAGGTTCTCGTCATGCGGGACCGTAATGTCAACAATCATTGCGCGCCGCTCTGATCGATCCACCACCACTATGTCAGGCTTATTTGCTACAATAGTCCTGTCAGTGATGATGGATCGATCCCAGTACAGTGTGATTTTGCCATTATCGAGAACTGGATCGGGCACATACCTATAGTACGGCACTTCCGATTCCACAAGGCTGTATTTTAGAGCAAGTTGCTGATGGATAATCCTGGCTACAAGGTTGTGTCTATGCAAGTACTCTCCGTTAGCCAGACGATTATTATACATCACTATTTAAGAATTGCAAAAAACTGGCAGTCATCTTAATGTGAATTTAGTCTCAGGGATTAAAAAACAGACTATAAATAATTATCTTCTATCCAGCTAGAAGGAGGATGGTGGGAAAAAATGGGGTTTGTCTCCACCGATCACGCTATCAGACTGAAATAGCCACGGATCATGGCGAGTTGTATCCACTGATACCGTAACCAATTTTCTCAAAAATAAATTAATGATTTTACCCACTGATCAACACGGGTAACTAGTGCAAATTGATATGAGGACACAAACTACGGAGCTCGGAGGTCAGACGAGTTATCGGTTTGTTAAAGTAAGTACACGATACATACAAAATTTAAATAAAAGCTATTTTATTAAGTTTGCCTTTTATTAACATTAAAAACGACTCGTATTCATTCTCTTGTAAGAAATGAATGTAGAGTCACGGAGATTAATTGATGAGTTAAATCTACGTCAATTTCCCGGGAAAAAGTAATTTCATTCAATCGACGAAATACACAATTGCATTTAGATTGGCAGTCAATTTCTTTAACTAATAATTACCCTGAATTTCCTTTTGATACATAACCTACCTTCGAATTTATAGCAAATTCACGCATTCGCGTAATTTATCTTACGCGTTGGTAAGTATTTCTTGAACTAATAGCATTTTAATTACTGGCGTTGCTCCCTTTCAATTAGTTACACCTATGGAAGAATATCTGTGATGTACTTCACCATGAATTTTCCATTATATTACAGATCATGGATGAGTACTTCTAATTAATCTTGTCTACAGTTAACTTGGGTTCGAATCCAAGCAGGTGCATTACTTTGTGTAATTTATTTCATCACCACTGCTCTCAAAAACGGTGAAGGAAAACATCGTGAGGAAACCGGCATATCCTAGAACCAAAAATTCGAAGACATGTGACATCTACCAATCCGCACTGGGCCCGCGTGGTGGATTATAGTCCATTCCCTCTCATAGAGAGGAGGCCTGTGTCCCAGCAGTAGGAACATTAAAAGGCTGATGATGATGATGATGATGACAGTTAACTGTTCGTTATTTATCAATTATAGAAGCCAGTCTTACTTGGTTATTTCTGTTTTTGCCCTTGAGTTATCTACATCACGCTACTAGGCGTATTAGTAGATTATTAACCAAGGGGATAAAGCAGTGTCTTCTGTCGCGGGTGACGATTTAAATCGCGAGCGTAACGAAGGACTCGAGGTTTACTCCCGAGCGTAGCGAGGTTGTTAAAGTTGATGGTTGTGGCTCTGATAGCCGAATAGAAGTTTTATATTTTTGTTAATTTGACTGCTTAAAATGGTTTTATTCGCCATTGAGCTTTCGATATAACCCTGAGCTACTCTATCAGAGCTCCAACCACCGTGTCTTTTTATTGACGTAATATCCGCCCCTGAATCCGCCAAGAAAATCGCCGAAGTTCTTCTAAAGCAGTGACCGGTGTAGAGTTCAACATCTTTAAGTTTTAAATATTTAGCATTTTTCTTTGGCATATTGCTAATTTTATTTTTGCCGATGGCTTGTCGAGTACATTTCCGATTCCGATAGTTTATAAAAAAATCTATTGTTTTCCATGTTGGTGGGACGTAATGCTTGGTATTTATGAATAATTTTAGTATATTGTCCTTGTACAATGAATGACCGATTTTTCTTTGTCTTAGTTTCCTTTACATTAATCAGCAGTAACTCATTGGAATGATTTTCAACGTCATCCACCTTTAAGTTTACAAGTTCACATCCGCGGCAAGCACCATTGAGTCCAAAAATTAAGGCCACGTATAACAAAGATAAAAAACAGGTAAATATATAGAATAATTACCGTTACTAAGATACGAAATATTCATAGTTAAATCACTTACTTTTGTGGCCAGAAAAATTTCGTCAGGAGCTTCATTAAGAACTTTTTCCACATTTTGTGTCGTAAAAATTTTAGACTTCTTTGCGCAATGCCCTTCTTCTTAAAAAAAGCCAGTAATTTCGTGAATCTATTTATTTCAATGCTGTTTTTGATGCTTATTGTAGCTTTCAGTTTTGAGTATATGCACCAAAGTGTATTCGGATTCTTCGTCTTGGATAAATAATCAAAATAGACAAGAAGTACTGATTCTGAAATTGATAGGCCTTTCGCACTTCTCCACGTTGAAAATTCTTGATAAGTTTTTGAATAATTTTCCTTGGATTTTGTTGGAAGCAAATTATTTATAATTGCGGCAGCATTTGCACTGATGGAATCCGACAATTCACTGTGACTGTCGCTTTGATTTAACATCGTAACGTGTTTTTAGAACATTAACTTATTTATAAAAATAAATTAAAATAAACTTAACGTTTATGTATTTGAAGAAAACAAAAACGCGGCAAATTCCTAGACTAATATTTTTTTGTTGGAAAAGCAAAGGCATCAAGCTCATACGGCCTCGTCGGTTTTCGTAATTTTATTTAATAATCATAACTGCATAATAAATGCGTATTCCTTTTTCAAAAGATGTATAATGCTTTATATACAAACTCAATGGTGTAAACACAGATGTAGTTCAGTATAAATTTCGGTAAGTATTCCAAATTTAAATCACATTCTCCCCCTAGAGGATGAATGAAATTCAGTACAATTTTCTGTCCCTTTTTTTAACAGATTAAAATGACTATTGTTATGTTCGCTTTTTGTGGCATAGAATGTCACTTTTTTGAGCAAGTGGTACGAAAACGCCACATATGTACTATGTGTCTATTTCCATCCTATGATTTTCTTAGCCTTGAGTCAGGTCCAAGAAACTGGCGTGACGATTTGGACACGTTCCCTGACTATTTGGCCGGAGAAGGCAAAACTCAGAGAAAATGAAAAGCATGAAAAGCCTTTGCTTAGTAGTAGGAGACTGAAGAGGTTCATTCCATCGTTTCAGTTTTAAGTGATCTTTGTCATGTAGATGGTAAGGCTCACTATTGCATAACTCGCGTGAATTGGGTGTGCCTACACATTGTCTGGAGATTTTATAGTCCATAAGTGTGTGCGCTAGCACAGGTGCACCACTCTCTCATCCCTGACTCTCATAGTCCAATGGGAGGGCAATCTACCACAACAGACCAAGAGCAGGGCCATCGACTTCACATTATTTCAAGGGGGTGTCATACCACCAATTTAAAAACTCCGGAATGTTACTGACAAATTCTTAACCCAAAAGCACATGGCGCGCCCAGGTCCTCACACTCAGCACTCATGTTTATGATCCTGCGATCAAAAGATCTATATGATTAATTAGAGCTAGCCAGCAGAGTAGACGCTAATTATTTCTGGTATAATAGGGGTAAAACTAATTATAACAGAGTTAGTGTGAATGTTCTGTTAATTGCTAATCACGAGAAATGAAGAATAATAACATGTGTTTGTAATATGTTATCTTGCGCGTCTCGTCTTGACTTATTATTATGACTTGTTTGTAGGGGTGTGGGCTGACCCTTTTACATTGTTGACAAATGAAACTATTCATCAATATGCATACTAATTGAAAAGTTTGTTTGTTTGAACGTAGCGTACGAAAGCTATGATTTGTTTTTTTTTTCCCAATAGCCACTTCCCCTGTAGCCCAATTCTTAGGGAAGGTTTTGGGTTACTTAAAATCACGCTACGACCCTAAGGAGCCGACCAAAACCAGAAACGACGCGGCGTATGAAACAGCGGCGGATAAATGTAATGTATTTTATAGCGTCATTTTATAGTGTTTTGTTATAGCGTCATCATATGATATGGTTTAGTGTCATTATGATAATATACAATAATGCGTCAGAGCACTAGGCAGAGTAGTTGAACGACTCGTTACTGCGCTATTTGCGTGTCGCGTGTTCGAAGCTCAGGAGAAAAACATAACATGACTGTTATCAACGAAGGGACTCGGACTAAGCGATACAGAGTCCGTGACTACTTTTGACAAATGCCAGATGGAAAACCCCAATAACACTTTGCCCGACCCGGAAATGGAATATAGGACCTCTGAGCAGTCGAGTCGAAGAAAATGATATCTGGTCATAAAGATATTTTTATGTTTTACATCCACGATATAATACCTGAACAGAATCCCTGCATGGCAATTTATTAAAATAAGCAATGTTTTATACGAACTTTACCTTATCAAGATTTATTAGAGGAAGTACTGATCCATTCGCAAGTATACATACATAATTATAGCTAAATGCGTGTTTAGTATTCTCAACCATGTTGCAATAAACAACCTTACCTAGCAACCCGACATAGCAAGCTGAATGAAAACAAGTTTACCTCAAAATATATCGAAATACGGAACGAAAAGAACGGCGATTGGCGGCATAAGGATGTCATACACAATACACCACTGCCTACCCCTATGAGTGTAGTTTAAAAGCGTCATGTTGTATCAAATCATGAAGAATACTCATTCTTCATGATTTGATTGATGACTAGAGGCAAATAGGTAATGCTCGTTTTCACCAACACTCGGACCTGCTCCGAGAAATTATTTACAAACAGTACAATATTCTTCTTCTACTTAGTGTCGATAGCTATTAATAAGTCTAAAAGGCAGTTCTTTTATACTTAATTAAGAGCATAACCATTAATGAATTGATTACATATTAGATTTATTATCCTTGCAATGACAATGCCAGGGTACTATGCACTACAGACTGTAGTCACCTTAGTCTGACCATGCTGAACAGTCACAGATTAAACAAATAATTACAACACGGACTTATTATTATTATTATAGCTAGCCCATATTGTCCCACAGCTGGGCAAAGGGGCTCCCTCCATTCCTTCCAAAGGTCACGATTCTGTGCTACTTCTTTCCAATTCTCAAGGAAGACATCCAGTTTGTCCAGACAAGACACAGACCATAACGTTCTAAAATCGAATCTAACACTGTCGTTCTGTTTCGGCCTAGAAGTGAGCCATGAGTTTGGCGTTTTCAGTAGCATCCATCAGTTCCTGTAATAAACAAGCAAGAAGATAGGCACGACCCAACAATACTTAGGGCCAACAGTATTTAGGGCCTTTAGTCAGGGTTCCTAAGCGTGATACCCAGGGCACAATGCATGAATGTCACGCTTTGTATAGGTTCCCACACACGAGTTTATACCTATACGATAAAAAACGATAAGAACATTGATAAAACTCGAAATATATCTTTTAAAATTTGTTTTCCGTTGAGTCCAAAGTCAGTCGGATCTGTCTTGGCAAATCTATCAGTCCGTTGACTTCTTCGATCTATTTTCTAAAGCATCTAAAGCGCAATAATATTCACCGCAAATATCTCCAGAGTTGTGCACCAAATTGCCTTGATGATGATACCATATATCCCACTTCTAAAACTCTAGCATTGTTTAATTAAAAAAAAATCACCCAGTAAAATCCAATTATATTTGTGAAACTATGATGTCATACTGGAATGCATGAATAATAATCAAATAAGCATAAGTGAACCAGGATAAGGGCCCCGTTCACCAGAAAATCTTGTTATGCAACATAAAATTCTCCGAAGTAGCAAACAAATACTGTACTTATCTCTAACCCGAAGTGGTGACGAATCGTCCATATCTGAGTAGGTCTTTAAAACTTTTTGTAATTGAACCCATTTTGCAATAACAGTCCGTACTCCGGGTGGAATATTCAACTGTAGATAATAATGACACGGGTTTTTTTTTTGAATAACAGACAACTATTGTTATCGTGTGACGTTATAACCTCATCTCCGGGGTCATTCGCGTAGTCCTAGTATATTACTGACGCCTCTCCGTTTCGCACACAGTCACAACCAAACCTCTTCACAATGCGCGTCTTAATATTTCTGGTCCTAAGTGTAACCGCGGTTGCGCCAGAATCGTGGTCCCTTGTTCCCTCGATCAAGACCTTCTTCAAAGAACAAAGTGATAATGTGAAGACCATGTACAACGAAGCTTTCAATATGAAGGATTCCGTCGAGAACTTCGTTGAAGAACAGCAGCAAATGATCAAGGACAATTTCAACACCTACGTCGGTGATATTCCGGGGAATGCAAGAAACCTCGTCGACGCATCATCTCACAATCTTCGTGTCGACACGTTTTCGCTGCTGAAAAATCCTGATGTCTTCCTATCAGTGCCTGGAATAATCACAAGAAATGGATACATATGTGAGACCCACACCGTCATATCCCAAGGCTACGTTCTCAACCTACACAGGATTCCTCGCTCCAGACACGGGAAAGTAGTGCCATCGAAGACAGTTCTCCTCCAACATGGGCTATTTGCAAGCTCTGCTGACTGGATCATGAATGGTCCTGGAAAAGGACTTGCCTATGTGCTAGCTGATGCTGGCTACGACGTTTGGATGTCCAACATAAGGGGAAACAGGTATTCCAAAGATCATATTTGGTACAAAACGGACTCACATGCGTATTGGGACTTCTCTTGGCACGAAGTCGCTTTGTATGATGTTCCTGCAGTGATAGACTACATTTTGGAGATTAAAGGTACAGATACCAAAATAACCTATATTGGACATTCAATGGGGACAACTATTCTCTTTGCGATGCTAACTCTGAGGCCTGAATATAATGATATCTTATCAGCTGGATTTGCGTTAGCACCTGTGGTGTACCTATCAGATATGAAGTCACCGTTGAAGTCAATGGCACCTATTGCCAGTAACTTAGCATACTTAGACGAGTTACAAGGAACTTATGAGTTTATACCGAAAAATTCAGCGTTGGGCAAGATCTCAAGCACCTGTGACGGAGAACATATGGATTCCTTGATTTGCAAGAACATAGTGTTCTACTTGTGTGGTTTTAACGAGGGGCAGTTCAATAAGACCCTCCTGCCAGTCTTTCTGGCACATTTGGGAACTGGAACGTCTTGGAAGACAGCAGTTCACTTCTCGCAAGAAATCCTTTCTGGTAAATTCCAAAAGTTTGACTATGGATATTTGCAAAATTGGAAGATCTATGGAGCTGTGTCGCCTCCGGAGTATGACCTGAGTAAGGTAACCGTTCCTATCAAGTTGTTCTGGTCTAAAAATGACTTGTTGTCAAGTGAGGAGAATGTGATGGAACTTTCTAATAAGCTACCTTCAAAACCTGACATGTTCCTGGTTCCTGACGAGAAGTTCAATCATTTGGACTATCTCTGGGCTATTGACGCTCCCAGACTACTAAACAATGAGATTCTTAAATCTCTACAAAGCTATATGCCCGAATATTCGTTTACTATAAGATTTTGAAGAAGAAACTGGTTAAAACCGGTTCAATAACACAGAAAATAACTACTTATTTTGTTCTTTAACAAAAATGTAAAATAAAGGTTAAACACGAGTAACAGTGATTGATACTACGGACCCCGACCCAAGGTTATCTAAGTACCAAACGAAGAAGATGTGTAGTAGCACAAGGAAGGACAGTACTAACCACAGTTATGTATCCCATAAATCAAAGCTGTGTTACTGTACGAAGTTTTCAACTGCCCTTAAAGTCAGAAACACATTGAACTTGAACCGAGGCCACACGTACACCACACAAGGGTAAAAACAGGAAGACTCAAACGCCGCGTCACCTCCGGTTGTGCATTTAATTAATACTAAGTATTGATAAGCCTGTGATATATTTAGATTAATTTGCAATTGTTTACAATCGTCTAGTTGGTTGTCGCCGTGACCTGATTCTATTAGAATAGAGGTCAGTCTAAGCGTTACGCGATAAGTGCAGATTGTAAGACAGTTAAGTCTAAGATGTTGTGTAATTATTATGTTTAAATAATAAATTAATTAATATTGTTATACACGTGCTTGTAATTTTACCCTGTAAAAGAACATAACATGACATCACGCCTGAAATCCCCGAAGGGTTACGTAGAGGTGTACCTAATAGGTAGTACACCCACATTCCGGCAGCTATGTTTCCAGTCCCATGTAATAGGGGGAGAGTTTATTCCCAACAAACTGGCACACATCCAGACTCCGTGGTTGCTACTGAATTAAATCCTGAAAAACCTCACTTCCTTGAAATTCATTTAAAAGAAATAGATATTATAATTAAGGGAGTCGATGTCTAATGAGTTTGCAGGTACAAAAACTCCTTTCGGAATCATTTTAAGAATGAACAAATTTTAGCAGGCGTCACAAACAGGGACCTTTTTCTGAACACACACACACACACAATCTCAAACACACTTAACTGACACGAGGCAACACTTAGATAAAACAAACATAAACTCACGTCCTTTTATCTATGAGGGTAGGCAGAAACCTCAGAACGCCACCTAAATATACAAAATACATATAAGTATTAATATACTTTTGTTTAATTTTTGAAGTTATACTTCTTTTGGCGCGTTAGGGAAAAATGATGAGAGTAAATTTTTACGATGCGCGCGCACACCGTCACGAAAATCTGACACCCTGAAGTTAGTTAGTCAACATACACCCTGAAGTTAGTTAGTCTACATTTTAGTTTTATACGTCAAAGAAGTATAACTTCTTACGTGCGTAATTAAGTACACACACACTTTTTTTTACATTAGACATAACATCATACCTGTAGTCCCCGAAGCTTTAGGCAGAGACGTATACTAATAGTACACCCACATTTCGCCAGTTATGTTTTTAAGTTTCATGTAATAGGGGGCGAGCCTATTGCCGTCAACATGGCACACATCCAGACTCTGCGGCTGCTACTGAGCAATTATAATTGCGAAAGTAAGTTTGTTTCCTTTTCACGCCTATTCCACTGAACCGATCGATCATCCTGAAATTTTGCATATGCGTTGTCGGAAACGGACATAGAATATCTTTTATCCAGCAAAAAGTATTGCTCCCGAGGAGAACAACAATAACGTTCTTAAGATAATAGGTGGCGCCACGTGTCTTTCGAATCATGATTGAATTATACATATTATTACAAGCAGCACAACCCGAATTGATTGTCAAATTCTAAATGAATGCGAGTGAAGCAGCGGGCAAAAGCTAGTTAAAAAATAATTATTGATTTACAATAGAGCAAAGCCTTTTAATGGACTTTAAGTGTCAACGAGAAAATCCAATTATTGCAAAAGTTTTTCAATAAGTGCTTTAAGAATAGAATGGCTGGAATATATTTAAAGGGTATTAAGAGTATTAACAGATTCAAAAGGTAGAACATTCGAGACTTTATCTAAAACTAAAGTTCCTACCTAGGCTTTTCTAAAAACTTTAATAAATTAGCAGATTAAATTAAGATAGGCTTAGGAACAGCTTAAGAACCCGAATTGTCTTAAGTAATGGTAGATTTAGGGTCACTATTTCGAAAATATAAACACCTGACAAACTCCGCGACATTTGCAAGAGTCCAGACAGGAATCTTCTTACTAACTACAAACAATACCTATTAATCTTTGTTTTTCAGTGCTCACTTAACTTTACCTATTTTGGATAAAATCCGTAGTCCAGGCAAATGTAAACTCTGGACAAAATCCGGATGGCGGGCTAAAATACGGAAATATATTGAAAATATCGGACGGATGGTAACTATCTAAACTATATAGGTGTAAGATTTGCCAAATGGCTTGCTTTTGGCCGCAACGGCCTGGGGGGAGTACGCTTGCTTAGAAGAAACCGATTCACTCCGACTTTGAATAGATCCAGATTACCTATAATGATCAAAACTAAAACTCAAATTGATTTAATAGTTTTTAATTATCAATGTATATAGTTTGTTGAAAAAAAATAAACAATTGATTTATTTCAATTAGATCATTACAGGCACTTTTGAATGTCAGAAAAACAAAGAAGGCTAAGCTACAGTCACAAATACTAGGCATAATAACTTGTGAAAGTACTGTAGTTGCCCATTCCAAAGCGTAGATCTCTATGGAGAAGAATGGGCAAGAAACTCTATGGACACTCTTTTCAATCAAATATTTGTTACATCATTCATGTTGAGATTATACATATGTGAGAACGATGTAGAAATACGTGCACGTTAAGAGCGTCTAGGATCAGGGAACAGAGAAGCCGGCAATGAATTCCACAGACTAGCAGTTCGCGCAATAAATGTGGAAGTATAGCGGTTTTTTTGGGTCCGTGGGAAATCAACCATGTAACGATGACGCTTCGACGTATCCCTGCTCGACCTCACGTAGTGCACTTTACAAAAAAGTAGGTGTGCGTAAGTAAGTAACACATATTTATATAACATTCATTTTGGGTTCAAAGGTCGCAAGTTTTTTCCGTAAATATTGTCATTAACTACTTACGTCAATGTTATCAATTGTTTGTGGGAAAAACATGTTAGCAGATAATTTTTATTATACCAATTTTAATTAAGTTCATTTTTACATAACATTTTATTTACAATTCAAGCGTACATGAGGAAATGAAGACATCTGCAAGAGAACCAAGGTTACAGACGTAGCCTGAAGAATTGCCAAACTTATGTGGCAGGGCACATTTCTCGCAGAATGGCTGGCTGATGGGCCCGTAAAGTTCTGGAGTGGCGACCGCGAACCGGAAGACGTTGCGTTGGAAGGCCTCCCACTATGTGGACCGATGACCTGGTGAAGGTTACGGGGATCCGCTGGATGCGATTCGCACTTAGTGGAGGCCTACGTCCAGCAGTGGACGTCTTTCGGCTGAAATGATGATGATGATGAAGTGTACCTTAGTTATATACGGGTCTATAAGAGTTATTTAAAAAGTAAGTTACTAGTGTCATTTTTTACTAACAATAAGCAAAGCAATGTCTAGTTAGGCACTGTCAGATGACAGTAGATCCTTAAGTCGTTTCCACTTAGATGAGAAAAACAAATTGTGGTAGTTTAAGTATCCACCACCTCAATTTCTTCAAACGCCAGGAACATTTGGCTCCCGGGCGTTATCTGCAGTTACCTAAGAGGAAACCTTTTAATCCATAAGGACAGCTAGCTAGATATATTGGCCTTTTTATACCTTGAATTATTACAAACTTCCTTACAATTTTCCCGTCCTGATTTCCCTGAAGGATATAAGGAAATCATTCTCAATTTCGGGTGAAGTCAGGATGAGCTGAAATTACAGGGTCTCGCAATTATATTCGCTACGTTAAATTTCGAGTAATTAATTGTGTTCAGAGTTAATTTTAGAGGGAAGCTGATGCCAAGTGGTTTTTCATCGTTGCGTAGTTGGCTCTGAAACGTTAATATTTTTACCTACGGGTTTTCGCAGCTGTGAGTTGAACTAAAATCTTCTTGATCTTATATTAATCTCGAAAAACGCAGTAATTGATCGATCTGGGTATTTAATCAGTATCTTATTCATACAAATTTCATACAAAAGGGCAATACCCTGGTACATGTATGAAAATGTAAGGAACGGCTGTTTTTTTTCATAACTGAGATTTTTGGTTTTTGTTGCTCGTCGATGTCGCTAAGAAGAAAACAAAAATACATATTTCTTACATAATATTGAACAAATCTAGTGACTTGCAGTAACTATGTACTTGAAATACTTGCGATATCTATCAAACGTGAATACTATACACCTGACGTAGATAAGATACAAACTGTTTCAATGCTGAAGAGGTTGGCTTTGAAATTCAAGGTTTTTTCAAGAAAAATCTCGTACCTGTACATTTATGCTTATTGAAATCGAGTCCTGTCTAGTGATTAGGGCTCATAGACAGCCAGACTAGGGAAAAGTTTCTGTAGGTATTGAAAATATTTGCTACATGAAGTAATTGAACCTGTGACATGTAGCTTAAGGACAATCAGCTTATAATGTTTCAACTGGACTGGGGCACAGGCCTCTTCTTTATGAGAGGGAATGGGTTGTAATCTGCCCAAGTTCTGGTCCAAGGGTGCCTGCTGAGGCCGTGTAGACGGCGCGTTCGTGTTCCACGCGCGCCTCAAAGTGATGTCAGCAAATAGGGAGGGGTCCCAGGTCGGAGGGGGCAAGGGCCGATGCCTGCCAGGGCTGCGGGACTGTTCGAAAGAGATACCGCGGCCTTGGAACACAAAGGGCAAGGAAGGAACATGGATGGGTTTTACTCAGTACAAGTCTGACACTCCCTTCCGCCCAGAGCGGGAAATCATCAAATGACTTCTCATTTGATGATTTCCCATCCGAAAATAAAAAAAGGGTGTCTACTGCCGGTTTGATAGATTTCAATTAATTTCAAATTCCCGAATAATAACGTTTTCTTCACGAAATTTTCCTACACCATCTTGAGAGCTGTGTTGCACAGACACGTAGAGCAGTAGCCAATCTACCACTGCACTGCTGTGTCGTATTTTGTTAGTTACGAAATAATCACGGCCTCATTGGTCCAGTGGTCGCAAGCATGACTGCTGAGCATGAGGTCCTGAGTTCAATTCCCGGATGGGGCAAAGGGTTATTTTGTTTTTCCATTTGGAATATCTCAGTAGCGGCCACGACGTCTGCATTTGTGCCCGGTTGATTGCAATGGGCTCGCCCTCTATCGCATGGGACATAAACATAACAGTCGAAATGTGGGTGTACTGTTAGGTATCCACACAGGATAGGTACAGGTAGGTGTTAGGGCCTCTGCCTAACCCTTCAGGGATTACAGGCGTGATGTTATGAAATAAAGGTGGTTGAAGGTACCTTTTTTCAGGTTTTTGCTCATATCTCGAATATCTGTAGGAATAGCATTATGAGTACTTCTGATAAAAGTTTCTACATAAAATTTCCTACATATTTGGTCATATTTATTTTTGGTCAACGATCAATACTTTAGGAGCTACAGGGTGTGTAAGTTTTAACAGAGAGATAAAAATAGACGATTTAAGAAAACAGCGTCGATTTTTCGAAATGGTTAGGGTACTTCCTGAAGTGCTAGAAAGCTGAAATTTGGCATGTAGGCTAGTATTAGACACATTTATTTATTCACCAAACAGTTTACACTGTGTTTGAATTTTTACAAAATAATTACATTTCTAACCATAACAAAAGCAATAATCAAATATACAGGAATTAAAAAAAAAGAATATTACTAAACTATAAAAAGCATAAAAATAACCATGTCCATTCCATTTTACGTTGAATAACTGTCAATTAAATTGCTGTTTATATGTCCAACCATAAAAAGCTCAAACACAACCATGTCCATCCAATGCTAGGTAAAACTTAATGAGAATTCAATGTGAACTAAATTTAATTAAAAGAACATTAAATGCCAAAATAATTACATTAATGCATTTACATAATTATCTAAATGAAATGTCAATTAAATTAAATGTTAAATAAATTAATGTCAAATAAATTAAATGTCAAATAAATTAAATGTCAAATAAATTAAATGTATTAGTTCATCGTAGTATTAGTTCAACCTTACCCCTAACCCCTTAAACTAGGGGATGGAAGTTTGTATGAGACTTTCGCAAATTTGGTGCTACAGGTCTGAAAATTGATATAGAGACTCCTTGTTATAAATAATAAAATACATATTTCAGGATTTTTAGAAAAAAAAAAAAAATAATAATTTATTTAGTTTCAGACACAATGATCCATTTATTTGAAATAAAAGGCAAGAAAAAATTAAAAATTCTTAAGCAACTTACACATTTACAAGCCCTAACTTCACAAACTCTACAGCTCCTAAAATATTGATCGTAGAGCAAAAAATTTATAGAAAATTTATGTAGAAAATTTTATCAGAAGTACTCATAATGCTATTCCTGCTGATATTCGAGATATGAGCGAAAACCTGAAAAAGGTACCTTCAACCCCCCCCTACACCCTCAGCACACCCCCCACCCTTGAGGACTTTTAGTATGTTCATCTGGATACCGTAAGGTATAACTGTACCAATGTTCAAGACTACACGAATTATCCCCTGATTGGCCTTTTTCGACTTAATTTGACCGGACTATTAAGCTTTATCACATAACAGGTTTCAGTTGTAAGATATACGGCATTTGTTTATATGATACTTAGCAACTTTAGATAAGTTTTAATTTACTAGCATTCCTTGTCAAAAGTGATATTTAAATTAAGATAGCGTGCTCCAGTATTTCCCCTCATACTAAGTACTTCAGTAAGTATCGTTGAATCATACTCGTTGTTCCACCGATGGAAATATCTGGAGTGGCTGATGACTGGTCAGCCCAACACGGTCCTGATTCATCAGTGCTTTGTATGTAAAGTGCGTTAGAAAATAACTCTGGTGTTTTATAATGCTCCTTACTAATATACTAATACTAATATACAAAACTAATATTAATACTATACTAATATATTAACATTATAAATGCGAAAGGAAGTTTGTTTATTACCTCTTCATACCTAAACCACTGAACCGATCATCCTTAAATTTTTCATATATGCTGTCAGGTGTCCAGAAACGGACATTGGGTACGTTTCATCCCAAAAAAAGTAGTGTTCCCGAGGAAAACAACAATAACATAAAAATAAAACATAAACATCATTTATTTCAGGCTTCAAGGGCTCATAGATATATACTTTATAAACTAACATATATAAAGTAAATACAAAAACAGTGTTAGACAAAATTTAAAACTATGTTAGTGGCACTTCACTTACTCACACTTCACTTGTGCTGGCTGTCCAGTGAAACTTGTACGCGAAAGCGACGGAAAATCACGTCCTGCGGCCAAGTCTTCCTTCATCACCAGGGGCACATAACAATTCGGTACTCGCACCACGAACGCCTTGAAGTTGACGTTGCGGCGCGACTCTAGGAACTGTACCCTCGTTGTGTAGTTCGCCTTTTGGCGCACGTACTCCACGATGTCCTCCGCTTTAGTGGTGTAATGTAAGCGGGAGATTTACACCGGTGTATTCGGTTTGGTGGCACGCAGGCTCATTTTAGGGTCCGCAGGAGCCTTGCCACAGAGGTTCTTGGTGGATCGCAAAAGGCGCTTCCTTTTCTGCACCACCACGAAACCCTCATCGTTATCAGCCCTATTCGGCACCTTTTCAGGCATCCACTGACCTAGGTACTGCCACACTGTTGCGCAATTCCCTAACTTCTTTGCGCAAATCGGTGACGATGTTCTCGGATGCATCCAATTTCACTAGCACATCCGCAAGACTGGCCTTCAAGGAGACAATATCCTTTAGTAGGCTCGTTACATCGACGTGGTCAAAGGTCACGGGAGGAAGCTTGTTTAGCAACGTCGGCTCGTCGTCAGGGTCGGTCTGCTTGAACAGCGTGATTATATCCTGCAGGCTTCTTTTGGTCCTGTCACGGCGGCGTGACACCATCTTTTCGCGCTTATTAAACGCAGTGAACAGCAACAGCTAGCAGCAATAACATTCTTATGCTCGTAGATGGCGTCACGTGTCTTGGTGTCAAATTATAAATTAACGCGAGCAAAGCTAGTTATAATGTTCCCACAGAACTGCAAGAAAGTAATTTAAAAGTCTGCCAGGATGGAATAAAAAGGAGCATATTAGGTATAAACAGATACACACACAGCTTACAGACAGCTAAACGGGCGATAGACGGGACTTACACTGAGAGAAAGTAAAGAGAAATAGGCTAAATTAATAACAGAATGGTACCAAACAAGAGATAACAAAAGAAATAGAGTCATACAAATCAAAAGATGGAAAGATGGCTTCAAGAGAAGGTCCATCTGGTAACTGGTCAAAATTGATTCAGCCGTTTCGGAGATTTGCCGTTGCTTGCATGAGCAACAACAACAATGATGTTCAGGTTTGAATGCATTTAGTCTGGCACAGTTTATTGTAAAATACACCGAATAGCAATAGTATTTTTTATGAATTCATAACTTGTGTATTGCGATGTACATCTTCTAGTTATTAGGGTTAATAAGTTCTGAATTCGGACCATGCCTTTGCAAATTAACCCAACTAAATCTCAGGCCATGATCATTGGCAGCCGATTTGTTCGTGGTGCGGCCGTTGTTGCATCTTTGATGCAGTTGTACCTCGATGGTGTTCGCATCTATTATACAGATACCGCCAAAGATCTGGGTGTAACTATTGATTCCCATCTGTCGTGGCGAGCTCAAGTCAATGAGGTTAGCCGTAAGGTACACTTCTCTCTTCATTCGCTGAAATGCCTTCAAAGTCTCCTGCCTATGAAGACTAACATTTTTCTTTGGCTCAAACACTTATTCAGTCGATAATAGATTATGCAGATGCCTGCTACCTGGATGCTACTGAGGAGTTATTAAATAAGCTTGAGCGCTTGCAAAATTTATGTATTCACTTTATTTTTGGTCTCCGTAAATATGACCATGTTTCTTACCTTCGCAAAGAACTCAAGTGGCTCCCAATCCTCCTTCGCAGGAACACTAGGATCCTCTGTCTCCTCTTCAATACCCTGCACAACCCGTCCTATCCTTCTTATCTGCGCGAGCGTTTTTCTTATGCCCGCTCTGCTGACGCACCGTGTAGATCGCACCTTAGATCCCTACTTAAATCCCATCCTCATAAATCCAGCTATTACTCATACTCCTTCTCCGTCCATGCTGTAAGGTTGTGGAACTCACTTCCGCCTAGCATTCGAGATTTGAAGACCATTTCCCTGTTCAAAGCCAGAGTGAAAGATCATTACTTTTCCTCTCAATTGTTATAATTTATTATTTACATATATATTTTTATTAGTTTATATATCTTAGTTTATTGTGTGAGTGTTAATAATACATACTTTTATATCTTAATGCTAATGCATTATGTATATAAGTATGTATTATTATTTACTTATATGTGTAATTATATTTAATATTATAGGTTAAGTTAGGTAAGGCATATAAACGCATTATTCTTGTCGTTTTCTCACACACTTTATCTACGTTTCTTTTTCATTTCTCCTTTTGCAGGTCTGCTGGCAGAAATTTCTTAAGAAATAAGCAGTACCTTTGTACTTATACTTTATAATTTTATTCTCCTGTGTTGTCTACTGGGTGAACATAAATAGTAAAATAAATAAAATAAGATTGTTGAAAGAAAAAAGGAAATCTCTCCCAGGTTGTGTCGGGTGCCATCGTCCCATCAGATAGTGAGAGAAAAGGAATTGAGAGTATCCCTGTGTTTGCGCTTCCGCCAACATTTCTTATACATTGTAATATCTCCTACGTACTTGGAATTCGGCCGGGAGGATATTATTAATATGAACATTTTTAGCATAAAACAATGCATGAAATGCAAAACTGGTCCTAACAAAAAAATTTAAAGACATACGGGGCCAGCATTTTAAAGGAGCTTGAACCGCACCGTATGACCCCATCCACTCACCATTCTGCTCATGCCTATTATGATATAATGCTTTGATATAAATACTTACAGGCCTTTTATATTTAAATGATGAGACTTGATTTGAAACACAAAGACTATTTTGAGTTGACAAACATACATATGAATTCTATTTATTCTATACATACTAATATTTTTTTGTGGGAATGCATTTATGAGTCTCTATAAACTATACATATCTGTTTGTCTAGAAACTTTAAACAGTAAGAGTCTGAAAGACTCTTCTGAGGAGCTTGTGGCTTAATAATAACAGCTGCTCGGCCCGATCTTTAGGTTAAGCCGGGCTTGCGTAAGTTGGTCCAAGTATTGGTGACCACACATCCACACATTACATACCGATTTTCGTCCGTGCCTCAGAAAGTATGTTAAGCGGTTGGTCCAACAGTCGATACAGGTAAGGTTTTTTTTTTTTTTTACAGATTGGAAATCATCAAATGACTTCTCCCGCTCGCGGAAGGGCGTGTCAGACTTGTACTGACTAAAACCCATCCATGTTCCTTCCTTGCCCTTTGTGTTCCAGGGCCGCGGTAACTCTTTCGAACAGCCCGCAGCCCTGGCAGAGCCAGAGCCATAGGGAGGCATCCTCCCTATTTGCTGACATCTCTTTGGGGCGCGCGTGGAACACGAACGCGCCGTCAACACGGCCTGTCGTCAAAAGACGGACGGACGGCGAGCTAGCCCATTACTCTCCGTCCACAGGTCCGCGTCTACGGTGGCCGGATGCCACCACGTGACCCCCGACGCCCGAGGCGTCTCCCGCGGCGGCTGGGACGAGAGGTTCTCTCCCTCTCACGCTCCGCCACCTCCTTCGCTAGCATGACTGCTTCGCAGAAGGAGGTGACGGCGTCCCATTCCCTTTCGCTCCAGACCATGGACTGGACCAGGGCCGGACGCGATAGGTCGCCGCCGCCGATCGCCGCTACGAGGACAGGGCGGTGCTCCGCCCAAGCGGGGCAGACCTCTACCGTGTGCTCCACCGTATCCTCTGGGCGACCCTCACAGTGGTAACACCCGGGCGTTTCCTCCCACCCGATTCGAAACAACCGTGTCCGGTGAGGACCTGCGTCAGGCGGAAGGTGAGGGTGCCGTGGCCCCTCTCCTGCCACTCCTCAAAGAGAGGACTTATCGCCACTATTGTGGCGTGCCCTGCACGGGGTTGCGATAGTCGCTCTCTCCATGTCGCCATGAGATCGCGCCGGAAGTCTGTCCGCAGTGCGACAATTTGCCGCATTTGGTAAGGTCAAGTATCGTATTACCCAGTACTAACTGGGTTGTGGAGGTCAGATAGGCAGTAGGTTAGACTGGAAGCCGATCTCAACATATTTGGGAAAAGGCTAGGCGAGTCTGACAGATTGCTTCACCTAAGGTCGGAAGACCTTGAAAAAAATAAACCTTGAAAAATAAGGTTGTAACCTGTAACAGTAACTACTAGGGTAACCAACTAGTACTAGGGTAACTACCTTAGGCTGGCGAAGTAAAGAATGCAACTGTACCTGAACCCTCTTTCCCTGTTTTTGTTTGTAAGAGGGCCACAGGTCTGAAAATGTACACCATACACCGTACGAAGTTCTTAAACATTGAATGGGTAAAAGTCACCGAAGAAACTTAAAGATCGATTCGTTTTGCTTCAGTGCAAGAGAAGAGATCAAAACTAGGGCTACCTGATTCAGGTACAGGAGTTTGGTGTCCGGAGACGGGCTGCGCTGGATGGGCCGTGAACGTCATGCGTAGCAGTTCTCGCGGCTCATCTGCCAAGGCGACAGAAGGCTCATGACGGTGTTTTTAGTGTGTGCAAGCCCCACATAACCAAACCGTCTCCGTCTCCCCGGACGGTGCAGTATTCGTAGGCATTTTTCACGGTTAAAAAAAAAGAAGGTACAGGCATAATGACTGTTTAGAAGATTGTCTAGCTAAGAAACATACAAGCTCACATACCTACTAATATGTCACAAGTAGGTAATTCAAAAACCAAACACTCTACATATCGCACTCGACATGTAATCAGTATTCAGGTATAATTACCGGTATATAAGCCTAGTTCAGCATACAAGGGCGAACCTATCAACCATGGACGGGCTAAAGTTATACGTGGTGCTACTAAGTTTGTTCGTGACTGTTCTGGCGTGTGATCTGAAACAAACAGATGCAGAAATTGCTGCCAAGGCTAGCGTGGAGTTAAACATCACCAACACCAAACCGACCATCAAAAGCAGGTACAGATTACTCTATCATGTAGCTCCCCCAGTCGGCTGGATGAACGATCCCAATGGGTTTTCTTTCTTCAAGAATAAATATCATCTGTTCTATCAATATCACCCTTATGACATAGTGACTGGTCCTATCCACTGGGGACATGTGATAAGCGAGGATCTAGTGCAGTGGACACAACTGCCTGTTGCATTACTTCCGGAGACGGAACTGTGTTTCTCAGGCAGCGCGATTGAACTAGACGGCACATTAGTCCTAATGTACACTGCTCACATACAAATTAATACAACGTTTGCCAATGAGACGCAGTACTTGGCTTTCAGCAACGACGGTGTAGTCTTCAACAAATACAAAAAGAAAAATCCAGTTATATCGTTTTCACCTGATAACTCTCCAGATTTCCGGGACCCTAAAGTGTGGAAACATGAAAACTACTATTACGTCGTTATGGGTAGCCAGACTTCAGAGAAGCTGGGAAGAGTGCTGCTGTACAGGTCAGCGGACATGGCGTACTGGGAGTATCTGAGTGAAGTGGCTAAATCTACTGGTGATCTGGGCTATATGTGGGAGTGCCCGGACTTCTTCGAGCTGAACGGGAGCTTTGTCCTGCTTATGTCTCCTCAAGGCATACCTGCAGCAAACAAGACAGGTGATAGGTACCAAAACCAGTTCCAGTCGGGATACATCATTGGAAGTTTCAATTACGCAACAGGCAGGTTCGTTGAAACTGTACCTTTCCAAGAAATTGACTATGGCCACGATTTTTACGCAACACAGACGATGGAGAAAGATGGCAAGAGGTATTTAATTGCATGGATGGGATCGTGGGATGGTGCGTTTCCGGAAAGTGCTGACGGATGGGCAGGAGCCATGACCATCATTAGAGAGTTGACGTTAAGAGGTGACCGCATCTTGATGAAACCTGTTGATGCAATCACCAGTCTTAGAGGGGCTGCACCTGTGTATAACGGAACCTTGGCAACAACTCAAACAATTTCGGCACTTAACAGTACGGGCGAACTACTTGTTAGTTTTAGTTTATCCCAAGATCTTACTTTGAGCATCAAAGGTGAAAGTGATAGTCAGTTGGTCACTTTGAAGTGGACTAATTCTACTGGTAAAATTTCGTTGGACAGGGGCAATGCAACTCATCCAGATATTCGACAAGGAGTGTGGAGTCCGGTGGCTTCCCAAACGCTGAGAATCTTCTTAGATGCTAGCTCGATTGAAGTGTTCTGTGGTGAAGGTGAAGTGGTGTTCAGTTCCAGAGTGTATCCTAGTGGTTCTTGGCGGGTAACCAATTCAGGATCCCAAAGTGCAAACGTTGTAGCATATGGGTTGGCGAGAAGTGTCCCTGACTAAATTGTTGTTCCTGTCTTACTGTTCTTCGAAATGCTAATTTAATTACTGTTATAATTCGGAAAATTATTATGTTTAAAAGCTATTACTTATTGTACCCATATTTTGTCCCAACAATACTACAGGAATGTTTTGTCGTTTGAATGATGTTGACAGGTTATTGGTACTTCTGAATTATTTCAAAAGATCCTTGTACAACTATATTTTAGATTACTGGACCTAATTAATGTTTTGTGGTTTGAAAGGAAGTCTACCTGTATGTATAATTGTTCTTTTTAGTTTTATTCTCTATTTTCCTTTTTATTAGCATTCATCTTATGGTGTATTTATTTGTAAGTATTTTCATTTGACCTGTTTATTGTTTAAAAGGCTTATTTTAATTGATTGTAAATATTTTTTGGCTTTTCTTTTCAATTCCAATAAACGTTTGTATCTTCATTATTTTTTATTTGTTCATTACTTTAGGTTTTTTAAGTACGCTAATTTGTATTAAGCAAAATAAAATGATTTATTAGAATCATCAGTGGTGCTGTAATGCCTCATTCATCAGCCTTTAGGTTTACGACCTCGGGCAATACAACAAGATTTGGTTGAGGAGAAAGGTCAACTCATACATACAAAATCAAAAAATCTAAATCAAAATATTTTATTTCACATAGGCCCAGATAAGCACTTATAAAACTTCGACAAAAAGTGCACGGTTCGGTTGGTTGTAATAAAGTAAATATCGCAATGACGATGACGGGACGAACAAGTGCCTTTCGGCTTCGTTAAGAGTCTGTTTACACCCTTTATACATATAGGATATAGGACACCATCTTGGTGAGCGAAGTTCTCCGCAGGGTGATAGAAACTGGATGAGAGTTGCGCAATTGGAGAGGCCTATGTCCAGCAAAGGACTGCTGTAGGCTTATGATCTTGACCCTGTGCATCATGTATGTATGTGTCATCTATCAACTGGCAGCCGCAAAGATTAAGAAACACAACCAGAAGCTCTTGAATCAATTCATTTTGCACATTTCCTACGAATTAATGGTAAGGCAATATCATTACAAAATTATTGACATTGCTACTAGTACTTTGGCATATGCACGCAAATTACCATCTGAACGTGTGACAGGAAAAAATGCAGTCCAAGTGGGACGAGCACGACGACCGCTCTCAGTTCGCTGATCATCAACATCTGCATAACCTTTTCCCAACTATGTTGGGGTCCGCTTCCAGTCTAACTGGATGCAGCTGAATACCAGTATTTTACATGGAGCGACTGCCTATCTGACCTCTTCATCCACATACCAGTTAATACTGGGTAATAATACTTTGTTAAGACTGGTTGTAAGACTTTCAGTCCACTGAAACGACTGTCAAAGATTTACAAATAAGCTTGACGTGCTTTTCGAGGTACTGAGGAAATTCGGTATGACATGGGTGGTCACCCATCCACGGACCAACCTGGGCATTGCACAAAGATTGACCCAACTGGCTGTTATTGTTAAGCTTCGAGCTCCTAGTTTTCTCCTCGCTACGCTGATCATACATCGTTACATTCTAATAAAAGGTACAATTTTTGGTAGTGGTGAGGGAACATTACCACTAGTTGTGAGTGGGTTTTTTTTTCTTACTAGTCCTACGATCTAAGCCTTCTAAGGTGATACAAAATCGTAGAACTAGTGGGAACAAAAACTCCCATTAGTTCTACTGTTCAATAGGTTGATCAGACTATAATGTTCCTACGTGCGTACTTCTAAAAACAATTATTTTCCTCAAATAATTGATTCATTTATGATTGTCATATCACAAAGAACTCAGGGCTACTTCCCATAGAGAGGTAATACAGAATGCCACCCTGCCCCAATTCTGAAATACAGTGCTTCAGGGATATGTTAGCGCTTGAACAACTTTGACAGGACAGACATCGTTCGCATCGTCGTTAAATGACGCGACTTTGTAGACAAAAGCACATGTTAGCGACCTTAACTTACTGAATTCGCGTGACAAATTTTCCGTGTATATCTTTACTCCTTTTTCTTCGTCTACCTTCATGCACTTGAGCCATAGAACACCTCCTCCCCTTGAGCTTTTTACCCGACTGCGGCGAAGCGCAAAAGGAGAATTATTTAAAAAGCGTTGTAAGAATTCTTTTCGCGACTTTCGTTCTAAGTAAGTTTAAGTCATGAATTTATATGTATCTTCTTCCTAACCCAACATCCACTTTTAAACTCAGTCAAAAACATACCGACAACCGCTGACAGCTGGTTGTGTCCAACGAATGGTTGATCATATCCGCACGAACAACACAACCCAACTCAATATTTTTAGACTGATCTCTGCAATGTCAAGCCCATTTACCATTTTTTTTAATGATTGTAAATCATCAAATCCCTCCTCCCGCTCTGGGCGGAGCGGAAGGGAGTGTCAGACTTGTACTGATTAAAACCCATCCATGTTCTTTCCTTGCCCTTTGTGTTCTAGGGCCACGGTATCTCTTTCAAACATTCATTGTACATTTTAGTTGTATTATATTTAAATGCGAAACTAAAGAGAAAATAACATAAATAATTACGCCTTACTATGTCACGCCATTCATTACCATCAACTACGCACAAAATTGCAACAGATTCATCTCAGACCAACACAGACATCGTTAACGTCACCGAAGTGAGATAAAATCCAACACATTGACGTGCGTTATATCATTATATCAAAAACAAAACACTTGAAATATCTTATCACCCCCTAAAAACTTGTATATATAGACCGCTTACCACACGAGACTACATATTAATCAGTCATGACTCTTATAAAGTTATTCGTGGTGTTCTTCACATTGATCGCCACCGTTCACCTTAAGACTGTTAAACAAAAAGATGCGATAGCGGAAGTAGAAGCTTACATTGAAGAGAAGAAGGCGGAAATCAACCCCAGGTATAGACTACACTACCACGTGGCGCCCCCTGTGGGCTGGATGAACGACCCCAACGGATTTTCATACTACAAAGGAGAATACCATCTGTTCTACCAATTCTACCCCTACGACAGCCAGTGGGGACCTATGCACTGGGGTCATGTTACAAGCCCAAATCTCGTGGATTGGAAGCAACTTCCGACAGCTTTGGTGCCTGAAGAGGAGATGTGTTTCTCAGGAAGTGCTGTCGTTAAAGATGACGACCTGGTCCTCATGTACACTGGCCGCCTAATAACGAACGAAGAACCATTCTTTAATGAGACTCAGTATTTGGCGTTCAGTGATGATGGTGTGGAATTTCACAAGTACCAGGGTAATCCAGTTCTGCCAAGTGCACCTAACGGATCTCCTGATTTTCGAGATCCAAAAGTCTGGAAGCATGGTGACCACTGGTATGTTGTGATTGGGAGCACGACTGATGACGAAAGAGGCAGAGTATTGCTTTACCGATCCCCAGATATGATCAGCTGGGAATTCTTAAGTATCCTAGCAGAATCCTCGAGTGAAATGGGCAGCTATATGTGGGAGTGTCCTGACTTCTTCGAGCTCAGAGGTAAACACATCCTCCTGATGTCTCCTCAAGGCATGACCGCGCAAGGAGACAGATATAAGAATACCCACCAAACTGGTTACATCATCGGAAGTTTCAACTACGAAACTTTCGAATTCGTGCCTGAAGTCAGTTTCCAAGAAATCGACTTTGGTCATGACTTCTACGCCACTCAAACTACCGAAGAAGATGGAAAGAGGATATTGATCGCGTGGTTCGCCATGTGGGATGTCCCACATCCCGAAGATGTCGACGGCTGGGCAGGAGCCATGACTATCTTCAGAGAACTCGATTTAGCTGGCAACCGTATCCTGATGAAGCCTGTTGAGACGATGACCAGTCTGAGAGAGGAAACAGTATGGGATGGAAAGGTTGCAGAAAATGTTGCTATACAGTTTGATAAGACTGGCGAATTACTGGTGAGCGGTGACTTGAGCCAAAGCATGGAGTTGGAAATCAAAGGCAGCAATGGCGGCGGTCAAGTTTCGCTGCGATGGGACCCTCAAGTCCGTAAAGTGGTGGTAGACAGAGAAGGAGATGTGAGACAAATGGAGTGGCTTCCTCTGGGGTCTGAAATGTGGAGGATCTTTTTGGATGCTTCTTCTCTGGAGCTGTTCTGTGGAGATGGCGAGGTGGTGTTCAGCACGAGAGTGTATCCTGATGGAGGCTGGCAAGTGACGAATTTGGGTCCTCAGGCTCTTGACGTTGTAGCTTACAAGTTAAGGAGAAGCGTTCCCGAATAGTTTATGTAGTGTATGTGTGTTTATGTAAAACTTGATATTAATTTTGTGTAATGGTTTTTGGATTAAAAATTACTCCGAAACCAGTTTGTGATAGTATTTGTAAAATTCTCATGTTAGTAAATTATTATTTTTTGTTAATGTTAAGGTGAATACTGAAAGTATTATTCAAATTAAAATAAATATTAATAATCCTATACTTAACTGAGTTTGATTATTGACGTTAGGATTACCTTTATGTGCACTAATCAATTCTCGAGGGGGTGAAACAGAAACGTTTATTTGGATTTATACCCTGTGTGGCCTGGCTTGTATTCAGTTTTCAACTTGTTCTGTATACGAAAATACCAATACTAGGTATGTAGGTATGTTTTTTAAACAACTGAGGCCTTGTAGCGTTGACGTTTGAATAGCAATAGAAAAATGACAGAAAGCAGGTTATAGCTGAGTCTTTTCCATTTTTATACATCTTAATTAGAATTTCCATTTTTAATGGGATAAAATACTGACTATGCCGATTGATGGCAAGAGGCTCGCCCCGATTATATGATATATCATGTATATACTTAAAAACATAACGGGGATTGGGGATTACAAGTGTGAAGTTATGTTATGTTATGTTAAAAAAGAATTATTGTAGAATCTTTCTGACCTACCAGAATCTTTCTACCCATCGGCCAAACAAAAAGAATATCAGGCCAAACCTAAAGTTATACATTTTTCACTGATCATCAACAAACTGTCAGTAAGTCATGTTTTGTTTTATTCAAGGTTGTTAGATAAAAGATATTTTATCATACTTAGGCATGTTTTTAGGGTTCCGTACCCAAAAGGTAAAACGGAACCTTATTACTAAGACTCCGCTGTCCCTCCGTCTGTCTGTCTGTCCGTCTATCACCAGGCTGTATGTCATAAACTGTGATAGTTAGAGAGTTGAAGTTTTCACAGATGATGTATTTCTGTTGCCGCTATAACAACAAATAAAATAAATATTTAAGGGGTGTTTTTTTTTTGCCATTTTTTCGCTCGATGTTAATAACGGCGACAGGTAGACGCTTGAAATATTCACAGAATATTTAGTAGTATATTCACTTTAAATATAAATAATTAAATTAAAATAAATATTTAAGAGGGGCCCCGATACAACAAACGTGATTTTTTTGCCGTTTTTGTCTAATGTTGTATAGATAATGTTACGGAACCCTTCGTGCGCGAGTCCGACACTTGGCCAGTTTTTTTTGTTTGTTTAGAAATCGGCACTTCTTGAAATATCTTTGAACTCTTCACCTTATAGTTAAAAAGTATTTAAACAAAACTGAACAGACGTGCGTCATTGTAATCTGATTCTAGAAAAAATATTTTGTATACTAAATTTTTTTTATATACTAAAATTAAAATGAGTTTTTCCTTGGGATCATTATCAGCGCTTGCCTGCCTTTTTTATGAACTATAGGTACTCGTTATTTATTGTACACGAAGCTACAGAAACATTGTTACAATATAACAAAGATAGCTTAATATCTATGTAAAAACTCAAATAACCGGGGTTCGTTGTAGTCGGATGTCACTGAACCTCAATCTATAGTAGAGTATACATATACATACTTGTATACTAATACTTTTTTTTTTCGGATTGGAAATCATCAAATGACTTCTCCCGCTCTGGGCAGAGCGGAATGGAGTGTCAGACTTGTACTGTCCTTGCCCTTTGTGTTCCAGGGCATCGGCATCTCTTTCGAACAGCCCGTAGCCCTGGCAGGCGTATACTAATAATAATATTATAAAGAGGAAAGATTTGTATTTTTGTATGTAACGAATAAACTTAAAAACTACTGGAGCGATTTGAAAAATTCTTTCAGCAATGGATAGCTACATTATCAGCGTGTAACATAGGCTATATTTTATCCCCGTACTCCCACGGGAACGAGAACTACGCGTGACGTCCACTAGTATTTTATAACGAACTACTGCATATCTGACCACCACAACCCATGTAGATCGACCCATCTTACTTTGGACAGTACTATCACCATCAATCCATCATCTGCCTAGCTTTTTACATTCATGTTGGAATGGGCTTCTAGTCTAACCAGATGCAGCTGAATACCAGTATTTTACATAGAGCGACTGCCTATCTAGATTACACATCCCAGTTACTGTGTAATACAAACATTTTCTTGCTGACTGTACACTTTTTCCAAAATCTGTGAATGCAGGTCAAAATTTCTTAAAAAGTGATGTCTAGTCACCTTTTTTTTTCGGAGGGACATCATTAAATGACTTCTCCCGCTCTGGGCGGAGCAGAAGAGAGTGTCAGACTTGTACTGACTAAAACCTATCCATGTTCCTTCCCTGCCATTTGTGTTCCAGGGCCGCGGTATTTCTTTCGAACAGTCCCGCAGCCCAGGGAACAGTCCCGCAGCCCTGGGTGCAGTCCCGCAGCCCTAGGAACAGTCCCGCAGCCCTGGATATCTAATCACCTAAGACTGTTTAGGAAAACAGTCTATAGCTGTAGGAATAGCTATAACGGTTAAGGTAATCCTTACTGCCCCATGTCAAAATTCCTCCCTGTTTAACTAAAGAAATACTAAAGTATTTGGTAACATCTTTTAAGTTAATATCCCCATTATAATGCATACCACGGAATTCAGGTATTGCAACTGAACCTAAGTTTAGTTTCCCGGCGGTTTAATGAGCCCAAGTGGAGCGCAAACATGGAATACTAATTTCCTTCAAACACTTCGCACTGATTCACAGAATGAGGAGATTTAGAACAAATATACCTGCCTAGTATTGGAAGCCTGGTGGTGCTATGCTTTATTAAAAATCAGGGATACTTTTCTTCTTTTCTCGCATAATACACGAATGCATAATTTATATTAAACTAGCCACGGGCCACGGCTTCAGTAGGATTTCACGATGAGAATATAAAAAAAAACCATTGTTTTTTTTTTTCAAGTAAGTTTATCATGAAACATCATCATCGTCATTCTCCGGCCCTTATCCCAATTGATTTGGGGTAAGGCAATCTTTATGAAACATACCTTCCAAAATAAATAATCTTAATAAAAACACACATTCACTAAATCACATTTTATAATCAGTACAGAATAATTGACCCTAGTAATTCTTAACAAACTATTCGGAACGCTTCTCCTTAACTTATAAACTACAACGTCTAGAGTCTGAGGGCTCAAATTCGTCACTTGCCAGTCTCCGTCAGGATACACTCTCGTTCTGAACACCACCTCAGCTCAGGGACGAATTCAAAAGTTTCGTAACGAAACTTCCAATGATGTAGTTTGGTGAGCTTGGATGTATCTGTCGCTTTCTTGAGCCATACCCATAGGGGATATCAGGAGAATGGTTTTCCATTGAGCTCGAAGAAATCAGGACACTCCCACACACTGCCACTGTCTGAGAAACACATCTCCTCTTCAGGTATTAACGCTGTTGGATGTTGCTTCCAATCCACGAGATTTGGGCTTACAATATGACCCAGTCATGTTCCCATTGGCTGCCGTAGGGGTAAAATTGGTAGAACAGATGGTATTCTCCTTTGCAGTATGAAAATCCGTTGGGGTTGTTCATCCAGCCCACAGGGGGCGCCACGTGGCAGTGTAGTCTGTACCTGGGGTTGATTTCCGCCTTCTTCTCTTCAATGTAAGCTTCTAATTCTGCTATGGCATCGCTTTATTTAATCGTCTTCAGGTGAACGGTGGCGACAAAAATGAGGAACACCACGAATATGTTTATAAGGGCCATGACTGATTGATTTCTTATCTCGAGTGGTAATTTGTTTATATACCAGGTTTGTGGGCTGATAAGAAATTAAATGTTCTATGTTAAAGATGACATACATGAACAATCGGTATGTTATCTGACTTAGTGTCCGACCTGAGGTCCTGGACATTATATCAGCGATAACGATGATGGAAGGCCAAAAATCCTGGCCTTAGGCCTTCTGGTTTGGAGAAAACTTTGATGTTTTTTTGAGATGATAGGGTTTGTGAAAATATCAGTTGCACGAATTTTGACTAAACGGATAGGACCAAATTTTTCGCCTATATGAAAATTGAGGCATTATTTGAGTTAGAATAGATTCCTATTCTACGGTGTACTGCATTGTAGCGATTCACGCGATTGCTCCCAATGGAAAATTATCTTGTTCTTTACTTAATCTTATCAGATGTGGTCTCTTTTCCTGTACCATATGCATTTATTTGAACGCTTATAATCTTACTATCATTCTTAAGTCATATCTTACAGCATCCACGGCAGTAAATGATGAGATAACCTCAACTAAAAAGATTACACACGTTGAATCGGATTCTGTCTGTCCATAGAAACAGTTCAGTGACATCTGGGTACGCATGTAGGTTAGAAAATTATACCAGGTAAATCAATGGAACGCAACTTTTGATTCGGGATCCTAAAAGCATAGATTTTATTAAGGCTACACCGGACGGACCGCACTTTCACAAATATTTCAGTATTATCTGTCACAAACACAGTTTTAAACTTTTACGATCACTCACGTGAAAAAAAATAAGGGAAGGAACAGAATAATTGAAAATCACGGAAGATATCCCGTAAGTGACACTGTTAAGTTTTTATTTACTATCGGATGTCACGCCCACGCGGTTTCACCCGCGTAGTGCCCGTTCCCCCATAAAATGTAGCCTATGTTACTCGCTGATAATTTATAATGTAGCTATCCATTGCTGAAAGAATTTTTCAAATCGCTCCAGTAGTTTTTAACTTTATTCGTTACATACAAAAATACAAATATTTCCTCTTTATAATATTAGATTACATATAAAGGGTGTAAACAGACTCTTAACGAAGCCGAAAGGCACTTGTTCTCCCCGTCATTGCGATCATTTTTTTGTTCTAGACTATACCTGGGAACCTTCTAGTTACGGAGATATTGGGGGTCAAAGTTCCAAATTTTTCACTAAGTTTTTTTTTAATACATGTTTTTTAATGTAAGATTTTTACTTTAAACACCTGCAAGACCCCCTTACTATTTAATCCATCCATTAGCACAATGTTTTTAGTGCGTCCTACTGTAAAACGTGATTTTTCTGCCCAACAAAAAAGGCGTTTCCCAGCACTAATTTTTGCGTAAAGTTACTTAGTTTGATGTACATAACGCTTGGTTGACGGCTTCGTGAAGAGTCTGTTTACACCCTGTATATGCTTAAACTCACACCTTTTTCCCTTGAGGATAAGCAGAAACTACAGAACTCCTCACACAAATCTATACCTTCCAACACTAGAAAAAGGACGAGAGATTATGTATGTGCGAGTCAACATCTACCGAGCGAGTATGTATCCATAATTCATGACGGAAACGGAGTTGCTCGCGCAGGTGTAAGATTGCTGGGCTGCGGGCTGTTCGAAAGAGATACCGCGGCCCTGGAACACAAAGGGCAAGGAAGGAACATGGATGTGTTTTAGTCAGTACAAGTCTGACACTCCCTTCCGCACTGCCCAGAGCGGGAGAAGTCATTTGATGACTTCCCATCCGTAAAAAAAAAAAGGTGTAAGATTGCTGCTTATCGGACTGTGAGAGTAACAGCCACCTGTGTTTTCATTTGCATGCCTGAAAACGGACAGAAGAAATATATTAACTAAGGGTATTCTCCTATATGATGAGCAGCGGTGGCCCAGTGGTGGCGGCCCCGACTTACGAATAGCAAGTCGTGGCTTCGAACCCGGGCAGGCGCATTACTTCGTGTGTGTGTTAAACGGTTTTGGAAAACATCGTGAGGAAACCGGCATGTTCTAGAACCAAAAATTCGAAGACATATGACATCTACCAACCCGCACTGGGTGGATGGCGTGTGGTGGATTATAGCCCATTCCCTCTCAAAAACAGGACCCCGTGTGTCCCAACAGTGGGAACATTATAAGCTGATTATGCTATTCTCCTATAATTCGTGTCGAATGTTTCTGCTTTATGAAATTCTCGAAACGAATGGAATCGTTGATAAATACAACCATCATCATTTCCTGACCTTATCCCAATTTATTTAGGGTCGGCGCAGCATGTCTTCTTCTTCCATACTCCTCTATTACTCGCCATCTCAGCAAGCACCTCCTTTCTCACCTCTCTCCTCCCCACAGTCCACGTTGAATACTATTTAAGTTTACTGCTTTCCTTCAGACCATAATAATTATAATAGTCATTATTCCACTGCTACAAGAGTTTGAAAGCGAATTTAAGTAAAAACGGTACTGCATTCTCTTTTTATTTAGTTTTTCCTAAGTATAATCTTAATATTACGTCTCCTTGGAAACTGTCTTGGAATTTAATAAAGAATTAATTGCTTTAAACGGGGACTTGGCTTCGGCACTTAGCAACTACATTTTAGTGGTTTGGTTACTCTGACAACCAATCTCAACAGGATCCGTACTCATTAAAATCATTTGCGAACAGACAAAGTTGCCAGGGGTTCAATTTTCATGACATGTCACTTCTTGACGAAAATTGACGTACTAAATGTTAATCAGGTTTAATGATAAACATCTCATTTTCGAAACACTGTACTGTGCTCACAGCTGATTCATAGGTGACACCGCCTTGGAATGTAAATCTGGTGTTACTTCACAAACGTTAGGACACTTGATATCGTGGGCTGCTTGCTGAAATTACCAAACTCTTCACAATTTGCAGGACATTCCTGCCGCATGGTGAACATACTGAAGAACCGCAAAACTGAGGATTGACACCCTCAAACAGTGATAAGGGGCCGCAGCTGACCTCGAAGGAGATGATGTGAATACCTGGATGTCTGCCTTGAGAATCGGAAAGCAAAGCGCTCAATCGCGATCGATACAAAGAATGGAGGGAGGTGTTTGTCCAACAGGGAACCAGTATGTAAGTACTGCATAGCAGTGGGGAAGGTTCCATAGAATTCGATTCCCATCGGTTTTCCTTTGAAACATGGCACAGTCAGTATTCTATAGACAAATAATATAGTCACATTAAAGACATAAGCTCCGGCTTACCTCTTACAAAAATTGACCCTTAGCTACTGGTGCATAGTCGCGTGGTGGTGAGTAGTAGCCGTGCTTGCCTAGGTTGGTCTGTGGATGGGTGACCACCCATTACATACCGAGTTTCCTCCGTGCCTCGGAAAGCACGTTAAGCCGTTGGTCCCGGCTGTCATTTGAAGATCTTTGACAGTCGTTAAAGTAGTCAGTAGCCCAAAAAGTCTGACAACCAGTCTTACCAAGGGGTATCGTATTTCCCAGTAGTAACTGGGTTGTGTAGGTCAGATAGGCAGTCGCTCCATGTAAAATACTGGTATTCAGCTGCATCCGGTTAGACTGGAAGCCGACCCCAACATAGTTGGGAAAAGGCTAGGCAGATGATGATGATGCTACTGGTGCATAGTCTATGATCCTTTATTTTGCCAAATTGTTTTAATTGCCCAATTAGCTGAACACAAGTCTCAGACAGATTCTCAGATATTGTTATTACATCTCTAGAGGCACAAAACTGCTGTGCTTGGCACATTTACCTAAAACTAACTTAAGACAAATATCTTCCTTTCTAATCCCTCCCGGATTCGGTATTCACTTCGATGATCCAACATTTAAATACCTTTGCAAAGTGCGCTGGAAGTTATAACGACTGCCATTACGGTTCTAACGACGGGAAGATATGATGCCATGGGTCTGTTTGTGTTGTCAGATATGGATTATTTTAACTTTGAGAGCCTTTACGGCGACAGTACTTGTTTTTAGATGAGTAATCAACATTAGCCAGGAGGTTCTTGAAATCCCTAATCTAAAACTTCAGGTAGGTAGTTTAAAAATGTATTAAATGAATGTATAAATATTATTGTATTAGCTTGCTTTGCATATGCACACTCGGCATTGACCTGAGGGTTGAAAAATCACGTAATCATATATTGATGATTGATGGTTAATGGAGTCAAAGGTCTCAAGTTCGAACCCAAGACACCCACCTCTGATTTTTGGATTCATGTGCGTATTGTATAACTATCACTTGCTTCGGTGAAGGAAAACATCGTAAGGAAACCAGCATGCAAAAGGCCCTTTTTTTTCTCGGATGGGAAATCATCAAATGACTTCTCCCGCTCCGGGCAGAGCGGAAGGGAGTTTCAGACTTGTACTGATTAAAACCCATCCATGTTCCTTCCTTGCCCTGAGGCGCGCGTGGAACACGACCGCGCCGTCATGCCAAAGGCCCATGGGTGCCATAAAACCTCTGATGCCAGATTATGCACTAACCACACGATAACTAAAGAAGATGGTATTAGAAGGCGTGAAAAACGGCATAAAAACCTGTATTGTAATATATTTTTGAATGAATATAAATCACGTGTCACTCACTATGTTCGTACACGCTAATCTAATTGTGAATGTAGTTCCGTCTCGAAAGATAGGGCCGGATAGGTGGCGCCGTCACGCCGTGCGAAGGGCTTATTATGCCCGACTCGTCACTAGGACTTAGGGGCGGTCACTGTAGAATTAAAACAAACGAGTAGCGTTTTGTTATTAGCCAAACTTTACAGGAAATGAAAAAAAAAAATCATTTGGTCAATGTTTATAATATTTTGATGTGCTTTTGGCTCAAGTTTTGAATGATAAAAAGGATTTCCTTTTGGGTTCACGGTTTCGCCAAGTCATAAAAGACGTATTTTTCATTCGATTATTTCATTAAAAAATAATTTTTGACATACGTGGTATTCATTCTACAGCGACGATATGGTGATCTATCAATTATATCAATTCGTCAATTTGGATATAAACGATTAATGTGATGATATCAACAGAAAGGCGATATTTAAATTGATAAAAATAAAAGTGGTTATTGTAAGTTGTACGTCATTCATTTTTAAAATAATAGAAATCACAGCCGTCTTTGTTATTACACTACAATAACATAAAATTGCCTTTACAGAAAATAATACCGAATCAAGAAATAGTAGCAATCCATTGTAATCACGATTGTAACTGAAAACATCAAAAACTGACCAAGTGCGAGTCGGACTCGTGACGAAGGGTTCCGTACCATTATCTTTACAACATTAGACAAAGGCAAAACGCGGTTTACGATTTATTAAAAATTAAAAAAAAAACTGCTTACTAGATCTCGTTCAAACCAATTTTCGGTGGAAGTTTGTATGGTAATGTACATCATATATTTTTTTGTTAGTTTTATAATTTTCTTATTTTAGAAGCTACAGGGGGGGGGGGACACATTTTACCACTTTGGAAGTGTCTCTCGTGCAAACTATTCAGTTAAGAAACAATGATATTAGAAACCTTAATATCATTTTTGAAGACCTATCCATAGATGAAAACACTTTAGGGATTGATGAAAAAAAAAAAAATTGAGTTTCAGTTCTAAGTATGGGGAACCCCCAAATTTCTTGTTTTTTTTTTTCTATTTTTGTGTGAAAATCTTAATGCGGTTCACAGAATACATCTACTTACCAAGTTTCAACAGTATAGTTCTTATAGTTTCGGAATAAAGTGGCTGTGACATATGGACGGACCGACAGACAGACAGACATGACGAATCCATAAGGGTTCCGTTTTTTGCCATTTGGCTACGGAACCCTAAAAAGTTTGTATTGTGGCTCGAACGCCTGAAAATGATCCCTTTTGATGTAAAATATTTGTGAGATGTCTTATTTCAAAACCTATTCGAAAGATTTATTTTTTTACTCTCAAAGGATAGAATTCATAAATTAAAATTCTACGGTTTGACATTTTTTAATAATCTTTTTCTTGTAGCGAACTGGGAACGAAGATTTATTATAAGTAGACACCGGATTATATGAAACTTGAAATGGTTGAAATATGCATAATTAATGCTTGAAATAAGCAACAAAAGTTCCAAAATATGCAACATAAAATTAAAATACGTACTAAAGTAATTTTTTTAGGGTTCTGTACCCAAAGGGTAAAACCCTACTACTAAGATTCCGCTGTCCGTCTGTTCGTCTGTCACCAGGCTGTATCTCATGAACCGTGATAGTTAGACAGTTGAAATTTTCACAGATGATGTATTTCTGTGGCCGCTATAACAACAAATAATAAAAATGTAAATTATTTAATAATAAAAGGGAGCTCCCATACAAGAAACGTGTTTTTTTCGGTTTTTGGTACGGAACCCTTCGTGCGCAAGTCCGACTCGAACTTGGCCAGTTTTTTTTATTTGCTCAAACTCAAACTCGACGAGATATCATAATTTTCTTGAAAGCGAGTATTGTTCCAAGTTATAAGCGTACAATTGATTGAAATACGATGTAATTAATAAATATTAATGTAATTATTAAAAAAAAAACAAAATATCATAGTAAGTGCTATTGAGTTTTCCCATCAGGAATTTCTCAATAGCAGCTACGGAGTCTGGATTTGTGCCCGGTTGATGGCAATAGGCTCGCACCCTATTACATGGGACTTAAAAACATAACGGGCGAAATGTGGGTGTACTATTAGGTAAACTTCTGCCTAACCCTTCGGGAATAACAGGCGTGATGTTATGTTATTTTATTAGTATGTTCTACTTCTACTTAGGTTAATGGGTTAGGGTGCTTTTTTGCGGGTATCATCTACTTCTGGATAGATGCTGGAAACATGTCCGAAATATCAACGACATGCCGAATTTATTTAAACTATGCACTATCTTTAAAAAACTGCTATAATATGCCAATGCAAAGCAATGCAATGCAAGCATGCATGTGCAATATTTTCTTACAATTATATTTATTGTGAGCTTTTGCCCGCGGTTTTGCTCGCGTTAATTTAGAATTTGACACTCAATTTGGATCGGAGCGAAATACACGTGGCGCCATCTATTATCATAAGAACGTTATTGCTGTTTTCCTCGGGAATAGTACTTTTTTTCGGGATGAAAGGTATCCTATTTCCGTTTCTGTACATCTAACAACGTATATGCAAAATTTCAGGGTGATTGGTTCAGTGATTTAGGCGTGAAAAGGTAACAAACAAACAAACAAATTTTCACATTTATAATATTAAATTATAAAATATAAATATACAAAAAAAAAAAAATTAGGAAGTTAGAATAACTATGTGAACTTTTGTGAAGACAAAAATTAAGATACTGTATTGTATTGTAATGCATATTTAATATTACATAACATCTCTCATCGTTCGCTCAGTGCGGGATGCCTGTCGGGTCTTCAAATTTTTGGTTCTAGGACTGGTTTCTTGGCAAAAAAAGGCTATGTACCATTTCCTAAAACATACCTTACGTTAGAAAATTACACCGAGACGTTACTCAAAACATGAAGCATCACTTCCTCTAAGACCATCCATTCATCCTTCCTCCGTCATAAAATATGAAAGTGAATCCTTGAAATTGTTGTACAGTATATGATTTCTTTCTAAGAATCCAATATCCTGACATCGGAAGTTTCGGCTTATTTAAAGGGATTCTTTTTGTATTTTAATTACAGGGGCTGGATGTTTTAGTTTTACATTAATTCTATTTTTAAGAACGTTGGTAACTTTTTTACAATATTATAGCTCACATTGCCTCGTTGGTCTATTGGTCGCAAGCGCGCTTGTTGAGCATGAGGTCCTGAGTTCGGTGCCCGGGTCGAGCAAAGTTTTATTGGGTTTTTCCATGAGGAATTAACGTTTTTCCATCAAGAATTTTTCAGTAGCATCGCAATAGGCTCGTTGCCTATTACATGAGACTAAAAAATTACTGGCGAAATATAGGATATTAACTGACATTACACTAGTATTAGGTACATCATTGCCTAACCCTTCGGGGATTACAGGCATGATATTATATTCTATGTTAAATTTACTTTAAATACCTCCATGACTCGTGTACTATACTATTTATTCATCAACGTAATTTTTGAGTGCGTTACATTGAGCGCTATACCCGTGATTTACAACCAAACATAAAGTTGTCATCATCATCATCATCAGCCTATAATGTTCCCACTGCTGGGACACAGGCATCCGCTTTATGAGAGGGAATGGGCTATAATCCACCACGCGGGCCCAGTGCGGATTGGTAGATGTCACATGTCTTTGAACTTTTGGTTCTAGGACATGCCGGTTTCCTCACGATGTTTTCCTTCACCGTGTTTGAGAGCAGTGGTGATAAAATAAATTACGCAAAGTAATGCACCTGCCTGGGTTCGAACCCACGACTTACTGTTCGTAAGACAGGGTCGCTACCACTGGGCCACCGTTTTCTCCACATAATCATAAAGTCACATAAAGTCAATAACTTCGTTGAACATAAAGTCGTTTCGTAAATTTTTGCCCAGTGTTACTTAGTTTGATGTACAGAATACTTGGTTGACGGCTTCTTGAGAGGTCCATTTAGAGCCTGTATGTAGACGTTCGTATTTCTATCGATTTCAGACCTTCACAAGTAGGTGACCTTATAGCGTTGGGTAGGCTATTGGGGTGGTCTGAAACACTGCATGTCTGGTTCATAAGCCGTTTATTATATAAAAATAGTCACAAAGCATGAAACCAGGCTAATGCTTAGCCGAACAAGAACAGTCACACAACTTAGTACCTAGCGCAAGCGCGGGAGAAATCGTGGCACCGCGCAGCGCGTCTCGTCGAGCACTGTTTAAACGCGCGCGCACCGGCGCGAACTACCCCCGCGCGCCCTCTATACACGGTACGGGAAGACCACTGCCGGGGCTGCCAACTACACAACACTGCAATGTATGGTCTCACGCTATACACTCCCCCTCGAGTCGTGAGAACGCCCTCGCTCACGAACTCGCACAACACACAAATTAACAAACGGGACAAACGTGCTTCCGTGGACGTCCTCTGTGTCTTTTCGGGACCACGGGACGAGGAGGCGAGTCACCGCGGGAATGAAAACGCGTGAGCTCGGATACATGAAACTTGCCTAAGATACCCTCCGGGTTATCTAACTCTGCGATACAGTAGGCTGTAGGGCTAACCCTTTTTGCAATAACATATGGACCATCTCTTTTCGGAATGAACTTAGCAGATATATTCTTAGCTGCATTACTAAGGACATGAGACTTTAAGAGCACCTGATCTCCAATCTCGAAAACTTCGGCAGGCTTCTTGGACTTATCCGCACATTCCTTGCGTCGGTCCTGCTGAGCTTCAACTCTTTCTCTTACAGAAACTAGACTACTAATAAAACTTTTCAAATAGGGCGTAATCTGGGGGACAAAATTATCCTTATTAAGAATCGACCTAATGTCATGCTGCACGTCGAGTGGCGAACGAAGCTCCCTAGCAAACATGAGGTAAGCTGGAGACGACCCAGTAGTTTGACACACCGACGAGTTCATGGTAAACCTTATTGCAGGAAGGTGCTGTGGCCATGACGAGTGGTTGGTATCAACTAGACGTGACAACTGAAACTTCAAGTCCCTATTTTTACGTTCAGCTGGATTAGCTGACGGATGGTATAAAGGTAACAACTCTTGACCTATACCTAAAATGAACATACACTGCTGCATAACAGCTGAAACAAACTGGACGCCATTGTCCGATACAATGCGTCGAGGAAAACCATAACGAAGAAAATATTCTTCAATTAACGTACGGGCGCATACCTCCGATGTTGCCTCTTTCAAAGCGTACAGCTCGGTCCAACGAGTCGCTGTGTCCTCTACCAACAATATCCATTTCTCATGATTGTCTCCTTTAGGAAGTGGGCCGAACAGATCTACGGCCAACACTTCGCCCCTTTGATTTAAAACAGGAGTCTGTAAGAGACCCGATGGCTTCGTGTTTGAGGACTTATACCTTTGACAGGTGGTGCAGGTCTTGATGTAGTCCGTGATGACTCTGCGCATACCTGGGAAATAAAAACCTTGAGCGACCCTACTGTACGTCCTATCGACTCCATGATGACCGCCTAAGTTGGAGTCGTGATATTCCTTTAAAATTTCAGAGCGGAGGGAAACCGGAACTACTAGCTGCGGCTCTTCACTATCCACATCCGGATTATACCTATATAAAACGCCTTGCTGCAAGAAATAGCCTCTTTCTGACCAACGTTTAACTCCTATAGACCCAGCATCAGACGTATCTTCCAGATCACTAATAATTTTCTTTAGTTCCAGATCATCGAGCTGCGCACGCCGGAGATCAGCTGGACTTCTAGCAGGTAAGTCTACGACGACAGAACAAATTCCACACTGACTTTTCTCTTCTTCTTTACAGGGCGGACGGCTAAGTGTATCTGCGATTACATTGGCTTTACCAGGCGTATACTGAAACTGAATGTTAAAACATTGTAGTTTAAGAGCCCATCGAACGAGCCTACCCGATGGCGACTTCAGAGTTAGGAGCCACTTTAACGGCTGATGGTCACTACCTATGATGACCTCATGACCTTCGATATAACCTCTGAAACGTTCGACAGCCCACACAACAGCGAGTGCCTCTCGCTCCGTAGTGCTGTTATTCCTCTCGGCTGGAATGAGCAGACGGCTAGCATACTCTATGGGGCGTTCGTCTTTACCCTCACCCTGCAACAACACAGCACCTATGGCGTAGCTGCTAGCATCCGTCCTCAACACAAATGGCTTACTATAGTCAGCTTGAACAAGAATCGGTGCCGAAGACAACCGTGTCTTCAACTCTTGAAAGGCACGAGCCTGGTCTGATCCCCAAGACCATGGCTGATTCTTCTTTAGTAAGCGTGTCAGTGGCTCAGCGACAGCAGAGAAACTGGGAATAAATTTTCTAAACCACGAGCACGTCTGTAAAAAGGTCCTAAGATGACGCAGCGACGAGGGTGCCTTCATGTCCAGGACAGCACGGACCTTATCTTCGTCAGCTGACACACCATCCTGTGTTATAACATGACCAAGATACTTTACTTTGTCTCGTGCAAAGACACATTTTTCTCTATTTGCGCGTAACTTGAACAGACGTAACCTCTCGAACACTGCGCGCAGATCTGAAACATGCTTCTCGAAGCTACCCTCTGAAATCAGCAAGAGATCATCCTGGTACGCTAACAGGGTCACGTCTTTCAGTGAGGCACCTGCACGAAGCCTGTCTATAAGACGCTGGAACGTTGATGGGGCGTTTTTCAAACCAAACGGCATACGCTTAAAACGAAAGGAACCCAGCGGCGTCAAAAATGCTGTTTTATCTCTGTCCTGTTCACGGACGGAAACCTGCCAAAAACCACTGCGCATATCAAGGGTACTCATGAAACAATGTTTTTTTGTAGACTGAACAAGCTCGTCTATCAATGGCATCGGATAGACGTCAGTTTTCGTAACCGCATTGAGCTTCCTATAGTCAACACAAAAACGTACCTTACCATTAGCTTTCGGCACTAGGAGCGCGGGAGATCCCCAAGCGGACTCACACTCCTCGACTATATCGTCAGCCAACATCTTGTCGAGCTCTGCCCGCATAAGCTCTTTCTTCGCAGGCGTCAACCTATAGGGCGGGACAGCAATGGGGGGGTTATCACCGGTATCAATAATATGCTCGGCATACGGAGTCGCGACTCCCCCTGGCTTAAAGATATCCTCATATTCCACGAGGAGGTTGGCAAGAACCTGACGTTGTTCGGAAGTAAGCGAAGTCGCCTCGTCGTCCCGGAGCACCTCTAAAGCGGCGCACGAAGATACAGGTGACGAAACCTTTTCAAACTGTATTTCGAAATTTTCTTTACTATTTTCCGCAAAGTGCCATTTACTTTCACCAAAATTAAACACAAGGTTAAATAAGGTAAGGAAATTAATACCTAACAAGCTTTCATTATTATTAGTTTCAGGAAAAATCAAAAACTTTACTACTCTAGTTTTATGGTGTAGTGTCACCTTTACCTCCGTGGTAAGTACATCCATCTCCCTACTAACACCATCCGCCAACCTAACATTTTGCGTCGACGGCACTAACGGGTGTCCTAACCTGAGTAGGAGAGCGTAGAGCGTGTGACCGGCGATACAGCTAGTAGCTGCAGAATCAACGAGCGCAGTACCACAGTTTCCCAGAATGTTTATATTTAACACGGGGCGACGAAAAGGTAAGTTACAACTATAACCATCATCTAAACTAGATACACAAGTATTAATAATACACGAAACATTTTTATCCAGATTAAAGTTACATATATCTCCTACGGCACATGTAGGGTTAATTTCTAACGAAACACAAGACTTATCATAAAAAATAACACAATCATTATCAATATTACCCATACAGTAATTTGAATTACCCGCGTCACGCGCAGGGTTACCTTGTACAAACATTCGCGTTGGCGAGTTAACTCGCTGCGACGCGGGAACGGCGGGGACAACAGCGGCGGCCGAGCGCGCCGGGGATCTCCGATGCGCGGCAGCGCGGGCGGCGGCGGCGCGGGCGGCGGCGGCGGCGGCGTTTTCGCGCGCTTTATAACAACTGTTGCTGCGAGCTAGGGCTCCGCTATGCGACGTGTTGTCAACTGAATAAAACGCTTGCTGACCCGAACAGTTTTTACACTTCGATTTTATAACGTTCGCGGCACCACATCCGTAACACTTTATTTCACTTTTTTGCTTTAGGTTACTGTCAATATTGTTATCATTGTTATCACTATTACGCTTAAGTTTCTCACACATATCCTTTACGTGGCCTGAACGTTTGCAGTATGTACAAAACTGCTTTTTGTCCTTGACGACGGCGGCGGTGGCTGTCTCGGCGGACTCGGCGGCGGCAGCAGCGCCGGCGGCCGGTACATTCCGCGGCGACGGCGACGACGTTGACGACGATACTGCGCGCGTACACGTCTGCGTACGTGATCTCGCGAGAGACGAGCTACTCGCCTGACCTGGACTAGCCTCCTTCAGGGAATCTTCCACGTTACGGCACTTGTGCAATAATTCTTCGAAACTGTTGACATTTTCTCTACATACACGCTTCCTAATGCGTTGACTTAGCAGCCCGTACGCCATATCCAGTTGCACTTTTTCCGATAGGTCGTCCTTTGGGAACTTGGCCAACAGCGCCCGTACCTTGGCGATGAACAAGTCGGTATGTTCCTCTCCTTGAATCAACGAAAACAGTTTCACGTAAAGTCGGTGTGGCGGGTCGCGGTCGCCGAAAGCACTCTTTATCCGCTCTAGGGCTTCGGACCACGACTTGGTGGACCGCTTTACACCCTGCCACCATACTGCAGCAGGCCCCTCCAACAACATGGAGAAACCGCGTAGGGCGTTTTCGTCGGAAGCGGCGACGCAGTCTTTATACGTAATTACGCCATCTATGAAATTTTCTAAAGACTCGTCCGCTCGTCCGCCATAGCGCGTTGTACATTTCGCGAAGTTTCCACTCGCGCCAAATGCAAAGCCCGATGCTTGGACCTCTGACACGTTGCTATGCGGCGTTGACGACCGCACCTCGCGTAATAATTGCTGGCAGAACTCTTGTTGGGATTGCTGCATAGTATTGAGCAAAGTTGTGAGCGTCTCTTGAGACATTGTAATGTTGGTTGGTGCGGCCGAGCCGCCATCCTTGTTCGAATTTGAGCGATCTTCAGACCGTGTTCGCGGCATTTTCGATACGATGAGACACACGCTACTCGTATAATGCCGAAGAAACACAACACAGGGTTCGATATAAGTCCCAGATAGTCACTTGTAGTGTTCGTTGCAACTCACGACAAACTTTTCACTACGCGTTTTATACCTACACACGTTGGGCAGCCACTTATAGCGTTGGGTAGGCTATTGGGGTGGTCTGAAACACTGCATGTCTGGTTCATAAGCCGTTTATTATATAAAAATAGTCACAAAGCATGAAACCAGGCTAATGCTTAGCCGAACAAGAACAGTCACACAACTTAGTACCTAGCGCAAGCGCGGGAGAAATCGTGGCACCGCGCAGCGCGTCTCGTCGAGCACTGTTTAAACGCGCGCGCACCGGCGCGAACTACCCCCGCGCGCCCTCTATACACGGTACGGGAAGACCACTGCCGGGGCTGCCAACTACACAACACTGCAATGTATGGTCTCACGCTATAACCTTGATATACAGTCTTACACTTGTCAGCATAGTATTCCCAAAATTCAGTCTACCTGAAATTCTGCCTTTCAGCAGATCTGAATAGGCGGACTTTCGCGTAGGCGACCGTGGGAGGGTATAATAGTTTCGAGGCACAAGGAAAGCTTGCGTAATCTAAGGTAAAATGAAGATTCTGTAGTCTTTAAAAGGTATTATTAAGATGAATTGGTCGTTTAGGTAGTTCTGGAAGAAGTGGAATCGCTTTTTAACCCATTCACTGCCCAGTACTTCGCGAAAACTTCGCGAAATTCGTTCGCGTGCCCACAACCCGTATCCGAGTCGTCGTTATAATAAGCTATAGATGACGTGTATCCATACCCAGAACCCGACTAGCGTGTCCATAGCTACGGATACGGGTTGTGCGAAGGAACGAATTTATTGTTCGACCCGCGTGTCGGGTGCTGGGCACTGAAAGGGTTAAGCTTGAATTTGCATGTTTTTGTAGGTAGATTTTTAGGTTCCCTAAAGCGGAAAGCCTATCGACCTGTTTTATGGTGGACTACCTCGACTGTTAGGTAAAACGGCCGCGAACACAGTCGCAATGCAGTCGCTAGCTGAGCACCTTCGCCCACGTGACCACATCTCTGAATCGCCATAATGTCGCAAGTTTACAAAATTAAATTATGTTTATTTGGAAACTACACATCGTCGATGTAGAATGAAAACCACATATGTCAAAAAATAACTTTTTTTTTTGTAAAAATCGAATAAAAACCACGTATTTTATAACACGGCGAAACCGTGAACCCAAAAGTAAGTCTTTTTCACCATTCAAAAGCACATAAAAATATTTTAAACATTGACGACATTTTATTTGTTTCCTGAAAAGTTTGGATTTCTGGACATACGAAGTTATCATTCTACAGCGACTACATGGGCATGATGCTACTTATTTCTATATATTCAAGACATTACTTGACGTCTATAAAACGCCATTTTGATTATTCAAAAACCACCTTTCCTTTGTTTTCTGCTGAACCCTATGGAAAAAAGATATGAATTTATGAAAAAACCCTACCTAATAACCCTACACCTTTGCCCAGCCTACAAAAGATACGCGTGAAAAACATAATCCATTCTTTTTGCTTTCACGCTGTCGGGTGAAAAGTCTTTCAACAAATATTGTTATAGCATGGTAACAATATTTGTTGAAAGACTTTTCACCCTGTCTAGTAACAATCAAAACTTCTTGAACAGAGAAGCCTGAAAATAGGACAAACCTCAAAAAAGCCTCATAACATGAAAATTAATAGAACAACAATACAAATTGGTAGACACGATGGAAGCCTACAAAATGAACGAAATATTCCTTTTTAATATAACCTCTTTGATTAATACGTTGCATAGATTGTACAGCCTCAGTTCGAGTTTGAGTTACTGATTAAATTCACAAATAATAAAAGTCTTTGTTCCTACTGTTTGGAAATAAACAACATAAAACAATTTAGCCTAACTTTTTCTCAAATGTGTTGAAATGGTTCCCAGTCTAACCGGATGCAGGTAAATACCAGTATTTTACATGAAGCGACTGCCTATCTGACCTCCGTAACCCGATATCCCTTGGCAAGACTGGTTGTCAGAATTTCGGGGTACTGATAACTCGTAACAACTATCAAAGCTTAACAGGCTTTCCGAGGTACAGAAGTGCCTTGGTAAGAAATAACCCATCCACGAACCGACCTCGTCAAGCGTCACTTTACCTAGACCATCAGTATATATGGTTGATTTTTCTAACTACAAAAATCAAAAGACTAGGTAACTATGATACACTTTCTCTGTCTTCACTGATGGTTTATAAAACCGAAGTATAAGAGACAAGAAAATTTGAAACTACTTCGATCGATCTTCTCTCTTCCACTCTAATTCTAATTTATTTGGGGCCGGCGCAGCATGTCTTCTTCTTCCATACTTCTCTACTACTCGTCCTCTCAGCAGTCACCTTCTTTCTAGCCATATCATCCTTCACACAGTGTACCCGTAGTTTCTTTCGGTTTTCCTCTAGTCATAAACAGATCAACATATTACATTCTCAATAGTAATTGAGTTATTTTATTGTCAATGTGTGTTTGTGCAAGTTTATAATTATTTGTATGCTCTCGAGTAAAATGTAGCGAACTGACCATATTACTGACATAATATCCTATTGTAAATCTACATTTACGAATAAATTTGATTTGATTTGATTTGATTCAAAATTTTGCTGACGACGTTTGAAATGTGGGCTTACGACTTTAACTCACATTACACTAGTATCAGGTACACCCCTGCCCAACCCTTCTGGGATTACAGGCGTGATGTTATGTTAAATCGGATTGTGTAAATCAGACCCATCTTTCCCCGAGAAAATAAGAGCTTTTATAACGTTCTATTGTTTTAATCATTTCTTTCGTTCATTCATTTTTAAGGACCCTCCCAAGGTCTGGTCCGGAGGGTAATTTGTTTAAAGCAAAAATACAAAAGAAAACCTTTGAAAGAAAAGGTCAACAGATAATTAAGAATTAATTAAGAGAATAATTAGTGAAATTAAGGATGTAATAAGGAGTGAAGATTGACTTTCTATTCGTGGCCATATAATAACACCCGCTCGGGTCGATCTTCAGGTAAAGCCGCGCTTTTCGCTCATCTCATTCCAAAATTGTATTCCGGATTCGACTAAACTTAGTTTGAATTTAAGATATCGGATATTGATCCGAACGTAAGTAGAGCACATCACTAGAATGCGTTCCCGCTGGTTCTTGTTTTGATACAGACGTAGGTACCTGATCATATACAACGTGTAACGGAAAGGGTATAGTAAGCCGAAAGGGGGTCACACAACTCGTTATTCTGAACAACTTTTGTTCTACGACTTTGGAAAATTCGCTTGTAATACCCTTTCCGTTACACGTTGTATTATACGTTTATGTGGTTGTCATCTGTGTCCTATATAGTTAACCTATATAAATGGTTTAACTTTAGGAACTTCTCTCGCGAACTTCGAGCCAAACAGTCACCTCAATTCAGATACAAATTCTATAGAAGATGAAGTTGTGTGAAAATAGCGTTATGTTGTTTGAGGAGTTCGTGGCTAGAAAATGCAGCCATACATACCGATGGTCAAGGTAAAGTGACGCTTGACGAGATCGGTCCGTGGATGGGTGACCATCTATTTCTTACCCAGGCACTTCTTTGCCTCAGAAAGCATGTTAAGCTTTGATAGTTGTTACGGGTAATCAGTACCCCGAAATTCTGACAACCAGTCTTGCCAAGGGATATCGGGTTATGGAAGTCAGATAGGCAGTCGTTCCATGTAAAATAATGGTGTTTAGCTGCATCCGGTTAGACTGGTTGTCGACCCCAAAATAGTTGGAAAAAGGCTAGGCAGATGATGAGTTTACATTACTTGTATCTTGGCTTCTATTCCCAGGTCGAGCGAAGTGATATTGGGGTATTCCTCTAAGGATTTCATAGTAACAACCCGGATAATAGATTCGTGTTCGGTTGATGGTAAAACACTATTCCGCCGCCATTACACGAGAATAAGACATATCTGGCGTAATGTGGGTATACTTATAGGTATATCTCATATGGGTTGGTGATATATTTGCTGAGTACGAGTATCCATACGCAGTTAGTGTACCCATAGGTGAGTACAGCAAATTCGATTCCTGGACTTTGCAATATTGATGTGGACCCAGTATAAACATTTGCAAAGTTTCGTCTTTTTAGAGAGTTTCTGCATTTCAAGTATTAGTTTACCGGCTTTCATATCCTCGGTACAGGGCACAGAGAAATTAATCAGGAATTGATTTTGATGTGCCGTGCTTCTCCGAGGCTATCAATGCTTGGAAACTCGCTTGCCCGAATTCTGAAGAACCCGACCATCCATTTTCCCAGAGACGGTGGGATGAGCCGCTCTGCAAAGTAGTTCAGTACACTTTACTCATCTCGTCCGCTAATACTGCTGAGCACGCTTGCTATCTGTGGGTGAGTGGGAGTTGAGTCTTCGGCTTCACGCACTGCCGTCGTCGAGCATAGGCACTTTATTCGACGACAAGACCTTCTGCCTTGCTGCTTCTTTACGTCTTGCAGCCGTCAGCTGTTCTCCTCATCGTTATCACTGTGGTGAAGCTGTCAACAGCCTCGGACATCACGGCTTCTCCTACCGCCGAAGTGCGGGTCATAAAAGAACATAAACGCCATCAACCGACGAGCTCTTGTTAGCGTCCATGTTCCAGCTGTCTTTTACCTTAGTCAGAGGCTAAGTGTTGCCATTAAACGTGGCATTGCCGACTGCGTTGAGGAGGAGTTTTTTGACACCCTTTTATATTTTGTTGTTAGTATAGTTTAGTTATTTTAGTTTATTTAATCGTCTTTAATAATAATTAAGGACGATTACGATTTTTTGAGTTTTTTTTTAATTTTCACAGGGTTTTGGTAACTTCTCCAGTTCCCATTTTTAATGAATTTTAGACCATTTTAATATCCAAATTAAAACCAAACGAAATATAAGAGCCTCCTTAAGCAAGTAATTTAATTTCACCTGCAAAAGTCATAAAGTTTCTAATAAGCGTGCCTTTATTATTCTAATTAAATGTACGCCTAATTAACCTTTACTTCAAATTAATTTTACTTTTTTGGGACTACGTTTCTGTAGGAGGACAAGTAATACATTAAAATGGTTGTTGTGTTAGTTTAGGGTACAGATAAAATATGTCGGTACTAAAAGATAGATAGGCCATCGGGAATATTTCATGCAAAAAGCTGTTCTCGATCATCAGTAGCCACATTTTTGATATTGACACACGAATGCGATCTGACAAAAGGGCGTATCACACTAGACAGGTCTACGTCTAACAAACAAGTAACTAGTTTGGTATAAGGCGCACCTAATTTGAGTACTTTGGTATAAGGGTACCTATATAAAGCAAACGGCTGAATAAGAACAATTTCTTTGAACAATAGCTTACCAAAAGAGTTTGTTTTAGCATTTTTTAGACATTCCCTTTGTTTCAAAGGTTCGCTTTCTTTGAAGTCCTGTGTCTTTTTTTAAGTTAATTTCATTAAATGGTTTAACTTTGACCTTTGTTTTAATTCGCCTGTACATAATGTCTTTCTCCGATTTCCGCATTGATTTGATTTATTTTATTGAATTATATAAATCTCTCTCGTAATCCCCGAAGGGTTAGGCAGAGGCGTACTTAGGTACGCCTCTGCTTAACCCTTCGAAATTGGCGAAATGTGGGTGAACTATTAGTAGTTCACCCACATTTCGCCAGTTATGTATAAGTCACATGTAACAGGAGGGGAGCCTATTGCCATCAACCAGACGCAAATCCAGACTCCGTGGCTGCTACTGAGAAATTCCTGATGGAAAAACCCAATAACGCTTTTTAACCCGGGAATCGTACCCAGGACCTCTTGCTCAGCAGTCGCTTGTGACCACGACGATCTAAAAAGAATAATATGTAGGGATCGTATCAAGAGATAATTCTGTACCTTCTGCCTATTCTCATGGGGAAAAAGTTTGACACTATGTATGTATTACTTTTTTAATATCATTTGAAGTTCTTTTAATAATAAATAATAATCATAATAAATTTTATTTCAGAAAAAAACACATATAGGGTTCACACAAAAAAAAAACAATTTTCATTAAAAATGAGCATTTCAAACCAAAGTGAATCGTTGGTGCCTGTACTAATGATTAAAAATCATTGTATCACAGACACCAGCGCCTTCCAAAATAGGTAACATAAAAAAAAAACGAACATGATACAAAGTGAACTAGTCTAGTAGTAAAAATATATAGTAAAAAAAAAAAAAATATATTATTTTAGAAAAAGTAAAAGTGATTTTCAAATAACTTCACAGGGTCGCTGACTCGATGCAGCGGTGCTTTTGTGACAGCTGAGTGGCAGCTCTTTGAGATAACTGGCGCCAAAGAGACGGAAAGGGTAACGTACTGACGGCGAAAGTGGCGGAGAACGGTTACCATGGCAACGTGTTGTTAGCTGTAAGTACAAGGCAGCGTGTTTGACTTTGACAGCTAGTCAGCGTTTTTATTTAGTGCCAAATTAGTAAAAAGTTTGTGTTCAATCAAGACTTGTGCAAAAATGATATTAAACTAGTACTAGACTAGTTCCGGTCTAGTTAAGAACTCAGGACTAGTGTGGAACTAGTTTCGTTTAGGACACGACTTGTGTCGAACTCAAACTAGAGGCATAACTAGTTACGACTACTATCGAACTAGTTATCTTACCAGTAAAGACTAGTTATTGAAGTAATAAAAAGTTATAAAAACTGCTTGACGATGGTGTTTGCTGCTACGTCGTAGCAGCCTACGCTACGGTTTCGTAGCAGGCTAAGCTGCTTCATAAAACATCTACGACAATGGTGTATTTTCTGCCAACTACAGCAATGTTTGGACGGCTTAAATTTTGTTATGCTGTAATTAATTTACTTCATCTTTGTAAGTCTAAAACATTTTTGCAGTACTCTGTTATTTTTAATCAGAGGAACACACTTCCTAACAAAAAAAAACCGGCCAAGTGCGAGTTGGACTCGTGCACCTATGGATCCGTATAAAATTGTAGGTATTTTGTTATTTAACTACATATTTACGGTATTGAGATGTTTTCCTTTACATGTACTGTAAGACATTGCTTCTTGCCAAATTTCATGATTCTAAGTCAACGGGAAGTACCCTATAGGTTTTGATTCCCTTGTGAAATCAAAAATATGCGATAAAAACGGTCATATCTTTTGATCGCGTTGATTTACAAATTGGAATTTTTAATACTTCAAGGTAGTAGTTGAAATTTAAGCTAGATAACTCTACGCGTTCCTGAGAAAAAGGGACAGGCGGACAGACCGCGGACAAAAAAATGAACTTAAAAGGGTTCCGTTTTTGCCGACTGAGGCACGGAACCCTAAAAAATTTGCATCCAACATCCATAAAATCAACAATATTTATCGATTTCACACAATATGGGTGGGTAGTTTCAACTTATTTCTACAGGCCCAATGATTTAGGGGCAAATTGCAAAAATAATAAATTTCCTTCTAAAAAATATGACAAACGATGAATAATATAAATTGCCGCTTATTTTCGTCTAGAAACGAATTTCACTGTGTTTTGCATTTAATTTGAATTATTAATAGCAGGAAAAGGAGTTATTGGGCCGGACTGGTATGCTGTTTTTCGTTTGATTCCCACTCAGGTACTGCTGGGTACTGAATATTTTGAACCATTCTTGAATTCTTAGTATTGACCTGTGGGACCTCTAGGCATGACCTACTGATTCGTACATCGTTATAAATGTCATTCCGATATTTTCGTTAAAATCGAGCGTATGTTTCAAAGCTACAATAGCTTGGGACAAGGTTTCTTGAATAGCACTAAAGGGAATTCGTATGACTTTTGATGATTTAAAACGAAATAAATATTGCTTTCACAGCGTTACGTATAAAAATTCTACCTTAGGGGTATGGGGGTATTCCTCGAAGCGCAACCATTAGAACAATTTGAATTTGTGAGCGCAATTAATGGTTGCGCTTCGAGGAATAATTTAGTTGCACTTAGTTGGTTGCGCTTAAAACAGTTGCGCTTTGAGGAATACCCCGGGGTATGAAGAACAGGTTGTAAAGTTCCTTAATTATAACTACATTGTACATTATTGTTATTTGTAAACATTATATATTGCATGTCAATTGTATCATAAAAAATAAATATATATTTTTATTTTTTTTATTGTACATACCATAATACATAAAATAAAATCTTTGGAGATATAAGTACTTTTATAAATGTTTTAGTTTTGTCATAGTAATATCAACAGCTGTAAAGAAAATAACAATAGAAATGTTAAAAAAAAGACGTAGGTTCGACCAGGCGGTTGTTGTCAGCTTTTTGTTTATCGTCTCAAGTCGCTGATTACTTAACTTAATTAAAGAAAATGTGGGCGAGCCATAACTACGTCTCTGGCCCTCTGCCTACCCTTTTAATGATAACAGGCGTGTTACTGCCAAGTTTACAAGCGAAAACCAAATTCACAGTTGTCTCCAAAACGTGGACAAATTATTTATAATTTCAGCCGCATTTTAGATGGAATAGTGCGATTTACAATTTTTATTGCTAGTTCTTCATTTGCGTCACAGATGGCGCTGAAGTACTTTCTGTACCGTGCCGCTACACTGCAACGACTTGCAAGAGGATTGTCATTTTATGGATTGTCGGTAGGCATTAGTCAATCGAATGCATATTTGAGTTCTCCATTATCGTTATTGTTTGTTTAGGCCCTCTTTTTCTGTTTATTAGAAAGAAGGAAAGAAAAAAAAACCCAACCACTCCGAAAGTGCCGACAGAAGTGCAAACTTTTTTTTTTCAAGATTCTGGATTATTTTTAGAAAATATTTTTGTATAAGTCTTTTACTTACATTTTACTATACACTGTATCTTTTTTGGGCGTAATATGTCGCAATACGGCTAACTCTGCAACTAAAAAGGGGTCGTTTAACGGTGTGGGGATTTCAATGGTTTTTTCCCCATCTCAAAAATGCCCAACGGGCCTAAAGAAGTTTTGACTTCAAAAACATCTGCTGTGCTATTTTACGTGGTATTTGTTTGCACGTCGATGTCCATTAACTCTGTATTTGTACACGATATGGATTCATATTGTCTATGTTCATCTCAAAAAAAAAAAAACTTTTCAAGAAATAAAACTCGTATTTTCAGCTCGGTATCACACAATAAAACTAAATTCATCCGTTTGAGTTATTCGGGTGCCACTGAAGCTCGCCCAGCAGGAAACCTGACACAGTTAATGGCTTATGTAATGGTGAAAAAACTTTGCGACCCAAATACCGGCGATTTGCAAACAAATAGCGGGCTCTTCTTGTAAATAATAGGGTAATGGGTTTTGTTAACACTTCTTTGGGGAGGCAGTTAAAGTTCTCAGAGCCATTTTAGTGTCTGGAAACTTTTTAAATTGTTTGACTGGTTCATTGGTCTAGTGGACAAAAAGCACGACTTCTGAGCTGGCTGGAGCGGGCTGCGGTCCTACGTTCGATTCCCGGGTCGGGCGAAGTGTTATTGAGATTTTCCTTTAAAAAAATTCTCATTAGCAACCACGGAGTCTGGATTTGCGCCCGGTTGATGGCAATTGGCTAGCCCCCTATTACATGGAACTTGAACATAACTTGCGAAATGTGGTTGTACTATTAGGTATACCTCTGCCTAACACTACGGGGATTACAGGCGTGGTGTTATGAATTGATTAAAAGTAGAAACCAATTTACCAGCGACCTCTAAGGATGTGTATAACAAAGTACGGCGGTAGAACCGTTAATTGAATGTTAAAATTAAACTACCGTAAGATGTTATGAATCGGGGTAGCAGTAAGTACGGTTAAGTACTATTTAGAGATTGTAACTGAAGTATAATCAAACGTTACGGGGTTCGATTTCCAGGATGGGCTAAGTGTTTTGGGGTTTTTCCATCAGGAATTACTTAACAGCAGCCTGGAATCTAGATTTGTGCCCGTTGATGGCAATAGGCCTTCTATTGGGGAATTCATCATAACTGGAGCAATTTGGTTAAGTTATGGCTCTTTAAGAGAATCTGCTAACAAATTACCTGTCCATGGATTCTGAATCTCGATGCTAGCACAAAGTGCGAATCTATTCTATCTTGTCACTGTTCTGCTCAAATTGGTGTTTTAATATGGATGACAACATTAAACATTACAATCACCAATCAGCTTGCAAATCATAGCGATCAAAGCAGTTCCCTCCTCTACAAATGACTATACTATTAATCGGAAGGCCACAGTTGTCCAACAGAAAATTTACGGACCAATATTGTAATAATGATACTACCCAAAACACGTATTTATCACTACAATGAGCACAATCTCTGAGTGTACCATTTCCTAAACCCATTCGTTTGTGACCAAGGCGAGAGATCTATGCAGCTTATAAATCAGATTGTCACCCCAATAACTATGGGATCGTATTTTAACACAAAACCAGGAAAAATACTGGCTGGTAATGTGTGCGTGCACGATAGATTCTTTTTTTGCATTAAAAAATAAATGTGCAGCAATTTACCACTGCGCTTAGAACGGTGAAGGAATAAATAAAAAAAGAAAGAAAAAAATATTTGTCGCAGGAACTTGACGTGCATACAATATGACAAAAAAATTTAATAAACATACAACGGTTATCGCAACTTCGTCAAGTAGGTTACCACTTCGCATGATGCTGTGCTCAGTCAGTGCCATACCCGCTGACCTCAGTAGGGTCTTTAATTGCACAAGGATAAAACCAAGGTCATGTTGAATACCTATGTAACACTCTTGTCAAGAACGGAGACTCTGTCTACCTAGGACAAACGGTCCAGTTTGGTAGATCTAACTTCGAGAAAGAGGTCAATCGTGGAATCCGACTCGGCTGGAGAGCGTTCAGGAAGTTGCGTGGTATCTTCTTGCCAATTTACCGCAGTGTCTCAAGAAAACAGTCTATGACCAGTGTGCATTGCCAGTGATTACATACGGAACCGAAACGTTGTCGCTCATAATGGGCCTCATCAGAAGGCTTAAAGTCACCCAAAAGGCAATGGAGAAGGCTATGCTCGGAGTTGCCTTGCGTGATCGAATCCGAAATTACGACATCTGCAAGAGATCCAGGGTTACCGACGTAGCCGGAAGAATTGCCAAACTTACGAGACGTGGCGGTTGTGTCTTCACGATGTTTTCTTCTACATAAAGTGAAGTATTCTACACAAATAATGTCCCTGTCTAGGATCAAACTAACAACCTCACAAATCGGTCACTATTGCTCTCAAAAATCTTTGTGCAACTATTCCCATGTATGTAACTATGATTGTAGGGTTACCTCAACTTTTGTAACTGAATTGTTTCCCATCCTGAAAACGGAAATAATTACTTTACGGGCAATTGTTTTTATCTGCTCACATAAAAATTCAGCCCCCTGCAACTTCATGAATAATTTTTGAATAAAGTCTTTTTGCTGATGTTTTTATGCCTCGAAAGAAACAAGGTAGATTAATATTGGACACTTGTTGAATAGAGGTAAAAGAAAATGAAACTATTTTCCTTTTAGTATGTATTCAAATAAAAGTGTATGTAAGTGAGTTCAGCAGGAACTGAGAGAAACAATATTTATATTATTTTATTACGGAGAAAGGGTATCGAAGGTAACAATACTACCATACGTGACAATTTGTGAGGCTCAACTGAATTGTATTCTGATGAAATATTCATGAAACATCCGGGGGTTTCAGAGCTAAGGTAGGAACTAGTCTTACTTGTAATTCGATCCTTGTCAGATTATGGCAGTCGCTTGTAACTGCGTTATATTCAGTGCTTATTAACTGCATACGAAGTTTATAGTCAAGCTAAATTGTCAGTCTTTAATTTTAGTCTATTATACCCAAATTTCGCCAGTTATGTTTTAATTCTCATGTAATAGGGGCGAGCCTATTGCCCTCAAACGGGCACAAATCCAGTTTCCGTAGCTGCTACTGAGAAATTCCTTTTGGAAAAACCCAATAACACTTTGCCCGACTTGGGAATCGAACCCAGGACCTCCTGCTCAGCAGTCGACCAACGAGGCAGTTAAACCCGCGCTGGACTCGCGAGGTGGACTCAGGCCCAAGGAGGGGTCTGTGTCCCAGTAATGGACACGTTATAGACTAATAGATAAGAGAAACGTACCTACAAAAATAACGCCCTAAATATCCTCCCGTATATTTCCGCCACTCACCGGCTATTTGGTAAATTGCCACCAGATGCATAGCCTACGTGAGTTATAGCTGACAGTCTATGTATATTACCTAGTAAATCACTATAGCACGATCTGGTGAGAAGGGATGAAGGGCAAGAGTTTAACAACAACAACAAAAACAACAACAACAATTTAACTACCTCGTTGGTCTAGTGGTTGCAAGCACGACTGCTGAGCATGAGATCTTGAGTTCAGTATCAGGAATTTCTCAATAGCAGCCACGGAAATTCTCAAATTACGGCATAAATGTTTTAATAATTAGTCTATAAATTTTCCGCTTCATGGAGCTCTTCTGATACTTAATACAGCTTAATTAACAATTAGTTAATTAACAATGGTGTAACTTTTTGAAAACTCTACATAACATTTTATTTTGTTAATAACAATCGCAATTTTTTATGTGCTAATACTTTACTACTTTTTTCTAGATGTAATTCCGAATCTCAAACTCAAACTCAAAAGCATTTATTTCAATTAGATCATTATAGGCACTTTTGAATGTCAGAAAAACAAAGGAGGCTAAGCTACAGTCACAGACACAAGGCATAATAACTTGTGAAAGTACTGTAGGTGCCCATTCCAAAGCGTAGATCTTTATGGAGAAGAATGGGCAAGAAACTCCATGCACACTCTTTTCAATCAAAATATTGTTACAAAATCTTGGTTACATCATTCATGTTGAGATTATACATATATGTGAGAACGATGTAGAAATATGTGCACGTTAAGAGCGTCCAGAGTAAAAGTTTCATGAACAATTTAAGAACAAAGTACATAAGTAGTTAAAATAAACCGTGGCAGCCTAGAGACGATCAGTCCCAACTAACAGCGCCCGTACACGAACATGACACATGGATCAGCCCCATTCAGCTCAACCATATTGAAGGGAGCTAAATGACCCGACACACCCGCCACTATCAGCGAGACATTTGAGTGAGCATGACATTCTCTCAGCCACCAGGGCAAATTCACCTCAATGAGAAAATAACTAAATGTAAATAGTAGCTTTACAGTACATAGTACTCACACATGTGCTATGAAATTATATAATACTAAGATATTGAATCTATACAATGCAAAGATATTATTACAATCTTGTGCAGCTTCCACAATAACTTCACATGGTAATCAATTAGTTTGTTCCTATGGTTGTGGAGCAGGACCAGCATTGAGCCAAGCATTTTTATCATCAATGTAATCCCCCAACTAATAATATGCTTGCCTACATAGTGTGCGTTTTACACAAGATTTGAATTTCGTCTCATTCAGTTATAGAATGTGGGGAGGTATTTTATTGTAACATTTTAAACAGTACCCCATGAAAGATGAGTTTACTTTAGCTACCCTAAAACCTGGCTGTACAAGTTGGTCCCCGTTTGTAGTATTATAGTGGTTCCTGTCACCTCTTTTACTAAATAAATGCAGATTTTTTCTAACGTACATGATGATTTCATAGATGTATTGACAGGGTACTATCATGATGTTAGTTTCTTTAAAGAGTTCTCTTAGAGAATCACGTCGACGTAGATCATAAATGGCTCTGATGGCTCTTTTCTGCAGAATAAATATAGACTCGATGTCTGCAGCCCGTCCTCATAATAAAATACCGTATGACATAATACTATGAAAATAACAAAATTGACGGATTTTTCTAACAGCATATGCTGCTGAACTCAACCGTCCTGCAAGAGATGTTACGAGTATATGCGGACCCTATTGTAACCTTGAGTCGAGCGTGATCCCCAGGAAAACAGTCTCTTCGACGAATTCTAGTTTCTCTTGATTCAATACTATGTCACTATCACTACTTTTGACATTCGGTTGAATAAATCTTATGCACTTCGTTTTTTTCCCATTTAATACTAAATTATTCGCGGTGAACCAATTATGGACCTGCAGTAGGGCGTTATTTACGTCGTCAAGATTTGTGGCACGTCTGTTTAACTTAAATATTAAAGAGGTATCGTCAGCAAACAACACCATTTGTGGTTGGTTTTTAAATAAATGGGATAAATCATTTATACAGACTAAAAAGAAGAAAGGACCTAATATCGAACCTTGCGGTACACCCATACTTACTTTTAAACCCATTGAATTGACACCATTTATTTGTACTTGCTGATGTCTAACGTTTAAATACGATTTCACTAAACTGAGCGCAAGTTTCCGTAAACCGTAATGTTCAAGTTTTAAGAGTAGGGTTTCGTTGTTAGGAGCTTGATTTCTATTTAACACGTTTTTGAAGTTGTTGACTAGACTATGAGAGTTTTGTAATAATGTGCCTAAAGACAATTTTGACTCAACTTTTTGCTCTGGTTCGGACATGAGAGATCTCATTTCTCCTTTTAAAGGGTGTAAAAAGACTTTTAACGAAGCCGAAAGGCACTTGTTCTCCCCGTCATTGCGATCATTTCTTTGTTCTAGACCGTACGTGGGAACCTTCTAGTTACGGAGATATTGGGGGTCAAAGTTCCAACTTTCTTACAAGATTTTTTTTAATACATGTTTTTAATTTTTATTGTATTTTTTTTACTAAAGAAAAACACAAAAACAAAAACTAACATTGCGCTGATGGATGGATTGAGCAGTACGGGGGGTACTGATCAATCCATCCATCAGCGCAATGTTTTGAATGTGTTACACGGAGTCCTACCTACGTGATTTTTCACCCCAAAAAAAAAAGTATTTTCCCAGCAATAAAGTTACTTAGGTTGATGTACATAATGCTTGGTTGACGGCTTCGTGAAGAGTCCGTTTACACCCTGTATAAGGGTAGAATGCTTATTTAAGTATAAAAAAACTACAAAACAAAAGACTTGCAAAAGAGGCCAATTTGAAGTTAATGGCCTGAACCTGATACACAAATTATGGGTTGGCTGGGATAATTTTTTTTAAACAAAGCCCTTTAATGCAATTTTTCCTTTTGGGGTACTCGTGCTAACACGAAAGTATATTTTACTAACATAATAACGCCTGTAATCCCCGAAGTGTTAGGCAGAGGTGTACCTAATAGTACACCCACATTTCGCCAGTTATGTTTAAGTCCCATCTAATAGGGGGCCAGCCTATTGCCATCAACCAGGCACGAATCATAACACGTTGTGCGACCTTGGAATCGAACCCACTCGGCCAGGGCCTCGCGCTTGCGATCACTCGAGGAATGAAGAAAAATGTGTGTATTTTTGTGTTTAAATAAATAAACAGAGGGTTCTACGCACTGTGGTTGTCGCCTGACCTTTGCAACCCTTGGGGAAATCCAATCTGTGATTGCTTGATATCCCTGCTCACTTGCTATCTCTTCTCAATACAAGTCATATAGTTTAGTTTAGTTTATTTATTTATAATTGTCAAAAAATACAGGTCAGATTTAAAAAAATGTAAAAAACTCAAAACATTTAAAAGAGCATCAAATACAAAATAATCCAAAAACATCATAATCAAAAAATCCAAATAATAATTAAAAATATAAAAAAAAAAATATAAAAATTAATAATTATTATTTAATTAAATACATTATATATTATTTTTTTTATATATTATTTATTATTTTTTTAATTATTTAATAATTTTGTTTTTTTTTTGTTTTTTGTTTATTAATTATTATTTTTATTAAAATAAAAATATATATATATATTTTTTTGTAATTATACTAACAACAAATAAACGGAATAATAAAAACACATCCCAAAAGGCAATGCTCGGAGTTGCCTTGCGTGATCGAATCCTAAATTACGACATCTTTAAGAGATCCAAGGTTACCGACGTAGCCGGAAGAATTGCCAAACTTACGTGACGTGGCGGTTGTGTCTTCACGATGTTTTGTTCTACATAAAGTGAAGTATTCTACACAAATAATGTCCCTGTCTAGGATCAAACTAACAACCTCACAAATCGGTCACTATTGCTCTCAAAAATCTTTGTGCAACTATTCCCATGCCAGCCCCATGCAACTTCATGAATAATTTTTGAATATAGTCTTTTTGCTGATGTTTTTATGCCTCGAAAGAAACAAGGTAGATTAATATTGGACACTTGTTGAATAGAGGTAAAAGAAAATGAAACTATTTTCCTTTTACTATCTATTCAAATAAAAGTGTATGTAAGTGAGTTCAGCAGGAACTGAGAGAAAGAATATTTATATTATTTTATTTCGGAGAAAGGGTATCGAAGGTAACAATACTACCATACGTGACAATTTGTGAGGCTCAACTGAATTGTATTCTGATGAAATATTCATGAAACATCAGGGGGTTTCAGAGCTAAGGTAGGAACTAGTCTTACTTGTAATTCGATCCTTGTCAGATTATGGCAGTCGCTTGTAACTGCGTTATATTCAGTGCTTATTAACTGCATACGAAGTTAGGTAGTATAGTCAAGCTAAATTGTCAGTCTTTAATTTTAGTCTATTATACCCAAATTTCGCCAGTTATGTTTTAATTCTCATGCAATAGGGGCGAGCCTATTGCCCTCAAACGGGCACAAATCCAGTTTCCGTAGCTGCTACTGAGAAATTCCTTTTGCAAAAACCCAATAACACTTTGCCCGACTTGGGAATCGAACCCAGGACCTCCTGCTCAGCAGTCGACCAACGAGGCAGTCAAACCCGCGCTGGACTCGCGAGGTGGACTCAGTGTCCCAGTAATGGACACGTTATAGACTAATAGATAAGAGAAACGTACCTACAAAAATAACGCCCTAAATATCCTCCCGTATATTTCCGCCACTCACCGGCTATTTGGTAAATTGCCACCAGATGCATAGCCTACGTGAGTTATAGCTGACAGTCTATGTATATTACCTAGTAAATCACTATAGCACGATCTGGTGAGAAGGGATGAAGGGCAAGAGTTTAACAACAACAACAACAACAATTTAACTACCTCGTTGGTCTAGTGGTTGCAAGCACGACTGCTGAGCATGAGATCTTGAGTTCAGTATCAGGAATTTCTCAATAGCAGCCACGGAAATTCTCAAATTACGGCATTAATGTTTTAATAATTAGTCTATAAATTTTCCGCTTCATGGAGCTCTTCTGATACTTAATACAGCTTAATTAACAATTAGTTAATTAACAATGGTGTAACTTTTTGAAAACTCTACATAACATTTTATTTTGTTAATAACAATCGCAATTTTTTATGTGCTAATACTTTACTACTTTTTTCTAGATGTAATTCCGAATCTCAAACTCAAACTCAAAAGCATTTATTTCAATTAGATCATTATAGGCACTTTTGAATGTCTGAAAAACAAAGGAGGCTAAGCTACAGTCACAGACACAAGGCATAATAACTTGTGAAAGTACTGTAGGTGCCCATTCCAAAGCGTAGATCTTAATGGAGAAGAATGGGCAAGAAACTCCATGCACACTCTTTTCAATCAAAATATTGTTACAAAATCTTGGTTACATCATTCATGTTGAGATTATACATATATATTTTTTTTTTTTTTATAAAAAAACGTTGCCCCACACTAGGAATTTCTCCTGTATCGCGGGTGCGTTCACAAACATTTAAACTCACATACACAAACAGCCAGACCCGGAACAACTATCTGTAGGCCATACAAATATTTGTTCCGTGCGGGGATCGAACCCGCGACACGCAGCGCAGCAGTCAATTGCTCAGCCACTGCGCCAACCGTGCCGTCAAAATGTGTGCCGTTATATGTGAGAACGATGTAGAAATATTTGCACGTTAAGAGCGTCCAGAGTAAAAGTTTCATGAATAATTTAAGAACAAAGTACATAAGTAGTTAAAATAAACCGTGGCAGCCTAGAGACGATCAGTCCCAACTAACAGCGCCCGTACACGAACATGACACATGGATCAGCCCCATTCAGCTCAACCATATTGAAGGGAGCTAAATGACCCGACACACCCGCCACTATCAGCGAGACATTTGAGTGAGCATGACATTCTCTCAGCCACCAGGGCAAATTCACCTCAATGAGAAAATAACTAAATGTAAATAGTAGCTTTACAGTACATAGTACTCACACATGTGCTATGAAATTATATAATACTAAGATATTGAATCTATACAATGCAAAGATATTATTACAATCTTGTGCAGCTTCCACAATAACTTCACATGGTAATCAATTAGTTTGTTCCTATGGTTGTGGAGCAGGACCAGCATTGAGCCAAGCATTTTTATCATCAATGTAATCCCCCAACTAATAATATGCTTGCCTACATAGTGTGCGTTTTACACAAGATTTGAATTTCGTCTCATTCAGTTATAGAATGTGGGGAGGTATTTTATTGTAACATTTTAAACAGTACCCCATGAAAGATGAGTTTACTTTAGCTACCCTAAAACCTGGCTGTACAAGTTGGTCCCCGTTTGTAGTATTATAGTGGTTCCTGTCACCTCTTTTACTAAATAAATGCAGATTTTTTCTAACGTACGATGATTTCATAGATGTATTGACAGGGTACTGTCATGATGTTAGTTTCTTTAAAGAGTTCTCTTAGAGAATCGCGTCTACGTAGATCATAAATGGCTCTGATGGCTCTTTTCTGCAGAATAAATATAGACTCGATGTCTGCAGCCCGTCCCCATAATAAAATACCGTATGACATAATACTATGAAAATAACAAAATTGACGGATTTTTCTAACAGCATATGCTGCTGAACTCAACCGTCCTGCAAGAGATGTTACGAGTATATGCGGACCCTATTGTAACCTTGAGTCGAGCGTGATCCCCAGGAAAACAGTCTCTTCGACGAATTCTAGTTTCTCTTGATTCAATACTATGTCACTATCACTACTTTTGACATTCGGTAGAATAAATCTTATGCACTTCGTTTTTTTCCCATTTAATACTAAATTATTCGCGGTGAACCAATTATGGACCTGCAGTAGGGCGTTATTTACGTCGTCAAGATTTGTGGCACGTCTGTTTAACTTAAATATTAAAGAGGTATCGTCAGCAAACAACACCATTTGTGGTTGGTTTTTAAATAAATGGGATAAATCATTTATATAGACTAAAAAGAAGAAAGGACCTAATATCGAACCTTGCGGTACACCCATACTTACTTTTAAACCCATTGAATTGACACCATTTATTTGTACTTGCTGATGTCTATCGTTTAAATACGATTTCACTAAACTGAGCGCAAGTTTCCGTAAACCGTAATGTTCAAGTTTTAAGAGTAGGGTTTCGTTTTTAGGAGCTTTCTTTCTATTTAACACGTTTTTGAAGTTGTTGACTAGACTATGAGAGTTTTGTAATAATGTGCCTAAAGACAATTTTGACTCAACTTTTTGCTCTGGTTCGGACATGAGAGATCTCACTTCTCCTTTTAAAGGGTGTAAAAAGATTCTTAACGAAGCCGAAAGGCACTTGTTCTCCCCGTCATTGCGATCATTTCTTTGTTCTAGACCGTATGTGGGAACCTTCTAGTTACGGAGATATTGGGGGTCAAAGTTCCAACTTTTTTACAAGATTTTTTTTTAATACATGTTTTTAATTTTTATTGTATTTTTTTTACTAAACCCCCGTACTGCTCAATCCATCCATCAGCACAATGTTTTGAATGTGTTACACGGAGTCCTACCTACGTGATTTTTCACCCCAAAAAAAAAAGTATTTTCCCAGCAATAAAGTTACTTAGGTTGATGTACATAATGCTTGGTTGACGGCTTCGTGAAGAGTCCGTTTACACCCTGTATAAGGGTAGAATGCTTATTTAAGTATAAAAAAACTACAAAACAAAAGACTTGCAAAAGAGGCCAATTTGAAGTTAATGGCCTGAACCTGATACACAAATTATGGGTTGGCTGGGATAATTTTTTTTAAACAAAGCCCTTTAATACAATTTTTCCTTTTGGAGTACTCGTGCTAACACGAAAATATATTGTACTAACATAATAACGCCTGTAATCCCCGAAGTGTTAGGCAGAGGTGTTCCTAATAGTATACCCACATTTCGCCAGTTATAATTAAGCCCCATCTAATAGGGGGCAAGCCTATTGCCATCAACCAGGCACGAATCATAACACGTTGTGCGACCATGGAATCGAACCCACTCGACCAGGGCCTCGCGCTTGCGATCACTAGAGGAATGAGGAAAAATGTGTGTATTTTTGTGTTTAAATAAATAAACAGAGGGTTCTACGCACTGTGGTTGTCGCCTGACCTTTGCAACCCTTGGGGAAATCCAATCTGTGATTGCTTGATATCCCTGCTCACTTGCTATCTCTTCTCAATACAAGTCATATAGTTTAGTTTAGTTTATTTATTTATAATTGTCAAAAATTACAGGTCAGATTTAAAAAAATGTAAAAAACTCAAAACATTTAAAAGAGCATCAAATACAAAATAATCCAAAAATCATCATAATCAAAAAATCCAAATAATAATTAAAAATATAAAAAAAAATATATAAAAATTAATAATTATTATTTAATTAAATACATTATATATTATTTTTTTATATATTATTTATTATTTTTTTAATAATTTAATAATTTTGTTTTTTTTTTGTTTTTTGTTTATTAATTATTATTTTTATTAAAATAAAAAAAAATATATATTTTTTTGTAATTATACTAACAACAAATAAACGGAATAATAAAAACACATCAACATAATAATCATATCAAATTACCTAAAACCATTCTTTTAGGTCATATAATGCCTGGGCGCTTAGCCATTCTTTATCTTTAGATTTAAAGGCATTGTCAGACGTTGTGCTCAAAATATTGTCCGGTAGCCGGTTGTATACCGATGGACCCATGAATACTCTCACCACGTCTTACGAATTTAAACGATCTTGTGCAAAACCCGGTGACCACTGAAACCGATAATTGTGTCGCTCTAATACCATTGTAAGTTGTTTATCTGTAACATGGGACTTATACTCGTTACATTTACATTAAATTAATGATTTATAATGACATCTTCGTCAACTGTCCAGCCTTCTCCCAACTATGTTTGTGTCGACTTACAGTCTAACCGGATGCAGCTAAATGCCAGTATTTTACATGGAGTGAGTGCCTATCGGACCGCGTATTGTTGTATTATGGGTTATACGATACCCTTTTAAGCTATTGCATAGCTTCTATCGCGGGCCTTGAGCGTGGAGACCGAATCCAGAAATTCCGTAACGAAAATAACCTAACGCGTTAGCTTAGTGTCAGATATTGACTAGCCTAGGTACCTATACAACCTAACCTCCTAGCTCCAGCGGTAGATTAAAAATAATAACCTAGGCTTTCAATATCTGACACTACGAAAGTGAATAAATAATTATAATTACGTAAGTTGATAAAAAATGCTATGCAATAGCTTTACCGCGGCAGTCTCCGAGTGCCACACGTCTTTTTTTTTTTCGTATGGATAATCATCAAATGACTTCTCCCGCTCTGGGCGGAGCGGAGGGAGTGTCAGACTTGTACTGACTAACATCCATCCATGTTCCTTTTTTTTTTTTTTTACGGGTGCGAAATCGTCAAATGACTTCTCCCGCTCTGGGCAGAGCGTGAGAAGTCATTGATTGATTGATTGATTGATTGATTGATTGATTGATTGATTGATTGATTGATTTATTCCAAAAACAATTTACATTGTGTGTGAATATAAAAGCTTACAAACTAGGAACACAAGTAGCAGAAACGAATGACAATATTACACTTCTTTCAAATAAAAATAATAGTAAAGAAAAAGTAACAATGATGTCAAAAAAAAAAAAAAAAGTTAAAAAAGTTACATAAAAAAAAATAAACAATAATAAATAAAACAAACAAACAGATTAAATTTGGTTACCATTAAGAATGTCAATAATTAAACCACATCCATACATAAAAATAAAATTTACTACCAATGTCAGTTGAAAATTAAATTGATTAAGAATGTCAATAATAAAAAAGTGAGAAAAAAAAAAGTTAATTACAATGTCAATAGAAAAAAAAAATAACAATAAATCAAATAACAATATTAAAAATTTAATTCTGTGTTTTACAAATTATCTATTGAGTAGAGGCATTTCTCCAACAGGAATGCCTTGAGCCTTGCTTTGAACGAGCTTGTATACAAAGTACTTTTTAATTCAACTGGCAGCCTATTGAATATTTTAACGGCCTGGTACAGTGGACTGTGTTTAACAATGTTAAGTATTGGAATGAGTTTGCTATCTAAATCTTTTCTACGTGTTTTTTCCCTTAAAAGTCTGTCTTCATCAGTTTCAAAGTGATAAATATATTTCTTTAAGGTGGTTAAAAGTACCAGTACGTAAAGTCCAGGTACTGTGAGGATGGCAAGTTCTTTAAAATAGGGTCGACAGCTTTCTTGTTGGGAAACACGAACAATGGTTCTAATCGCTCTTTTCTGGAGAATGAACGCCCTTTGAAAATTATAGTTGTAGCTGTTACCCCAAAATTGTATGCTGTACCGTAATCTTGACTCTACTAGCGCGTAGTATACCATTTTTAGTGCTTCCAAACTAACTTCATCTCTAAGAATTCTTAAAGCATAGCACGCCGAAGATATAGTAGAATCAAGTGCTACTAATTCTTTTTTCCAATTTAATAAATCATCTATATACATTCCCAGAAACTTTACTTCCCTGACAAGCTCAATTTTAGCCTTATTTAGTTCAATGTCCATATTATCTTTATTACGAGCAGTAGTTTTGAACAACATTACATTCGTTTTATTCGCGTTTATTTTAAGTTTATTCGCAGTAAACCATGAATGAAAGATAGCTAGAGCCGCATTAAGGGCATCGTTTAGTGTTTGAATGTCATTCGCTGATACTATTGCATTTGTGTCATCTGCAAAAACTATTATTTTTATGTCAGGTAATATTTTATTGAAATAATTTATGAGATCGTTAGTGAATAGAATAAACAATAAAGGTCCCAAGATTGATCCTTGTGGTACACCGGCTGTAATATTGAGCATGGATGACTTGTAACTTTTTTTATACCCATTCAATTGCAATTTTTCGACTTCGACAAACATTTTTCTATTCTTTAAATATGAAGAGAAGAGTTGTAAAGCTTTACCTCTTACTCCATAATGCTCAAGCTTTTTGATGAGTAGTTCAAAATCAATAGTATCAAAAGCAGAGCTTAAGTCTAGAAAAATACCAGCTACTTTCATTTTACGATTAATTTTGTCCACTACATCATTTATTAACGCATAAATAGCATCTACTGTGCCAACATTCTTCTGGTATCCAAATTGCCTATCATGTATCACTTTGTTTAAATTAAGATGATTACTTAAGCGATCTTTTAAGACGTTTTCAAAAATTTTTGAAAGGGTGGGTAGTAAAGATATGGGCCTGTAGTTTCTTGCATCCGTTTTCGGGCCTTTTTTATGGATAGGGATGATCTTAGCTACTTTTAGTTGTTCCGGAAATATGCCATTCAGTATGCACTTATTATAAAAATTAGAAAGTGGCTCTGCTAAAATTTGCAAATTGTCTTTAATTACAGAAATCGGAATTTCATCGTAGCCACAAGATTTCTTATTTTGCATACTGGTAACGATTTTTGAAATTTCAATAGGAGTAGTAAGTTTAATATCCATGTCATTATTCACTCTTTCCGTACTTTGCTGAAGAAAAATTACAGCATCTTGGCTATGGTTATTGATTGTAATTTTGTGATCAAATTGTTTCACTAAGATGTCAGCCACTTCCTGCGGATTATCTACGATGTGGCTGTTTACTTTTAGTCTAATTTCTGTTTTCCTAGCTCTAACCCTGTTCGTACTCTTGTTTATTATTTTCCAAATTTCTCTACTTGAATTTCTCGATTTACAAATGTTTTCACTAATAACAAGTTTTTTTGCCTTCAAAATAACTCTTCTATAAATTCTGACGTATTTATTTCTGTAGTTAAGTTTCCCATTCCCTCTCGCTCCGGACCATGGACTGGACCAGGGCCGGACGCGATAGGTCGCCGCCGCCGATCGCCGCTACGAGGACACGGCGGTGCTCCGCCCAAGCGGGGCAGACCTCTACCTCGTGCTCCACCGTGTCCTCTGGGCGACCCTCACAGTGGTAACACCCGGGCGTTTCCTCCCGCCCGAGTTCCTTTCTTGCCCTTTGTGTTCCAGGGCCACGGTATCTCTTTTGAATAGTACTGCAGCCCTGGCAGGCATCGGCCCTTGCGGTCCCCTCCCTGTTTGCTGACATCTCTTTGAGTTATACCAAACAACCCATAGACCATAGTGAAACTCATTTACCTTAAGAACTTATGTTACCTATATTCTTGCAAATAAATATATCATTAATTCATTCAAAACGATACCCTTTGGTAAGACTGGTTGTCAGTTGTGTAAAGAGTATTAATTTGTAGTTATTACTTGTTGAAAAGTAGTTTCTCGAATCATTTAGTGCAAGTATGTACAAACTTAGTCTTGTTAACCATAAATATCTAAAGGGGTCATTGTTCTCTACTTTTCATTATGAACAACTTTTACTACAATACAGTAACAAACACATTTGTGTTCATGTAAATCGTTGAAATGTAAGGAACAGTTGATTTCTAAACTCGCATTTTGATCTACCATTGTATAACTGAAACCTCCTTCTAAAACACAAACTTCCAACAAATCTTTTGGGAAATAACGTAAGCAGATTTTCTCGTTCTCCTCCTACCCGAATTAGCAAGTAATATAATTAATTTGCAGACTCTTCAGTCTTTGATCTTGAAATGGATGGAGGGTTAATTCGCGCGAGATGTATCGTACCCGTCACGTGGTGGAAACGTTCACTGTTAAGGTAATCCTACACGGGCAATTTTTAAGTAATTGTTGCCGGCAACAGTTGCCTGAGGAAGTAGGAAAATTACAGGAGAAATTGAGTGCATTAAGTGTCTGTATGTTTAATAAGGTCTGGTGGTATGTCTAGGAAAATAGATCTGCAACAATCTTGATTGACATCGCCATCAATTATGTTTCAATGTTGCAGGAACATTACAAATTCTTCTGGAAGAATTGTGTGATATATCTATAATAGTACATATAAAAATTGCAATTAAAACTGACAAATAAATCCAAACCACGAAATATTTGATAGCTACATATTTGCAACGTTGCCATTTTTCTGAATGCACCTCTTGATGATCTTGGGGGGTAGCATCAATTAATTGACATACTTTTTAAGAGCTTTCAAACGTAATTCCTGATTTTGTATGGGACTAAGACCCTTTATTTTTTTTTCGGATGCGAAATCATCAAATCACTTCTCCCGCTCTGGACAGAGCGGAAGGGAGTGTCAGACTTGTACTGACTAAAACTTTGTGTTCCAGGACCGCGGTATCTCTTTCGAACAGTCCCGCAGCCCGGGACTAACACCCTTACGTCACTTATATGTTTTTTTTTACGTCATTTATGAATTTCAAAGCACCTAAAAATCAAATGTTACAATTAACTAATCTTTCAATTCAGTTTTCAGGCCGAATATTATTTTATAGAAATTACGTTTTGGAATTTATGGTTTCAGCTGCCTGTGTTTGTACACCCTAATGGTTAAGTGGGCGAATTTGGTTAATTTAATGAATAAAGACAAGAGGTGTAATCTTTAGACTCCCATTTATTTGAGAGACAAAGTTCTGTCTATTAATAAGTGACATTTCTTTGTGGAAAGAGCTTTTGATATAATAAAATAGTAATTTATTGGGGCATGGAGAATTAAATGTTTTAAGTATTTACTTGGCTCTTAAATGTTTGAAAATTAAATATTAAGAGCCAGCTCAAGTGTTACTGAGATTTTATTATTGTGATTAAATTTTTGTGGCTGTCCTGACCTTCATCAATTTATTTGATTAGGAACGCTGGACGCGATTTTAAGATGAAGTCAAACCAATATTATATTACAATTTTCTTCAACTCCAAAAAACTGTATTTGCGTGTACCATCCAGTTTTTCACATCTATAAAAATAGACTTAAACTTTATTCATTGACAGTCGAAGCAGTCTTAAAAAATTGGTTTGTTTTTGCCCACGTACAGTCAACAAAACAGATAGGTATGCAGGGTAGAAAGATATAATAGATTTTAGCTTAAAAACCGATCGATGTTTTCGAATGAAATCAAAATTAAATGAAGAAAAATAATCAATTGGTTAAATTAATTCAAATTTCATTTGAAGATGTGCAACAGTTTCTAAAAAAAACGAAAACTAAATATTTCGACCCTGCATACCTATCTGTTTTGTTGACTGTACATTCACTGGCGAGCGGGGTGATCGTCACCTTAAAGTGACATTCTATCAGCTATAGTCAAAAATGTATAGGAAAAGCAAAGCGCAGCAAAGGCAAGGTAATCGCTTATGTCAATACTGTTGAAAATACGAACCGCTATAAAAGCGATTACCATTGGTCTAACCCTATAAGTCATTTGTCCATTGGAAACCACTTACAACATATACAGACTAACCAATTTTCTTCGTAAAAAAGCCTTTTATCACCTTAAAATAGAATATTATTCACGATGCTCTCCTTAACTTAATATTATGAATTTTACCTCAGATACCAGCATAACACCTGCTATGGGTAAGTAATAAGGTTTAAGGTACTTTCTCTCAATTCCGCGAGGTTGGTCCATGAGATAAGAGACATTTGAGTGAGAATTACCTTATTAAACGTAACTTCATTTTCTAAAATAAACAGAGGCCCTAGCTACTCGTAGCACGTTGATTTCATAATTAAAAATACTCATTTCACATATAATTAAGCTTTACAACATTTTATTTCAACATTTTCATATTATTTTGTTTTTGTGCAAACTATTTTAGTCCCTTATAATAAATGTGTTTGTATTCGTTTTCGAGCGTATGGCACTCTTGGGCTGCTAGTAAAGTTATTTCAATTTATTTACTGAATTGTTTTAAATTCTTGTATTATGTAAAAACAATAAAGTTGTAATATGTACTCGTAGTAATGACTTAATGCGAGGGTCTCTTCTCCTTTCAGTTGTGGTTTTGCATGTTTCAGCGTTTATCTACATAGAAGTAAAGCCTTCATTTCGTTGTTAGAGCTGTATTCTCAACATGAAAGATGTAACCAAGATTTTGTACAATATTTTGATTGAAAAGAGTGTCCATGGAGTTTCTTGCCCATTCTTCTCCATAGAGATCTACGCTTTGGAATGGGCAACTACAGTACTTTTACAAGTTATTATGCCTTGTGTTTGTGACTGTAGCTTAGCCTTCTTTGTTTTTATGAAATTCAAAAGTGCCTGTAATGGTCTAATTGAAAAAAATGCTTTCGAGTTTGATTTTGCTTTTGTCTTGTAACTTAAACCGTTTGTCACCATCTGTGTGTCTCATACAATATTTACACATTCTAAGCTTCGTTAAGTGACTTTTAGAACTTTTGGGATCTTTTGCGACAACATTTCTAAGAAACAGTCTGCGTTCCTGAGACTCTCAAGTGAATATCATGTTTGACAAGTTTTGTATAAGCGAACCTTAATTTGTTTATTTTATTTAAGAACAATAAATGGGTTGTGGGGATTTGATAGGTAGTCGCTCCATGTAAAATACTGGTATTCAGCTGCATCTGGTTAGACTGAGCCCAGAGCGGGAGAAGTCATTTGATGATTTCCCATCAGTAAAAAAAAAAAAAAAAAACATCTACCAGCCCGCAGCGGGCCACGTGGCAGATTACAGCTCAGTTCCTCTCATATATAGGAAACCAGCAGTGGCAGGCAGGTTGATTCTATTTATGATTACGTGAAGGCCTATTATTTAAAATTTAAGGCTTCATTATTTAAAATTGGTACTTCAGCCCAGCCACGACCATCTTTATTTGCTCCTCCCATAGAATTTAAACTATAGTTGCCAAAGAAGAACAGTAATTTATGACCCAGACCCGACACGAAAGAAACATATCTCACTTTTTTTGTTATTTTAAATATAGCTAAATTTTTTTTTTTTTATATTCAAAATTAATGGTCAACACCAAAATATTGCCTTATGTCTTTGTTCAGGCGATTTTTTTAATACCCCTTTTTCCAAAATCTAATGATGCAGTTTACTTTTTATCAAAATCAGGCTCGAGCGAGACTCCTTTGAGTATTTTACTCTATTACTAATAGTTTCGGATTTAGCCATCGACGCCCACTTAAAAAAACCATCCTGTATAGTGTTTCACTAGGAACATTTTAGCCCTAATGGAGATAAAAGGTTGATGACTGTCTATTTTTTCTAAATTGGCGTCATTTTATATAAAAATAATTACTATTCATTAAAAAAATATATTTCTAAATATTTACCCTGAACAAAATCAAACGGCAATACGGAGGTGTTAGTCACTGATCGCAACCTAAGTACATCCCAACGCCAAATATTTAAATACTGTCTACAGCTGGAAAGTGGAACCCGCCAAATACTGATTCTGGTAAGTAAAGCTAAGCTTCTGAAAACCATTACCTGAGGGCCAAAGGTATCCAATGTTGTACAAAAACTTAATGTTGACATCAAGAACTAACTTTTGTGATAATTAATTCTGAATGTTTTAAGATGTTTAATTATTCTTCCAAAGTGTCCTAATTTGCAACGTTTGTATAAACAGCAAACTGGAACTTTGCGTAGTCAAGATTCTGCAGTAAATAAATAACTTTCTCGCCTTTTTCCCATGGGGCTTAGCAGAAACCACAGAACGCCACCTGCTACGATCCTTTGCCTAGTCGACGTTTATACAATCTCGTCATACACGCATGCCGGTTGCGAGCACTACGCACCCGACCTTGCTGAAGAATCTCACCAATAAGGTCAGTATATTATAGTTCTTCAAGTTATTTTTAAGTTCCACTACGTAAAAGTACTTGGAACAATTTTTTGAATATATGTACACTTATTCTTGTAGCTGTTCTCCTGCAGTGTTTGTGCGAAGGTTTCTTCGTCTGAAAACTATCTGATACCTTAACAAGATAAAATAATATTCATTTATTTCAGGTCATTGATCCATATCAGAAACAAAACAATATAAACTTTAGCCAATTTTACAGGCCTCACTACATAATACCAAATTGATTAATGAATAAATAAAGTTAATTAGGTGACGTAAGCATATGATTAACAAATAAATGTGTTTTTAGGTAGGTACTGAAAGCTTGAATGGCTAAAAATGTAAAGCAAAAATACATCTGTCGATATCCCGTATTTGCTTGATGATTATGAACAGAAAAAATGTATGGGTGTCCTGTCATCCCTTTAAACGCAGCTGCTTAAATAGCTACAGATCAATGCTCAAATTCCTTAATATTAAAAATTCTTTAATATTATAAATATTAAGGAATAAAAAAATAAAATATTTCTCTCTTTAAAATTATTATCGAAAAATTTACAACTACAAGTCGCAATATAAAAATTCATTTGCCTCACCACACAAAAAGCCTGCCTGTCGAATAAATTTCAAGAATGACATTCTATTTATGGATAAATTTTTCATATTCCTTCAAAAATTCCCTTTTCCACTTCAAAAATGTTATCGAAATATTGTCAAAAGAAAATCTTATTACGAAATTCGACGAACGAGTTCGTATTGTCATATAAACGTCAGTTGCAGCTACACGAGGCTTCTCAAATATCTCGGTACAGCCATTCTCGTTGACAGCCATGAAAGATGTATTGTATTGTTGAAATAAACAATTTTTAGGAGTGTTAGATTTTGGCGCTTTTGAACGTTTTTTTTTTAGCAACATAACGTAAGACCGTTGTTTTGTAGCTAGAAGAGATTTTTTCATTAACCCAGCACTGAGCCTGCGTGGATTACTGCCAGGCCATAAGTGGGTACATAATAGGCTAATTGTTAACATTAGCTAGTAGGTAATACATGATACCTATTAATTTCCTGGAGAGTGCCCCACTAATAAATAATAAACCAGTCTCGACTGTCACTAAAACATTTATCTTCTATCATTAATCATCGCCGATTAGAATCAATTCATAAATCATGTTTAAATCCCGAAAACAGACAATTTCAGATCAAAAGTCCACTAAACCAGGCACGCACCCGCATAAAGCTAACATCACACGGTCATACAATCAGAAAACAGGCAAATCCCGGGGAAAACGATCGCTCATCACATAACACGTTCTATCTGTGTGAGGCTCCGAATACGGCCTCGGGCAATGCGACTAGCGACAGCACACTAGCGAGCGTCACTTGTTTTTGTCGCGTGAGTGAGACGCGATGGGTCTTCGTATCATGTTCTTAGCAAGTTTTTTCATTTCATCACCCCGCTTTGGCCACGTGCTTCACGTTCAAACGATACGCGCATTTGCGACAACGATTGTGGAGAAAGCCGATGAAAGAAATTGATTAGAGCCATAAGCCACCGCGATGCGACACGCAACAAAACTCACATCAAAGTAACACGCGGAATCTTCTGTACAAAGTTGCGTTATTAACAAGTCAAATGCAGTTCTGTGATCCTTGCATCTCTCACTCAGTGAAGGAGTTTGCTCTAAAATGGCTTCGAACTGAACACCCTGAAGGTTTATAATAGAACCACTTTAACTCCAATCACTACTTGTGTATATTTCTTATAATTACTTCACGTACATACAATATGCAATGATTAATATACTTATAAGCTATCGGACATAGGTTCAACTAGTAGTCTTCACACCACTGAGGTTCACCAACGAATAAATACCGATTCTACTTTTTACCCAAGCCAAGTATCTCTACCCCACTACTTTACCACTTCTCTAGCTAAAAATTACGAGAAACAGTCGTTCTCGTTGGTCATGGCACCTCGCACTCTAAAATCTAACCCCGATCCACGTTTGATAGCTTCTCGGAATATATCAAAGCATCACTGAACTGGGCTGCATGGGCAGCTTATCTCAATTGAATATGATATAAGGAATATCCCCGTTAACCCCGTTGTCCCCGTTGTCCGTCGTTGTCCCGGGGATATACAATTTATATTCACAAAAGATCTGAATTTTGATAGTCTCTGGTAGTCTATGGCGGGTGTTGTTATGGCAGTTATTCAAGTCCAGCAGTATTGGGAGCTCTCGTGTACTCGGGAACATGAAGTTCACGAATATTTTTGATCATCAGCTCCTTGTATTTCTGGTATAGCAGGTCGTGTAATTGAATTTGCAACTCTCTGTCAAGATCTGAAAAACGTGAAATAAGTGTACAAGTGAGGTATAATACATGCGTGTCATTTGATGCAAGTTGGATCGCCTTTTTTTTACGGATGGGAAATCATCAAATGACTTCTCCCGCTTTGGGCAGAGCGGACGGGAGTGTCAGACTTGTACTGACTAAAACTTATCCATGTTCCTTGCCCTTTGTGTTCCAGGGCCGCGGTATCTCTTTCGAAAATCCCGCAGCCCTGGCAGGAAGTTGTATCGCCTGAAGTTATGTCCGGGTCATAACAAGCTTAATATCAACCTCGTTGACCGCAAAACAAGCGCTTATCAAGCTTAACCAAACATAGCGTGACGAGAGCCAATAGGTAATGATATTTACCGGCAAAATTCATCCGGATAGCTGCGATTATCCGGGCCGGAATATCCGGAAGTTGTTTATGATTTAACCGGTGGGATAAATGGATTTTGTTTTGGTGAGTTTCGGTTAACGGGCTGTAAAAGGAAAAGCCCTGGTTGGTGGGGTTCCCTTCTTGATTTTGAAAGTTGATGATTCGTGGTGGGATTATTCTACTCTGCTAGTCGAACATTGTAAAGTGGGTATGTGTGTATGTATTCAACTATTCTAAGCGAGTGATGCAAGACGTTATGACATAAATAAGAACATCATAACGTCGGTAGTTTAAAAAAAACCTGCCGTTTCCTACCAATAAAAGTACAATACCTTCACGATCAATAATCAATATGTATGGGACAGCTGATTTAAAAAAAATACCGATAAAAAAATTGTGTTTTTAATTAGTAGCCTTATATGTCCTACTGCTTGGTAAAGGCCTCCCTCATATCCTTCCAGGTATTCTTCTCCTGCGTCATATCGAACCAGCCTTCGTGATGCGCGTCCAGATCATTTTGACACCTCTTTCTAGACTGGCGTCGGCGGCGCCGTCCTTCTTCAGGCATCCATCGTGGTGAGACCTACTCGTATGTCGAGCGGTAGGTATACATGCGGATCACGTGACCTGCCCAATCCCATTGGAGCCTAACAGCCTTTCTGCCTACGTCTGCAATTCCTGTGTTTATGCGCAGCGTGGCGATCCGTATTTTATCTGTTCTCTTTACACCCAGAATGTTGCGCTCCATTGCTCTTTGGCATATGATTGAATAATTTCAGGTGCGGCCACGAGATCACACTTACGTTGATTTTGTCGTCTTATTCAAACATGAATTAATAAACCTTTTAATCCATTGTAAACGCACCCCTTGTAGGACCCATTCTATAAACATAACATTTTACCTGAATGTCACCTACAATCATTACTCACAGTGCTAGACAGTGCTTAAAATTTCGGTGACCAACAAACAATCGTGAATGTCACAAAGTTCCAGAAAGATGAACCAAAACAAAACAGGCAATACTAATATTATAATAGGAATATAATTGCATAATTCCGGGTGCGGCCACTAGATCACGGTGACGTTGATTGAAGACATAATTAGAGTTCCGTCCGTCTCGCCGCGTGCGAGAACTTTTCATCCGGCGTAGTCCGCAGTAGTGATGGGCTGGCATTGTATCGATACTTTTATTTTATGACTATTATAGATAGTCACTCCATATAAAATGGTATCTGACACTAACGTAGTTGAAAAAATGCTAGCCAGAGGTGTGTGTATTTTGTACGATACAACTTTGACTTTATTTATTTAACAATTTATGTACACACTACAAACAAAAAGAAGAAAGGAACATAAAATAGTACAAAGGTGATGCTTATTTCTAAAGAAATCTCTTCCAGCATACCTGCAAAAGGAGATACTAAAAAAAGAGTTGTAGACAGAGTGTGTAAAAGAAGAAGAGAAAATGGAATACATAAAACAGATACCTATTTACATATAATATACAATACAAGAATATACTTACATACTTATAATACATATAACAATACTATAAAATAAAATAACTCAAAAATAAATACTTATGCAACTATGACGAAATGGAAAGATAATGTTCTTTCACTCTTCTCTTGAAAACTGCAACAGTTTTACAGTCCTTAATGTCAGGCGGACTTTTATTTTGTCTAGTATCATTATACTGGGAGCTCGTGGTTAAATAACAACAGCCGCTCGGGTCGATCTTTAGGTTAAGCGGTGTGCCTAGGTTGGTCTGTGGATGGGTGACCACCCATTATATACCGAGTTTCCTCCGTGCCTCGGAAAGCACGTTAAGCCGTTGGTCCCGGCTGTCATTTGTAGATCTTTACAGTCGTTAGGTAGTCAGTGGCCCAAAACGTCTGACAACCAGTCTTACCAAGGGGTATCGTATAACCCAGTACTAAATGGGTTATGGAGGTCAGACAGGCAGTCGCTCTATTTAAAATACTGGTATTCAGCTGCATCCGGTTAGACCGAAGCCGACCCCAACATAGTTGGGAAAAGGTTAGGCAGGCGATGATAAGGGAATGGTGAGTTTTTATTCTTTAATTGACATGTAGTAACGGATTATATACTTTATTTTTCTGAAAATCATGTGGTAATATTCGATTTAGGCACTGACTTAGGAAAGAAAAGAAAGAAACACTGTTTATTCTGAACTAGTAGATTGGTTGCTGCGCTAAGAAATGATCTTGACACAAATCATTCAAATATATCACATCATAACATTACTTTTATGCACAAAAATTCTCACCCTGAAGAAATTGATTTATTGAACTTTGGTATTGTATTGTTGATTTTTTGTGCATAAAAGTTAACTACAGTACTGTTTTAAATAATCTCCAGTTACGTCCACAATAACCCCAGTGAAAACAAGAACAGTTTCATATCGGTTCAAGCACATTGAATTTTATTTTAAAACTTACACCCAATCTAAGTTACAAAGACCGCTCTGTAACAGTTGCTTAACATTCCAAACAAGTATCAAGTGATAGAAACTGCTTGCCTTGCCAGTTGCCACTTGAATGTAACTGGCAATCTGCCAGCAAGCCAGCAACATCCCACTTTTCGTGCACGACCGAAGTTTTTAAAGCACTTTTTGAACTTCCTGCAGCATGTGGAATCAAGCAAAGACGTGTTCTGAATTGATTCAGATTTAAATGAACGTGGTTCTGGGATATGATCTCTTGTTACCTCGTTGGTATTCAGGTTCACGAAAGTGGTTTTATATTGTAGGTTATAAATTGTTGTGAATACCCATTAGTGACTGTCTGACCAAGAAAATCGACTATGTGTTGACGATTGATTTTTATATTTGGAAAACCCATTTTCCTGTATTCGCTGTCCGATGACAGATATAGATAGGACCTGAAAATTATTGAAAAAAAGAATTGATGCTTGCTTCTAACATGTTTTTTAAAGGCTAGTCAGATGATGATCTGCCCAGCCTTTTCGCAATTATGATGGTGTCGGCTTCCAGCCTTACCTGATGCAGCTGAATACCAGTATTTCACAGTCTTAGGGTACTGATTATTATATGTATTGTGGCCGAGATTTATAAAAACTACTTAACAAATTTAACAATTTTTTTTTGATGTGAAAACTTCTTTGGCTGCGTTGTGCACTTTCTGGGACGGGTAAAAACTGTTAACTCTCGTCAGATCGTCAGATTGAATTGGCGGCGCCGGGCGCTTGCGCGAGTGTGCGTGTACGAGTTTAAGCTAGATGGCGTTTTTTCAAGTTTTTACTTCTGCCGGCACTCCCGGAGTGCAAACCGTTGTTTTTTTATTTCTGTTACTGTCGCACTACAGCTAACTATGCGTTCCTACTAGATTGAGGAGGGAACATGTCAAGGTCAAACCACGTGCTAAGTTAACGTTTATAGATCTTCGTTGAGACCCGACAAACAAAAAACTTTTCAGTTCACACCTAGTTTATCGTTCCCAGTAAAGTAGAAAATTTTAATATTTTTATCGATATTAAGTGTCACAGCACTACCGCCACAACTGTTGACTGACGTGGGGGTTATAACAAAATGGCTTTTTAAATCGATGCCTCCAAAATATGTTTTTGAGTCATGCAAGAATTAAAGTGGCCCTGTTTTGTAATTATAATTTTGTCGTAATTTAAGGGGTGGGAAATCTGTAATTATACAGATTGAATAAGGTACCACGACCTTTTATATTAAAACTTTATCGTAATATTTTTTAATTATAAAAATAAGGGAGTTCGGGGTTGAATGATTTTTAAGGTCGGTCATAACTTTTTACGTTTAATAATAATTTGGAAGTACAAAACGGCAAGCAATATTTTTTTTTAACTTTATGAATTTAAATAAAAACCGCACAAAGCGAAGAATGAAAGGCTATGGGGGAGGCCTTTGCCCAGCACTGGGACAACATATAGGCTTAGGAAAGGAGGAGAAAAAAAACGAATAAAACGCTCATACTAAATACGTAGAAGTTGAGGAGCTCATGGCTAAATAATAACAGCCGCTCGGGGCAATTTTAAGTTTAAGCCGTGCTTGCCTAGATTGATCTGTGAACGTGTGGGTGACCACCCACTACTTACCGATTTTCCTCCGTGCCTCGGAAAGCACGTTAAGCCGTATTGGTCCCGGCTTTCATTTGAAGATCTTTGACAGTCGTTAGGTAGTCAGTGGCCCAAAAAGCATGACAACCAGTCTTACCAAGGGGTATCGTATTACCCAGTTATAACTGTGTTGTGGAGGTCAGATAGGAAATCGCTCCATGTAAAATACTGGTTTGCAGCTGCATCTGGTTAGACTGGGAGCCGACCCAACATAGTTGGGAAAAGACTAGGCAGGTGATGATGACCAATTACGTAGAACGAAACAGTTCAAAATACACTACAATATGTTTTTACTTGTAAATAAATAATTACTTTCAACTTCAATAACACGAGTCGTCAAAAAAAAAAGCTAAAGCAATTTCTCTCCGCTAAGAAAACTAACTACTATCAGCAATCCACACACATACACAATTCCGCATGCGGTATTCCGGATGTATTAAATTAAACACACCTCAATACCTTAGCAAAGGGGTCCAACCACTTACCTAATGCAGGCGTCCATACATCTTGGAAATAAATCCGAATAAAACCACTGACCCACTTGAAAGAGTAAATCTGTTAAGGTTTACGGGAACCCTCTCTGATTCCCGTAAAGTATGTTTTCGTGATTTCTCCCATTTGGTAAACAAACATAAACTAGGCGAGGAAATAAACATGTTGAAATGATTAATGTGCAGTGGTATTTATTGTGATTCCTACTGAAATGTGCTTCTCATAAATATGATAAAGTTACATAACTAAAGGAGACAAATAAGAGTGGGCAGAACTAGCAATAGAGTAGAATAAAATATGATATTCTGTTGCTATTATTTATTTGTATAGATAAAGATATATCTACACAAATAAATAAAATTGAAGGATCTGTTTGTAACTTCAAAATAACAGCGTTTTACTGAATAGATGTGGAAAAAAAAAATTAAATCCCATAAAACTGTTAACAAAATCCGATTCAAATGAGGAAGTCAACATATTTTTATTATATAATAATAATTTTACAAAGACGATGGACGCAGTCAACAGGTAATTAAAAATAAATACCTGAATTAAAATTTTTGATTGAAACATAAGTCTGTGGCTATCGCCTGTTTGTTTACAAAAAAAGTTAAGCAAGGAAAAACAGACTGTATGTAATCATAGAAAGTGGATCCCTTTGCTCGCTCGTGTCTGTTTAAAGGTTTCGGTCACGTATTCGGACAAAGTAGCCGCATTTTAAGCACGTGTGGGCAAAGATAAAGATTGTGGACGGATATAAGGAAGTTAACGTCGAATTTGGACAGATTTGGGAAGGTTTAAAAGATGTGTTTAGACATTTATATAGTCCCTATGGACTACATATGTCTAAACTTGTGTTTCAAATATTTGGTCACTGCTAAAATTGGACCCTCAAATCAGAATGCCACTGCACCAATCATTACACAAGATAATAAGAAAAAAATTAACAGTCATCCATAAATATCATAAAGTCCAGAAAGAACATTTAACGTAGGATAAATACCTACGGTCACATTTTTCCAGTTATTTTAGCAGAAGTGAAAATAAAAAGAATGTATTCTACATGAATTTCTCAGTAACAGCCATGGAGTGTGGATTTATGCCCGGTTGATGGCAATAGGCTCGCCCCCTATTACATGGGATTTAAATATAACTGGCGAAATGTTGGTGTACTATTAGGTACACCTAATTGCTGGCGAATTGCTGGTTGGTGGATGGTTTATGGGAATGATCATTATTCGCCTAGCCTTTTCCCAACTATGTTTAGGTTGGATTCCATTCTAACCAGATGCAGCTGAATATCAGTATTTTACATGGATCGACTGCCTATCTGACCTCCAGGGTAATACCCCTAAGACTATATAAGATGTGTGTATGAGATGGGGGACTACGATGCCACATACCGATAGACAGTATAGAAAATCAAAACTAATTACTAAACCCCCCAAAGAAAAGACATTAAAAAAAAAGTGTGTGTGTACTCATTACGCACGCAAGAAGTTATACTTCTTTGGCGTATAAAACTAAAATGTTGACTAGCAGCTAACTTCAGGGTGTATATTGACTAGCTAACTTCAAGGTGTCGGTTTTTCGCGACAGTGTGCGCGCGCATTATAACTTCAATAATAGTTTATCGCCAAACCCTAGATCAGTAGTAACGTGTTTCCTGAAGCAAGTAATTGAAGGCATCGACAACGTCCGTAATAATGGACCTACCCGTAGTCTGACCCTTATCAGTTACTCAAATTGACATAGAGCCGTGGAACAAGAAAAAAAAATACCGTAGTAGAGAGTACCGTATATAAGGGACATCTGAAGCTGTACTGGTTGGAACTTTACTCCGCATTTATATATGTATTAGGGGTTAAGTAATAATAATAAATCACTACCTACATATTATAAAACAAAGTCTTTCGCCGCGTCTGTCTATTTCTTCGGGATAAACTCAAAAACTACTGCATCGATTTTCATGTTGTTTTCACTAATAGATAATGTGGTTGTCGAGGAAGGGTTTTATGTCAGAAAAGTGGTCAACATTTTATGAATAAAATTAACTTTGGGAGATAAAATATAATAAATAAACATTAAATTCTTTAATTTAATTAATTTTGACAATAGATTACAACCATTTATCTGTAACAAAAACATTAATTTACTGTATTAGTAATACTGGCTGTTTTTGTGCCTTTGCCTTAAAAAAAGCGCTAATGCGCGCATTCCTCGCAAATATGTTATAAAACGTCGTATGACATACGTGCGCTTTGATAATTACAGCCTCTGCTTTCTTGTAGCCGTCGCCTACGGCTCGGGCTAGCAATTTCGCCTCGGCTGTAATTTTCAACTTACCGCACTTATATCATAATGTACTATTGTTGGAGGTTTTGGTTGCGATAACCGACATCCACGCGGGCGAAGCCGCGGCCATCAGCTATAAATAATAAATGCTTGATTTCCAAGTTTACAATTTAACAGAGTAGCACTAAATAGAACTGAGTATAAAAACCAAAAAAATGAAAGAATACCACTTAGTTTAAACCTCTGGTACCTCTGGTGGAGCTAAGATTAAACTTGTGTTATGGATGACAGGGCTCTCTCTTTGAACATTTACCAATACAATTTTAAACAAGATCGGAGTTACATAGTGATTTATGTCACTAGCGATTGCTGGAGTAAGCAGATTATTTAGTTAAATACAAACAAAAAGAACAGAATAAAAATTATAAAAAAAAACTTAACTGTATAAAAAAAACTTATAACTATAACTCGTGGCCATTCTCTGAGTGTGGATATGTAAGCGTGAGAGTGTGTGAGTTGAATGTGTGCGTGTGTATGTGTGCGTGTGTATGTGTGCGTGTGTATGTATGCGCGGGCCTGCTGTATAATTATGTTTGCGATATATATGTGGAGTGTAAGAATAAATAAGTCGGTTCTTTTAGAGTAACTTTTCTAATAGCTTTTTCTGTCTCCTCGTACATGAGAGCCATGATCCATTTACTTGCTATCTTTTACTTTCAAATCACTCACATGAATGTAAAGCCGATGAAACTTCGCCCTTCTAGTTAATAAGGCACCTTTCCCGAGAGGAAACGATCTCTACCAGTAACCAGTTAACTAGGGTACCTAACAAGGAGGCAGGCATCATTACTTAGAACTGGTTCTAGTTTAGGAACCGTGTTAAAACTTTAAGTACGTCCGTTAACGTTAACATTGGCATGTAATCATTTTAGTTTAACCACTGTGTACATTTGCTTCACAGTGTATCCTTTCTACTGTGTTGTAGGAAATTCGTACACGTCAAAAAGTTTCGATACCTGTGTTCTGGACGATTTGCCCACTACGTCACTGCCTTTTTGACGTAAAAATACTAACTAAAACTATATCTATTTCGTTCAAACTTGCACAGAGTCTCGGGAACAGAACAAGAAAGATATATTGTCTCTGTCCACGGAGTCTATGCCCGGTTGATGGCAATATGCTCACCCCCTATTACATGGTACTTACACATAGCTAGCGGAATGTGGGTGTATTATAAGGTACACCTTTGGTTAATCTTTCGGAGATTATTAATTAACTCCTAACCGTTGGTTAACGTGAACGTTCTCACAGTTTGTTTATCATGGATTTAATTAGTTCTGTAGATATATTTTAGTAGTATCTTTGACATTGCAGGGTTCCAAGTTCAGTTGAAACCTTTTGGAATTTGTCATAAAGAAGTGAGTTGTGTGTGTGTTTGTTTGTTTGTTTTTGTTTGTCGTTTTTCATTTGTAATTTTACTAACACTAATTTATAAGTGTTTATTGTTACTAACAAATATGGAAGTTGATTCTGAAATAAATGTTTATTTATTTATAAGAGGTTTATGGATCAGAAAGATCAATAGAAGAGTATGTACCGGGTTCGAAATTGAGAAAATCCAACTACAGAATCCAATAATCATTCCTTTTAAAATCAAACATGCTTTCCATCAATAAAACATGGTCTAGGTGACCCTCAGGCTATGTACTTTTGGTTTCGGAGCGTCAGAAACCCTTTTTAACAATAAACTACTCAAGAGAGGATAAAGAAATAAGACACGTACTGCCGGTTTGGAGGCGAGCTTTATTCTAATTAAAAAGCGTACAGGGCTCGTCCGGTGGGCATATTATACTGCTGAGCTTGCAACGATAACTTGTTGCTGGAATGGAGACGTACTTACCTTAATCTAGATCAGACGGGTGAGGCGTATTCATAACTAAAGGGTGTAAAAAGACTCTTAACGAAAGGCGCATGTTCTCCCCGTCACTGCGATTATTATTTTGTTCTAGTCCATATCTGGGAACCTTCTAGTTACGGAGATATTGGGGGTCAAAGTTCCAACTTTTTCACATGCTTTTTTTTAATACATGTTTTTAATGTTTGATTTTTACTTTAAACACCTCCACGTTCGTGAGTAATATGTTTGTGCCACTAAACCTACTGTACCGTAACCATTGTAACTTTACAAGTCCGGGTACTTGCATGAATCACTTTTCACATAGAAAACCCGTTGATTTATTCACAAGGTTGCACAATGTCGTTGTTACTGCACCCACGGTGCATGTTTACCTAATGAGGATGTGGTGCTTCATTAATTATACTCTAGAGCATAATTATTAAATAAAACAACCATTTATTTTCAAAGCGGTTTCATTGTATACTGTGTGGTCTATAATGTGTGCCACATTACAATATTTTAGTACCATGCGTACTTAAATATTATCCAGTTTGGTAACCATACAATAAAATCAATCATTTGGTTTTATGGTAACATTTATTTGGTACAAATAAATTAAGTCATTTGGTTAACCAAAACGAATAATTATGTTTCAAAACAATTCATAAATTAAATTCACTTGTCGTGTATGTCTGTGTTATCGCGTTGTATTTCTAAATTATGCGACAGATTTATGTGGTTTCCACAATCACTAAGGTTATGTCAGACGTGAGTTCAGACTATTGGGGAATACACGACAAAAGTTGTTTTTGAAACTTTTTACAAACAGTAAGTTCATTAAAATTCACTCTCTTCTTTTTACATTGCACTTTAGCAATAGGTATTTTCTTTTACTGGATCAACGGATCGGGGTCTGTTAAATTTATATTAGGATCATGAAATCTGCCTTTTTCAGGATCTTTTTCACACATAAACATGGCTTTGACGTAACACCAAGTATCATCCAGCTGGCCCGTCTTTAGCAAGGAACCACAATACTGCTGGTGGTCCAGGTTATCTGGCTGGCCCCAGGCCCAATTATTGTACACATGTTGTATACTGTCACCTGGAAAGAAATCATTGAACACTACTGATACATTCAAGTATGGGTTACTAAGGGGTAGCATGCTACCCAAGAACTGGGTTGTAAAAAAAAATATACGCAATGTAATGTGCCTGTTTTGAGGGTGAATTTTCGGCGGAATCATTAACACTGTACCACGACTGCTCCTTATATATTATCGTAAAGAAACTTTCATGTCCTAGAAAAGTAAAATGCCCGGCCTTATGGACCTACTTTTTTTTTTAAGTAACTGCACACCCGCACTCGGAATTTCTCCTGTATCGTGGGTGCGTTTAACATTTAAACTTACATACACCTTCGAGGTGAGAAGAGGCTCTGAGCAGCTCACGGTACCCTGTAAAACCCTACGGGGTCTAATCGACTGCCCAGAACTCCATAGCCTTTCCTGGCGGCTATTTCCGACAAATATATCGGACACCGTCAGTGCCGCCGCGGCGCCGGCACAATCTGTTCGCCCAACCGTCATCCAAAACTGTCGCCAGAGCTCCTGCAGACGCTCAACCCCCTTCTTCGCCAGTGAGTCGTACCCTGAAGACGCTCAACGCCCTTCTGATTACCAACCCTGAATATGATGTGTTTGCGGATGAATGGTTGGTATTGCGTATAATATTTCCCATGTTATGTAGCATCAACGCATCAGCTAATCGCGCAGCCACTGAACCAAAAGCGTCGTTCTTCCCACAGAGACAAGGCCTGAGATAGCAGTGGGGACATGACAGACTGATCATACTAAAACAGTGCCTTTCGAACGCCGTTGTCACATATAAGTGACAAGCAAACGCGTGCCAAATGTCACAAATATGTGACAAAATGGCAGGTGAAATTGTGGCTCGACGTGGAGGGCACGCGTGCGTTTGAACGCCAGAGCAAACGCATGCGTGCGTTTGCTCTGGCGTTCAAAAAGTTAATGTTAAGTTAATTAAGTTCATGAATACCTTGAACAGTACTCCAAACTCCTTTCTTATCCCAGTCACGTAGACCTATGAACAGTGGCTCCCAGTCGTTAAACTTGGAGATCCTTAGGGTTCTCTTCGAAGACATGTCTTTTATGATATTGGCTTCTTCTTTGTTGTTGATGACGACCAGATAACCCCCTTCGGCGGCGCATATGGAATGGGCACGCGTCCACTCTTGACGTTCTTCGTGCAACTTGTAACAACTGCCCGTGTGGGGCTCCAATTTGTAATCTGAAAACATATGAAAAACTGACAGGCTGTCTCAGCAGCAGACTAGTCCTAGAAGCCCTCTAGATAGGTGTCCATGGCCATGCCTCTAGAAGTCCAGACAAACATAGTTACCAGCAGATATCCATAAGCACTTACCATTAAAGTAGCCCCTCATTTGTGTTCAATTTTCAATAAATATAATAAAGATGGCTCTTTAGTCAACTTATTCTACTTGAAAAGAAGACGAATATTAATTTCTACTCATGTTCCAAAGATTTGCCAGCCAAAATTAAATACCTCTTAATTTTGGCTGGCAAATCTTTGGAACTACTGATCCAATTCTGAAATGTCTTTCACTAATGACAAGCAACATAGAATTTTTACTTTGTTTTATTTCGGATGGGAAATCATCAAATGACCCCTCCCGCTCTGGGCGGAGCGGAAGGGAGTGGCCGATTTGCACTGACAAAAACCCATCCATGTTACTTCCTTGCCCTTTGTGTTCCAGGGCCGCGGTATCTCTTTCGACAGTCCCGCAGCCCTGGCAGGCTTCGGCTCTTGCGGGCCCCTCCCTGTTTGCTGACATCTCTTTGAGGCGCGCGTGGAACACGAATGCACCGTCATCACGGCCTGTCGTCATCATAAGACGGACGGACGGCGAGTTAGCCCATTACTCACCGTCCACAGGTCCGCGTCTACGGTGGCCGGAAGCCACCACGTGATCCCCGACGCCCGGGGCGTCTCCCGCGGCGGCTGGGACGTGAGGTTCTCTCCCTCTCACGCTCCACCACCTCCTTCGCTAGCATGACTGCTTCGTAGAAGGAGGTGACGGCGTCCCATTCCCTCTCGCTCCGGACTATGGATTGAACCAGCGCCGGACGCGATAGATCGCCGCCGCCGATCGCCGCGAGGACACGGCGGTGCTCCGCTAAAGCGGAGCAGACCTCCACGGTAGGCTCCACCTTGTCCTCCGGGCGATCCTCGCAGTGATAACACCCGGGCGTTTTCTCCCGCCCGATTCGGTGCAGGAACCTCTCGAAACAACCGTGTCCGGTGAGGACCTGCGTCAGGCGGAAGGTGAGAGTCCGTGGTGCCTTTCTAGCCACTCCTCAAAGAGGGGACTTATTGTGGCGTGCCCCGAGTGTATGGGATTGCGATAGTCGCTCTCTCCATGTCGCCATGAGAACGCGCAAGCTACATAGCCCCAATTAATGTTATAGGTTGTATTTAAAACGTCCCCGCGGGCAAAAACTAGCAGTTAATAAATAACATTAATGTCGAGAATAAATATACAATAGATCATGCTTACTATGATCGAAAGTGCCACATTGAAAGTTAACTGGTTTCTCTCTACGATTCCTGTAACACATGTATGGTAGCATCCTGGTACAATTTGTGGTTGCTGCTCGTCCCTTAGCTGTTAACACGACGCAGTTCTCATCTCCGTCGGATCCATATGAGACAGAAATTGGCATGTCGTTTAGAGGGACACCTGGAAACAATACACTTCTTAGGAATCATATTTAGGAAGTTCATAAAAATCACGAAACACGGAACAGAAACAAAGGGTTTGTTTGAATTAGAACCAAGCCGTGCAGATACAATAACATCATCATCTGCCTAGCCTTTTCCCAACTATGTTGGGGTCGGCTTCGTACAGATACAATAACATGATATGCGTTTTTAAACTTGAGGCCCGTTACCAGCCGTTAGATTGGGATATGGCCTAATATCGTAGTTCAATTAAACCAATAAACAGACACCGGCTACAAAGGAATTCGTAATGGGAAATCGCATGAACATTTTAGCAAAACCGTGGTCAGTAATACCACCTTGCTGGACTAACTAAAATGTGTCCGTACTGTGTAAGCTTGTACAGTATACCCACATGTACTTGGTATTTAAAGGTTTAAGGGGTAGAATGGAAACATTCTTTGAAAAATATGCGACTGCTCAACACGAGGTCCTGAATTCGATTCCCAGGTCTGGCAAAGTGTTATTGGGTTTTTCTTTCAGGAATTTCCTAATTCCACGGTGTCTGAATTTGTGCCCGGTTGGTAGCTAAAGGCTCGCCCCCTATTACATGGGATTTAAACATAACTGGCGAAATGTGAGCTCAATATTAACGTACACCTCTGCTTAACCCTTCGGGGATTACAGGCGTGATGTTATGTTACTAATAAATTATTCTTACCTTCTACAGATAAATAATCTCCTTCTGAGAACAACGAATGCGTCCCTATCCACAATAATCCCTTCGCCAACTTTCTCCTTTCGTCTAGGATATCTGCTAAAGCTTGGTTAATAGGGGAAGCTAAAATGGCTCCTGTAATAGATAAAATAAAACACAGTTTAGGATTTAGACAAGAGAATCACTAGCAGCAACATACTGTAAGACTTCTTCTTCTTCTGCGTCGCCACGATGAATTCCCTCTTTTTTAATTAAATTAGTTTTGACCAGAGCAGCTCTGCTACCTCGACGGCATTGGGGGTGGCCTCGGACAGGTCCCTCAAAGTGCACGTGGAACCACACATAGTGCATACCAGGAGGTGAGCCATAGTTTGCGTTGAGGCACTGCAGTCACACATGGCTTCATCGCAATGCCCCGATCGGCCAAGATTGTATCTGCAGCGGCCCACCTGGCTTCGCAATCAGTTTAGGGTCTTCCAGGTGGGTCATGGCAGCAGGTGTCCTGGCCTTTCTGCAACTTCGATATCTTCGACATAGGGTGTCGGAGAGGGATGTCTGAGGAGCTACACCTTTTTTTTTGCTTCACTAGCCCCGTTGTAGGAAGCTCTTCCGACTCTTCAGCTTGCCCCTTGGCGTCTCTATATTGTACAGTGGGTGGCGATTAACTGTAAGACTAACACACATAAACTCCACGTTTTTCCCATGGGGGTTGCCAGAAACAGAACGCTGTATTGTCACAAACGCCTTACTCCTCGTCCACGTTCATACATCTGGTCGTACATGCATCCTTTGCCTAGCCTTTTCCTGACTAGGTTAGGTTCGACTTCTAGTCTAACCGGATTTAGCTGAATTTCAGTATTTTACAGGGAGTAAATGCCTACCTATTGTAATCAGTATGAAGATTTCGAGGTATGCAGAAAAAGGTGTAAAGATCCTGAGATACAAAGAGGAGATCTGCCTGACGGGCAATAAACCCGCTAGACACAACACCCGTATGGTCGGAGGATCTTCCCTTATCCATGGAGGACGAGGAACTTTACACCATGTGCCTCATACCTCTATACTGGTGACCGCAAGCAAGAACATCAGCGTAGCTTTGGACACCAAGTAATATTAGTTACATTACCACAGAGTCGCGCTTGCCTAGGTTGGTCTGTGGATGGATGACCACCCATTACATACCCACATTCAGAGTTTCCTCGGAAAGCACGATAAGTCGTTGGTCCCGGCTGTCATTTGTAGATCTTTGACACTCGTAACAGTTAGTCAGTGGACCAAAACTCTGACAAACAGTCTTACTAAGGAGTATAGTATTACCCAGTACTAACTGGGTTGTGGAGGTCAGATAGGTATTGACTCCATATAAAATACTAGTATTCAGCTTAATTCGGTTAGACTGACTGGAAGTCAACCCCAACATATTTGGGAAAATTCAGGCAGATGATGATTAAGACCATAGAGATATGAACTTACCCTCATAGTAACACGTCAGGTAGGCTTCCTTAAAATTAGTGGGTGCTTTGTGCAGCTTGATCCAGCCGACCACGTTCTCGTTGTGAAAATAATCTTGTGGTTTACCTAGCACTGTATCTGCAAAACAAATATATATTAGAAATGATTTTGTAGAGGTGCATTATGGTGCGATCAACCAAACGAACCGGACTGCGGATTGGATGATGTCATCGGAATTTTAACAGAATTATTCCATTTTATTGGGTGTAACAAGATCCATATCAAAGCCGAAAAGTACTTGTTCTCCCAGTCATTGCGATATTTTTTTTCTACTAGACCATACCTGGGAACCTTCTAGTTACGGAAATATTGGGGGTCAAAGTTCCAACTTTTTCACAAGTTTTTTTGACAATACATGTCTTTGATGTAAGATTTTTACTATTCAATCCATCATTCATCTATCAGCACAATTTTTTGAGTGCGTTACATTGAGTCCTATCCGTAAAACGTGATTCTGCACCCCAAAAAGAAAGTCGTTTCCCAGGAATTAGTTGTGCGTAAAGTTACTTAGTTTGATGCCATCAGTTTAGTTTGATGACAGCTTCGTGAACGGTCTTGTTACACTCTGTATGTCCACGATTATCCACGAGTGTCGTCAATAGTATGTTAGTACCCTGGACGAAGCGAAACGAGTATCTAAGCAATGATCGTATCAGGTGGCGTTCTCTAAGTTTCTACTTACCTCCATGGGAAAAGGCGTGAGTCTATGTAAGTATGTATTAAATTAATGTTTAAGTTAAAAAAACTTACCAGTTATAATTAATACGACCGTAAAACAAACACATGCCAACATGTTGGTGCACTTTGTCTCACCGCTCACAAAGTAATGTCTGAACAATTAATAGACTGTTATGATACAATAACTTTAAATTCACATGTGTGTGTGAATTTCAAGTTGTTACAATCGGTCAAAAAGTAAATAAACTATTTGGATGTAATAACATTCAGTAAGTAGATCCGAGAAACTAAGTACATATCTCCTATTTCGAACTATAACTAATTGTGTTGCAGCACGCTAACTAAGCCGATTAAGAAGTCATTCAGCGATCGATCGTTCATAAGCGATCGACTCGTTCACATGTCACTCATTTGTTTGAAAAACAGGAACCTTTAAGAACACAACGATCGATTCGGACGAAGTCGCGGGCGGAGTGCTAGTATTATTATATATTCGAACAAGTGTGTGGCCCCCATTTGAATCCACATTACCCCAAACACCCCATTATTTCTTGTATAATATTAGTTTGAATGTCCAAGTTTCCCTCGTCGGCCAACCCTTTCCTATTGTTAACATATTTCGGCTAGACGTGATATTTTTACTTCGGAAACTGTCGGAAGTTGTCGGCTAAGTTCGGCCGAATCTTTGTGTTTGTGTTCAGAAACGGGACCCAGTTGACAAAGTGGTTAAGTTTCCGGTCTGACCCATTGAGGAGAATGTAGTCGGTTGGCGGTTCGATTGTTATCTGTATCTGTCCGATGATTGAATAGTAAAAATTTATGTATTATTTGATTGATTGATTTTATATGTATCGGGAATGTCAGGATTTATTCCGTTAGGCTCGAGTATTATGTGGGTAGGCGATGAGTTTCGTGCTATGAAAACACACCAACAACAGCAACGAATTACTTGAGATTACAACTTAACACGGGGTACAATGAATCGGGTACAGTTACAAGAGGTCTGAACTCGGCCGCGATCAGACACTGACTGTCGTCCAAGCGTCGAGCCGAAAACATCAAGGCTCTGTAAGGCACGCCGTGGTAGGGTAAGTAGGTCGTGAGACCTCACCATATGCGTACTACCAATTCATTTTAAATCCATATCAATGACCGGATCCGACATATGGTATTATTATGATCAAATGAGGTAGTGTCTATAAAAATATACCTCTCAGCCTTATGAGAATTACAGGTGTGATATTATGCTATATTAGAATAGATCTTCTCGAACTAACCCAATATTTCGTCATCATTCCCAACTACCTCAATATGCTAGTAGTATCAAACCGATCAAATTCAGAAACATAAATCGAGCTCGATCCAATATTTCAAATGATGGAGCTCATCAGCATTCCGGGCGGGTGGCGAGCTAGCCATAAATCAAAAGAAACCGCGCATGGATCATATTGATAAATGATATAATATGATAGTGTATATAAAACTGTGGTTGTAATATTTTGGACTAGCTTTTGCAAACGGCTTCACCTGCGTCATGGAGTATTCCTCAAAACGCAACTATTTTTGAGCGCAACCAACTCAGTGCAGCTAAATTATTCCTCGAAGCGCAACCATTAGTTGCGCTCACAAATTCAAATGGTTGCGCTTCGAGGAACAATTTAGTTGCGCTTTGTTGGTTGCTCTTAAAAACCGTTGCGCTTTGAGGAATACCCCGCGTCATCATCATCTTCCTGCCCTTGTGCCATGTTATTTGGGGTTGGCTCAACACGTTTTTTTCTTCCATTCTCCCCTTCTATCGTCACGCTATCATTTACTCCATTTTCCTTCACATCAATCCTCACTCAATCCATCCAACTTTTCTTTGGTCTTCCTATCCTTCTTCATCCATATATTCATCACTCAGGTCCACTTCTGGCGTAGTTTCAATAGAATAAGAGACCAGCTTAATTTATTAAAACTTTATGCACAAGTGTAACTGTACAAAGGCGGACTTAATGCTTTGGGCATTTTCTACCAGTCTACCTTAGGGTGATGCAGAGATAATACACAGTAGGTGCAAAAACAGAAAAAGAGACTAGAAAATATTTATAAACATATAATAATAATAAATACATATATACTCGTACATACATATAACAAAATGTATAAAGTCAGCTAAAGTAAGCGTATCTACTCATTAGATCTTCACATCCAAAAAGTTTTCGGGTCGTAATTAAACTTTTGATAAGACTTTTAGAGAAGATGGTCAAAGATCTACGAATTACACCATCACCACGTCTCTCCTTAACATTGAGGTGTTTGTAATTGTGTAATGGCTGATCACCCATCCATATACCAACCATGTTAAGCGTACTTTAACCTTCAATCGACACGAACCCTTCTTATATAACATACATAACATCACGCCTGTAATCCCCGTAGGGTTAGGCAGAGGTGTACCAACCTAATGGTACACCCGCATTTCGCCAGTTATGTTTAAGTCTCATGTAATAGGAGGCGAGCCTATTGCCATCAACCGGGCACAAAACCAGACTCCGTGGCTGCTACTGAGAAATTCCTGATGTAAAACCCAATAGCACTTTGCCCGACCTGGGAATCGAACCCAGGACCTCATGCTCAGCCGTCGCGCTTGACACCACTTGACCAACGAGGCAGTCCCCTTCTTAGTTGACATAAAATGGTTGTGCGACTTAAATAATTAAACAGAAGCGTTAGCGTAAGCTTCGTACAAAACAACCACAAATCTGTGGTTGTTTTGTACTCTTCGTCTGTACCTATGCGCGTGGTTTAGGCAAACCGAGACAAACCACAGTTTAAAATATTAGGTTTATAGCGAATTTAAATTTGAGCATTATTCGATCCTACATCATAAAGTCCCTCGGATAAGTTATACAAACAATTATTAAATGATTTAATTTTGTACGTGAAAGTTCCACAGGGTGTATCAACAACTCAGTGAAAGATACAAAAATCGGCTGGATGAGGTAAGCACAGGATCAGTCGCTCTGACGACCCTTGCTCTGATACTGCTGGAGATAGGCATCCATGGCCCAACTCCAGCAGAATATGTTATGTGCTGTGACGGTATCCCTCTAATTGATCACCCACACTGTATTAATTTGCAAAAACGGACTATAACGTTCTTACTTCTGAGAAACAATATGCTTTCTTTTGGTGAGAGGGATGTTCCCTCTTGCTATTGCTTAATTGTTAGCCATATATTGCCTCGCGGGCCTAGTGCAGGTTGGTGAATGTCCCTTTTCTTCGAAGTTCTGTATCATGCTGTTTTTTTCACTTCACATCATACGTAAATCTGTAAAACAAATAGGGCCGTGCCTCAGTACAAATCCAACCACGAAACAATATACGCTGTGGCCCATAATTTATGCCGCGTACGCGGGCGAGCCGCGAGCAAGCGCTAACGACAAATTAAAATTTAATTTGGTTGAAACTACCCACTCGGATAAATCACGCTTTTCCCCGAAAAAGGGTAGGCAGAACCGTATGGTAATTAGTACAAAGTTACAAGGCTTCGTAGGTATTAAATTAAGGAGTTTGCGTTGATTGCTGTGCAGATATAATTGTTGCTAATTGGATCAAGGCAAATATATGCTAGGAGTTTTATCATTGTGATTTTTAGATCTCCTTTTGTCAAGTTGGGATCTTTCTAGACCTTGCCAAGGTCTCGACACTATTTCTTGCACTACTCTTTTGCAGAAGCTTAAAACACTTGGGATAATAGGCTGCACAGCTTCTACTATTATCTGATTATTTGAGCGATCGTCAGCAATCTGTAAAAATTGGTCCGCATACAAGTTCTGACCTTTCTAACACTTGTTTTGGAATTTGACAAGGCAGTATTCTAGGTCCTACATTATTTTCTGTGCTGCCTGCCACTCTTAAATGTCTTACGCGGATGATACTACTTTGTTGTCTGTAGCTAAATCAAGAGCTGAGGCCTATGAACATGCTGCGGGACTGTTCGAAAGAGATACCGCGGCCCTAGAACACAAAGGGCAAGGAAGGAACATGGATGGGTTTTAGTCAGTACAAGTCTGACACTCCCTTCCGCTCTGTCCAGAGCGGAAGGGAGAAGTCATTTGTTGATTTCCCATCCGAAAAAAAAGGCCTATGAACATGCTCAGAATGGTTTCAACATTGTATCTAATTGGCTCCAGAATAATCTTCTAACACTAAATGCTGATAAAACAAAACACATTTTATTTACAATGAGAAATACTAACACACTACTTACTAACAAAACCATGTACGCACATAACTGAAAAACGTACGCTGACACTGTATATTCTATCCGTTGGTACTTATCCCTTTACTGATTTAAGACTTTCGGGCCACTGACTACCTGTAATGACCTGTGATCGGAGTAGGTACATTGATTTTTGGTACTTGTATCATAAATGTTCACAGAAAGAATAACATGGATAAGTCATTTTCCCGGAAAGTAATTCCGGTATTCTCGGATCCAATTAAATATTGTTAATGTTGGTAGTGATATTATTACTACTCAATTCATTTAACGGAGGGTACCACCGTTGGGTTGTGTCAAATCGTGATTGGGTAACGTTAAAAAAAATTGTGAACAATATAATATTGCTCATTTTAATACAATTCCTACAAGTTCCGGTTTTTTTAATAATCAACCAATTCCGAAAATACGGAGGAATGTCCATATTAATACTTACATTTCGGATCAATGACCCCAATTCAATCTACCTACTCCGATCTATGGTAATGACTGTCAAAGATCTACAAATGACAGCCGAAATCAATGGTTTAACATGCTATCCGAGGCACGGAGGAAACTCGGTTTGTAATGGATGTTCACCCATCCACGGACCGACCTAGGCAAGTGCCGCCTCAAGTTCAATTCGAGCGGCTGTTATTATTTCGCCACGAGTTCCTCAACTCCGAGCTCCGGTTCTTTTTAGATCTAACTGATAATAGTAGAGGACTTAATTCTTTACACCAAAATCTAAAACATGTACCATTTTGTGTCTTATTGTGTGTCTCCTAGTTTGGTTTATCGTTTTCTCTGAGATGAAGTTCTAAAGACAAGTTTTTACAGAACCTGTAAAAAGACTGGTAAAAAATGTCAGACATTCTATGCACAAAATAGTTATTAAGAGGCTGCATACGAAATTTCCATCATTTGCCGATTTCGTTGATTAACTGATATACTGGTGTTGTCTAAGGATTTAGCCCGACAGTAATTGTCAGGTTTTTCAATATTTTTTTAACTCGCGGAGAACTCTAAGGCTGTGTTTCCACCAAACATGAGCGGGGATGCGCTGTGCGGGATGCGTGTGGAAATAACCAGTAACATAGCTAGAATACCTCAACGTACTTAGACAGTGGCCCAAAAAGTCTGTCAAGCAGTCTTGCCAAGGGGTATCGTATTACCCAGTGCCAACTGGGTTGTGGAGGTTAGACAGGCAGTCACGCCATGTAAAATACTAGTATTCAGCTGCATCCGGTTAGACTGGAAGCCGATCCCAACATATTTGTGCGGCTATAATTCCGATACATTTTTAAGTTATAAAGTATTTGTATTTAACGTTGTATTCCATTCAAAGTTCCGTCTCGATTCACCCCCATGTCGCTATTCACCCTGTTTGACTGTAACATTGAAAAATACACTTAACTCTGGAACTTCAAGTAATTTAGCTGGAGGCTATAATTTACGATCCAAGAGCAGCTTCATATTTTATAGTATCGGAGTCTGTGACTGAATATAAAACGCTAAATGCTATCAAGTGTAAAAGGTTTACTTATATATTTTACTGGGTGTTTATTCGCACCATTTGGTGCTTTATAGTTCTTGGTAACAGAGAAAGTGTTTTTATATTTTTAATCAAGCTTCGGATATAGCCTTTTTATCTTCAGAACTTTTTGATATAGCATCGAATCTGACTAAGCCATCATCATTATATTGTTGGACTTATCCCAATTTATTTGAAGTCAACACCGTATTTTTTTGTTTATCGCATTTTTGTCCTACATTTTATTTTCTATTAATCGTCATCACAGTTTGTAGTCAACCACTTTTATTTATTGAACACTTCAAGCACAAAGTACAGAGGCGGACTTAATGCCATAGGTATTTTCTACCAGTCAACATTTGAGTGTTGCAGAGACAAACAGTGGTCATTGTATATCTGGCAATAACACCACCACACACCACCAGCTGGTCTGGTCTGGTTTTATCTACACCATCTATCGTTTATTTTTGATCTTCTTCTACTCTTAATGATCCATCACAGACTCATAAAGGGTGACTGTTAATTAGTGACTGATACTTAAACAGGTGATTGTACTCATGATAACAAACAACTTTTATTATGGGAATAAACCTAAAATCGCGAAAAAAAATCTGCTGCTAAGTAATCTATGTTACTAACTGGTCAAAATGTACTAAACTGCAGATATTTTTTCGCGATTTCAGGTTTAGTCCCATAGTAAAAGTTGTTTGTTATCATGAGTACAATCACGTGTTTAGGTATCGGTCACTAATTACCAGTCACCCTATTTTAACACTGAAATATTATGTAGTGTAAATGGATAAACAATCCATAGGTATGTGCGTCGTGTAATTCTAATAGGGGGAAGCTTTAATTATGTGAAAATCTAGATAAAACGCTTTCTTTTAACTTCTTTCGTAAGTGATGAAAGTAAGGCCACAACTCTTGCACCATTTCCAGCGAATGTTTCTCAAAATGATTTGTGTCTGCTTAAATTATGCGAAAGAATGAAAAAAGTTATACAATTTTAAGAATTAGGATTACCATAAATTCTGCCTAGATATTAAAATTGAGAGATTTTTAGTCTGAGTGTCTACGTAGTCTAAAATTAGTTACTAAAAGTTGCTTTAATAAAGCGGTCATGAGTTTCAACGAAGAAAATAATAATTTAAAATGTTATTTATAAATAGCTGATTATGAAAAAGATTTTAGAGGTAGTCTAAAAATTAATTAAACAATTTAAACTTATAGTAGTCTTGATTAGTTAGAATAAAATGGGTCGTTTCATCAGACCAATAAACAATACAATAATTGGAATTTTTTTTCGTATTATTAACAAAAAAAAAATGTGACGAATGTACGAAGCATTTGCGCATCAAGTGGGTCATAACAAAATACCCCTAAATACAAGAAAAAATATTCTAATTGTTCCCGTACCTACTTTTAAACTATTCAAAACAAAGTTTTTGAAAGCTGAAAAGTGTCTGTTTTCAGTTAATCAGGAATTCACGAATCTTTTCACGTGACATTCACTAATTACGATACCTAAAATGTTTTCAAAGCTACCCTCATTACAATCAGCGTTTCTATTGGTATATAGTACCTACCTGAGACCCATGTATATATTTCTCACACTTCTAGGACATGATGGTAACACAAGAGTAGATAGTCAACAGAGAACTACCCATGTGTAATATAATTTTTCCACTGTGATTTTGTTTCCAGTTTACTATTTTCTCAGTCATCGAGTTTTTTATTTTGCAATAAAGCTCGCTAAAGAGAATCGTATTACCCAGTGCTAACTGGGTTGTGGAGGTCAGATCGGCAGTCGCTCCATGATATTCAGCTGCATCCAGTCGGACGGGAAGCCGACCCCTACATAGTTGAGAAAAAACTAGCCAGGTAAAGGGCAGTTTTGATAGTTCAAGTGGTATAACAGACATGCGTATGACTAATAGTGTATTAAAGATTCTTGTGTCACACAGTGTGAACGCGGTGATCCTGACCACACAATGTCGCACTTTGCTGGAGTGTCTGAATTATGTGAACTAAACAATGACATAGACGCCGCGATTAACGTGGCAAAATACTGGGCCCAAGAAATTTAAACAAGTCCTACTGTCGACACGAAAGAAGACAATGCCCATAGTTCACACAACGTAGGTATTACACCATTTTGAATCGTGGGTGCTTATTTGCTTACCCTTTAGGGTACAGGTGCGATGTAACGATACAACCTCAGTACCTATTATTATTGAACTAGTACCAAATATTAACCAATAAAACTGCATGGTATTTTATGTGTACATCTGTCGTCTCGTCATGCAGTCACATCTTGCTTGCGAGCTAGTTGTAATGTACCAAACTTGGTCTCTGTTTCATATCTACTCCGTGTCTCAAACTACACGACCAACTAAGTACGTATTTCTGTTCGCAACCCTAGAACCCAGTACAGCTGAGTCAATATGGCTATTCCTTGATTCAATACAGGCTTCTATGTCTTTATTCTGATGTGGACAAAGGTAACCTTTCTTGAAAAAATACCTGTATGATGAAACATTTCGGTGAAATAGTTCGTAGAAGTTTTGATAGAAAAATTAATGGAATATTTTTAGGTACAGTTGAGAAAATGAGTAAGTACTATTTAAACTCAAAATGCAGCTCGAATATTAGCTCGCGAAACTCACAGGTCTGATGTGTTTCGTATACTCTCTAGCTTATTTAATTTGTCTTTTATTACGTATTATCTCCCTAGTTAGTCTAGTATTCGCAACTTTGGAAAGTTACCCATTCGCAATATTAGTGACCAAAAACATACCTACGCAGCCTTCGACTGTCCGTCTTTACTGTCGCGCAGTTGGGTCATAAAGATCATCTACGCAGTATTTTTGTTATTCGGATGGGATATCATCAAATGATTTCTCCCACTCTGGGCAGAGCGGAAGGGAGTGTCAGACTTGTACTGACAAAAACCCATCCATGTTCCTTCCTTGCCCTTAGTGTTCCAGGGCCGCGGTATCTCTTTCGAACAGTCCCGCAGCCCTGTTTGTTGATATCTCTTTGAGGCGCGCGTAGAACACGAACGCGCCGTCAACACGGCCTGTCGTCAAAAGCCGGCGAGCTAGCCCATTACTCACCGTCCACAGGTCCGCGTCTACAGTGGCCGGAAGCCACCACGTAACCCCCGACACCCGGGGCGTCTCCCGCGGCGGCTGGGACGGGAGGTTCTATCCCTCGTAATACGATACCCTTAATAAGACTGGTTGTCAGTTGTCAGAATTTCAGCCACTGACTCTGACGACTGTCAAAGACCAACGATGCACGAATTTCCGAAGCACGGAGGAAACTATGTATGTAAGGGATGGTCACCTATCCACGGCCCGACGCTGTGCTGGTGTAATTATTTACTTACGAGCTACACCTGTAGCTGACTGTATGTGCTTAAAACATATTGATGTCTTCTGCGAAATTTTATAGTAAATTCAATACCTAAGAAAACGATGTAAAGGTTACGTTGTTCCAAGAAAAATATAATAGAGAAAATGCTATTTGAAGAAAACTGCCAAGAAAAACCTACTTCAATTGTAATAGCACCTTTTATATTATTAGGATTTGATGGACTGAAATTTCCAAGTAACTAAATTAATTTTGTTAGCTACAGACACTTGTTTCTTAAACAATATACGTACTATAGTTGTAAAAACTAAAACAACACGCTTTCTCGTTTTTTTCTCAGAAAACCCTTTCACTTAATATCCATATCATTGAAATGCATAAAAAATAACTAGACAGCCATCTTTGGGAGTCCGCCATATTGGATTCAAAATGGCGCCACTAAGGTTACCATGTATTGTCATCCAAACAAAACATCAATCGAAAACCGGGAAGCGTGAGAGGGAGAGAACCTCACGTCCCAGCCGCCCCGGGCGTCGGGGGTCACGTGGTGGCTTCCGGACACCGTAGACGTGGACCTATGGACGGTGAGTAATGGCCTAGCTCGCCGTCCGTCCGTCTTATGGCGACAGGCCGTGTTGACAGCGGTTTCGTGTTCCGCGCGCGCTTCAAAGAGATGTCAGCAAACAGACAGAGGCCCGCAAGGGCCTGCTAGGGCTGCGGGACTGTTCGAAAGAGATACCGCTGCTCTGGAACACAAAGGGCAAGAAAAGGGCAAAAATAAATAAATAATAATAAATAATAAATAATAAATAATAAATTTATTCAAAAATAATAAGGTATAACTTTTACAGTTTTTCTTAAATCTATATCAAGCTCACCCATTATTTGTGCCTGAACTAGGTAATCCTGTGTTTCAGGCGATTGGAGGTAACATTAATTGTTTAAATAATCACTTATCATATATTTAATCTTATTGGTACGTTTGTTAAAAGGAATATAAAAATTATAGTAATAGAATAAAGTATAGTAAAAATTATAGTAGTTAACCTAGCTAACTAATTAAAAATAACAATATTAGGAACAATATTTACTTCGGCACAACTAATAATTTCTCAGTATCTTCATAGGACATAGTTTGAAGAGCTTCCATGACAATTTTCTTGCAGTTACTATGATTTAAGGAGTAGATGTTTGCTTTTTTATTAAGCCTGTTATAGAGTAGCGGTCCGAGGTACATATAAAATTTTGCTGTGAAAGCATGTTTTGTACTTTTTTGAGGGCACACTATATCTTTCCGTCTTTTTTTAGTCAATTCAGTGCTGTATGGAAGGGCTGCGTGTTGTTTTAGTACAGTGCTCATAATAAATAATTGTCGGACTGTTAGTACTTCACAAGATTTATACAGGAGGTTAGTGGGGAAAAGGAAAGGGCGGCAAGTAGCCACCTTGAGGATAGCTCTTTGAGCTCTTTCAATGGGTAATAACAGAGTTTTACTTGCCCCACCCCATGAAGTAATACAGTAAGTCAGAATTGACTGACAAAGAGCGAAATATACTTGCCTAATTATTTTAGGATCTGTAATAAATCGAAGCTTTTTGAATACGAATATCAGCTTACGGATTCTGTTATTCAGAGCTTCCATATGTTGTTTAAAGGAAAGAGTTTCATCTATTATAATACCCAGGTATTTTATTTTATCAGCCTTCTTAATATTGGGACACTTACACTGGTTATCTGCAGGGACTGGGCAACAATGAGCATGCAATGCTGAGGGAATATTGGAAATTTGTTTGCGCATCGAAAACTTAATGTAATTTGTCTTCTCTGCATTTAGAGTTAGTGAATTATTTTGAAGCCATTTATTTACAATATTAAATCCGTGTTGCGCAAGATTGTAGACTTCATTTTCTGAGTCAGCCGAAAAAAGTAAAGCAGTGTCGTCAGCGTAAGTTATGATAGTGCCATGCTCTAACTTTATATTGCAAAGGTCATTTATGTAGATCAAAAACAGAGTGGGCCCCAGAATACTACCTTGGGGAACACCAAAAAATGTGTTTTTTTGAACAGCGCTGAGAACATTGCCGATCTTTACGCACTGGGAACGATCTTCTAAATAACTTTTGAATATTTTCAACTGGGTGCCCCTTACACCTATGTTCTCAAGCTTGCGCAACAGAATTGGAATGGAAACTGTGTCGAAAGCTTTGGCAAGGTCCAGGAAAATTCCTACTGTGTGGTTACCCTTGTCAAGTTCTTGCACTAGATAGTCTGTCAGCTGATGTACCGCATCGGCAGTTGAAATTTTAGTCCTAAATCCAAACTGCCGTTCAGAAAGGATCGATTTATCTTCCAAATATTTTAACAACCTTTTGTTTATTATTTTCTCCAATATTTTTGATATAGAAGGCAGTAAGGAAATAGGTCTATAATTTGTCACTTGCTCTTTGCTTCCTGATTTATAGACAGGGACAATTACAGCTTTTTTGAGACACTCTGGAAAGTGACCTGAAGATAAACAAATGCGGAAAATATAAGTCAGTGGTGGTACCAAAATGTCCTTGAATTTTTTAATAAGTTTATTCGAAATGTTGTCCCAGCCAACTGCACAGTCCTCTTTCAAAGCCATGATTATATTTTCTACCTCAGTCTCGTCAGTATCTAGCAGCGCGAAGGATGTTAAAGCTGTTTTGCATGTTAAAGAAGTACTAGCTAGATTTTGTAATTGACCCATATTTTTGTCTGCCAGAGACTTACCAACATTAACAAAGAAATTGTTTGCTATGTTAGCGGATTCCACCGGTGACGAGTGTGCGTGTAATAAACCTGAAGATGACTCATATTGTGTAGTGTTATACGTTGCGTCTTTAATATATTTCCAGATCTTTTTACTATTTGTTCCAGCCATTTCTAATGCCATTTTGTCGTAATTGCTTTTAATTTTTTTTAAGAGATCATTACAGAAATTTCGATATCTTTTGTACGAAAGTTGCAGTACTGCATTATCCGGAGTTGATTTAGCTTTCATATGCAGTTTATCCCTATGTTTCATACAGCGAATAAGACCTGGTGTGATCCATGGTTTTATGTTGTAATTTTTGTTGCTCAACTGCGATACGACTGTGTTTTTCTGAATTGCATTTCGTAAGTTTTCAATTACAAACAACATGCAAAACTGCGGGTCAGCAGAATTATAGACTGGATCAAAATTGATGACGCGTAAATCCTCTTCAAGTTTATTTATATTCAGTCTTGAAATTTCGCGAGTGTTTCGTTTAGGTAATTTACAATTAAGGGTTAGTAGGGCAGCATTGTGATCGGTTATTGTTGAGTTAACAACAAGTGCAAGCGAAGGGAAATTCGATTTAAGCATAATGTGATCCAAACAGGAGCCACTGTGATGTGTAGGAAAGCTGTGTGCTGGGAGCAGGCCATGAAAGGCGCATAGGTTGAGGTAGTCCTGAGCTGAAGCATCAGCACTTCCTGGTAGTATATTGATATTAATATCTCCAATAACAATCGTGTTTTTAATGGATGACAGGTTCTGCAAGGTCTCATTCAGAGAGTCAGTAAAATTGCTAGTATTTTTAAAAGACGGAGGTCGATATAATGCTAATATCGCAAATTCTGCTTCAATTTTAATTAACAATCTGTTACAGTCGTGCATATCAGGTTCCTCAACAGATACATTCAGATGATTTCTTGCATAAACTATCACACCATCGTTTTGGTTGTAATTTATAGTACTTTTATACATATTATATCCCGGGATTAGTGGTATGTTATATTGTTTGGCAAGCCAGCATTCGGTTAAAACAATAACGTCACAATTTATGTTTAGCCGTTGCTGAAATATACTAAAGCTATCGAAGTTCTTAAAAACACTGCGAATATTTTGTGTTAATATGGTTAGGGGAGATTTGTAGCCGGATAGATATTGTTTGCAGTTTTCAGCTTCACTAACTCTAGACTCGGACACAGAGAAATTATCTAAATCATTAATTAAACTATTTATCATAATGGTATTAAAAAATAAAAATATAAAATAAATAAGGTCAGAAAAATAACTAAATTTACGGCGCTCTTAGGCGCCTCCATAATCTACAGAATTGATGTACCTTTTTTCAGCCATTAATTTCGCCGGGCAGTCTGCAGCACCTGTGTTATGCTTGTCTGGTTTTTTGAAATGCAAGCAAGTAGCGCATTTTGGTTCGTCAGCTTTTTTTGGACATTCTTTTACTGAGTGACCTTGATCACCACAGTGGCCGCAGGTATACGATGTTTGTCGACATGACTTGGCCGCATGTCCATACTGCTGGCACTTATAGCATCGTGTGACCAAAGTAAAGTCTCTCACAGGGCATGATGACCAATTTACAAAAACTCGGTCTTGTGATATCAGGGCTTTGCGTATGGCTGCAGATACTTCAACAATGTAATTACATGTCTCCGTGTCTTTCTTACCTGACTTATGACTTAATTTAATTAAGGTCAGAAACTTTTCAAGGCTGCAGTTTTCCTGAAGTTTTTCGGCTAGGTTCTGGTTGTACACACAAGTGAAAACCTCATTTTCCTGCATGGATGACGGCACTCCTATAATTACAACCCTAGGCTTCCTTTTATGAGGCTCGTCGACTGTAAGGCCTGATTTCGTGAGCTGCACTGATTGTCTCAGCTTCTCAATGTCGTCCTTCGACTCGGTGCTGATGATAACACCGCCGTTCTTCGTCTTGCGCAGGCCTCTCACGTGAAGCTTCATTTGCTCAGGGCTGATAATTTTTTGGACAAGACTTTTAGTCTCATCGCTGGTCTTCAATTTGTCGCTCGGATAGATGGCCACAGAACTTATATTACTTGGCTGGATAAAGTTGTTGGCACCTTTCTTTACCATGTCAGCAAAGGAAGATCCCTGGGCAGGTTTCGTCGAATCTTTGATACTCAGCTTAAGGTTCTGTAGCTGCTGCGAAAGATCGAGTTGGTTTTCAAGTGTTCTGACAGCGAAGTGTGATTGGAGGGCTTTGGCTTTGACGGCCTGGTACATGACGGCCATATTCGAGGTCCCATGACTAATCTTCCGGCATAGGTTAGTGATGCACGTTTTCTGCTCCACATTTAGCTTTCCCTCATTTGCGATAGCGCACACTTCCTTCAGGCTCTGCTCGATAATCGCCATCCAGTTCTGAAGTTCTGTCGTTGAGATAACATCAGGGGCATCGTTTCTCTGAATAGGCGCTTGATTGTTAGAGGCGGCCACGGACACAGGGCTAGAGGTGGCTACGGCCACGGGCACAGGTGTAGAAGGCGGGGAGCGAACACATTTACTGCTCCGGTTGAATGGACTATTCTCCATCATGAAGCAGGTTAAATTGTTCCTGTTTAAACACCGGTCATTTCTAGTAATAATACACCTTACACAAATGTACTGTACGAGTATGCGTTACTGCTGGCTATTGGTAACTAGGTCACAATTTCGCAAGTGAATATTTGTTTATTGCAATAATTGTTCGATACGTCTGTTCACTACGACCGGCAATTATGCAAGAAATAAATAATAATAATCGAAAACCGGGAAGTGGGTTCGGGTGGGCCGGCCTAACATTCGCCATTTGTTTTTTCGAAATTGCGGTCACGCTTAAAACCATTATATTAATCGATCGCTGGTATCAATACAAACCAGTTTCATATGGGACAAAGTGTTCTAAACTGTCACGATTACCACCTATGTTAAGCGTGGCTGCAAATTTGAAAAAAAAATATTGTGGCGGAATAGTTAGGCCGGCCAGCTACTAAGATTTTTCTATATAGTTAGTTACAGTTGAAGCTCATAAAAGCGTGTTAAAAAGAACCTCAGCACTTACATATAAAACTAAAAAGACGACCAACGACTTATGATTCATATAAATAATATCTTCAGGAAATTCGGATTCAATGGTCTATAATTGCCAATACGCTATCAGCAAGCCTGAATATTAATATACTGTTTACTCTGTGTCTGTACTGTGTTTTATTTTCTTTTTAAATCGGATTTTGTTACCACACCGCACGTTTACAGGGAACCCTAATTATTATTCTAAAGAAAATGAGCTTAAATTAGACCTCATAGCATCAGTTATCTGCCAGTAAAAGTCCCGTTGAAATCGGTTCAGTCGTTTCAGAGATTCGCAAAACTTGAAAAAAAAATGTGTTTTTGTTATAAGGGCCGTATATATTTTTATATATTCGCACATTCAGTAAAAAACTGTTACTTTGATAATACAAACAGACTTTTCAATTTGTTTGTATAGAAGATTTGTCTTTAGAAGTAAATAAACATAAAGGTTATACACATTTTTAATATTTAACATTTTTTAACATTTGGTTATGAAATATTTCTCAAAACAACATAAAAACAAATAAAAATATAAGGCATACCCTATAGCCGGACACTGCCCCCTAAGATACAGACCTAGCCTAGTTTAGAGGACAGGGCTGAAACTATTGTACTTACTTATTATTCACCTATGCTAAACTAAAAACTTTAATCTGTTTACAGTGCAATATACTTTAACTTTTGTGGTAAATAAATGATTTATTATTATTATATAAGAGTCCAAGCTATCGGGCTCCAGGGATAGAAACCTCTTCACAATGCGGGCCGTATGGTGGAGTACAGAATCGTCCACATCTGGCTGCCATTTCCCGTCTATGTTGGGATCTGCTTCCAGTCTAACCGGATGCAGCTATTTGCTTTGCTTTGCTTGGTATTAGGTAAAACGGTACTCTATGGTATTGCTGGTTGTCAAAATTTCAGGCCACTGACTACTTGTAACGGTAGTCAAATATCTACAAATGACCGCCGGGACCAACTGCTTAACGCGCTTACCGAAAACACGAAGGAAACTCGGTTTGAAATGAATGGTCACCCATTCACAGACCGACTTTGGCAAGCGCTGTTTAACCTTGAACATCGAATAAGTATGAGGTATTCAAATTAATTTAGTTTTCTTTCCCAGTTAGGATAAAACCATAGAATGAATCAAAACGTTTAAAAGTACTTCATCACAGTCATAAATTCTACTTCTAAGGCCTTCTAACACTGCCCAGCAGTGTTTTTGCCGTCTACATAAAACCTAATTTCACAGGTGTCTGAAACTGAAAAAAGATCTACACGGCACCCAAGTTGAGGATAAAAGAAATCGAAGGTACGGTTCGCAATAAACGTAAGTTTCTTATGTTTAAGGTCGGGGCTCATGGACTGGTTTAGCCAGAAATTCTCTGACCACAGAACAGATTGATGTACAGTATACCTATTTGATACAATTTCGAATTACCTACTCATTCCTGCTGACATCGATATTCAACAGGGACATTTAGGACCTGAAACAAAACAGTATACAGTATATATCATCATCATCATCATTTCAGCCAAAAGACGTCCACTGCTGGACATAGGCCTCCCGCAAGTATGGCCACATTGACCGGTCCCGTGCGACTCGCATCCAGCGGATCCCCGCAACCTTCACCAGGTCATCGGTCCACCTAGTGGGAGGCCTGTATATATAATATACAGTATATTTAATATTAAAAAAAAAAAAACATTTTTTTTATAAAAGAAAGTACAAAATATACCAAGTTAATTAAACCTGCTCTTTATAAAACATGAATTTTAGTTTTTAAAAATTATTCCAACCAAATGTACACTCCTGAAATCTGTCGACCATATTCCGCGCAACGCGCTGGAGAAGTGATCGCGGAATTTTGTTTGATATTTTTTTTAATTTCAAAAATGTTTGCTGGATTTGTTGAATGAAGTTTACTCTTGAGGTATCCCCATAGAAAAAAATCCGTGGGGGTGAGATTTGGCAATCTTACTCGCTAAGTCTGAGATGTCCCTGAAACGGTATATCAGTTTGTTTGGGAAAAAATCTTACAACAAAGTCATGGTGTCTCTAGTAGTATGTGGCGTGGCGCCATCTTGCTGAAACCATGTGTATGAGGTCAAGCAAGGATTTTCTCTCCGTATTGAAAGAATATAATCATTGATCATGCGCCGGTAAGAATTTTCATCCACAGTAATGGTTTGCCTCGAGAATTTACAAAAAACAAGGTCTAATTATGCCATGGACTGATAACGCACACCAAACGGTTACTTCGGTTCTATGGAGTAGCTGTTGATGTTTTAAACGTGGGTGGTCCTTTAGGTCGCAATTCTGTTTATCAAATGTTAAAATAGGCTGTATCACTCCAATAAAATGTGTTTACCGTACAGCATTACAACATTGTGATTAAATAACCGGCCCTAATGACAACCTCATTTGCCCCTCCGCTCTATGGTTTAATTAAGCACAGTTCAAAATTTAAATCCTAACTCTGGCACCGGCAATATGGGTCCTTCTACTTCTAACTTCAAGTTCAAATCATTTATCCTGGTGTGAAATTATTATAACATTTCTATATCTTGAAAATGGCTTTTCAGGTGCCCCATGGATGGAGTGAAGGATGATATGGCAAGAAAGGAGGTATGTGATGAGATGACGAGTAATAGAGAAGTATGAAAGATGAAGACATGCTGCGCCGAGCACAAAAGAATTGGGATAAGCGCAGGAGAATGATCATGGCTTTTCAGGTGCCCCTTATTTATTGAGTAAGAGTAAGTGTATTTATTTTAAATAGTGAAACAATGATGAATTTAGTTTGTGAACGCAGTGGGCTTAGTATGAGTTTATACCACTGAAAAAAAACATATGATTTTGCTAAAGTAAACTTCAATTAAAAATTGTGTTGTCCATTTTGTTCACCAGATGGCTCTAGTTAGATTTCAGTACAGATTGAAGCGTACGTTAACGAGATAGAATAAAAAACTCGTACTGTTATGAGTATATACTTTACTTTTTTTATTTTTAATTTACCGTTGCATGAGTGTTCTGGATTTGTTTAGTCTGTGGCAGAACTAAATATTAAATAGATTTACGTAAACGAGTGTTGCTGAATTTTCTATGTTAATCTCATTCGTGGTTGGACTGAGCTGCTCAGACGGGGTTATTTCTAGTAATTCTACCTTTTGTCTGTATATTTGTAGGTCTCGCTACAAAGGATGAGATTCTCAAGTGAAAAATAAATCAATTTATTGCTTTTAATTTGTGTTGGTGTGTATGATTTGAGAGTAACGTGGTGAAATAAAAGATGTTGTGGTGGATCAAAAATGTAATTAATTTGAATGTCCTGAAATTAAATCACGCACTTTCCAGTAACAAGCACGGTATCTTAAAAGCAGGTAAAAAAAAATGTGTGTGTACTTATTACGCACGTAAGAAGTTATAGCTAACTTCAGGGTGTCGGTTTTTCGTGACGGTGTACGTGCGCATCGTAAAAATTTACTCTCATATTTTTTCCCTAACGCGCTAAAAGAAGTATAACTTCAAAAAATAATTTGGTTATCTCAAACACGTTAACCCATACCTATTATTACACGTTCAAAATGTATGGAACCGCTGTTTCTTTTCTTAAAATTAAGTTCATAATGATGTAGGTACTGAATATGTGGCTTTGGCGTCGGTATCCTTTCAACCTTGTATATGCTTAACTTGAGAATATTGTATTGTGTTCTATAACGGGCTGGTGTCCGCAACTCCACGCCAAAGCGCGTATTTTGCGTGCGGAACTTGAGAATAATCATAATATCAAGATTTAGGATTTTGATTAAATATTTTCCTTAGCCGCGTCATAGTTAAATGCTTGTATATCCTTGACAGTCGTTACAGGGAGTCAGTGCCCCAAAAAGTCTGACAACCAGTCTTACCAGTATTACCCAGTACTAACTGGGTTGTGGAGGTCAGATAGGCAGTCGCTCTATGTAAAATACTGGTATTCAGCTGCGACCGGTTAGACTGGAAGCCGACCCCAATATAGTTGGGATAAGGCTAGGCAGATAATGATTCGCGTCATAGATGACGCTGCAGGTACCAGTTTTTGTTATACAAAAGTAAGTCTTTTATCTTTTTAAGCGAAGAGATTTCAATTTAATTTGGCACACAGGTAAACAATGAAATGGGTTAGTACATACATAGGATACTTCTTATCCCGACAGTGGCAAAGCTGCGAACAAAAGGTGGTAAAATATATTTAAACCAGAGTTTCAAAATATTTGCTCAGTTAATATATTCAATATTGTGGTTAAGCTTCTTGGAAAGCACTGCTTTGAGGTGTGTGTATCGGATGTGTGCGATTTAATATTTCGTATCAAGAATATTAATTTTCTGTAAATAAGGGAAACTTAACAAGTCTTACACAACATCGTGCGTGTAATCCCAATAAAAAGGTTAGGCTGAGGTTTACCTAATAATAGTACAGGGTACTTTGTGTCTGCCAGGGCTGCGGGCTGTTCGAAAGAGATAGGTACCGCGGCCCTGGAACACAAAGGGCAAGGAAGAAACATGGATGGGTCTTAGTCAGTACAAGTCTGTCACTCCCTTCCGCTCTGCCCAGAGCGGGAGAAGTCATTTGATGATTTCCCATCCAAAAAAAAAAAAAAATACCCGGGCACACATCCAGACAACCAGACTCCGTGGCTGCTACTAAATGTTATAATCTTCCATATTATAATCCAGCAGAGAAGCAGGGTGAATATGTCTGTCCAGTATGGGACCGATTTTAGGTCAAATTAAGGTTTTTACCGTAATTAATCACCATAATCGTTTTGGTAATCACCGAATATTTTTTTAAATATTGGGTTTCGCTAGAAATACACGATCTTTAAACTTCAGGATGACGCACCTCACTTGATTCTTTCACGATGTATCTGCTGTTCTTATCTTCTGCTACATAGTGTAGTGTCACAAGCAGAAACATTCTTCATAGAAGGCAATGGCCGTCTCTTTTCAGATCCAAAATGATTAAAATAATCAGAAGAAAGTGTAATTTCTTTAGACTTTTGATCTTTTTCTCTAACCAAATCTAATGATATTAATCAAAGTGTATCTTGGACCTCTTTCTAAAATAAAAAGAAAGAAAGAAAAACTCCACATTAGTCTTCCAGCAGTTGGAAAATAATAATTGCTTATTCAGCTAATGGGTATATGGATCATAAAATAGCAAGGTAAGTTATTCCAAGGAATTACAGTTATTTCCTTGAACTTAGCTAAAATATAAGTAGGAGTGGTTTCATAGTAATCCGGTATTTTGGGAACACATTGTGTTCAGACTAACTTTTGCGTATAATGTATTAACTCGATAAATAGCTTTGCCTTCGAATAATGTAGTCTGCTTTAAATGTACCTACTTTGTTGATTGTAGGTGCAGCAGGTGAAAAGATGATATAGGGATAAATAACCAATTGAGGTGTGTTTATGACCAGGGAGGGGCCCGCAAGGGCCGATGCCTGCCAGGGCTGCGGGCTGTTCGAAAGAGATACCGCGGCCCTGGAACACAAAGTAATGTATCTCGCAAGTCTCAATATATGAGCCAAATTTGACATGTTTATGTGAAATAGTTTTAGAGTTATGAGAGGGTCAAAAGTGGCTCCAAATGGTTCGTGTAATATTACACACGGTGCTGCTCGTCCAGTTCTGTCAGATTGAACGCTACCGCGTGTCTAGATTTCAGATGCTGGGTTCAAGTCTCAGCTGAAAGTGGAATCCTGACTGGTCCCTGACTATGAGGCCTCCGTAATCTGACGTCGAAATAATTACAACACAAGGTCATTTATTAAAATAATTAAAGCCGCTCACATTAAAGTACAAGATACTTAAGTAAACTTTTCACTTACTCACCAACACTATCTTGGAAACAAATTTACTTCGAGAAAAAATATATAATAATAAAATCGCCACCTTTTATCACCGTGACAGCTGCTCACCCTCTTTATAGCGTATAAGCGCGAAACTATTTGTCGATAGGCCGATCGTAATGATTTATTGGCATTTTGGCCCTTTCGTAGGAAAAAAAAGAGGGAAATTTCGTTGACAGCTGATATCAGCAATTTGGGTAAGAAAGCGTCATTCTCACATTTTGCCCTTTGGTTGCGCGGATTCATTCAACTAGATATATTTGTATTGGCTAAATTATTTGACAGATTACGTTGATTGGTTCGTATGAACTCCCTACCCCGAACCTTCTCCCACTCACGCCTAGCGCCTTCGTACGAGCTAGAAGGATATTCTGTGCTAGCGTCATTTTCGCGACTGACGTAACAAACTTTAATGGCTGTATACGTATTGTTCCGCCACTACGCCTGCTCTCGAGAAATTTCGAAATATAGTGAAAATTGGTGTTTTCGTCATGTGTATGGTGCTCAACGCTCAGGAAGACAGTGACGAGGATTGTAATGTATTGTGCATCCTTTCTTTAAAACCGAATTGTCATTTTTTCCAAGTATCCCTACGCAGAGCGCCCGCCATCTTTTTCGCAACGGCCAATTTTCGAATCTGTCGCATAATATAGATAAACCGCGTAAACTACCTTTTATATGCGTCTGTTAAATATTAGACGTATAGTTATGATGTTATACACGTTATAGTTCCGCGTTTGCATTTTTCTGAATCGGAATACCCATCAAACATATTGACTTAGCTGGGCACCGTTAAACAAATAATTAACTTGGTTAATCGCTAATCCGTTACTAAAAAAGTTAACTTCGTTAAACGTTAAAGCGTTACATTTCGGAAGACTTAACGCAAGTTAACATAAATCGTTAATCCGTTAACATGTGATTAAAATTGCATTTTTTATATCGTTGCGCTAATGATCTACTTATAAGAGCTGTTGGTTCGCGTTCTGGAAGTTAACAATTTAGGAACAAAAAAAAGACGTGTATAATTGGAGTGTGTAATTTTATCATCTGGCATAATGTGGATGCCCTTCATGAACATTACCATGTTGAAGTTCTCGTCTGAAAGCGAGGCTCGCTCTGATATATGAATCAAAATTCGGAGTTCTTTTTCTCACTCGTACGAACCGGCGGCATACTTACCGTTTCACGCGGGGCACGCGCTGCGCCGCACTTGTCGACCGGCCCGATTTTACTTGTGAGAACGTGTTTTTCACGGTTGCGGCGGCGTGGCGCGGCGCGTAGCTTGGTATATAGTAGGTATTGGATTAACGATTAACGAACTTAAGGGATATTTAACGGAAGTGAAAGAGGCCGTAAAAAACATTTAAAGTTAACTTAAAAATTAATCCGTTCATGGAAATGTTAACTTCGTTAATTATTACCGATTAACGGATTAACGAGTTAATGCCTAGCTATGCATATTGATAAAACATAACAGGCAGAGGTGTACCTAAAAGTACACCCACATTCCGCCAGTTATGTTTAAGTCCCATTGCCAACCTTTACTTTTCGTTCACACATCGATTTTCAAGAAAATATCAAGACCAATTATTATCATGAATAATGACTTGTATAACTAGTTACCTTTACTAAACATATAAATTAGCCTTTTGAACGCCCTCCACGTCAATCTTTGTTCACCTACCTTCTTCTCACATATTTGTATCGTTTGGTGTACAGGGCACGCGCTTGCTTGTCACGTATACAGGGTGATTGGTAATTGAGTGCAGACCTTAAAATGGGTGATACTAGAGCTCATTTGCAACAAATTTAATCCCGATAACTAGGGGTCCTATCTAAGTGGTTTCGGAGTAATCGAACTTTTAAGATTTTTTGGAAATTTTCCTCCTCTCGACTAAAAATTTATAATTGTGACAAATCTACGTCGCTCAGAGCGTTGATACGATACTTTTCAGAGAGTGCATAAACGAATAAATATTTTGAAAACCCATTTATCAAATAATAACTCAATCCTTTGGTTTGACAGCGTCATAAAGTTCATAATATGTAAAAAAATTAAACTACCCTTGCTTTTTAAGACAGATTACTCAAAATAAATGTATGACACTTAACGTGCAAACCACAGACACGACTTCCTTGTCTTACTAGCTTTCAAAATTGGTGTCAAAGTACCCACATTAAGAAGCGTATGGATACTAACAACAGTTGTTCCAGACAAGGTAGTACTTTGACCGTACTGGTTATTACGCATTTTTGGATGAAGGCTTGCTTGATTTTGTTTTGTTACCGATGTGTCATATGTATTATGGTTATCTGGTCCTATGGGTCTTAGTCTGTCGGGATCGCAAACTTAATTAAGTACAAAATCGCATATTTAACGAAGTAGATAATGTAAATTCTGATTAGAATTAATAAAACATGCGGGTATCATTTTAAACTAAACATGCAACATTAAAAAAAAACCCTAAATAAAATTATTTATAAGAAAATAAACGCCAAACATGGAACGTTTGAGAAATAATAATGGCTAAGAAGGATACGAATTCTAAGATGAGGGCTACTAAGGATGTAAGGAAGAAACAGACTAACTGCATCGATTCGAAACAAAATCAATTAATCAAATAAGGTTAAAGAATGACAAAATAAGGTATGACGAAACTTAAAAAAAAAGAATATCAAGAGTTGGTTTTGTTAGAATTATCTACTAATTTTACAAATTTTGACAATCGTGTTTTTTTTTACATAAAACAAAAGAAGATTGAAATGGAACATCCAAGAAGTGAAATAGCCAGTAACATCATTGCAAGAAGGTTTAGCCTGAATTATTAAAATCAAACAAAAGAATTTTACTTACTACCTTCACTGTCAAATAGCATGGGTTACAAACATGATGTTTGTGATGCTGAGCAACTAAGACAAAATATCAGATAACCTCGATAAACATGACGCATCAGCAACAAAAAAAAAAACAAGCAAGCCATCTTCCAAAACTGTGTAATAACCAGTAAGGCCAAAATACTACCTTGTCTTGAACAACTATTGTTAGTATCCATATAGGTACTCTATCTTGAAGTGGGTACTGTGATACCAATTTTGAATGCTAATAAGAGAAAGAAGTCGATTCGGTAATTTGCACGTTAAGTGTCATACATTTATTTTAAGTAAGCTGCCTTGAAAAGCAAGGGTAGTTTTAGTTTTTTACATTATTATGACTTTATGACACTGTTAAACCAAAGGTTTGGGTTATTTTTAATAAATTAGTTTTCGAAATATTCATTCTTAAAAGTTCGATTACTCCGAAATCACTCAGATAGGATCCCTAGTTATCAGGGTCAAATTTGTTGCAAATGAGCTCTAGTATCACCCATTTCAAGGCCTGCACCCAATTACCAATCACCCTGTATATGACGATGGCATTCAAAAGGTTAGGCAGTAAGTAAATATTTGCTTTGAAAATACTTACATTATTTTCTTTCTTCAGGCTCTTATCCACAAAAAATGACGTATCATCCGACAAGGTCCTTTTGGATAGTTTATATAGGCATTAGTGTATGGCCACTATTACAGCGGGGTAATTAAAGAAGATTAAATTCTAATTAATAACGTAATTTAACTCATCACGCCTGTTGTAAGGCAGAGGTGTACCTAATAGTACACTCACATTTCACCAGTTATGTTCAAAACCCGTGGGCGCGAGCCTATTGGCATCAACCGGACAAAAATCCAGACGTCGTTGCAGCTACCGAGAAATTTCGAATGGAAAAACCTAATAACACTTTACTGGCTCTGGATAGCGAACCCAGGACCCCATGCTCAGCAGTCGTCCCCCATTACATGGAACTTAAAAATACTGGTAAAATGTGGGTGTACCACGCAGTACACTTTTGTCTTACCCTCCGGGAATTAAAGGCGTGATATTATGTTATGTCATCATACCTACTTTTGTAAATTAAAACCCCTTGTTTCGGAGCCCTAGTACCCAGATGAAAGTACATTCATCTTATTTAGAGATTCCCTTAACATCGCCTGACCGTAGACTACTAATAAAGAAATCTGTCTGTCATTACGGGCAATTTGATAAAAACATATTGATTGACCTTCGGAACCTTGGTTATTCTTGTTTTCCTAACGTTATCTTTAACAAAGGCGGCGCAGAGTATAATAAATTATTTTATATAGCTTATTTGGCTCATAATAAACTTTATCAGTCAAGAAAAAATATGTTTTTCTATAGACATCAATCAAATCTAAATTAGATCTATTTTTGCTCGCTATAGATATTTATTTGGAGCTACTGGTCCATGAAGGAGCTATTCAAGGGAAATTTACCCATCCCCTTAAAACGCAAGCTAATGGACATGTGTATTCTCCCTATATCCTCACATATGGTGCACAGACTTGTTCTTTGACTAACGTCCAGAAGTCCAAACTCAAGGTTTGCCCACGAGCGATGGAGCGCAGCGTTCTGAATGTAAAAATAACTGGCCGGATAAGGAACACCACACTGCGCTCCAGAACGCAAATTGCCGACGTAGCTTATAAAGGGTCGACACTAAAATGGGACTGGGTAGGCCATGTCTGCTGGATTCCGGCACAGCTGTGGGCCCGAATATTGCACTGGAGCCCTGAGACAGGTAGACGGGGTCGCGGCAGACCGAGGAGAAGATGGCGGGACGTCTTGGATGGCTTCCTCGCAAATTGGCGAGAAGTACACCATCGTGAGAAGTGGAAGGAATGGGCGGAGGCCTTTGCTCAGGAGTGGGACAGTATGGACTACCTAAAAAAAATGCATATTTCAGTATTAATAGTAGGTATCACTGAATTTTCAGTCTTACTAAAGGATATAGTGTCAGGCTAGGCAGACGTGTATTACTGCATTTTCAGTCTATTATTTCTATGTACAATCGCGGCCTTTACCGCCTGATCAGTTAAAAAAAAATCGCCTAAATTATGCGGAAGCGTCCCGCCCGGCTAGAGAGCGCTTCATGTTGTGAGTGCAAACAAAAATGAGCTTAATGGTGATTAGGCGGGATTGTCCGCCATTGTACAATAAGACTGGACTATAGTGACCTTCTAAGGAAGAAACTCAGAGACGATTTCCTCAGCTGATTAAGAAAAATACCGAGATATTATTTCGCAGAGAAAAATCTCTTTTATTTTTGCTAGGGTTTTTCTAGCCTGTATCTGATTTAATATAGTGAAGGTTATTTGGTAGTTTACTTACTGCTAGTTGTTTTGTCTTACTTTTTGTGAAAGAGTCTGATGTGAAATTTATAGAGCAATGCTAGTTTAGTTGTGAAATTGGGTAATTCATTATATTGGGTTTTCTTTATATAAAGAGAAGTGAAGTGAAGTTTTTGTTCGTAATCATTATCATTATTATCATAAACCTATAATGTTCCCACTGCTGGGACACAGGTCTCCTCTCTATGAGAGGGAAGGGGCTATAATCAACCACGCGGGTCCAGTGCGGATTGGTAGATGTCACATGTCTTCGAATTTTTGGTATTTAATTTTTGGTCGTAATGCTTACACGAAATTGTATTAAAACGCGCAAAAGCTAGTAAGCTTTTGCTCGCGATATCGCTTCCATTATACGTACAGACTTACAAATAAATTCTATCTCTTTATTATATTAGTATAGATTGACTCAAAACTTCAGCACTTCTATGGAGCTTATTTAGCTGTACATTTTCGGGCTCATCTGGCAGGAAAGGAGGTGGAACATAGTTAAGGCAAATGAGACAAGACCTTACAACTTAGATATTTCTTATTCATGCAAAACCGGCCAACTGCTGGTTAGAATCGCGAACGAAGGTATCTTCCGTAACAAAATACATTTCGGCTTGTAGATCGATAGTGCATCAATCTTTAAGGCGACATACATAAAAGTGAGCACTGCTGCACTACTGTCACTGTCGCATAACTGTCAAACTACAAGTGCCAAATATAGATGGGGTAGTGTCTTAAAAAGCACAGGCCAAGCAACATTCATCAGATGTTCGATTCAAAACTGTTTCGACTAAACTGTTTATTTTTATCTGTATTCGTTGATTCCATAAGTTTTAGAGACAGTCTCAAATACAGCTTTCCACAAACCACTTGTTTTATTATCAAAATCAACATCAAAGTAATTTCAACCCTAACAACCAAACATATGGTCCTTCGAGCCGGATATCAGACACAATTTTGAAGTAACGAAAAATGGCTACGGAGGTAGATAACGCACTGAACATTGTGGATGACATTGCACACAAAGAAGACTCAAAATAATTAATCAATAACAATGAATTATAAATAATTACAAAAATCACAAGCAAAACCCGTATCAATGCTTAACGAGAAACATATTCACATGATACACAAGCATGTTTTTTTTGTTTGCGACTAGCCCGTTCAACTATACAAACTTGGGGACTTTGAGTGATGGGCACTCGGGTTCACAGTTAATTCAACAGATTCTTTAGACATCTCTCTATTTGATTAAAAGATGTTATTAATACTGGTTTTGAAAGAGAGCTCTCTATGCGAGGAGTCAAATTATTTATAAAATATTAAATTCGTATTTTATTTACGAGAAGTGAGACCAAGTCGTTAGGGTTCAAGAGTTTTCCAAAAAAGTTTTATAACAAACAAAGTGGTTAAAAATACCAGTTATTATTGAATACTTCTCCTGAGAAGATAAATGGCACAGGAGTAGTTGGTTCACTTAATAATGAAACACATCAATCTTTGAGCTCCTATTGTGTAATTTTAAACGAAACAGGCGGGCAACTTCTTGCCTACGGAAAGTTGCGTTTGAATTTATTAATAGATAAATTGGGCAATGACGATGGTCTAGTGGAAACAGCTGCAAAATTACAAGTTGGAAGCCATGAGTTCGAACCCAGACAGCCACTTTACTCTCTATATGTTCTTGCATCACTACTGTTCGAAAAACGGTGGTGATGGAAAATATTGTAAAGAATGTCATATAACCAAAAAATATGCAAAATGCATATCAGCCCAAAAATTTTAGAGCAAGCCACATCCACCAACCAGTACTTGGCCCACGTGGTGGATTACGGTCCCCTCCCTCTCATAATCATATAATGGGTGTCAAAAGACTCTTAACGAAGCCGAAAGGCACTTGTTCTTCCCGTCATTGCGATATTTTTTTTTGCTCTAGACCATACCTTGGAAGCTTCTAGATACGGAGATACTGGGTGTCAAAGTTCAAACGTTTAATGTATTTCTTTTACATTGAGTCCTACCGTAAAACGTGATTTTTCTCCCCAAAAAAAAGTCATTTCCCAGCAATCATTTTTGCATAAAGTTACTTAGTTTGATGTACAGAATGCTTGGTTGACGGCTTCGTGAAGAGTCCGTTTCCACTACACAAATCATCATTCACAGCCCGACATCTGGTCCACTGCTGGTTGTAGGCCTCTCTTTGATATGTGTTATAGAAAGGTACATTCAGTCTTGATCTTTTACGTAGTTAAAATATAGAGACAAAAAAAATGAGACTGACCTAGACGAATTCAATCTAACTAAAATTCAAATGTTTCCACAAGTTAAAACTAATAGATAAGAAGTTGTGGGAGAATTGTTACAATTAGATATACATATTATACCATTTAATTAATAATAATAATAACATTGTTGACGAACAACTACCGGAAATATATCATGAAGGACGGGACGGTTGACGTGTGTCGGTCATGCCACCGTCCGGGTGAGTCCATTAGACATATTATTTCTGGTTGTTCTCGTCTGGCTAACGGCGAGTACTTGCACAGGCACAACCAAGTAGCCAGGATTATTCACCAGCAACTTGCCTTGAAATATAAACTTGTGGAATCTGAGGTACCGTACTACAAGTATGTGCCCGACCCAGTTCTCGAGAAAGACTATGTCACACTGTACTGGGATCGGTCTATCATTACAGACAGGACTATTGTCGCCAATAAACCTGACATAGTGGTGATAGACCGATCAGCGCGCCGCGTAATGATAATCGATGTCACCATCCCGCATGACGAGAACCTCGTGAAAGCTGAGAAAGAGAAACAAATAAAATATCTCGACTTGGCACATGAGGTTGTCGACATGTGGAATGTGAGCTCGGCTATCATTGTGCCGATTGTCGTAACGGCCAATGGCCTTATGGCTAAGAGCCTCGACGACCATCTTTCGAGGCTCTCCTTAGGCAGTTGGATCAAGGGCCTGATTCAGAAGGCAGTACTCCTCGATACGGCTCGCATTGTGAGGAGGTTCCTGTCTCTGGAGCCCTAACCACCGGTAGCTTGGACCCTGTTCCCGACACCGGCGGACCGCTATTTTTTTATATTTTTAAATGTTTTTATATGGATTTTTTAAGAAATATTTAAAAATGTTAAAAAATGTGTATATATAAATGAATAAACGGAATAATAACATTTCACAGATATTTCTGTTGCCGCTATAACAACAAATACTAAAAACAAAATAAAATTAAAGGGGGCTCCATACATATTGTCCATACAACCAATTATTTTTTGCGGTTTTTTTGCTCGATATTAATAACGGCGTTAGATAGACGCTTGAAATATTCACAGAATATTTAGTTGTATGCTGCTGTGTTCACTTCAAAAATAAGTAATTAAACTAAAATAAATATTGAAGGGGAAGGCCATACAACAAAGGTGACTTATTGCCCGTTTTGTCTAATGTTGTGATACGGAACCCTTCTACTCGCACTTGGCCAGTGTTTTTCAGTCAGTCAACTATCATTTACTCTTTTTTTTCTTTCATATTATTCCTCACACAATTCATCCATTTTTCTTTGGCTATCCCTGTCCATCCATCGTCTCTTAGTCACGTACATTTCATCCCGCTTCATCACATGCCGATACCAAGACAGACGACCCCCTTTCAACGTTGCTGTAACAGGCGCCACTTTCAAACTTCCTTTTATCTAATTGATGATCACCAAAAGAGCTTTGATGATCTAAAATGTCACAAATATAATTTCCTTGCAATTATTACCAGATTGTGCGTAGTGTTGCAGTGTAATTAGCAACAAATTAATCACTGGGCCGCATTGTATGAAGACAATATTATAACTGGTAGGTAATTAAAATCGGGAGTAGACGGGCAACTTCGTTCAATCTTCATCCATTTAATAATTCCCACACAGGACAAATCTTTGTGCGATGAGTACGATTATTTGTTTTGTATCTGGGTGTATAATTTATCTATAATATGTATGTATTTAGAAATATATAAGTATGTTTATCAGTTGTCTGGTTGCCATAGTACAGGCTCTGCCTAGTTTGGGATCAGATGGCGGTGTGTTGGTTGTCCCAAGATATCTAGTTATCACTTTTATACATGTACAGTTCATGAGATACAGCCTGGTGGCAGACGGACAGACGGACAGCGGAGTCTTAGTAATAGGGTCCCGTTTTACTCTTTGGGTACGGAACCCTAAAAACGGGTTGCGCCGATTCCAAGTAACATAGGAAAAGGGCAGGAAGATGATGATGCCAGACCTAACCTAACCTAACAAACAATTACTGGGTAAACTAACGCGTTCCCCCTGGTAAGACTGGTAGTCAGACTTTTAGGTTTCTGACTACCCGTAATGACAGTAAGACATCTTGAAATGACAGCTGGGACCAACGGATTAACGTACTGTCTGAAGCACGAAGGGGTTTTGATATGGTCACCAATCCGCGGACCGACCACTGCAGGCGTTGCTGTACCTTGAGAAGTCCACCGGGTGTGGCTCTTATTTATTAATCCACGAGCATCTCCGCCGTTTACCTCTAATCACTACATATTATAAAACAAAGTCCTCCGCCGCGTCTGTCTGTCTGTTCGCGATAAACTCAAAAACTACTGCACCGATTTTTATGCTATTTTCACCAATGGATAGAGTGGTTCTCGAGGAAGGTTTAGGTATATAATTAGTCAAGTTTTTCACGAACGGGATCAAAATTTCATGATTACTTTTGGTCGCAATAACCGACATCCACGCGGGCGAAGCAGCGGGCTAGTTTACATTATTTAGTCAAAATATTTCAATAAATCACAACAATCTTAGTAAGCCCGTAACTTATACAATAAAATATAAAACGAAGTTTACTGCCTATACCCGATCAGTGCTACTGCCGATGATTTGCATTTAATAACGCTATCGTAAACTGAGGAGATCTAGAATACGTTTCAACTATATCGTAAAATTATATTGAATCATGAAACAACGTATTCAACGCTTAGTATTGATTGTATGTGCTATGTATATATGTGCGCTATATTGCTTTTATTTGTAACTGGTTTATACCCGCGGCGTCGTTCGCTTTATGGACGGAACTTATCCTACATGAATCCCCAACCATTCCAACTCCTGAAAGCCACAGAATCAACAGTGGCATCATAATTTTCCTACGCTTGTCCTATGTTATTTGGGATCGGCGCAACACATTTTTTTATATTACATGATATTTACAACTACTTCTTCAATGGGGGACGCAAGAACTTAAGAATGCCACGTGATACCATAGCCCCTTTAGTGATGCGTCCGGTATACCGCGGACTCATGAATTACAGTAATTTGAAATGAGACGTACCACGGCACCAAAGCCTGTGGTCCACTTTATATGCGATTATCTAAGCATCTAAGTACTCTATCTTGCTTATACTTGTAGTATATTGATCACAAAGAACAAGCATTATATCTGCAAATAAGAATCTTACCGAAAAGTAGGCTAACCAAAAAAAACGTAAAATTAAAATATGGATATTAAACATTATTTCTTTCTTTTTTTTACTTCATAAATCTGCTTAAACACTTATCATTGGATCATTTATCATTTTATATTCAAACCCCAACCATTTTTCTCCAAAATATATCTTTTCCTAAATGCCACTTTTCCATATTACGTTAAAAAGATACAGGAAACCAAAGAAGCCACAGGACATTTTAAAAAGATAAGCTTTTAACAAAATATGGAGATTTGTGTTTTGGTGTAACTCGAAATGAGCTTGAGTTTAACCAAATTCAGATTTAAATGAAACAAATGCTTTTAAAACGATATGCTCAAAGAATAATGCCGAGGCCGAATAAACAGGCAGGAAAATTGAGAATTTTCCTAAAGAAGATTTTTTTTTAATGTTTCCTCTTTTCCTGTTCCATTGAGAATCCATTTGTGGATACTGTGGTTTTGATGGTATTTGTGCCTCGTTTACATTTACGCCCTGTCAGTGGCGAAGGGTGAAAATTTGTGAGGGGAAGCCGAAGAAAAAAAAATGAAAATTGAGTTTCGTCGGTGCCATCTTGGATTTTCGTTTTGACCTTATTTTACATATTCATGAAAAATGTTGTCATTTTTTTTTATTTCAATCCTAATTTGTATTATATGGCTGTACAGTGTACTGTGAAGTGATACCCAGATAATTATGTGTATGTAATATACTACTTTTGACTAAAGTGGATACCTAGACACTAAGTAGAATGCCTTTTTCCCAAAGGGAAGCTGATAGGAATCGGCTTCTTAGGTGCCTTCAGCCCTGCGCCCTGTTCATGTTCAACCTAGGTGATGAAAATTGCGACAAGCGCGTTTGTCACTTGTTTGTGTTTCCTCGGACATCGTAGCCCAGTATAAAATGACGCCAAAAAAAGCAAAAATCGTAAAGCATGATCTACTTCTGCATTTTGCAACGTTGATAAACTTGTGCTCGCTGCGCACCACGCGACAAACAGTGAAATTTTGGGACATTTTTCACTTTTTGCACTAAAATTCAAAAATTATGCATTTCATATTTGTATAAAGTGAACTAAATTTAGGAGCTCGTGGCTAAATAATAACAGCCGCTCGGGTCGATCTTAAGGTTAAGCCGTGCTTGCCTAGGTTGGTCTGTGGATGGGTGACCACCCATTACATACTGAGTTTCCTCCGTGCCTCGGAAAGCACGTTAAGCCGTTGGTCCCGGCTGTCATTTGAAGATCTTTGACAGTCGTTAGGTAGTCAGTGGCCCAAAAAAGTCTGAGACCCAGTCTAACCAAGGGGTATCGTATTACCCAGTACTAACTGGGTTATGGAGGTCAGATAGGCAGTCGCTCCATGTAAAATACTGGTATTCAGCTGCATCCGGTTAGACTGGAAGCCGACCCCAACGTAGTTGGGAAAAGGCTAGGCAGACTATGATGATAAAGTGAACTAAATTTGCAATGGTTTAAGCTCAACTGCAGCTCTATTTATTTTATAGGGACCAAGGCCCTCCAAAGAGGGCCAATTTTTCCCGGAAATTGACAATTTATAGACTCGCATAGGAAAAAAGAATAAAATAAAATAAAATAAAAAGAGAACAACAAAACAGCGGTTCCCAAACTAGATAAAAAACATAAATGTCAAGTTAAAATTGACTGAACAGTTGTACATTATAAGCAAGAGACTGAATTCCCGTGAAGCATAAAAATTATTGTTGTGTCAGTGATTTCAATAACAGCATGCATTCAATTGTAATGTTTCGTCGGGACTCTACAACGTGTCATTATTATTTCTCGAAAGGCAATCTCAAGGGCTGACAAATTTATTTATTTATTAAAACTTTATGCACAAGTAAAAAAAAACTGTACAAAGGCGGACTTAGTGCCTTGGGCATAAATGCTGCGGGACTGTTCGAAAGAGATACCGTGGCCCTGAAACACAAAGGGCAAGGAAGGTACATGGATGGGTTTTAGTCAGTACAAGTCTGACACTCCGTTCCGCTCTGCCCAGGGCGGGAGAAGTCATTTGATGATTTCCCATCCGAAAATAAAAGGAAAAACAGGCCTGATAAATAGATATTATACAGAACGGTATCTGAAAATAGGTAGCTTTATTAAATATTATTCAATAGCATGTTTTAAAGTAATTAAGATAACATAATATCACGCCTGTAAGTTCGATGGGTCAGGCAGAGGTGTAGCTAATAGTAAATCCACATTTCGCCAGTTATGTTTTAGTCCCATGAAATAGAGGGCGAGCCTATTGCCATCAATATAAGCATCTCCTGAAGCCGTCAGGAATATCACATTCATTGATGAGGGCATGGATTTTCTTAGCTTTGGACCTATAGTCCTCGGAGCTACGAAAATCGCAGCCCAAATGGCATCCAGCATCCGGGCGCACTAGCCTACCCCGGTATCCCCTCCACAAACAGGCTATTTGTAGATAGGGAGATGCAAATATAGCCCGCCATTACAACTCGAGCAAGCGAACAGTGGCGCCGAGGCAATAAAACTCGACGACAGTTAATCTGAATAAAACAGCTGAGGAGTAAATAACACATTATTATCACTTACCAGATGTAAATTATTATAGTCTAAGAATCCTCAAAGATGTTCTAGATTAACCTAACACGATAATGGTGACTCACAAGTTTTTTTTAAAGGAACTTCGAACGTCATTTTAGTAAAATAAAATACCATACCTATATCAATTCATAACCCACACTATTGTTCACGAAATGATGTCGAAAATAAGATAACGGACTAGTATTTAACTGAAGAAGACGAAAAGATAAAAAGTCAGTTGTTAAACGTCAGTCCCTACAAGAAGCATCCATCTTAAAAGTAATTTGTGAGGAATTGAAAAGCTACATAAAATGCAGTCTACATCGTGTGTTCCTTAGTGATCAACATTGACGACCATAGATTTTTTCATAAAAAAATGAGTCTCCGAAAGGCCTAAAGTTTTCAATATTCCTTTGAAAGGAACCTTAAAAACATTATCCCCCTTCTGATGCAGTCAGGATGTTCATAATCATACATGGACATGGATTTTCTAAGCTATGGATGTGGTCCGCTTAGCTTCGAAAATCGACGCCCGAATGCCGCGCGGCAGCCAAACGGATGACCCTAACTCGGGATCCCCTCCACAAACAAGCTATGGATAGTAGATATAACCACAAGATGGGTTGGTTCCAGAAGGCTACCTCCGTACAGCAAGCGAAATCACAGGCACTTATAGACACTCATTACGTACTACAAATCCTATTAAAATTGGCAATTGTTTGAGATTTCCGTAGGAACCACTCGACCAACATACCTTGAGACGTGGTGGAATTTGAAACTAATTTTGAAATTATATTTTTAATTGCAAGCAGCGCCACACCAATGGCTCAAGTCGTGTTGGACAAGTAATACGTAAGTATATCAAAGGTAGAAATTTTAAATGTCGTAAGGAACGTTCAACGTGTTGTTGAATTTGCAACGTTTCGTCCAGTGACGACAGTTGAAACTCCAACAGAACGATGTCACTTAAATATGACATTACAATTGTCGATTTGTGCGAGATCGTTCGTACGTATTGCATTGTCTATGTGTGACTGTGTTTTTCTCTTCGTATGAACCTGACCTTCTGTATATATCTGTTCTGGGGTCAGGCAGTTCATTCCATTTACTGTTAATTTACCTCAGATTCAATCGAAGTGATCTTTATCACCATAGCAATAAGGTTGATGTCATAGATAGATAGTGTAATTATGATACATCGATAGAAAGAGAGTGCCAGACAGGAAATAATGAGAGAGATAGCGCACTACAAAGCTAAACTTTACAGTTCGATAGTGCATCTATTTACGGCTGGGTTTATTTCGAAGCTTTAATTTATTTTTGGTAGGACATATTGCAAATGCAGACGCTGAGTGTCAACTGAGAATATCCTAATGAAACATACACTCTGAATATTATCTAAAGACCCCTAAAACTTAATAAACTATGTTTATTTGTCTTTAGCTCCTGTATAATTTACTCTTAGAGGGGACGAAAATATTTTTCATTAATCTCTTTTGATATAAAATTTGCAGTTACTTTAAAATTATTGTATGAATATTTTATAGGTAAATAAAAAAAAGGCTTTCAATGCCTGCTGGCTATACTTTAGAGCTAATTTCAATGATTTCAGGCGATGATAGAATTGGAAAATTATACATTTAATTTAATTACTTTATTGTGTAGTGAACGTGCAAAAATAATCTCATAGCCGAATATTTAAGAGAACATAATTAACAAAATTTCACATAACCTCGTCATCCATCAGCACAATGCATTGAGTGCCTTACTCTCTACTCTCTACTCTCTTATCTCTACTGTAAAACGTGATTTTTCACCCCAAAAAAAGTCGTTTCTCATCAATTATTTTTGTGTAGAGTTATTTAGCTTGATGTACGTAATGTTTGGATGCGGTTTTGTTTAGGGTCAGTGTACACCATGTATATCAGTAATTTTATTGCTATAACAAAAGACTTTCACAGAATGTCCCCAGAAAAAAGTGCAGTGAAAACTTTATTTTCATCGCACTTTTCGAAAAGTGGCTCTTATTGCACCGTTTTTAGGCGCACAATGCAATGACAAGCTTTGCACACTAGTATCAAAATGTACTATTTCTGTCAGGTGCCTCGTCATATCCGCTTTTTGCCACAGGCTTTTAGTAACACTAAAAGATTTCATAGTGATGGTGAAAAATGAGGTTTCCTAAAAGCTGGGACAGTATTTTATATCTGTTTTTGTAGCACTTTCGGTGCAACTGCACTAATGAGAATGGATTAGATATGATATATAAGACATAGATAATTATTATGAAACGGAACTTGATGTCGCCTTTTGGGTAGTGTGTAATTTAGTATCAAATTATGTGATAGCTCAAAGTACTTTGGTCACTGGAAAAACGCATTTTATAAACGTATTGAATCTGTTTTGGTGGTAGGAAAAACGTTTTGTGCAATTGGCAAGTCAGTGTCAGGTTGTATGTTGTATGTTGGTTGTATTGTTAAATAAGATTTGCGACCGTAACAAAGATGGCTTAGCAGAGTTATAATCATTAAAGCTATCAATATAACCCTCTAGTTCATTCAATCCCTCTGACTAGTGGCCACAGTCAAACCTTGTTTGAACTGTCAAGTGTCACTTATGTCATTGTCAATAATGTCAATTTAAGAAACCCGGGGCCTCGATTACCTAATGCGGATCTTAAATACCATGCTGACATAGACCGAGAGTATAATAATATCTTTAATTTAATAATGTTTTTTAGAATAAGTATAATTTTAATTTTAATTGTATGTATTGTGTTGAAATGTTGTGCCAAATAATGAGTCGTGTAACTTGATGGTGAATAAATAATAATAATAATAAAAAAAAGATGTTATTTTAATTAAGTTTCTCAGTTAGTGAATTATTATTAATTGTTGATGAGGAATAATAAAGTTCTTAAACCACCAAGTCTGTCAAAATTACAGTAATCTTTATCTCGGTACAATAAGGCTGCTTTCGGATTACATCTATCGAAGGAAAAATAATTGTGAAAGAACTGTAGTTTTCATGAAACATCAAACTAATACTGCCTCCTTGGTCTGGTCGTCGGGAAAAGCGTTATTGGAATTTTCCATCAGTAATTTCTTGATAGCCGTCACGGACTCTTGATTTGTGCCCGGTTGATGGCAATAGGCTTACTCCCTATTACATGGGACTTGAACATAACTGGCAAAATGTGGGTGTACCATTAGGTAGGTACACCTCTGCCTAAACCTTCGGGGATTACAGGCGTGATGTTATGTTATCAAACAACTTTATAACACTTAAATTAATAATATCTCATTCCCATTCATGAACAAATGTCAAAACAGGCCCTAACTTCAGTAACTACCCTCACACACAATATAGTACATTAAATACACACAAGTAAGTAGTCGTAAACAAGACTCAATCTATTTTATACCTCGTAAAGTGTTGCCAACAATGTCTGTAAGACGGTTTCAGTAATTGTTATGGTAACATTTAATAACTTAGGAATTCATTTTGTTGTGTTTATATATTTTCGGTTAACGTATCTGGGACATAAATATGTTCGATACGAGAATGAAGTTGTATTATAAAAGATAACAGAATGAGGGTATTTTATTCAGAAAGCTTTTTGTTGGTCTAGGAGTAGCAAGTTTGAATGCTGAGCGTGAGGACTTAGGTTCTCTCCGAAGGCCAGGGAAAGAGAATTGAGTTTTGCAGTAGGAAATTCTTAGCAGAAGCCTGGAGGCTGTATTACTTCCAGTTTAACCGGGTGCAGCTGAACACCAGCATTTTATATGGAGCGACAGGCTATCTGACCTTCACAACCCAGTTAGTACTGTGACTACTGGGTAATACGATACCTTTTGGTAAAACTGGTTGTCAGACTTTCAGGCCACTGACTACCAGTAACGACTGTATAAGTTTTACAATTGACAGCCGGGGCCAACGGCTAAACGGGCTTTCCGAGGCACCGAGGAAACTTGGTATGTAATGGGTGGTCACCCGGTCACGGACCAACCTAGGCAAGCGTGGGTAAACCTGAAGATCGATCGGAGTGGCTGTATTTGTACCCAATAATAAATAAAAAAAAAACTGGATAAGTGCTAGTCGGAGTCGCGCACGAAGGGTTCCGTACCATAAACCGAAAAAACAAGTTTCTTGTATGGGAGGGCTCCCATACAAGAAACGTGTTTTTAACCTTTAATTATTAAATATTTTATATCTTTTGTTATAGCGGCAACAAAATTACATCATCTGTAAAAATTTCAACTGTCTAACTATCACGGTTCATGAGATACAGCCTGGTGACAGACAGCCAGACAGACAGACAGACAGACGGACAGCGGAGTCTTAGTAATAGGGTCCCGTTTTTACCCTTTGAGTACGGTACCCTAAAAATAGACTGAAATTGCCCCACTGCTACAAAGAAAAAAAAATTGTATGAGGTAAAGCTTCGCATGTAACACCAAGGATACAAAAAGGAAGATTCTACGATCATAAGGGTGTCGTATCGGGCATGCATGTACATCCTAATCTTGCTGATAAGTCCACGGTGAAGGAATTGCATGACGTCATTTGCATAGCGGAGTACATATGTGGCGGAGTAGATCCCACCACTAGAACATCGATCAAACGAAGCCAAATATTTAAGCTGAGAACCTGACCTTTTACACTACTTTCAAACACCGTACCATCGGCCACGAAGCATCATCAGCACCAATAAGCATAATCAGCCTATGTTCCCACTGCTGGGACACAGACTTCCTCTCTATGAGAGGGATTGGGCTATAATCCACCAGGCGGGCCAGTGTAGGTTTGTAGTTAACACATGTCCTCGAATTTTTGGTCTCGGCATAATATTTTCCTTCACCATTTTTGAGGGCAGTGGTGATGAAATAAATTACACAAAGTAATGCGCTTGCCTGGGTTTGAACCCACGACTTACTGCTCGTAAGTCAGGGTCGCCACCAGTGGGTGACTGCTGCAACAATTAATATATTTAAAACGTTCATTCTTGCGAAGTAATCCCATTATCCAGATTCTATCAGTGTTTAATCTTCTCTTCACGCGTCACAGAACGGGATCAAAGATACCAAGTCCTGGAAACTTTTCCTCAGAACAAAGTTTTCTCTTCCCCCGCGTTCCGCAGACGGGACGATTTTGATCGGCTGTAAAAATAAGTTTGTCATTCATAACGCCCATGCATGTAATCCCCAAAGGGTTAGGCAGAGGTGTACCTAATACACACCCGAATTTTGCCAGTTATGTTTATGGCCCATGTAATAGGGAGCGAGCCTTTTGTTTTCAACACGGCAACAAAACCAGACTACATGGCTGCTACTGAGAAATTCCTGATGGCAAAACCTGATAAAACTTTGCCCGACTTGGAAATCGAACCCAGGACCTCATGTTCAGCAGTCGCGCTTACGATCACACCAAAGAGGCAGTGAAATAACTTGATAGCAGGTTTTTCGAGTAATAGTTTTAATGAGCAAATGTTATAACATTTGCTTATTATACGTAGTTATCCGTTACACAGAAGTCCATCTAACAATACCACAAATGGTTATTCGCATTTATTTAAATCTTCCGGTTTTTGTTTCACCTTGTGCTGAGTTAAATGGCTGTGTGATATCCGGACAGATGGACAGACTGACAGACGGTCCGACATACTGATATGCATGACGACATTACAAGGTTCTCGTTTTTGTCATTAGGCGACGGAACCCTAAAAAAGGTTTTTTGCTAAAGCATCTGTTAAAATGTAAACAGTTTGTGGGGGCATAAGCTTAGGCGAAACTGGGATTTATTTTATTAGAGGTTTACTTATTAAGTTTAAGCCTAGGTTTTTGGAGGATTTAAATTGTCTCTGTACTTACGTATATTATCTAAGTAAAGCGTGAAACACACAGAGTGGGTGCGGCTCGGGCGCGTGTCGGGTCCGGTGTACGGTGGGTGTAATTCCGTGTATATGGACGAGAACACACAGAGAGCGTGCGCCCGACCCGACACGCGCCCGACCCGACACGCGCCTAACCCGACACGCGCCCGACTTGTCACGCTCCCGAACCGCACTCGCTGTCTGCGTTTTTCACGTTTCCGAGATATTAGCTATCGAAGTCACAATCCTCGTGAATTCAGTATAAGTTTGTTTTTATTAGCCACACATAAAACCTGTATTATTCAATGGCTGTCATCAATTCGACCAAGTACTGTATCAGGTAAAATGAAGCATTATGTTTCTGAAATATAAGCAATCAAATCAATTGATGGCGAAGATTGTGACTTTCTGTGATACTTATAACATAACATAACATTACGCCTGTAATCCCCGTAGGGTTAGGCAGAAGTGTACTTAATAGTACACCCACATTTCGCCAGTTATGTTTAAGTCCCATATCATAGACTCCATGTGATACTAATAGATTATAATATCTAAACAGCTCATTAATTTAGTGAAGTCTATTTCAGTATATTGCTAGATGTGTACTCGAAGCTCAGAGAACCTAGTAACTTTATTTTTTATTAGCGCTGTGATATCACGTATATTTTGAAGTTAATAATGTTTGATAATACAAAGTCATCATCATCTGCCTAGCCTTTTCCCAACTATGTTGGGGTCGGCTTCCAGTCTAACCGGATGCAGCTGAATACCAGTATTTTACATGGAGCGACTGCCTATCTGACCTCCACAACCCAGTTACTACTGGGAAATACGATACCCCTTGGTAAGACTGGTTGTCAGACTTTTTGGGCCACTGACTACTTTAACGGCTGTCAAAGATCTTCAAAATGACAACCGGGACCAACGGCTTAACGTGCTTTCCGAGGCACGGAGGAAACTCGGTATGTAATGGGTGGTCACCCATCCACAGACCAACCTAGGCAAGCACGGCTTAACCTAAAGATCGACCCGAGCGGCTGTTATTGTTTAGCCACGAGCTCCTGATAATACAAAGTAATATGCAGTTAAACTTCTTATCGAAGTAAATAATCTTTTTTCGAACTTTTTAGAATTCATAATGCTCGGTTATTAGACAATTATGATTGCACATAGCTATAGCAACAAATATTCATGAAAATTGTTTACAGTTTACATCTATAATTTAACAATAATGTAAATTACAGACTCCATCTTTTTAGCGATAATACTAATATTCAACACACTTGCTTGAAAAAATAGCTTATTGCAGCAATTTAAGGTTCACGATGCAGTGTATTGAACACGCATACTTTTTTACTTAACATTATTTTGACAACCTTCTTCGAGATAAATCGAAATTGCCAGTGTACTGGCCAGATACATGCGACCAGCGGCCGGCAAAAGTTATATGAAAACCCATATCTGTCGTGTTATTTAAAAATGGAACGATCTTTTACTCTGAAACATAGCAACCAAGGAGGTAACTTATCAAAGGTTTTATTTAAATTTCGAATTGGCTTGCAAATAGAAAGCGGTTTATTGGAAAACAACAAACGCGAGAAACATTATTGTTGTTTGTGTGTATCATTGATTTTGAAAAGTAATTGCATTTAATTTCCTCGCATTATTTGAGAAAAGTACTATACAAGCCTTGGCCACAACTATACATTGATGGACCTACGTATGTGTAGTACATTTACACGTTAGTCTATCAATGCCTCTGTTGCTGGCCGCTGCAGTAATGTACTATTTGGCTCCATGTATCCCTCACTTTCGGTTTGGACTTCTTCTTTTAGTATCATTGTCTCAAGTTTGGCCCGACAGGGCTCCACACTCAAACTGGCTAGATGGGGTGTAATCAATCCATCTCGAGCTCAATGTGACTGTGGAGCTCCGACACAGGAATACCGAACCTTCTCTCCTCCCCGCCGTGCACAACTACCTGCACCCTCTAGGATTTCAATGAGGCAAATCAAGAGCTGGCCAGGTCGCCTTGGACTGTTATACAATACAATTATTATGTTAAAACGATCTCCATAAAATTCATGTTATAATTTAGTTAATTCGGTATTAATCTTATTTCACACATAAAATTATACTTTTTGCTGCGCCCTACAAGGTCCGTAATTGTACCTAAGTTTAAAGTCCATTGTAAGATCTTCACACATTCATCATCATCATCTGCCTAGCCTTTTCCCAACTATGTTGGGGTCTGCTTCCAGTCTAACCGGATGCAGCTGAATACCAGTATTTTACATGGAGCGACTGCCTATCTGACCTCCACAACCCAGTTACTACTGGGAAATACGATACCCCTTGGTAAGACTGGTTGTCAGACTTTTTGGGCCACTGACTACTTTAACGACTGTCAAAGATCTTCAAATGACAGCCGGGACCAACGGCTTAAAGTGCTTTCCGAGGCACGGAGGAAACTCGGTATGTAATGGGTGGTCACCCATCCACAGACCAACCTAGGCAAGCACGGCTTAACCTAAAGATCGACCCGAGCGGCTGTTATTGTTTAGCCACGAGCTCCTAAGATCTTCACACATTATGGAATGCAATAAAGATATGAATATCAACATGCTCCGAGTTCGATTACAAATTTCGCGTTATTGAATAAAAAACAGCAACGCAGGTGATACCGCGGGAACTAGTAGTATGACGTTCTGTTCTTAATATTAATGAACAGTCGTTATCTGTAAATGTTATCAGAAAAAATCACAAATGGTAGCTACGAACGAAGAAAGTGCCTGCCTATCATGCAATAACAAGAAAGTGGGTATAAATTAGACTATTTTTTCATTAAAAAATATGATTAAACGTTACGTAACAGAAAACGTAAATTTTCTGGTTTTCTCCTTTATGATGATACAAGTTGGCGATCATAAAAAATTTGGCTTAAATTATCCATTTTAAATTTTAATCTCAAGTACCTAGCTAAAAAATTCAAATAAAATCCAATGGGTAAATTCATCCTTGTTTCCAGACCAATCAGCAGAACAAACAACAAGCATGGTAAGAGCACGCAAATATGTAGTGGTGAAACACTTTCAAGGAACCCCGAGAAGAAGCGACTTCGTCATCACGGAGTATGACCTGCCTTGGCTACAAAATGGCCAAATTCTCGTTAAGGTGGAGTGGATTAGTGTGGACCCATATCTCCATACAAACAGCTCCAACCACCCTCTACCTTACGACCAATTTGGCTACCAGATCGGAATAGTTCAAGAGTCAAGAAATAATGACTACCCGGTCGGCACTCGGGTCGTATCGCATCAGGGCTGGTGTGACTTCTGCATATTGGATCCCAACATACAAGTAAAGAAAATCAGTTTTAATTCCGTGAACTTCGGAGTATATAAACTACCGGACTTACAAGGCTTACCGATCTCTCTGGGTATTGGTGCCGTTGGCATGCCAGGTCTTGCAGCCTACTTTGGCCTCCTCGAAATCTGCAAGCCTATCAATGGTGAAACGGTGGTAGTCACGACAGCTGGTAGTGGCGTGGGCTCCATAGTTGGGCAGATAGCAAAGCTTAAAGGCTGCAAGGTTATAGGATTCACCGGCAGCGATGAAAAGGTAAACTGGCTCAAGGAAAGCCTCGGCTTCGATGAAGCATTTAACTATAAAACTCAAGAAATTCATAAAGTTCTTAAAGAAGCAGCTCCTGATGGGATCGACTGTTACTTTGACAATGTTGGTGGAGAGTTAAGTTCTGCTATAATTAAACAGATGAACGAACGCGGAAGAGTAGCTATTTGTGGGAATATTAGCGTTCATGACGATAGCAAAATTTTTCAACCTGATGTACTGCAGCCGCTTATTATGATAAAGCAACTCGAGGTTGAAGGGTTTCTAGTCTTCCGATGGAAAAAGGAATGGTCAAAGGCGTTCGATGAACTAACAAGATGGATCAAAAATGGAGATGTGAAGGTCAGGGAGCATGTTACTGAGGGGTTTGAAAACATTGTGGATGCCTTTCAGTCTATGATGAATGGAGAAAATTTCGGAAAGGCGGTGGTCAAGATCTTGTAGGTAAATAGTTGTGTACTTAATAAATTTAACTGTCGATGTTAATTTAATGGTGTGTTTTGGAGTTTTATTATTACAGTAAACATTGTTCTAAACTTTTGAGCTCGTGGTTAAATAATAACAGCTGCACGGGTCGATCTTCAAGGTTAAGCTGCCCTTGCCAAGGTCGATCTGTGAATGGGTGACCATCATTACATACAGAGTTTCATCCGTGCCTCGGAAAGCACGTTAAACCGTTGGTCCCGGCTGACATTTGTAGATCTTTCACAGTCATAACAGGTAGTCAGTGGCCCGAAAGTTTGACAGCCGGTCAGTGGCGTGCAGTGGTTCTCCAAGTAGGGTAGGCCATGCACGGCCGCGCTCACAAAATATTTTTTTGTTGACTCGTTGGTAACGTAAGTCATCTCAAGTGATGTTTTTTTTAAAGCTATTGAATGACTCTTTCAATGACTCTTACTCTATAGTAGTGTAATATGTTTGTTGTAGGTTTATCCAATACAGAATACATGGGATTGATTGAAGGAATTCCCACTTACGTAAAAAAACACGTATTTTTTTTGTGTTCTGTGAGGTTTAAAGATGTTTTAATTAACTATTTTCCACAAGAAATGCCCTTTCCAATGAGGTATCACACATGTTATTCAATAGCCATCGAAGAAAAATACAATTAAAAGAATATCGCAAATCGGCAGATAGGACCAGCCATTTTGTTTGTTTACATTTCGTTTTTTGCCGATCAAGTTGAACAAAAATTATTATCTTAACTATTATTTAGTCGTTTTTGTGTATGTTTTGCTTGAAAACTATTACCGGTAAACATGCAATGCGATAATTATTACTTTTTACACAGAATTGGTCTCACAATTAAATAAAATACGATATTTGCGACAGCATTCCGACAGAATTCTAGTACCGGTACGCGTGCACTGAAAACCACACAGAAATAGAAATATACTTACTTCAGGTTAAAATCCGTTTGCACACACGTAAAGTATATTCTAATTAGCCATTAAATCACTAATTTACTCAAAAACACTCACCCACTACCGAAAAGTAAAATTATTAATCAAAGTAAACATTCGCGACCAAGACCACAGACTAACTTTGACTTTTTTTAAATCTGAATGAGCGTTTCGAGAACGATTGTCGTATTTTTAGCATGAAGAAATTCATTATGGTTCACGTGGAATAGAGAAAAAGGATATAAAACATCGCGTATTAGAGAGAAACAGATAATTTTGCACGGATCATACCAGGCACGCATGAGTACCACAGACACAAACCCCGGGAAAGGGAACCCTGATTCATTCAAAATTTAGTTAGCCAGCCAATGACAACACAGCTCCTCTGGCAGGAGGCGCGCCCATAATCTGTGCATGTGTGCCGTTTATACACACGAAAATATGCACCAGTGTGCGTAAACTTATGAATGAAATTTAGGCCGTCCGCCTTCTTGCCTGTAGGCACGCTTGGAGCGTCGTGCGTTACGTCATACGGGCGCGACAAGTTGCTATAAGTATTTTACAGGCGTTTTAACTTTCTTTTTATAATTTGTATTATTTTATTTCATAGTTATAATAAATGCATTTGGTGTTGTTGGTAGGGTAGGCTAGGCCTAATTGCCTCTATGGACGGCACGCCCCTGCAGCCGGTCTTACCCAGGGGGTGTCGTATTAGGTACCCAGTACTAACTGGGTTGTGAAGGTCACATAGGCAGTCGCTCCATGTAAAATACTGGTATTCAGTTGCATCCGGTTAGACTGGAAGCTGACACAATTTTTGGGTAAAGGCTAGGCAGATGATAATTGTTATAATTTTCAGAAAGTTATAAAAGTATTGCAATTTTAATCGTGTTTTCTACAACAAGGTTAAGAATCCACCATACTCACACACTGAAGTTTATTCAGTAGTTTAAATGGACTGTAAAAAGGAAACTAGTTTATTTTATTCACTGTTTCTTTTTGATGATAATTATGACAATGAAAGAAGATAGTCAATGAAGCGTTAATATCTCAAAAACATTAGAAATGCGTGCAACTAGAACCTATTTTATTCGTAGACAAGAGGCTTATCAAACAAGTTAGCAAGTTAACAAGTTAGCATAGAAAGAGACATAGAAGTAAGAAAACATAATATTACATTTAATCGCTGTAAAGAATTCTATTTAAAAATAATGAAGGACCACCCGTACCACTGCATGCCTCTGCATCACGCTAAGGTTGACTGGTAGCCGGTAATGCCTATGGCACATTAAGTCCGCTTCTGTACATTGTGCTTGAAGTTTTAAATAAATATTTAATGAACACATGTTCGTCATGACTAATCTTGCAATTACAAAATTAAAAAAAAAAACGAAATAAAAGAGTACCGGTCAATAAAATCCAAATGACGAAAATGTTAAAAAATACAGTATAATATTAGAAACATGATTTTCCATTGAAAGAAAACAAATAACAAACCAAATCTATCTCCACAGTCTGAAACCCTGCAGCCATGATCATAAACGCCACATCAGCGGTGTCGTCAGTGACAACTACACAGAGTGCTCTTAAAGTGCTGATGGCATTGCAACTTGCAACGTACCAGTATCCAGAGCAGACGTGTGTCTTTGGTAAGTTGCCTGTGATCTCAAATTTTGTGTGTGTGCCCTGTGAAGTGTGCCAGTATTCCCAGAATGGTAGGTTAAGATGTGCACCTAAAGTTTACTGGAAATTGTACCAAGTAAGTTAAATTCTCTTTAGGTTAATTCGTTTTTTGGATGAAACAACAATTTTAATATAGAACTCAATGTGAAGCATTAAAATGTGAATACTCATGCTGATGCATTGAATAGTATAGAGGTCATGGAGGTACGAGTATTAAAAGTAAAGATATAAAATTGAAAATTTTTATTAAAAAATAAAAAATAAAAAAAAATATCGCTATGACGCGACGGGAAGAATCAATGCCTTTTGACTTCGTTAAGGGTCTTTTTACACCCTTTGTTATCATCACATAATTGAATAATTTTACAACAAACAAGTCCTTAACACAGGAAATATTTCTTCTGACTAGATGGAGCGACATACGATTACATAATTGTTGGAGCCGGTACAGCAGGATGTGTGATCGCGAACCGACTGGTGGAAGATAATAAGACAACAGTACTACTCATCGAAGCTGGCGGAGACCCTAATCTTGAAGCTGGTGTAAGTGAATAATTAGTTGAACCATATGATCCTATATGTACGAGAATGAACACAAGGATATGTTACAAACCCAATTGAATGTTGTCTTATAATACTAAGACTCAATCCTGTAAGAAGTTAATCTTTTGAAATGAGCTCTATTAATATAAATATAATTATTTTCAGCTACCAGCCTTGTTGCAATATCTAAAACAAAGCGAAGCAGCCTGGAACTACACAACAGAACCAGATGGGATCAGCTCAAACTGTCAAAGACCTTTGGAAGACGAAATGTCAATAGGAAGACTCCTTGGTGGCTCCAGTTCGAACAGCTACCTACTTTACACTTCAGGAAACCGGTACGATTACGACAAATGGGCAGAAATTGTTAACGATACCACATGGAGCTGGGTAAACGTCTTACCGTACCTCAAAAAGTCTCAAAAGCTCGACGATTCCATCATCAGTAACTCCTCTGACGGCAAATTCTTTGGCACAAATGGAAAAATTGGATTAACTGCCTCCAGATTTGATATGAGACAGAAATACTTCAGAGCTTTCAAAGAGATGGGAAGTGAAATAGTTGAAAGCGTCAATGGGAACAATTCTCTAGGTTACACTGATGCTTTATACACTATAGGTGACGGCGTTCGCCAGAGCACTGCGTACTCTTATTTGGTTCCTGCCAAGGACAACCTAAATCTCCATGTCTTGACAAACACTTTTGTCAAAAAGATAATCTTTGATGCGTTTAAAAACGCAGTTGGTGTGGAAGCGTACACTTACGATAAAAGGTACATCATCATCAAATCTAGGAAGGAAGTCATCGTTTCAGCTGGTGTGGTAAATACTCCTAAACTTTTGATGCTCTCTGGTGTCGGACCAAGGAACCATTTGTACAGCCATAAGATAGCCACTATCTCTGACCTACCAGTCGGTAAGAATCTTCAAGATCATTTATTGACCATCATGGTCTTCAACATGACCAAACTGGTCATTCCTTACAGACCTTGGAATCCCTATAAGTATCCAGCTGCGGTTTTAATTGGCTTCGTATCTTTGAACGAATCTAACCCTTACCCTGACTATCATACGATCAATTATATTAACTACCCAAAATATCTAATGAGCTATTGCACTTACACTTACGCTTTGACTGACCCTATATGTAATAGAATGATAGAGACAGATATAAATACAGAGATGATGTTTTCAACCATCAGCAAACAATTGTTCAAGTCAAGAGGAGAAATTCTCCTGAAGAGTAATAACTTCATGGATGATCCTTTAATTTACACCAACTATTACGCCGAAAAAGAAGACTTAGAAGATACTGCCAGAATTTTAGAAGATTTTATAAAAGTTCTTGACACAGAACAGTTTAAGGAAATTGGTGCCGTGTTTCGAGATCCTCATTCACCTAGCTGTGAAGGTTTGGAGCAGGGTACCAGTGAATACTGGAAGTGTTACATCAAATGTATGACAACTTCTCAGCATCATTATAGCAGTACTTGTGCCATGGGTGCTGTGGTGGATGCCCGGTTGAGGGTTTATGGGGTGAGGAAGCTGAGGGTTGCTGATGCCAGTGTTATGCCATACCCAACGGCTGGAGGGACGTTAGGATCTGCAATCATGATAGGCGAGAAGGTTTCTGATATGATCAAGGAAGATAACAGAGCTTTCAAGCCATTTTTGAGATATGTTTGAGACAAGTGTTGAAGGGTAAAACATAGCAGTACAAATCATTGATTTCGAGATTTTGAGAAAATTTAATTTTCCTTTGTAATGCCTACCTACGCGCATTTTTTCATTTCAGGCAAAAGCTGTTTGTTACATCTACTTTTAATGTATGGAAAAAGACAACTTATGATTCTTATACAACAATAAATAATATTTTTACAGTCGTGTTTTCTACGATCATAGTTTTAATACTATTTACAAAATAATCCATGTATTTCAATAAACTGTTTAAATTAAAAAGTGTTTTTGATGAAGCTGATATTATAAATCTAAAAAAAAACATAGTCTGTATAAATTATTTTTTTGTAGAATCCTAAAAGTTCGTTTAAATCCCTGTTAACAGTGATACAATCTGGGGAAGCGGTAAATCAAGATTTAGATAATTCTGACCAAGTTAAGGACAACAATACCTACTCGTTCATAGTGACAAGCCTTATCTTAAAAGGGATATTGTTGTCCATTACGAACCGAAATGTAACAATTTATTACATCACATGCAATTTCTGTGACTATTGTTGGTGGTGGCGCCTTACACCAAATACTTGGGTGAAAATATAAATTGTTTGTGTTTATCCCAGACGCAGGGAGCTGGTTTGATTGAATAGTGGACTGTATTATTGCGGGGGTTGAAAAAGTACGTTGGTAGGTCTGACCTTGCAAATGACGACACGAATTAGGACGACGAACCTGTGAATATGGACAAAGGAATTTAGCAGGAAACATGCAACACCACTGATCTGTAGATTCGCCAATATCTTCAATATCTATCCTCCGCGTCGATCGGCAGAGGGTCCGAGCCCCTGCTGGATTCAGGGCAGCGCACGAGGGGGCACTCAGACGCCTTTCACCACATAAACACGCACTTTCCGTAGTGTTTTAGACAATATATATACAATAGTTCGAAAATGCACTCGCGGCAATTGGCAACCGTAAATTAGTAATAAATTAATAAGGGAGCATGTTCTTAGTAACGCTTCTCTCGTTCAAGTGGTCGAGAGTCTTTACACAGTCACCGTCGGCGGTGACAAGGACAGCGATAGTCCAGGTGTGCATGTGGGAAAAGGATGGGATACGATAGGATAGTGACACATTTTGCAAGTCATTTTTACTTCTACCTTACAATGAAAATTATGAACGAATAAGAAATCCAACAGTTGGGCTTAAAGTAACCCTACTTTGAAGTGACAATTATCATAACAAATTATCTTTCGAGACTCTCCTTAGGCGGTTGGATCAAGAGCCTGATTCAAAAGGCATTGTTGACGCACGGATTCTGAGGAGGTTTACTGTCTCAGGAACCCTAACCACCGGTAACTTGGACCCTGGTCCCGATGTTAGCGGACCACTATTTTTTATATTTGTTCTGAAAAGTTTGTTTTTAAGAAATGTATAAATGAGATGAATAAAATAATAGATAATAAAACAAATCATAGTGGTCCCGCATGACGAGAACCCCGTGAAAGCCGAGAAAGATAAGCAAATCAAGTATCTTAACTTGGCTCACGCCGTTGTCGACATATGGGATATAAGCTCAGCGATCATTGTGCCGATAGTCGTTTCAGCCAATGGCTTAATTGCCAAGAGCCTCGACCAACACCTGAGGAGGCTCTCGATAGGCAGCTGAATCAAGGTCTTGATTCAGAAAGCGGTACTCCTGGACACGGCCCGTATTGTTAGGAGGTTCTTGTCTCTGGAGCCCTGACTAGCTAGAATATTTTTAATATTTCAAAATGTTTTATTTTTTTATTTTCTTTAGATTTAAACATTTAAAAATGTAATAAATGTGTATAAAAATAAATAAAGGACCATAAACATCATAAAACAATAATGAATCAAACAATCGCAAACGTTATCAATGTCACTTCACGTATACAAACGCGTACTTTATAAGAAACTTTTTAAAAAAGGTCCCAAACATTGTGTTTAATAAAAAAACAGATGTTTTGTACATTTGTGTTTAATTTTGTTTGTTACTACTTCAGTAATAGGACCAAAGTGATTGTTACGAAAATTTGTGCGTTGAAACAAATTTAAAAAGTCAAGTTATGAATCAGTCTGGATCATCTGGATTTATCCGTTAATTATCATGAAATCAAAGAAAATAATTTTCTTTAGAAAAACGAACTCTGGTAGAAAGTAAAAATAAGCAAACAAAGATAAATATCTAAAAAACTTGCCAAGTGCGAGTTGGACTCGCGCACGAAGGGTTCCGTACCATAAACCGAAAAAAACACGTTTCTTGTATGGGAGCCCTATTAAATATTTAATGATTTATATTTTTATTATTGGTTGCTATAGCGGCAACAGAAATACATCATTTGTGAAAATTTCAACTGTCTAGCTATCACGGTTCATGAGATACAGCCTGGTGACAGATAGACGGACGGACAGACTGCGAAGTCTTAGTATTAGGGTCCCGTTTTTACCCTTTGGTTACGGAACCCTAAAAAGCGCATTCTTAAAACTGGATAAGTCTTTTTACTTCTATAAATTACAGCAAAGTATCGTAAAAAGTTTCAAAAGAGAAAAATTGCTCGCCGAGTTTTTTATTCAACCTCAATGGAATTGGAAAATTGCTCGGACGAGGTATTCTGCGCCACATAAGCGTTTTCCAACTTTTAAGGGCTGGCTTAAAAAGTCTGAATAATTCAATTTTATTGTTCCTAGTGAGAAAGGTTTTAACGTCCACTGTAAAATGAAGATAAATGATAAATATTGAGAATTTGAAGTTAGTTTTTCACTGGTAACTATGCTTATTGAAAATGCTTGTCAACTCAGTTAGTAAATATAATATCTTTAATGAAGTGAGTGAGCGAAGATCGGATGGCCGATGGGGCAAACAGATACTGGAGTGGAGACCACGCATTGGAAAGCGCAGCGTGGGACGGCCACCTGACAGATGGATCGACGACCTTGTCAAAACTATAGGGAGTCGCTAGATGCAGGTGGCATTGGACCGGACACGCTAGAAATCGATTAGGGAGGCCTATGTTCAGCAGTGGACAGCAACGGGCTGATATAACGATGATGATGAGTGAGTGTAAATTCGATAGGTAATTGGCAGCTTAGACACCTGATTTAATCTTTATGTCTGGCTACAAAATCTAATTATAAGTAACTATCGCTTCGCCCGCGCGAAGCTCGCGTCGCGGGCGAAGTATGCATGATATAAATGTAATTTATACCATAAAGCACCCACGCATGCTGTAACTTTCTGCCAGTGAAAGATTTTTTAGAATTGGGTCATTAGTTCCAGAGATTACCATAGTTTGTAAATTTTCCATCATAATTGTCGCTCATAGAATGACACTTTATCTTGGCCCTCTGACCATCTTTACTACCAAAATTGACATCATCACCATCTAAAGCCCTAATTCACCCACTGATGTGTATAGGCCTTGCTTTTCTTGTAACATTCTCCACATTCCTACACAAGTCACATACAAAAACAAAATTCAAAACAGAAAAATGTTTACCCAAACCATTTCAGAAATAAACCTCAAATCGTGATTAAAATCTTGACACATTGTCCTTAATCCATTCAATGTTGAGTCCCGAACAAGAAGAGCGGAACCGTATTGTGGGGCACACGCTCCACAAGTTTTCTTGTACCTCCCTTTCCTTATCCATTGTGTAGGCTGACTTTGAAAAGTAATCAATAACGTTTTATAGGAATTGGAATGAGACGGTTAGCGAGAAAGAATTTAAGGTTTGGAGCTTTACGCAGGAAGGTAATATTTAAATGTTTTCAGAAGGATCGAGGTCAAGAGCAGGCCATCTTGTAATAAAAATAAAGGAAAATTTTATACAAGCCGCGTGCCCAACGGGGTTTTTCATGATGGATGGGGGATGCAAAATTAGCCTATAATGTTCCCACTGCTGGAATACCGGCCCCCTCTATTTATTTATTTAATTACAACGGTTGTATTAATAACCAATTACAGTTACTAAAATTATAAAAATAAAAGAGATAATTATAAGACAAATAACGAAGTAAAGCAAAATTTGACACTTTCATAAATTCCTCTCACATTACTTCTGACACACCAAAAACATGAGAGGGGATGGGCTTTAATCCACCACGTGGGCCCAGTGTGGGTTGGTAGATGTCACATGTCTTCGAATTTGTGGTTCTAGGATATTTTTGGACATCCACAATTTTTGATTTCCTCGTCGGTGGATGATTTTTTTTTAATTCTTCACTACGTACTTTCGGTACATAAGGAACTTTTGCGCATTACTTCTAGACTCCGTAGTTTAGACTGTACAGTATGTGTTAGTGAAAAAAAAAGCGCTAGAATAAGGCACCCTTAACCAGTTATGTCTAAGTAGTAGAAGCAAAATCCAGACTTTGGGTAGCTACTGAGTTATCTCCTTATAGGGAAAACCCAATAATAATACTTTGCCCTACTTGGAAATCAAACCTAGGATTCAGCTCATGTCACCACTAGACAAAAGGTTGCAAACAAACATCACTAACATACAATCTGGGGGGGTTTTTGAGGGTAGACAGTTTTGTCTGCTCCTAACAAGTTATTTCTATCTACCCGCATTCTCCAGTCAACCCGTCATCATGGCGCTTGCGACAGCGTCGAAATATCTGGACCTCAAAATAAACAACAATCGCGGAAGATATCCCGTAAGTGCCAATATAAGTATACAATCTGATTCTTTATAAGACCAAACTCTTTAAGCAAAACCAGTGGTTTACAATGGACGTCTGTCCAGTGAACCGTTTCAGTGCCCAGCACCCAGCATATGAGTCGAACAATAATTTGTTCGTTCGCACAACCCGTATCCGTAGTTATGGACTCGCTAGTCTGATTCTGGGTATGAATACAAGTCATCTATAGTTAATTATAACGACGACTCGGATACGGGTTGTGGGCACGAGAATGAAGTACGCGAAGTGTTCGCGAAGTACTGGGCGCAGTGAATGGGTGAATCGCATAGTTATAAATGAGCTGCTAAAATGGTATTGTTTGAAATAGCATTTAAATACCCGGTAGATCCTCCATTTTCCCACAGTTTTCAGTCTTGTACCAAACATGAGCAGTGCTCGCTCACAAATTCACAATTCCGACAACAGTGTCTATATTCGTTATGTAGATGTGACGAATGTTATGACAAATTTCTCTCTTCACCAGGCACCGGTTCTCATTTATGATCTTTAATTCCACTTAAACCACAAAATCAATATCAAAGCATTTATTTCAAGTAGGCCAGTCACAGGCACTTTTGAATTGTCGACAAGATAGCAATGTAATGAAGCTACAGTCCCAGCCACAAGGCATAAAAACTGTGAAAGTACTGTAGTTGCCCATTCCCAAGCGAAGATCTCTATGGAGAAGAACGGGCAAGAAACTCCATGGACACTCTTTTCAATCAAAATAGTGTTACAAAATCTTGGTTACATCATTAATGTTGAGATTATACTATAATATGTGAGAACGATGTAGAAATACGTGCACGTTAAGAGCGTCCAGAGTAAAAGATTATAAATCAAATATTAAAAAACAAAGTAAGTAGTTAAAATAAACCGTGGCAGCCTAGAGATAACCAGTCCCAACTGACAGCGCCCGTTCACGAACATGAAGCATGCATCAGCCCCATTCAGCTCAACCATAAGTCTGCCTATAAGCAATCGTATAATTTGTAGTTCTATATCAACATACCCTGGAAAAGGCAAATCAGATGTTGAACTCCAACAAAAACCAACACTAGTTACAAACCTTATAAATCAATTATTATCTACTGTTATCTCAACTAAACGATTTAGCAGTCCAAACACTTGATTTTCAGTGTATTTTCCTTCTGGCGAAAATTATCTCGCGTTGGGGCCATGTTGTATACGGGCTGCTAACAGTCTGTGGCGCATTGTCAATTTAGGCGCAGCGGTGCGAAGGAAGTGGGTACACCGAGAGCGAGCATTGTCAAGCTGGTCATAGAGGTTTGCATGTACAGTTTTGCCTGTGCAGTCAAACTGTCCAGGCATGCACGAACGTGTGTAGCAGAAAATTATACAGTTCCCTGCCTGTACATGCAACCTAGAGAATATCGAAATATGTATATATTTTTTTTGCATGGTTATGCATATCCAAGCGTGTATTGCAGGTCGCATGCACAGCTCTCGGTTCTCAATTGTTTTCTATTTTTTTTATAATAAGTAATAAACCCCCTAAAGGATTGGCGTCGTGTATTGCTAGTGATAACATGTTTGCAAATGAGCCAACCGAAACGTTTGACGATATGTTATGCATGACAGATTTCAAGTTCCATTTCAATTCACTACTTTTCAGCCGTTGTGCTATTGTCTTATAATAATTGTCATCAGCGGGAAAAGTAACATTTTTTGTAATGATGTCAACACGAATAAACGCTTTTTCATTTTTTTCCTTGTAGGACACCATACGTAACTGCAAGCTTCTCGGGTTAACGATTTGTTGTCACCCCGCGACTTCTCTCATTGTACCCCAGCCCCAAACCGCAGTTTTCACTCGACAATCTAAACACAGCTGAGGTGTAGTGGATCTTCATTTCATTAAGAATTCAGCCACTGTTTTGCAAACAATTTATTACCATTGTTCGCATTTCCAGTAGTTTTGCTGCTTATTCTAAATGATTAACGTGGTTCCCACAAGCGTTTAAAGGTGTTTCTTGTAGTTTTCGGGGTTTTGATGACAGAGAAACGATTTAGGTACAAATGACGAGATGAACCTTAGTCATGAGGTACACTATTCCCAGATGTTTACTATGTTCTTGTTGTCTACTTATCTGATTTGCTTCTTGCAATTACTTTTCACGCTTTATTAGCTGTAGTGGCGGACATAATTTAATATTTATGTACAAATATAGGTATTTTCATAAGTGCTATCTAAAGTCATATTAAGAGATGTTAAACCCACAAAACAAACGACCATCACCCGTGTCCATGAATAGGAACGTTTATTTCCACGCAAAAGAAGTATTTGAACAAGAAGACTTAGTGTTTCTATGATATTGGTAGATTGTCAATATCATTTATTCTAATTGGGGTGAGAATCAGTACCTATACACGACGCAAAACTCAAACTCAAACTTAAAGCATTTATTTCAATTAGATCATAACAGGCACTTTTGAATGTCAGAAAAACAAAGAAGGCGAAGCTACAGTCACAGACAAAAGGCATAATAACTTGTGAAAGTACTGTAGAAGCGTAGATCTCTATGAAGAAGATTGGGCAAGAAACTCCATGAACACTATTTTCAATCAAAATATTTTTACAAGATGGTAACATCATTCATATTGAGATTATACATACATGTGAGACCGATGTAGAAAGACGTGACGCGTTGAGCGTCCAGAGTAAAAGATCAACAATTACAAACTAAGTAATTAAAATTAACCGTGGCAGCTAAGAGATGACCAGTCCCAACTGACCCCGTTCGCGAGCATGACGCATGGATCAGCCCCATTCAACTCAACAATATTGAAAGGAGCTAAATGCTTAGCTTCAGTCTTTGTGACGTGGAGTCAAGCCAGAGCTTCCGATCCTCATTCCTGGCCTTTTTAGCCGCCTTTCACCCGCTCTTCTTTTCCCCGACCACCTGCCAGCCGGTTTCGGCCACGAGAGGTTTAGGTTGCGGCGGCGTCAGGCGACTCGCGCTGGCACATTCGCCGCCTGTGCAGTCGCCTTGCCCTTCTTCCGGGCCACCGCCTATAGTATCTGTTTATTACAGATATTGTGTATATAACACTGTACTTACATTTCCTTTCATCATAATCATCATTATTATCCTCATTTCATCAGTTTTTATCATTTTTACAAAATATTATATGACATTTTCCTGAAATGACACTTAACGTCAAAGGTGTCAAGCTGATGTCTATTTATTCTTTCTCTCTTAGATTTTCTGTTCCAGCCTATTCAATGAAGGATGCATTAAGATTATATTTACTAAAAATCTAGTCTAGTCTAAATCTAGTTTTTATATTGAATTACGCCTGTCTCCTGTGTAACGGAATTCTAAATTATAATTATAAGTTTCTTAACGCACTCTCGGGTTAGAAGATTTTATATGTCTTGGCCGACTACACCTGGCAGGTCAGATGATTATATGGCTGCAACAACTTAAATCGGTAAACGAAGCGGAACAGAACAGAAGCTTGAAGAACGCTGAAATTTCCTTATAAAAGGAGGCGTTGACGTAGTTCAATCAGTTTATGACGGGATTCCAAGAGAGAACTATCTCAGTACGGTGAAGTCCACTTCACTAAAAGTGGACAAGTGTCAGTGGCAAGTGATAGGGCCCCGAATCTCTGACGCGTCCCTACACTTCCCAGGAGTCGTACTACATCCTGGGGCTCCGCTAACGGACTCGCCCGGGAACTTCTCTCCAAGCTGCGGGAACTGCCTGACACCTGTACGGCGGAACTGCCTGACACCTGTGCGGCAGAACTGCCTGACGCCGGTACTGCAGAGACTGCCTGTCGCCTGTACTGCAGAGCTTGCTGGACCGGGTGCACCAAGTGCCTAGCCTCTTCAAAACACCAAGTAAAGTACACTTAAATTTCCTCCTTCTTACCTCCCGAGACTTGAGTGCGTGTTAGGTAGGTGCGTGTTTTAATAATAGCTGTATTTTTTACCTCAATTTTAATTAATAAATTTAATTGTACAGTCTACTTTTTTACCTTTTATTTGTAAAGGGTAAGTAGACGTGACACGCCTTTTTAGCTGGCGCTGATTTCGCCGGAGCCGGCTTATTGGGACCGAAACCGCCCTACCGGAGGGCTGGCTGGACGGCCCCGGTTCGGAAGAGGAGCCGCTGAAGCCGCATGTGAGGCCACTCTCAGGCCCATGGCGGCCTTGTTTACGGCCAGGGGAGGGCGCAGGATATTGCCTTCCAGGAGGGAGAACCGCGCCTGAAGGGCAGCCAGGTTAAATAAAGACCTGATTTTTCACTGGCACGGGCTGGCTTTGTCGCTGCTGGCTTCTATTTTGGGGCGCTTCGAGGGAGCCAGCTTCACGCAGACCGGCCAGGTCTGCTCGGACTTCACATTTTCCTCTTGGAGAAGCTCCGCCGGTGGTCGTCAGGTGGGCGACCTCCACCCGCAGTTTGACCCGTTCGCCTGACGGAGACCCCGCATAGCTGGCCTTCGCTGCCGCCATGATGGAGGTGGAAGCCGCAGGTATGTCCCTGAGTATGGATGTTGTCATCCATTTTAAGGCTACGACCTTTATCGCGGCTTCCACCTCCTCCACAAACCTGGCCTTTCAATCCGCATCGGAGCCGTCAGCTGCGCCCGCCTCGTCACCAGAGGAGCTCGAATGGGCCACTCCAAGACCGGTCACCCCCGGGTGGCGCCCCTCCTCGGCAAGCCGCGCGATATCTCGGTTCTTGCGAGCAGAGGCCAGCTCGCCTTCGGATGACGACCCACGGACACCATCCGGTCTGAACCGCTTGCAGAAGAACTAGCCGACCCTAATAAATTTGGGAAAAGGCCTGGCAGATGATAATTGTTATAGTTTTCAGAAAGTTATAAAAGTATTACAATTTAAATCGTGTTTTCTAAACAAGGTTAAGAATCCACAATACTCACACACTCAAGTTTAATCAGTTACATGAACTGTAAATAGGAAACTAGTTTATTTTACTGTTTCTTTTGATGATAATTATGACAATGAAAGAAGATAGCCAGTGAAGCGTTAATATCTCAAAAACACTAGAACTGAGTGTAACTAGAATCTGTTTTATTCGTAGACAAAAGGTTTGTCAAACAAGTTAGCAACACAGAAAGAGACATAGATGTAAGAAAACATAATATTAGATTTAATCGCTGTAAAAGAATTATATTTTAAACATAATGAAGGACCACCACCTACTACTGCTTGCCTCTGCATCACGCAAATGTTGACTGGTAGATAATGCCTATGGGACATTAAGTCCACTTCTATACTTTGTGCTTGAAGTGTTAAATAAATTACTTGTTAGTCAGGACCAATCAATGACAGGATGTTTTCCGTGATTTTTGTCCCACAATTACGAAATTAGGAAGAAAGTTTAAAAAAAGAAAAACGAAAAAGAGTAACGATCAATAAAAGCCAAAAGACGAAAATGTTAATAACTGAGAATACGTAAAACAATAAATTTTGAACGAAGTTTAATATTTAAAAAGCATAAATACGAATTTCCTGTGAAAGGAAATGAATAACAAACCAAATCTATCTCCACAGCCTGAAACCCTGCAGCTATGATCATAAACGCCACATCAGCGGTTTCATCAGTGACAACTATACAGAGTGCTCTCAAAGTGCTGACGGCATTGCAACTGACAACGTATCAGTATCCGGAGCAGACGTGTGTCTTTGGTAAGTTGCCTTTGATCTCAAGTGTTGTGTATTTGATGTTTGATGTGTGAAGTGTACCTGTATTCCCAGAATGGTTGGTAAACACGTGCACCTAAAGTTTACTAGAAATGTTGAATTTCATAATGATGTACCTATTACTTTATTTGTAACGGGTGTCTCAGTAAGAGTGCACTTTTTAAAATAAGATTTTTTTTTTTCATGCAAGGGGCATCTCTGAAATTTGACAGCTGTTACCTCTGTTTATTCCGATTATTAAAAATGGAACGCTTTTCGAAAGAACAACGCGTTATAATTGTGAAAACTCATTTCAAAAATGGGGAAAGTTACGCTGAAACCGCTCGCAAACTTCGCCAAATTTTCACCCGAGAAAGTGCACCTAATGTGCACCTGCCACACCGCGCATGTAACAATCGACTTTTTGCAGCAAAGATTTCCAGAACGGGTTCCCTCTATTTGGCAGAATCTTGATGCTCCAAATTTTATTTGGCATAACACGCTTGGCATAATCTTTTTTAAACGAATATTTTTAAGGCATACATATTATTTAGTATAATTTTATTTTGGCCGAATGTTTGTATGTCCGAATTTACAATAGCATACTTTAAAGATGGCAGAATTTTACTTGGCAAAGTTAACATTTCACATACCTTCGTTTAGCATAATGTTTATTAAGTACGAAGATTATTTAGTATAATTTCACTTGGCATACTAACTAACTAACTACTAATTTTACTAGGTCTGAAATAAAGATATTTTTTTTTTCTATGAAGATGGCAGAATTTAATTTGAAATAATTTTATTAGGCATATTGACATTTTTATAAATAAGCATTTTTAACCTTAAATTAAAATATTGTGTTTAAAAGTTAATATGCTGTGCTACAAAAGTTAGTGACAGAAACGAATCACTGCAAAACCGACTCCGCGTAGTCTCGTCTGCCCTACCCCGAGAGTGTAATGTAAACAAACCCGCGTAGGCGCGGAGGGGTGAGGCGGCCCGTGAGCTGAGGAGCAGGTGGTTCTAAAGCCTACCACCGCGGCTGAGGCTGGCCGGCCCAGCCGGCCAGCAAACCGAAGCTGTGTTTTGACAGGATGATAAATTAATGTCTGCCAAACGATTTTCTGCGAAATGAAATCTATGCTATCCGTTACTATGCAAAATAAAAATATTACAAAAAAAGTTCCGCAATAAAGGGTAGACCCTTCCAGAACACATTATCTCACGAAATTCTGATGTCAACTGGCCACCAACATCCGTGCGATTTTTTTCTTTGGGGTTTTGTGAAATCTCGGGTTTATGAGAATAAACCCGAAACAATTCCTGAGCTCAAATTGAAAATCCAATGCGTCATCGTCATCGAGATGCCGCCACATCTCTGTGCAAAAGTCATAGAAAATTTCACGAAAAGAGTAATGGCCTGTCATCGGAGCCGTGGGGCCCCCACGGCTCCGATGACAGGCCGGATATTTGCCGGATATTTTATTCCATACTTAATCGGAACATGTCTTCTTTACAATATAATAAAAATATCACAACTCTGTCATAAAATACTTGTTTTTATTTTAAAATGAAAAAGTGCGCTCTTACTGAGACACCCTTTACATGTTTACCCGGTGATTTTAAGTCATGTAGAGCTGAACTGTTTATTTAAAAGTAAGTAATACACGGAGTGGCTTTCAATTTTTTACTTTACCACCATCGTTATCGCCAGCAGAAAATCACTTTGTCTAGTCCTAAATTTAGCGTGCCTTCGCCAGATGTTTTGAACTCATTATATTTAAAATACTTTCATGAACGGTAAGACTACGTTGTGCAATTGAAGAGACCAATGTCCAGCAATAGGTTACTGTGGACTGATGATAGTATACTTGAAAAGACTAAACAAAAGCTCTAAAAAAGAATATAATCATCATCACATAATTAAATAATTCTACATCAAACCAGTCCTTAACAAAGGAAATACTTCTTCTGACTAGATGGAGCGACATACGATTACATAATAGTTGGAGCCGGTACAGCAGGATGTGTGATCGCGAACCGACTGGTAGAAGATAACAAGACAACAGTGCTACTCATCGAAGCTGGCGGAGACCCTAATCTTGAAGCTGGTGTAAGTAAAAAATTAGTTGAACCATATGATCCTATATGTTCGAGAATGAACACAAAGATAATTATGTTACAAACCCAAAAAAAAACGTAGTTTACGGCATATTTTCGCAAATAGCTATTGGATGTTGTCTTATAATACTAAGACTCAATCCTGTTAGAAATTAATCTTTTGGAATGAGATCTATTAATATAGATATGATTATTTTCAGTTACCGGCCTTGATGCTATATCTAAAACAAAGTGCAGCAGCTTGGAACTACACAACAGAACCAGATGGGATCAGCTCAAACTGTCAAAGACCTTTGGAAGACGACATGTCAATAGGAAGACTCCTTGGTGGCTCCAGTTCGAACAGCTACCTACTTTACACTTCAGGAAACCGGTACGATTACGACAAATGGGCGGAAATTGTCAACGATACCACATGGAGCTGGGAAAATGTCTTACCGTACCTCAAAAAGTCTCAAAAGCTGGATGATTTCACCATCAGTAACTCCTCCGATGGCAAATTCTTTGGTACAAATGGAAAAATTGAATTAACTACCTCCAGATTTGATATGAGACAGAAATACTTCAGAGCATTCAAAGAGATGGGAAGCGAAATGGTTGAAAGCATCAATGGGTACAATTCTTTAGGTTACACTGATGCTTTATTTACTATAGGTGACGGCGTTCGCCAGAGCACTGCGTACTCTTATTTGGTTCCTGCCAAGGACAACCCAAATCTCCATGTCTTGACAAACACTTTTGTCAAAAAGATAATCTTTGATGCGTTTAAAAACGCAGTTGGTGTGGAAGCGTACACTTACGATAAAAGGTACATCATCATCAAATCTAGGAAGGAAGTCATCGTTTCAGCTGGTGTAGTAAATACTCCTAAACTTCTGATGCTCTCTGGTGTCGGACCAAGGAAACATTTGTACAGCCATAAGATAGCCACCATCTCTGACCTACCAGTCGGTAAGAATCTTCAAGATCATTTATTGACCATCATGGTCTTCAACATGACCAAACTGGTAATTCCTTACAGGCCTTGGAATCCTTATAAGTATCCAGCTGCGGTTTTAATTGGCTTCGTATCTTTGAACGAATCTAACCCTTACCCTGACTATCATACGATCAATTATGTTTCCTACCCAAAATATCTTATGAACTATTGCACTTTCTCTTACGCTTTGAGTGACCCGATATGTAATAGAATGATAGAGACAAATATAAATACAGAGATGATGTTTTCAACCATCAGCAAACAATTGTTTAAGTCAAGAGGAGAAATTCTCCTGAAGAATAATAATTTCATGGATGATCCTTTAATTTACACCAACTATTACGCCGAAAAAGAAGATTTAGAAGATACTGCCAGAATTTTAGAAGATTTTATTAAAGTTCTAGACACAGAACAGTTTACGGAAATTGGTGCAGTGTTTCAAGATCCTCAGTTACCTAACTGTGGAGGTTTGGAGCAGGGTACCAGGGAATACTGGAAGTGTTACATCAAATGTATGACAACTTCTCAGCATCATTATAGCAGTACTTGTGCCATGGGTGCTGTGGTGGATGCCCGGTTGAGGGTCTATGGGGTGAGGAAGCTGAGGGTTGCTGATGCCAGTGTTATGCCATACCCAACGGCTGGAGGGACATTAGGATCTGCAATCATGATAGGCGAGAAGGTTTCTGATATGATCAAGGAAGATAACAGAGTTTTCAAGCCATTTTTGAGATATGTTTGAGACAAGCGTTAAGGAGTAAAACATAGCACAAATCATAGATATCGGGAGAAAATTAAATTTTCTTTTGTGATGCCTACCTACGCGCATAATTTCATTTTAAGCAAAGGTTTTTTGTTACATCTGCTTTTAATGTACGGAAAAAGACAATTTATGGCTCTAAATGCAACAATAAATAATATTTTCCCAGTCGTGTTTTCTACGAGCATAATTTTAGTACTATTTACAAAATGCTCCACGTATTAACTATTTATATTAAGGGTATTACATTGCTCGATGACAGTTTATGAAGCGCCTCTCTCTTTTCTTCAATTCTGTCATAAAGCACCGTAATTCTCTGATCGCATCGGCCTCCCGATACGAGCTCTCGTGCATTAGCAAGATTCGCCGACCAAGGCATACTCTCGTCTATCCTGATGACGCTATCACCCTTCTCCAGGAGAGCAGTAAGGAAACTGGCACGCTTAAGAAGCACAGACGCAAACAGCCGTCATTTCGTCCTTGCCATCGAGGCTCGTAGCGCCCATGCTGCTGAGTCTGTAGTTTTAAATCAGCTCTAAAATAATCATACTTAGATCCAGCCTGCCCCTTGCTGTCCTCCCCCAGCGACGTCTTAAGCCGTACCCCACAGGGGTTGCCTGTAGCGTGTAGTTTGTAAGTTTTTTGCCCTGGCGGGAGGCCTTACACTCAAGGCGCCCACAGGATAGTCCGGTTAAGCAGACGACAACCTCTCTAGGTTGAACTGAGGGATGTCATTCAAACGTCTACTCCTTCCATTCTCCCCTGTCAGACGTCACGGTATCATTTACTCCTTTCTCTTTCATATCATTCCTCACACAATCCATTCATCTTTTCTTTGGCCTTCCTCTCCCTTTCCATCCATCAACATTAATATCCATGATTTTTTTATAACATGCGTTTAATCCCTCCTTATAACGTCCATACCAAGATAGACAACTTCCTTTATTTTGTCTGTAACAGACGCCACTCATTCCTTACTTTATCCATTCTTGTCATTCCACACATCCATTTCAAAATTCTCATCTCCGCTACATGCAATCATTTTGCATCCATATTTTTCACAGTCCAGCTATCTGATCCATACAGTACAAATGGGTTTAATCACGGTCTTGTATATTTTCCCCTTTAACTTGAGAGGCATTCGTGGGTCGCTAGTTGTTCCAGTGACCTGTCACTATTTCATCCACCCTGAGTAAATCAAGTGTGTTACTTCCCGGTCTACTTCGTCATCCCCTTGGACAAGTGACCCGAAGTACTCCGCGGAAGTCGGGGCAGATCGTTATGGCGGTTTCGAGAAGAGTTATAGGCACAGGATAGGAGATGCCGCCGAAATCGCAAAACAAGTATTCCGTTTTGGTTCTATTCAATTTCAGGCCAACATTCGTCAGTCTTTGCCACCACACCTCCAATCCGCTCTGGACCTCTTGGCCGCTCTTAGCAACCAGCACAATGTCATTGGCAAACAGCATACACCAGGGTGCCTCTTCTCCTCTCTCTGGTGCAAGCCGACAGCTACATTAAAGCTGCCGGTAGTACCCGTGGAAGGCCAGACTTGGGTACTGCATCCACTGTACATCGCACGGATCAACTGCACATACTTCCCAGGCACACTCGTCACAAAAGCGTACTTCACAAAATGGCACCCGTCGTTCCCCGACCAGGTATAAAATCTAATTATATAAAATCTAATTGGTTCTGCGAAATTTCTCTCTCCTCTTGAGAGAAGCTGCCTTTCAATACAGCAAATTTTCACCATTCGTCAGATATGGCTTCTTCCAGCAACAGTTTTCCAAATTTTAAGTGCTGGCTTAAAAAGTCTGAATAATTCAATTGTTTCTGATGAGAAAGGTTTTAACGTCCACTGTAAAATGAAGATACTAAGAATTGTTGAACTGTTTATTGAAAATGCTAGTCAGCTCAGTAAATGTAATATTTTTAATGAAGCGATGTGTGGTAATTTAGACAGGTAAGTGGCGCTGGATGCGAGACGTACCGGATCAGTTAATGTGGCGACACTTCGGGGAGGCCTATCTCCAGCAGTGGACATCTTTCGGCTGAAATGATGATGATGACGACGTGGCAGTTTAGAAACCTGATTCAATCTTTAGTTCTGGCGACAAAATCTAATTATAACTAATGATGAGTCAGGGCAATACATTGTTAAACAAATTGACAACGTACTTGAATTGTCTGTATATATACAGGGCGGATACGTTTAACAGGGCAGTATGGGGAACTTACCTTAACCGTTCTAGCTACACGAAAATGATCTCAAGAGACTATCCATAATTTTTCATGAAATTTTGATCACCATTCACAGATTTTCAAAAAGTAACCAAGAAAATTGACATTTTACATAAAACACGCTCTGACCATCATTCTCATACAAAAACAAAATTCAGATCAGAAAAAGGTTTACCAAACCATTTCAAACTTAGAAATTCCTGATGGAAAAACCTAGTAACACTTTGTCCGATCCGGAAATCGAACCCAATACCTCAAGCTGTAACGATTATAATGTCATACTTAATTCAAAAGCGGCTTAACCAAATAAGTAATTTTACAATAAATAAACCATATTATGATCATTGAACCAAACGCAATTAATAACGTTTGCAGTAACCCAAAACGATATAACATAATCGCATGCTACATCTTAAACCCAGCATAATAAAAACGAAGTAAAGCAATAAATTTCAAAGAAGCTAAGGAGACTACTTTAATAACTTAACGCGCACTACAAGCTAAAAGCTATTGCATAATAAATGTGAATAAAAGCAGCTTACTTATTTACATCTTTTTATTCTTTATTTCTCTCTTGAGTTTTAAGCTTAACTTCCTTGAAATTTGTGAAGCGTTTGGTATGTTCCTAGACTTTGTGCTGAACAATTGAACAACTACAGTTAGCAAGAAATAGTGGTCCAGCGGTAACGGTCCCAATTGTTTGAGTTTAGATCGTCGGTTCAAATTCAGGCAGGCACGTTACTTTGTGTAATTTTCTCTAAACGAAAGGAACCCGGCATCATCACCTGAATATCCTTTTCCCAACTATATTGGGGTCGATTTCCAGTCTAACCGGATGCAGCTGAATACCAGTATTTTATATAGAGCGACTGCTTATCTGATCTCCACAACCCATGGTAATGGGTAATGCGGTACCCCTTGGTAAGGCTGGTTGTCAGTCTTTCAGGCCACTGGCTACTGTAACGACTGTCAAATGACAGCCGGGACCAACGGCTGGACGTGCTTGCCCAGGCACGGAGGAAACTTGGTATGTCTTGGATGGTCACCCACGGACTTAGCTAGAAAGAAGAAAGAAAATACATTGATTTGGCATATGCCACAAGTTTCCACAATAAAAACAAAAATAATATAACAAAAAAGAAAAGATAATAAAAAAAAAAGTCAGTGTGTACTTATGTACACGCGTTAGAAGTATAACTTCTAACACGTGTACACGCGCTTTTCTAGAATATAAACGAAAGTAAAGTAGTTTATCATCATCAGCCTATAATGTTCCCGCTGCTGGGACACAGGCCTCCTCTCTATGAGAAGGAATGGGTTATAATCCACCAAGCAAGCCCAATATGTATAACCGAGGCTTGTCAATATCTGACACTATGAAAGTAAACAAACATTGGGAGAAGTAAAGTAAAGCTAACTGACTTCAGGGTGTATGTTGACTAGCTAACTTCAGGGTGTCGGTTTTTCGTGACGGTGTGCGCGCGCATTGTAAAAATTTAGTCTCATCATTTTTCCCTAACGCGCCAAAAGAAGTATAAATTCAATAAATAATATAAATAACTTAAAACTACACAAGAAATATAACACTGTGTGCCTCACGGCTGCGCCAAACAGGCCCAGTTCAGCAAAATGCCGGGCAACTAGTGTTCGACGCTGGTTTTCAACTGGACCTGGATTAGAGTGATTACGGATGTAAAACAGTTTTATATGTGGTGTGTAATTGCAATGTTTGTGGTAAATAGGTACTTAAATATGTAAAATAGATATGTGCACACAAAATAAAATAAGATAATAATAAACATACAACAAATGATAAGGAAATAAACTAGGAAATAATAAATATCGTGAAAGTGCAAAACAAAATAAAAAATAGATAGATAAATCACACGGACGCATGGTAATATAACCTGTTTGCCACGATAACTAATAGCGAGTAGTATTTTATTTGTCCGTGCATTTTGTCTACAAAACGCTGCAAGCAACCGAGCGTGACGGACTAATTGAAGTCAACGGAAAGATTTCCTAGCAGAGGATTGGAATAACAAATTAATAAAATGATACCACTGTAGGAAACTAGGTAACCTGTTGATCAACCCGACATTTTGAAAGAAATTTGCGACATCTACCAACCTGCATTAGGCTCGCGTGGTAAATTAGAGCCTACTCTTATCATAGAAAGTCTCCTTTCTATAACCTATACTATGACACAGCAGTGGGAATGCTATGCTATAACTATAGGTTCTATATTAGTACGGTCAACAAAATAGATAAGTATCCAGGGTCGAAAGATATAATTGATTTTTTCTTAAAAACCGATCGATGTTTTCAAATGAAACTAAAATTAAATGAAGAAAAATAAACAATTGGTTAAATTAATTCAATTTCATTTGAAGATGTGCAACAGTTTCTTAAAAAACTGCAACTATATCTAACGACCATGGATACTTATCTATTTTGTTGACTGTGCATAATCCACATTCTAAAGTAATGAGATTTCGAGATAGCACTTGAATGCACACAAAATGTGTTATTAATGAAAGAATAACCATGTTTCGTTCAACAAATGGAAAGATAAATAGACAAACCAATGCAAAGGTAAAACAAATAGATGAACTGTTTAATGAAGACATAGATAGTCAGATAGACAGTTATGTTTGCAAACAGACAGTCGGATGGATAGGTTAGTAACCAACTATGAGATTTTATTTAGGATAAGTTTAGCCCATGGGAATTTTCCATCGGAATAAATTAAGAATAGAACATTTCTACAAAAATTCATTCTTTTTGGAGTGAATTTTCAAATATTTTCCTTATACCCTTCGGGGATTGCAGGCGTGATATTGTGTACAACATCACGCCTGCAATCCCCGAAGGGTTAGGCAGAGGTGTACCTAATATTAAACCCATATTTCGGCAGTTATGTTTTAGTCCTATGTAATAGGGGGCGAGCCTATTGCAACCGGACACAAATCCAGACTCTGTCTACTGATAAATTCCTGATGGAACAACCTAATAACACTGCCCGACCCTGGAATCGATCCGAGGACCTCATGCGCAGCAGTCGCATTCGAAAATACTAGACCAACGAGGCTTTCCTAAATTACTTTTGAAGTCATACTTTCTTTTGGCGCGTTAGGGAAAAATGATGAGTCTAAATTTTTACGATGCGCGCGCATACCGTCACGAAAAATCGACACCCTGAAGTTAGCTAGTCAACATACACCCTGAAGTTAGCTAGTTAACATTTTAGTTTTATACGCCAAAGAATTGTAACTTCTTAAGTGCGTAATAAGTACACACACACTTTTTTTTTCTTTATAGAAGGAATTCTTTCAAGGTTTTAGGCAGTGCATTTAAGATTTTCCTTACGTAGTTTTCTTCATCATTCCAGTACAAAACACTGCAAAAGTTAAGTAAATAGAACAAAAACGGGCTTCCCCAATTCATTTACATACGCTTATGTAACCAGATCTCTCTTCGCAGTTTCTTAAAGGAAGGCTTCTATAAACCAGCTTTCAATTACGTCGAGAACTAATGTGTGCGGGCATCTTTTATTCATAGGCTGAGATTCTTTAGTGGCAACACAAGGAGTAAGGAATCTGTTTAGAGACTAGGGTGTTTTTTTTTTTAAATTACCCCACACTATTGTTTTTTCTTATATCGTAACATTTAAACTCACATACACAATCAGCAAGATCCGCATAACTATCTGAGAGGGGTAAGTAATATATGATATAATTACTAAATCTCTAATATTTACAAGATAGTATAACAACTGAATCTATAATTTTATTTGGTATAATATTATTATAATAAAGGATTGATTTAGTTTTAAAATAACTAATTTTTATAAGCATAACATACATTGAATATAAAATCGTTTGATATACCACTCACAAGACATAAATAGACGCCGGACTCAGGTTGGCCGCAGCAAAGAAAACCTGCTAAGGGGGAGATTCATTCTCTGCCCTGGAGCGTAAATGTAGTGTTGTTCCACAAACAATGGGGCACTTAATATCGTGTCCTGCATGTTCTGTAGTTTGTTCACTACAGAAACTGATGGTCGCTACCGACAGCGCCAAACTAGTAGCTCAGTTCTGGGCCGACACAATATAGATTGCCATCGACACGCTAAGAAGAAGAAGACATAAAACCTATTTAGTCTAATATGATAAAACGCCTAGTTAAAACGTTATTGAAATGAAAATATGCCAAATCACTTTATATGACATGAGATCTGTACAAATATTTGTTCCATGCAGGAATCAAAACCGCGACACGCAGCGCAGCAGTTAATCGCCCAGCTACTGCGCCAACCGTGGCGCTACCCATTCAGACTGCATAAATAAAAGGGCAGGAATACCGGGGCTGCGGGAATGTTCGAAAGAGATACCGCGGCCCTGGAACACAAAGGGCAAGGAAGGAACATGGATGGGTTTTAGTCAGTAAAAGTCTGGCACTCCCTTCCGCTCCGCCCAGAAATGGAAGGGGTGATTTGATGACTTCCCATCTGAAAAAAAAGGGCAGGAAAGATGATGAGTACAGCCAGAATATAACGCTCTCTGTGTGAGGGAGTGGGCTGTAATGCACCTCGTGGGACCAGTGCGAGTTGATAGGTGACACATGTCTGTGAGTTTTTGCTTCTAGGTCTGGCCGGTTTTCTTTTAAAATTTTCCCTATAACTGTATTTAAGCACTTTAATATTGTTAGCCAGCAATTTTAGGCCCAAAAGATATCCTTTCAGTAATTTCTAATACATACTTTAAACCCTCGACATCGCAACCTCTTGACTCGCTGCCAAGAATCCACCTTAAAGATTCGACGTTCCCCATCTGGCAACTATATCCTATTTCATCCATCTTCAGGTCTAACCTAGATTTAGAGACTATTCATTCCAAAATGCAGTCCCGGCACGAAACTGCGGTTTTCAATTTGCTAACATGTTGTCTGAAACAATGTGGGACTCACCCGAGGATGTTTTACGAGGTTGAGTCATGTGGGCGTTCGTTTTAGGTTGAGTTTTACATACACACATAAACTCATCGCTGAATACCACCAGCAGCGATGCTTAGCTGTCTCGTTTTGCTTCGATTATGGTCATACACGCACCCCGTGTATGGTCAATGTGGCGACACTTGGGGGAGGCCTATGTCCAGCAGTGGACGTCTTTCGGCTGAAATGATGATGATGATAATGATACACGCACCCCGGTTGTAAGTACTACGCAACTTTGAAGAAAATCACCAATAAGGACAGAGTAAGTTAAGGTCTTTTCAAAGCGCCCCTTTCTGGTGTTCAACTCACGTCCGTAGGTTCTTACGTGACATATAAATGTACTATTGAAAGGACTTGGTTTAAAATGTTGTGATATAATCACAACTACATAGTAAAGTCTCTTGTAAAGGTAAAGTTGACTCCCTCGTTAGTGGTCGCATTCGTGACTGCTGAGAATGAGGTTCGATTCCCGAGTCGGGCAAAGTGTTATTGGGTTTTCCAATCAGGAATTTTTCAGTAGCGGCTACAGAATCTGGATTTGTGCCCGGTTGATGGCAATACTCTCGCCCCATAATACTAGAGACTTAAACATAACTGGCGAAAAGTGAGTGTACTATTAGATACACCTCTGCCTAATCCTTTGGGGGTTACAGGCGTGATGTTATGTTGTGTTAAATGTAAAGTCAGTCTTTCTTGAAGATTTGACCAACTGTTTCTTGCCACAGAGTATGCTGCTCTGACTCGTTGATCTTAAAGTTTAGTTTCGAGTTTGCAAGTGTGATCGCTGAGCGTGGGTCCACCCAGGTTCGAACCTCAATCAATAAATGTTATTGAGTACATGTATTGGGTTTACCCAGTATAAAAATACATACAGGATGTAAACAGACTCTTCACGAAGCCGTCAACCAAGCATTCTGCACATCAAACTAAATAACTTTACGCAAAAATTATTGCTGGAAAACGACAACTTTGGGGTGAATAATCACGTTTTACGGTAGGACTTAATGTAACACATTCAAAACATTGTGTTGATGGATGGATTAAATAGTACGGAGGTCGTGAAGGTGTCTTAAAAAAAAAACATGTATTTAAAAAAAACTTGTGAAAAAGTTGAAACTTTGACCCCCAATATCTCCGTAACTAGAAGGTTCACAAGGTGTCTGGAACAAAAAAAAGCTCGCAATGACGGGGAGAACAAGTGCCTTTCGGTTTCATTAAGAGTCTTTTTACACGCTTTATATTCTAGATCCTTAGTCGGGTTAGTGGTAAACGATCGCTATTTATAGGGTGGACCTAAAAGATATAAATAGAATACTCTCTATTAAGTAAATTGTACACTATACTCACAGCCATGTAGGGTGACACAATGGACTACAAGTAATCTTTTTAAGACAACTTTTGGTAGGATTACTGAGAGAAGAGAGACAACTGATGAAATGTGGGCACGGGTACTATACACCGCTGCTTATCCCTTAGGTGGATGCGTCGTGACGTTTCTAATTACATTCTTTCATGTTAGCACAAGCTTTTCTTGATATAAAGGTTCTATTTATTTCTCTTTTAACAGTAAATAATTTAATTTACTAGACTCCCTCGTAAAGCAACTTATTTTTCACTGTCGAAGCTACAAAGCGTATTTATTTCGAACTACCCTTTTGTTTAATTGAAAAAGAGAGGTACTAATTAATTTTTCAGGCTTAAGGCATTAGGTTATACCTTGGAGTTTTGTTACTGAAAAATCTAGACAAGTAAATAAAGTGTCTGTTTGTAATGTTAAAATTTTAGCTTTTCACTGAATGCGTATACGGAAAGTATGTACGGTACTTATAACAAAAAACATTCTCGTCCTTTCGTGTAATCTCCGAAATGGCTGGGCCGATTTTGACGGGATTTTGGCTGGCAGATGTTAAAAGAAATTTTTATTAAAAAAAAAAAAAAAAATCGGGTTCCGGGCATGAAAATTAAAACCCTTGAAACTGTTAACGAAATCCGATAAAAAAAAACTAATATTTTTATAATAATTTCCCACGAACGAATGTCGCGGGCAACACCTTAGTAATATTATTAAAAAATTAGATGGGTTTCGATGTTTTTTTTCTCCCAGGTATAAAAAAAAGATAAAAGTGTCGTGTACTTTTGATCCCGGTAGTACTGGTACGTTCCCGTGGGATAATTTCCGGCCTTCACGCGAGCGAAGCCCGCAAAACCCAGTTTTAATATAATATTCAGTCCCCTGGTATGTTTTTATAAGCAAACTATTGAAACGGTTTTAATGGCAAAAGAGATTGGTTGTCCCTAGCTAGCGTAATGCATTTAAAAACTTTTAATGCGATCAACGCCTTGGCTAGCACAGCTGGTGGGAAAATTAATTATTTAAAGTAATAAAATGTGCTGCTACCGCACATAGTATTTCCTCTTTTGTAAATTTTAGTTTGCTGTAAAAAAACCCAATTCTTTGTTAAGCTCGACAATTTACATAAGCCAAATTATTGAAATTTGAAAGTAAATTTATTAATTTGTGAGCATAAAAGAATAATAGAGACATTAATATTATTATCTGTCTGACCTTTTACCAACTATGTTGCCTTCCTGTCTTACTGGATGCAACTCAATACTGGTATAATGAGCACTTGCCTGTCTGACCTCCACAACTCAGTTGCTTGATAAGATACCACTTGGCTAGACTGTTGGGTCAATTTATAGATATATTTTGACTTTCAATCATCATGGACAGATATAATGTCAGTTCATCTAGGTCTTCTTGCCTTTATTCTATACAATATCATTATTATATTAATTTACTGGTGTATTAATACAGAGAATATGTATTTAAAACATACGGGGTAACCGAAGACAACGAGTAGCTCTTTGCTACGCGGCGTAGCAAAGAGCTACGAATTTCGTAGCAGGCCTTTTTTTTTAGCATGGGAAATCATCAAATGACTCCTCCCGCTCTGGGCGGAGCGGAAGGGAGTGTCAGACTTGTACTGACTAAACCCATCCATGTTCCTTCCTTGCCCTTTGTGTTCCAGGGCCGCGGTATCTCTTTCGAACAGTCGCAGCCGCAGCTCTGGCAGGCATCGGCCCTTGCGGACCCCTCCTTGTTTGCTGACATCTCTTTGAGGCGCGTGTGGAACACGAACGCGCTGTTAATACGGCCTGTCGTCATAAGACGGACGGCCGGCGAGCTAGCCCATTACTCACCGTCCACAGGTTCGGGTCTACGGTGGCCGGAAGCCACCACGTGACCCCCGATGCCCGGGGCGTCTCCCGCGGCGGCTGGGACCAGAGGTTCTCTCCCTCTCATGCTCCAACACCTCCTTCGCTAAACTTAGCATGACTGCTTCGCCGAAGGTGGTGACGGCGTCCCATTCCCTCTCGCTCCGGACCATGGATTGTATCAGGGTCGGACCCGATAGGTCACCGCCCCCGATCGCCGCTACGAGGACATGGCGCTGCTACGCCCAAGCGGAACAGACTTCCACAGTGTGTTCCACCGTGTCCTCCAGGCGATCCTCGCAGTGATAACACCCGGGCGTTTCCTCCCGCCCGATTCGGTGCAGGAACCTCCCGAAACAACCGTTTCCGGTGAGGACCTGCGTCATGCGGAAGGTAAGAGTGCCGTGGCGCCTCTCTAGTCACTCTCCAAAGAGGGGCCTTATCGCCACTATTGTGGCGTGCCCTGCACGGGGTTGCGATAGTCGCTCTATCCATGTTGCCATGAGATCGCGCCGGAAGTCTGTCCGCTGAGCGACGTTTTGCCGCGGCAGCGGAGTTTCCCCCCGACGCAGTGCCTCCGCACGCCACTCGTGCAGGCGCGCGTGGACTATCGCCTCCAGACCCCATGGTGGTTCGTAGCAGGCCTCCAATAAGAGTAAGTAACCTGATGCTATATTTGTATTTAGATGAAAAATGTATTTCAATGTGCTTTTCCTTCCCTGATAAAAATAACAATATACGAAAATAAAGTATACACACATAGTTTTAAAAGATATAAATTCTATTCCAACTTTTTTACTTTTCTGGTACGTTCAAGATAACGAAATTGTTTTAAACAAATTGTTACTTACACACGCGACTATATATTTTTTTAAGGACTGCATTTATATAACAAACAACAGTTAAAATTTATTTTATTCTAATTTGTAAAAAAAACATTTGCTTTAAACTAACATTTCTATTCAAATTTTTGGTTTTAATTAGCATTCTTATGCAGCTTGCTCATATAATTTAAACGTTTTCTTTGGTTTTTTTCATATATTCGTGGAACTGGAAAGGACTTGGTAAGAACAGACAGGTTGGTTGGACAGGTAAGAATTTATAAATTACTAGCTGACCCCGCAAACGTTGTTCTGCCATATACATTAAGGTGTAAAATATATTTTACGATCTATTTTACCAAATATACATAAAAATCGATCGCGCCGTTTCGGAGGAGTGCGACCACAAACACCGTGTCACGAGATCTTTATTATATATAGATAGATGAACCGTGTGCGTATGCGCTGGGGTTTCCTGTCAGAAAAAAAAATCCAGGAAACTTTCACTCCTCCCTATAGGGAGATTAAAACCTTTTCTGAGTGTTTCTTCCTTTCTTTGTATCTATTTATTGTTCATCCAATTAGGCTGTGCGTTGGCTGTCTGTGACTTTCAAACCAGTTGCCAGTAATACTAGGCAAGACCTTAAAGAATACCTTACTTAAAGCGCTGCTGGATACAGAACGATTAGCTAAGAATACTGATGATCAAGACCATAACGACAACTCAGACAATAACCTCCATAGTGAAATGATTAGATAATAATAATCTTAAAATAAATATTGATAAGACGAAATAAATGATGTGCAACACAAGTTGATACATCCAAATTCCTAGGTTTAACGATTGACAAAAAATTAGACTGGAAAGCACACACAGAGGAGCTAACTAAATGAATCAGCAGATCAGCCTATGCCCTATTTAAACTGACCCCAGTAATTAACGTGGATGCTTTAGTCACAGCATATCATGGTTTGGTGAGTTCAGTATTGAGGTATGGTGTCATTTTCTGGAGAAACTCAACCAACAGGGAAATTGTCTTTAAAGCACAAAAAAGGTGCATCAGGTCAATGTTCAGACTTCATAGTTTAGATTATTGTAAGCCTTTGTTTATTGAATACAAATTATTGACATTTCATAGCTTATATATTTTTGAGGTAGCTGTATTTGTTAAGACCAATCCAGACCTGTTTACCAGAGTGTTATTTTATAACAATCGAACTCGACCACAGAACAATAACTTGTGCGTAAAAAGGTCCCACACAGCATTGATGCAAAAAAGTGTTTTTGCATGGTTCCAGTCTTATACAACCACATACCTAGTTTAATTAAATAATTAAACATTAACTTATTTAAGAAACGGCTTAAATCTTTACTGTTGATTAAAGCATATTACAGCATTTCGGAATCTCGTGGCTAAACAATAACAGCCGCTCGGGTCGATCTTTAGGTTAAGCCGTGCTTGCCTAGGTTGGTCTGTGGATGGGTGACCACCCATTACATACCGAGTTTCCTCCGTGCCTCGGAAAGCACGTTAAGCCGTTGGTCCCGGCTGTCATTTGAAGATCTTTGACAGTCGCTAAAGTAGTCAGTGGCCCAAAAAGTCTGACAACCAGTCTTACCAAGGGGTATCGTATTTCCCAGTAGTAATTGGGTTGTGGAGGTCAGATAGGCAGTCGCTCCATGTAAAATACTGGTATTCAGCTGCATTTGGTTAGACTGGAAGCCGACCCCAACATAGTTGGGAAAAGGCTAGGCAGATGACAGCATTTCGGAATTTCTGACTGACAAAATACAATGACTGTTGTTTACCATAGTTTGTACTCTTTGACCTGGTATTTAAATTTCCTTTAACATTGCACGTGACATTTTAGTATTATTTTCATTTATTATTTTATTTTTCTCTCAACATTATTTGAGTATTGACGTAGTAAGCTTATTGACATAATTTTTATATTGTTTTTTCCTTTTGACATTTGTAATTTTGTTTATTATTTTTAAGAAAATCAATTAATACCTACTTTATGCATTCCATTAATGTAACTATGCAATTTTTTTTTTTTTTATATCAATGAAATTTATGAAAATTGTGTACGCCTTCTGGCATTACATAGCGCACTTGTAATTTTCATAACAACTATTTTTTTGTACCTATGTAAACAAATGAATAAATGACTTATGACTAAGCTAATGTTGGCGAAAACGGAAGTAAGAATTTTATGAAGTACATAGAAGATTAAAAACTACATTAAGACATGATCATGTACTGGCAGTATGATTATCGAAATCCAAAAGATATAGCTAGTTATTTTGAAAAAGAAGAGAACCGAGTTTTATTCACGCCACCCCTCAACTGAAGTATTATTCTATGTTCCCCAAAAAAATAGGGAAGTTCGGAGTCACGGATCGATCTGACGGAAAATAATTTTTTAAGCAAAAGTTAATCAAGTAAACGATAATTGAATTACCTTCGTTCCGTTCCAGTGTCGTTTTGACAGTAATTAGAAAAAGAAACGGACAGGATCGAGTTGATTCCCTGATTTGGTTAACCTAATACTTACGTTATTTATTTGGTCTACATAATTTTTACTTTTTTGTAATGGAGTAACTTTTCTGTACCCATTATAGTACCTACAGTTCATTCAATGACAGAATATTCCTAATTGCAGAGTGATGGAGTCAGTAACTGACGCAGCATCAGCTGTGTCCTACGTGAGGAGTGTTCAGTATGCTATGAATGTGGTCTCGACCTTACAACTCCTTAGTTACGCGTGGATGCCTGAATGTTATGTTCCAGGTAAGTGTAAGTAGCTGCTGTAACTTGAAATTCATCTACTGTAACCAAATTATTTAGCAGCCGGACAAATCTTATATCGAATCGGTGACAACCTCATTTTGATAAAATCAATAGTTTTGGAACTCAAAACACTTCTCTCTACTACGGCATCTGTGCGGGAACCGAAAGCAACCGCATATATTCGCTTCGTCTAGGTTTGGCAGCGCGCAGCCATTCGGATGCCGTGCCGTGGCTACCGCAGCCAGAGATCCCTGGCGGTTTAATGCGCGGTCTCCATTATACCATCATACATTGAAGTGGCTGCCGCGGCCGGGCTGCCTAATGCGCGGTGTACTAAGACACTTAATTTTTTTTTCTGTAATTGCGATATTTTTGGTACTGTACCACCACCTTGTGGTTACAGTGTTATTCAAGATCATTTTTTTATTGAACAATGTTACTTAAATTGATGTTCAGAATGCTTAGATGACGGCTATGTAATGGGTCTGAGATATGTATGCATGTCTTGTTTTATATTCACTTTTTTCTCGCTATACCTCTTAAAAGTGAGAGATTGTTGATACTGAAACTCTTTGAAAAGATGTAAAAAAAATACCTGATCTGAAAACCGACTCCAGGATCCTGCAATCAGCAATAACTTTTCCAACTAAAAGAAACTCTGAAATGTAAGTAAAATATTGTTTTGTTCATACAGATGAAGCTAAATACGACTACATAGTGGTTGGAGCAGGTACAGCAGGAGCTACAGTGGCTACCAGACTGGCACAGAACAGAACTGCTAAGGTACTTCTTATAGAAGCCGGTGGAGATCCGCAGTTAGAGAGTTATGTAAGTAAATCATAAAAACGTTATAAATACGAAAGTTAGTTTAGAAATAAACGCACCCAGCCAAACCACGATCGGCGTTAGAAATGCGATTTTTTCCCGGTCTAACGCTCTCGAGGTATAACTTGGTACCTCCATATGGACGAGGCCGCGAGCAAAGGTTAGTTCATTCAAAAATTGGTTTTGATGAAGCTGTCCGTTATAAAAAGATCTAGGACGAATTCCATCATTAAATTGCTCGTCTTCACCACGTCATCAATACTCCAAAGCGCTGATGATACTCGTACTTATAGTTCGTGGACACCGTGCTTTCCTGCTATTTATCCAAATCATGTATCGTTTATGATTACAGTTTCCCGGCTTACTCTTATTCACGCAGTCATCGCTGATAGACTACAACTTCACTACTACAAATACACGCTACACCAAACAATGTCGTCAAGATGGAGACTTTATATTGAATGCTGGCAAAGTACTGGGAGGAACCAGCAGTATCAATTTAATGGTTTATGAAAGAGGAAACGAACGAGACTATGAATCTTGGGTAACAGCATCAAATAATCCGGAATGGTCTTTAAACTATACTTCAAAAGAACAGAAAAACTTGAAGATACAGAAATCTTAAATTCACCTTCTCGAGAGTACCATGGTGTGGATGGGCCATTGATTGTGACAAAGGAGAACAGAACGGAAATCGACAAATATACAGTAGCTTTCGAAGAGTTAGGGCAATTATTAGTCCTCGATCTGAACAGCAACGAGACTCTTGGATTTACAAAAACACAATACACTATAAGAGATCAGAGGCAGAGCAGTGCTACAGCATTTCTAAAGGCTTCTGACAAATCACCCTATATAGATATTCTTAAACATACAGAAGTTACCAAAATTCTTTTTGATTCTAACAACAATGCTATTGGTGTTGAAGCTATGAGATATAATAAAAAGTTAACTTTTAAAGCGAGAAAAGAAGTTATACTATCAGCAGGAGTTATAAACACGCCTAAGTTACTAATGTTGTCAGGAATCGGTCCCAGAAAACATCTTGAATGCCAAGGTATCAAAGTTATAGCTGATTTACCTGTAGGTGAAAATTACCACGATCATGTAGGTATACTTATGATTCATACCTTAGGCAAATCTACTGGAATTGCACCCGAAACAGATCGCCGTTTATATCCATATCCATCAACAACTGGATATGTAGCCTTGAATGAATCTAGTCGATACCCTGACTATGTATCATCTTTGTACTATTTTCCAAGGGATTACGCTGCTGAACAGGCGCTTCTACTTTCCGCCTTTTATAATCGCTATAGTGACTGCATTGTAAACAGAGTCTACCAAAAATCTAAAGGATATAAGGTTCTGTACACATATATCAAAAACACAATTCCAAAATCTAGAGGATGTGTTACTTTGCGGAGTTCAAACTGTAAGGATAACCCGATAATTGATACTGGAATTTACGCTAATGATGCTGATTTAGAAGACCATGTTGATTATTTACAGGATTATTTCAAAGTGGGTGACACTAAAGTTTTCAAAGATATAGGAGCAGAGTTTATTGATCCAGTGGATAAGATATGTGGGGATCATGAATTTGGAAGTAGAGAATATTGGAAATGCTATGCTCTTTGTATGATGACTCTTAGTAACCATGCTGTAGGTACCTGTGCCATGGGTTCTGTGGTCGATGGTGAGTTAAACGTCATCGGGGTTAAGGGACTACGTGTTGTGGATGCGAGTGTCATCCCAGTAATAACTACAGGAGGAACTTATGCTGCGACGATGATGATCGCAGAAAAAGCTTCTGATATAATTTTACAGGATATGTACCGATAGTAATAAACTATGATGATGTAGAAATAAAATGTTGAAAAAATAAAGCGAGTGTTTTTTATTTGAAGCTGGTGGAACAGTCTTAATGAAAATAAGCACAATCAGCCTATAACGCCCTGTTGGGTTACAGACATGTCAGTGAGACCTAGAGGGCAATTTACCATAAAAAATCATACTGCGAGATGATTCGATTTTATCGTGCAGTCCAATTTCTGGGACACAAACATAAACTCTTGGGAGTTGGCATAATCTGCAATAAAGACGTTTCTGATGTAGACACCAGTCTCTCACAATATTATATCTCGCAGTTTTAAAGCCAGTTTCATAATTATGGTGACACGGCTTGTGAAGAAAAATACATAATTTGAATATACCACGCGAGTCCAGTGCAAGAAGATGTAACTGTAAAGCGCTTATCAAACCCGATATTTTTTATATATATTATTGTAATCGATCAGTAATGTTCCTAGTTCCCATTGTTGGGACATAGGCCGTGTCGATTCTGCGAGAATGGGTCATACTCTACCAAACGGGCCTGGTGCGCGTTGGTGAATGAAAATAAAAATAAACGAAAAAAAATACTGTAAACGCATCGCTGATTAAATTCCCAATAACGAATTTCCCGAAAACATATAAATGAAACCAACACTATGTATGTATTTTCCGTTTTACAATTATTAACATGAATCTCACTATCTTAATAAAGCTAGTTTATTACTAACAATTTATACGCGAAAAGTTAGTTCACTTATTGAGTTAAATAATTATCAGTACATTTGTATGTACAGTCAGCTTCACGATTCCGTTCGCTGACGTTCCCAATTGGGGTACCCAATTGATGCAGCCCACCGTACGTAGTGGTCTCGATCGTCATAGAACGAAATCGGTAAAGTTGCCCACTAAAATCGGTATATTCGTACCAAAAATCGGTATATATGACAAAAAAATAAAATATTCAATCAAATTCGTTTATATATCTTATAATGAACTAATAATTTCTATCAAACATAGATACTTAAAAAGAATCATTTTTTGCGATCTTTAGGATCATGTTTTAGCCATAGCCACGGTCCAGCAGTGGACGTCTTTCGGCTGAAATGATGATGATGATGATAGCCACGGTCATATTTGAATTCATTTCGAAGTCATAACGATTAGCGCCAGTAAAGAGTCGTTTTGCATGTAATAAACCAGTGATTGCCTGAGTAGACAGCCTATTTCGCTGTTTTGTTTTCATAAGATTAGTAAGCGAAAACATGCGTTCAACGTTGGCAAATGAATGAGGCAATGATAAAATATTAAAGATGAAAATAGACAACAAGGGAAACATTTGAGTGTTAAGCGAACGCTTTAGTAAACTTACTTCATCCCAAAATATTTCTATATCATCAGGAAATATTTTAACTGGTTCACCATTTCTTAAAAACCTCTGTATCAATTTTCTGGAAATCATTGCTCTGAACAATATTGGAAAAGAGTCTAAAAATAGGAAAAATCGAAGCAGTTTTACCACTTTTAAAATCTGTCGGTATAAACTTGAAAAATTGGGATGGTTTCCATATGTATTCTCTGAAATCGTGGAAAAATGATTGCATTTCGGTATTTCGGTAGGACAGCCAATATCGGTAGAAATAGCAAAAAATTGGTAGGTAAATAATCGGTAAGAGAAAATGAGTCTAATCGCGTATGTGGCGGTATTACGCGTGTATTTATTAGGTAATAGTTAACCTAATCCCAAGTATTCAACTGATCTACGTTCATACAATAAAGCGAGACACAAACTGGTCCCACGTACGCAACGTATGCAACGTGGGACAATTGATGAGCATACTTGTCCCGTGTAGGCATCAGACGCTGTTGTACTTTCTCAGTAGGTGCACTAGTGCGTCTGTAAGTCATGTTTTCTGATTCTGATAGCGAGTTTATTTATTTGTTTATGACGCGCTACGCGTAATTTCTAGAAAGACAATGATGCCACGCGTGGGATAGCTTTCGATCATCCCCTCCACCTTCACATGCCGATGGACATCGCAGGTCGACGTTGCGTGGGAAGCGTGTGATCGCGTTGCAAAATTTAAGTGTGTTTCTATTGCATAGTTTTTCAAATAAAATCAAGATTCCCGATATCATAAAGCGTTTCATAGGTTGCGTATGTTGGCCCAGTTTACCTCTCGCTTACTTACTGTACTATATACCATAGACTATAGTTAAACAGAAAAGGTATGCGCTTCGGTAGCCTCTGTGTCACGCTACCTGGATCACTGCCGAACAGGGGGCTTTCCATCACCTTTTAAAAGCATCTTAGTATAATTTTATTAACACTTTAGTGTGGCAAAAAGACGGTGCTACACGTGTTCCTATTTCTGAAGAAAGACGATGATTGCTGAACTGCACACTTATTTAGGAGATCTGTAGTTGCTTACATGATTGCAAAAGACTATAAGATTAATAAGATTTATTCAGAATTGTCAACCAGCTGAGCCAGTTCATACAATCGTAATGTTAATTTTAGAGTTCATTAATATATTATGACTGCCACCCCTGGGCCATCATCCTGCTCTATCTTGGTGACTGAGTTACATTTTCACCATGGTTTGAGCAGTAGAAGTTAAAACTGAACCTATTTAAACGAAGCAATTGTTATTTCTGAATGCTTTAAAATACGTAAAGTTAAGCTGCACTTGCCAAGGACGGTCTGCGAAAGGGTGACTATCCATATACCGAGTTTCCTCCGTGTTTCGGAAAGCTCGTTAAGCCGGTGGCCCCAGCTGTCATTTGTAGATCGTTGACAGTCGTTACAGGTAGTAGGTAGTCAATGAACTGAAGTCTGATAACCATTGCAGTCCTACCAAAGGGGTATCGTATTACCCAGTACTAACAGGAGTGTGGAGGCCAAGTAGGCAGTCGCTCCAAGTAAAATACAGGTATTATGCTGCATCGGGTTAGACTGGGAGCTGACCCACACACAGTTGGGAAAAGTATATGCAGATGATGACACTAAAGTATTCAAACCTATTTTAACAAGAAACCAGATTCAAAATAAAACACTCGGTTAGCACTTATTTTTAATCCAATATTTAATTTAAGCATCAATATAAATAAATTAAAGAGACATATCATTTAAAATTATATCTGAAGCTCTTTCCGCAATCATCATAGTTGGGGCATAAGTTCCCGCTGAAGGTATAACTGGGATGACACTGGCGTCCACCACTCGTAGTCTCTTCACCCCGATGACGTTCAACTCACCATCGACGACAGAACCCATGGCACAGGTACCTACAGCATAGTTACTGGGACTCATCATACAGAGAGCATAACATTTCCAATATTCTCGACTTCCAAATTCATACCCCTCGCATTTATTACCCAACGGGTTAATGAACTCTGCTCCTATATCTTTGAAAACTTTTGTGTCACCCACTTTGAAATAATCTTGTAAATAATCAACATGGTCTTCTAAATCAGCATCGTTTGTGTACATTCCAGTATCAATGATCGGCTCGTCCTTATAGTCCGAACTCCGCAAAGTAACACTTCCTCTGGATTGTGGAATAGTGTTTTTGATAAAAGAGTATAGCAGTTTATATCCCTTAGATTTTTGATAGACGTTATTTGAAATGCTGTTACTGAAGCGACGATAGAAAGCGGTTTCTATAAGAGTCTCTTCGGCAGTACTCTTGTCTAGGTGAAAGTACCCAACTGCTACATAGTCTGGATATCGACTAGACTCATTTAAGGCTACATAAGAAGTTATTGATGGATATGGAAATAAACGAGTATCTGTTTCAGGTTCAATTCCCGTTGATTTACCTAATGTATGAATTATAAATATGTCTACATGATCGTGGTAGTTTTCGCCTACAGGTAAATCGGCTATAACTTTGATACCTTTGCATTCAAGATGTTTTCTGGGACCGATTCCTGATAACATAAGCAACTTTGGTGTATTTATAACTCCTGCAGATATTATAACTTCTTTCCTAGCTTTAAAACTTACCTTTTTACTATTTTTGATAGCTTCTACACCAATAGCATTATTGTTAGAATCAAAAAGAATTTTAGTAACTTCTGTATATTTAAGAATATTTATATAGGGTGTATTGTCAGAAGCCTTTAGAAATGCTGTAGCACTGCTCTGCCTCTGATCTCTTATAGTGTATTGTGTTTTTGTAAACCCAAGGGTCTCGTTGCTGTTAAGGTCAATGACACTTAATTGTCCTAGTTCTTCGTAAGCTACTGTATATTTATCAATTACTGTTCTGTTCTCTTTTGTCACAGACAGAGGTCCATCCACACCATGATACTCTCGATAAGGTGAATTTAAGATTTCTGCATCTTCAAGTTTTTCTGTTCTTTTGAAGTATTTTAGCGTATTTTTTAATGACCATTCCGGACTATTTGATGCTGTTACCCAAGATTCATAGTCTCGTTCGTTTCCTCGTTCGTATATCATTAGATTTAAGCTACTGGTTCCTCCCAGTATTTTACCAGCATGCAATATAAAGTTTCCATCTTGACGACATTGTTTGGTGTTGCTTTTGCTTGTAGTAGTGAAGTTGTAGTCAGATAGTGATGACTGCGTAAACAAGAGTAAGCTCGGATTCTGTAATCAATAAAGTTACATTAAAAACCCGGATAAGTACTAAGTAAATTCATTGATCAAAGGTGCTCTTAGGTACTATGATCCAATTTCTAAGAGCGCCTTCGGCCAATGGAGTTGAACGCGATCAGCACGTCTAAAACGCGCTTAAGAACTGTTAGTGTCAATATTCCAAAGTAATGATGACATTCAGAGTTCTTGAACTCAGTTTTAACACTGATATTTCTAAGTTTCATTCGTAAATTTCGCCCTAAGTTTTATTTTAAGGAATTGCTTCATCAATGTCAAACTTACAAATGAAATATATTTTGCCCGAGGCGTCCCCCGCGCGAGGTAAGCCAATTATACTACGGGAAGTACCGGTATAAGAAATCTAGTATCATGGTTTGGCTGGTGGCCAAGTTTCTTTCTTTATGAGCTTTTGCATTTTAACTTACATAATTCTCTAATTGTGGATCTCCACCGGCTTCTATAAGAAGTACCTTAGCAGTTCGGTTCTGTGCCAGTCTGGTAGCCACTGTAGCTCCTGCTGTACCTGCTCCGACCACTATGTAGTCGTATTCAGCTTCATCTGGATCAACACAAAATTATTTAACCGTGATTTCAGAGTTTCAATGTACTGGGGCAGTGTCTGCAAAAATTCCTTTTTTAAAGATGAAGATAAAACATGTATTTATGAATTATTCCTCGTAGAGACACTTTTGAAAAAATCTCGCTTCTGTTCTTTACAGCACTTTTGTTTAGTACAGTAAAACAGAAAATAACATATAGGAAGGGCGTACAAAAAATATTAGGGTTGTCACGACGAATGCGGATGGTAACTTCTGATATTTTTTAAAACAATTTAAGATTCGTTTGAACAAAATCAGCTACTTCGTAATATAAATAAAGAGCGTAAAAAAAAATATGATGCTTAATAAAAATATGAGTAATGAAAGTAGATATATAAACATGCTTAATTTAGTAGTCTTTGGTACACTTTTTATGCAGACAATTGTAGTTTTATGATCAAATAAGTCAATGGGGCAACATTCGAATATTCCGTTAATCCACAGTTTTGCTATATGTAGAATATCTTTATACTGGTGTCCTTTTTTAGAATGCATGTTCTACCTCTTTTGCTGTCTTTGCTGACGTAATATGTGTAACTGTAGGTGTAGTTGGGAATAAACTAATAACTGCTCATGACCAGCCATCATAAAGTGTTCAGGTAGACAGATGACGTCGATTTCTGAATCTTTCTCCGACATTTCTTCAAGACAAACAGTAAGCTCCTTGCTTTTATTCAATACGCCAGCGATGTTTTGATGTTATAAAGTTAGGTTATTGTGATAGAAAAAACTGCACCTCTGTCTGTTGGTTCTTTAAGTTGTCGGTTTGCTTGCATTCTACCAACCAACTGCTATAGATTTTTTAGAATATTTTGCATTCCATAATCTTTAAGAAAGCCATCGCGTCGTGAGAACATGGTATAATCAGCGGATACATCTAAATTGGTGTCAAATAAAACGTTGAAACGTTGCGGCTTAAAAGAAGATGTAGTGACAAAAATTGAAAAAAGTATGCTTAGATAGTTTGGTCATGTGGAAAGTATGTGTGAAAGGCGACTAACAAAAGGTATTTACAAGGCAGATGTGAGTGGCAACGCTGGGAGGGGACGCCCTAGAAGAACATACGCTGACCTCATTGGTGAGGTTCTTCAGAAAGGTCAGGTGCGTAGTACTCGCAACCGGCGTGCGTGTATGACCAGATGTATGAACGTGGAAATAATTGTAAGGTTTTTTTTCAATTTTCATTACCTACTAGTACTCGTATAATACAATAATCTTCTTTTAAGTAGTCTCTAAGTTTCGTGTTCAAATTCCTAATAAGTGACTGGATTCCACGATAAGGTGTCAGATAATGGCATAATTTAAAAGTCTGGCACTTCTCTTCAGCTATTGATAGTACTTTGTTTTTCTTATTACTGCTTTTAATGTTTTTTTAACAATTTTCGTTTCCGTGGATTCAATTCTATCTCCTGTCCTTTAATAGTCTGTGTAGTTTGACAATTGGTTGAAGTCGAAGTAACAGGAATAGTACATACCGGTGTCACGTTCTGGTGTGAACTTGTATCTGGTGTATTTACTATAATAATAATAAGTTTATTTTCGTAATCAACAGGTTTCAAAAAATAAATTATAGAGGCCTTCTTTTAAGTATCGAAATACCTGTAACAGAAGACCTCAATCTATTATCTACTATTGTGTTACATTTGGTGCTGTCTGAGATGGTTTTCTTTAGATCCATATTTTCTATAGATAGCTCATTTACTTTATCATGGGCAGCCTATAATTTAGAATTAAGTTTATCGATTTGCGATTTCAGTTCCTGAATTTCATCGTTCCCAAAATCCGAGATATTCGGCATGCTATCCGTGGTGCCATCTCGTGTCATGTTATTAGAATTGTTTTCATTCGGAGATGTCTCCAATAATTACCGATTATTACGTAGCTTTATGACCTATGAAGCGATAAATTCTCAAAGAAATTCATTTCGAAGAAATTAAGTAGTATGTCATTATTTATTTTATGTTATCAATCCAATTTATGAAGAAATAATTAATGAAGAATAAATCAAAAATTCCGTAATAACATACAAAAAGAGAATCACTTATCGTGGGACTCGAACTCGCGCAACCATGTACAAAAGATTGTAGTTGCCGCGTCAGTAAATAAAAAGAGACTTTTAATATTAAAGTAAATCACTCACCCGGAACATGATATTCAGGCATCCACAGGTAATTGATTACTTGTAAGGTCGAAACCACATTCATAGCATACTGAACACTCCTTACGTAGGACACTGCTGATGCTGGGTCAGTTACGGACTCCATCACTCTGCAATCAGGAATTTTCTGTCATGGATTGAGCTGTATTACATTCGCTACCGAAAATCTAAACAAAAATCAAATTGATTCATAGAAATTGTTCTTTTAAGGCCGCGTTCTAACAAAAGCGATCTTTGCACACAAAAAAACAAGTGAAAGACTAAATAACAGTGTAAGGGTATAATTACTGAAAGACCCTCTGCATTGGTTCCGTACAAAATATGTTTTGCACGGAAGTTCCCTTTACAACAAAAGTTTGCACTAGTGTTGGATTTAACAATATCTAAGCCCTAACGAGATGAGAGTTTGAATGGGTATTGGTAATGTTTCATAACATACACGGTTAGCTAGTAGTACCTAATAGTACACCCACATTCTATCCGTTGTGTTGAAGTCCAATATAATAGGGGGCGAGCCTATTGATTTTTAGGGTTCCGTTCCTCAAAAGGTAAAAAGGGAACCCTTATAAGATAACTCTCTTGTCCATCTGTCCATCTGTCTGTCTGTCTGTGTGTGACCACCGATTTTCTCAGGAACTGGTGGACTAGCAAGTTGAAATTTATACCAGATACTGAGGTTTATAGTCCCTATTAGATGTATAAAAATCAAGGTCCGGAGTCAACACGATAAAAACATATGGGCAAATTTAGATTTTCGCGAAAACTTGTAAGTACCAAAATTTGCATTAATTTTCATATTTCTTAAATTTTTCAGAATTTGCCCTTTATTTGTGTTGCAATTCTAAGTCTACCGGAAGTACCCTATAGGTTTTGGGTTATAAAACCTATATGGTAGTTCCCGTTGACCTATGATCCCGAAGAAGCAATGTCTTACAGCACATCTAAAGGAAAAAATCTGAAAACCCCAAATATGTAGTTTAATAACAAAATACCTACAAGTTTATACGGAACCCTCGGTTCGCGAGTCCTACTCGCACTTGGCCGGTTTTTATATTCGTAATTTTTTGCTGATGGGAAACCGCAGCGGACATGGACACGGCTTATCTATAGATATATACATACATAAAAATATACTACATATACATACATACAAATAATTAAAATTGAAGTGTCTGTTTGTAATATCAAAATAACCGCTTTTTCTAAGTGCATGGATGTATACACGGTACATATACCAAAACAACATTTTTTTCAATTTTTGTCAGTCTGTCTCTCTGTTTGTTCCGGCTAATCTCTGAAATGGCTTGACCGATTTTGATGGAACTTTCACTGGCAGATAGCTGATGTAAAAAGGAGTAACTTAGGTTACTTTTATTTTTAGATAAATAATAAGGGATACGGATCCTTTCTTCCTTCCTTCCTTCCTTCTATGGATTCTTTTCTTTTCACGGAAAAAAAAAAATGTATAAATTCTTACCTGCCTAATAATAACCAAGGACTTTCCAATACCTCGAATAAATGGTAAAAAATTAAAGAAAACTTTCAAAATATACTCGCAAGTTACATTAGAAAACTGATTAAACTCAATGTTTTGAATACAAATGGTAGTTTAAAGCAACACTTTATTTATAGTGTAAGCATTTATAAATGAAATTAGCATCAAAAAAGGCACTCGTTTTTATAAAAGTTAAAGTTTTTATAACAGCCTTGATGTAAAAAATTACCCAAATTAATGCGCTTGCCTGGGTTGGCACTCTCGACCTGCAACTAAGTCGAAGCAGTTACCGAAGGTTCACCACTGCTCCTGACTGCAGTAACCAATCTGGAATCCTCTTAACCGATTGTGGGCCCAGGTTGGACGCTGTAGAAAGAATATTGCCAAATGGGGTATGTTCCACCCATCCCAAATACATAGCTAGAGTGGCTGAAGGATATGCTCCACCTCATTTCAAGCCCGTCTTGCACAATCTCCTGCATCTTCCAGGACTCGAAGTCAGCGATAGACTTGGCTATATACTGGTCAAATAAACTTTGTGTTCAATTTGACACGCAAATTAGCTCTATCTTGTACGCACGCACGGAATACAGCTCTTGAATCATCTGAAGCATTTTATTTAAATAATTCTGAATACAAGCCCCTAACAGTAACAATTGTATAAACGTGGATGAGGTGAATAAACTCGTGATTCGATTAGGTTATCTATTATTTACTAATTCCCCTAATAGCAAAATACGCACGATTAGGCACATTTTCTATTAATTAATGCGTGTACATACAAATGAAGTAATAATCATTTAACTCAATAAGTGAACTAACTTTTCGCGTACAAATTGTTAGTAATGAACTAGTCCCATTTAGATAATGAGTTCCGTTTTAATTGTGAAACGGAAAATACATAGTGCTTATGAAATTTCATAGAGGATAACTCATAAAGCACCGAAACAAAGTAAAAGTATGGGTGGTCCCATATAATTGTGTAAAGAATGATATGAAAGAGAAAGGAATAAATCATGCCGTGACGTCTGACAGGGGAGAATGGAAGAAGAAAACGTATTGCGCCGACCCCAAATAAAATGGGACAAGGGCAGGAACATGATGGGAGGTCCAATATAAATTATATTCACTACTATTACGCGCAAGCTTCTCCTACTAAATGAAAAAGAATCACTTAAATCAGACCAGTAATCATGGAGAAATCGGTGAACAAACATGAAAATAAAAGAAAAATGATGCTGGTGGAATACATAACTTCCTCCTTGTTTAGAAGTCGGTTAAAAATTAAAAAAAAAAAACAGGATAACACTTCAATTTCACACACCACAACAACACATTTTTTTAATTTGACGTAGGTATAGTTACCTACTGTTTTTTTTTGTAACCTAACCAGTAATATTTTTAATGGGTGCATTTATTTGGGGCTTCATTTGTTAATTTCATTCGAAAAATTCATTCAAAATAAAACAACAATTTATTAAAAATTTATTTAATTCTAGTTTCTAAAAAACGTTGCTTAAAACTTATCTTTCATTTCTATTCAAATTTTTGGTTTTAATCAGCATTCTTATGCATATAATTTAAACGTTTTCTTTTGTTTTTTTTTTTCATTTATTTGTGGAACTGGAAAGGACTTGGTTATTGGACAGGTAAGAATTTATAAATTACTAGCTCACCCCGCAAAAGTTGTTCTGCCATATATTAAATTATGGTGTGAAATATATTTTACGATCTATTCTCATACCTAAAATCATAAAAATCGATCGTGCCGTTTCGGAGGAGTGCGACCACCAACACCGTGTCACGAGATCTTTATATATGTACGAGTATATGTACCGTGTGCGTATGCGCTGGGGTTTCCTGTCAGAAAAAATATCCCAAGAAACTTTCACTCCTCTCTAGAAACACACATATAGGTATAGTGTTTTTTCCTTTCCTTGTATCTATTTATTTTTCATCCAATTAGGCTGTGCGTTGGCTGTCTGTGACATTCAATACAGTTGCCAGTAATTGTAGGCAAGACCTTAAAGAATACCTTACTAAAAGCGCTGCTGGATACAGAACGATTAGCCAAGCTAGTGTTGGTGAAAACGGAAGTAAGAATTTTATGATGTAATAGAAGATTAAAAACTTCATGAAAACATGATCATGTACTGGCCGCATGATTATCGAAACTAATTATATTGAAAAAGAAGAGAACCGAATTTTATTCACGCCACCGTTTTGGATGGGAAATCATCAAATGCCTTCTCCCGCTCTGCGCAGAGCGGAAGAGAGTGTCAGACTTGTACTGACTAAAACCCATCCATGTTCCTTCCTTGCCCTTTGTGTTCCAGGGCCGCGGTATCTCTTTCGAACAGTCCCGCAGCCCTGGCAGGCATCGGCCCTTGCGGGCCCCTCCCTGTTTGCTGATATCTCTTTGAGGCACGCGTGGAACACGAACGCGCCATCTACACGGCCTTTCGTAAAAAGACGGACGGACGGCGAGCCATGCGGACCATGGATTCCGACGTGTCCTCTGGGCGATCCTCACAGTGGTAACACCCGGGCGTTTCCTCCCGCCCGGTTCGGTGCAGGAACCTCCCGAAATAACCGTGTCCGGTGAGGACCTGCATTCACGCCACCCCTCAACTGAAGTATTTTTCTATGTTCCCCAAAAAAATAGGGAAGTTCGGAGTCACATATCAATCCGACGGGAAATAATTTTTGTAAGCAAAAGTTAATCAAGTAAACGATAATTGAATTACCTTCGTTCCGTTCCAGTGTCGTTTTGACAGTATAGTAATAAGAAAAAGGAAACGGACAGGATCGAGTTGATTTCCTGATTTAGTTAACCTAATACTTACGTTATTTATTTGGTCTACGTATTTTTACTTTTGAGGGTTCCATACCCAAAGGGTAAAAACGGGAACCTATTACTAAGACTTCGCTGTCTGTCCGTTCGTCCGGCTGTCACCAGGCTGTATCTCATGAACCGTGATAGCTAGACAGTTGAAATTTTCACAGATGATGTATTTCTGTTGCCGCTATAACAACCAATAAAAATATAAATTATTTAATACAAGAAACGTATTTTTTTCGGTTTATGGTACGGAACCCTTCGTGCGCGAGTCCGACTCGCACTTGGCCAGTTTTTTTTGTAATTGAGTAACTTTTCTGTACCCATTATAGTACCTGCAGTTCATTCAATGACAGAATATTCCTAATTGCAGAGTGATGGAGTCAGTAACTGACGCAGCATCAGCTGTGTCCTACGTGAGGAGTGTTCAGTATGCTATGAATGTGGTCTCGACCTTACAACTCCTTAGTTACACGTGGATGCCTGAATGTTATGTTCCAGGTAAGTGTAAGCAGCTGCTGTAACTTGAAATCCAGCTCCTGCAACCAAATTATTAAGCAGGCAGACTAATCTTATATCAAATTGGTGACAACTTCATTTTGATACAATCAATAGTTTCGGAACTCAAAACACTTATCCTTTTGTTAATCCAGATGAAGCTGAATACGACTACATAGTGGTTGGAGCAGGTACAGCAGGAGCTACAGTGGCTACCAGACTGGCACAGAACAGAACTGCTAAGGTACTTCTTATAGAAGCCGGTGGAGATCCACAATTAGAGAATTATGTAAGTTAAAATGCAAAAGCTCATAAAGAAAGAAACTTGGCCACCAGCCAAACCATGATACTAGTTTTCTTATACCGGTACTTCCCGTAGTATAATTGGCTTACCTCGCGCGGGGGACGCCTCGGGCAAAATTTATTTCATTTGTAAGTTTGGCATTGATGAAGCAATTCCTTAAAATAAAACTTAGGGCGAAATTTACGAATGAAACTTAGAACAATCAGTGTTAAAACTGAGTTCAAGAACTCTGAACGTCATCATTACTTTGGAATATTGACACTAACAGTTCTTAAGCGCGTTTTAGATGTGCATCGACATCCACAATTAGAGAATTATGTAAGTTAATCATGATACCAACGTTATATATACGAAAGTTAGTTTAGAAATAAAGGCACCCGGCCAAACCACGATCTGTGTTAGTAAAACGATTTTATCCCGGTCTTACGCTCTCGAGGTATAACTTGGTACCTCCATATGGACGAGGCCGCGAGCAAAAGTTATTCAAAAATTGGTTTTGATGAAGCTGACCCTTATAAAAAGACCTAGGACGAAGGCCATCATTAAATTGCTCGTCTTCACCACGTTCGAGAGCGGTGAATATCAATATTCCAAAGTGCTGGTGATACTCGTACTAATAGTTCGTGAACACCGTGCTTTCCTGCTATTTATCCAGATCATTTTTCGTTTATGATTACAGTTTCCTGGCTTATTCTTATTCACGCAGTCATCGCTGATAGACTACAACTTCACTACTAGAAATACACGCTACACCAAACAATGTCGTCAAGATGGAGACTTTATATTGCATGCTGGCAAAGTACTGGGAGGATCCAGCAGCACCAATCTAATGGTTTATGAAAGAGGAAACGATCGAGACTATGAATCTTGGGTAACAGCATCAAATAATCCGGAATGGTTTTTAAACAATACGCTAAAATACTTCAAAAGAACAGAAAAACTTGAAGATACAGAAATCTTAAACTCACCTTCTCGAGAGTACCATGGTGTGGATGGGCCATTGATTGTGACAAAGGAGAACAGAACGGAAATCGATAAATATACAGTAGCTTTCGAAGAGTTAGGGCAATTATTAGTCCTCGATCTGAACAGCAACGAGACCCTTGGATTTACAAAAACACAATACACCAGAAGAGATCAGAGGCAGAGTAGTGCTACAGCATTTCTAAAGGCTTCTGACAAAACACCATTTATAAATATTCTTAAACATACAGAAGTTACCAAAATTCTTTTTGATTCTAACAACAATGCTATTGGTGTTGAAGCTATGAGATATAATAAAAAGTTAACTTTTAAAGCGAGAAAAGAAATTATACTATCAGCAGGAGTTATAAACACGCCTAAGTTACTAATGTTGTCAGGAATCGGTCCCAGAAAACATCTTGAATGCAAAGGTATCAAAGTTATAGCTGATTTACGTGTAGGTGAAAATTACCACGATCATGTAGGTATACTTATGATTCATACCTTAGGTAAATCTACTGGAATTGCACCCGAAACAGATCGCCGTTTATATCCATTTCCATCAACAACTGGATATGTAGCCTTGAATGCGTCTTCTCGATACCCTGACTATGTAGCATCTTCGTACTATCTTCTAAGGGATTACGCTGCTGAACAGGCTCTTCTAGATTCCGCCTTTTATAATCGCTATAGTGACTGCATTGTAAACAGAGTCTACCAAAAATCTAAAGGATATAAGCTTCTGTACACATTTATCAAAAACACAATTCCAAAATATAGAGGATGTGTTACTTTGCGGAGTTCAAACTGTAAGGATAACCCGATAATTGATACTGGAATTTACGCTAATGATGCTGATTTAGAAGACCATGTTGATTATTTACAGGATTATTTTAAAGTGGGTGACACTAAAGTTTTCAAAGATATAGGAGCAGAGTTTATTGATCCAGTGGATAAGATATGTGGGGATCATGAATTTGGAAGTAGAGAATATTGGAAATGCTATACTCTTTGTATGATGAATCCTAGTAACCATGCTGTAGGTACCTGTGCCATGGGTTCTGTGGTCGATGGGGAGTTGAACGTCATCGGGGTTAAGAGACTACGTGTTGTGGATGCGAGTGTCATCCCAGTAATAACTACAGGAGGAACTTATGCTGCGACGATGATGATCGCAGAAAAAGCTTCTGATATAATTTTACAGGATATGTACCGATAGTAATAAACTATGATAATGTAGAAATAAAATGTTGAAAAAATTTAGCGAGCGTTTTTTTTTTGAAGCTGGTGGTCTTAATCAAAATAAACAAATCAGCCTATAACCCACTGTTGGCTTACAGACCTCTCAAAGATAGCGAGAGGGCAATTTACCATAAAAAATTACACTACGAGCTGATTCGATTTCATCGTGCAAGGCAATTTCTGGGTCACAAACATAAACTCTTGGGAGTTGGCATAATCTGCTATAAAGACGTTTCTGATGCAGACACCAGTCTCTCACAATATTATATATGTCTGGCAGTTTTTAAGTCAGTTTCATAATTATGGTGACACGGCTTGTGAGGAAAAATACATAATTTGAATCCATCACGCAAGTCTAGCGCAAGATGTTAGATGTAACTGTAAAGCGGTACCCAAAGCCGATATTTTTATTTTTATTATTTTAATCGATCAGTAATGTTCCTAATTCCTATTGTTGGGTCACAGGCCTCCTCTCGGCGAGAATGGGTCATAGTCGGCCTGGTGCGGTTGGTAAATGAAAATAAAAAAAAAACAAAAAAAAAACGTATCGCTGAACAAATTCCTAATTACGAATTTCCCGCAAACATTGAAAAGATACCAACACTATGTATGTATTGTCCATTTTACAATTATTAACACAAATCTCACTATCTTAATAGTGAGCGAAAACTTAGTTAACTTATTGAGTGTAATAATTATTAGTACATTTGTATTTACAAAGATTTTGTAAAGGTACAAGGCAGATGTGAGTGGCAAAGCCGGGAGGGGACGCCCTAGAAGAATATACGCTGACCTCATTGGTTCTTCAGAAAGGTCAGGTGCGTAGTACTCGCAACCGGCGTGCGTGTATGACCAGATGTATGAACGTGGACGAGGAGTATGTTAGGATCGTAGCAGGTGGCGTTCTGTGGTTTCAGCTTACCCCTATGGGAAAAGGGCGTGTGTTTATGTATGTATGTTGTATGTACATGCATTAATTTAGAAAAAATGGGTCTAATCGCGTATGCGGCGGTATTACGAGGGTATTAAGTAATTAATAGGAAACCTAATCCCGAGTATTCAATCTGATTCGCTTGTAAGTATCTATCGGTCGATTTTTCGGGCAAGAGGCTAAGAGTAGCCTTTTTCGCTGCCTCTGAGACTTCAGGCGGTGTCGAATTAATAAATTCATCATTACTTGACGACATTTTCAAATAAAAACAATACAGCGAATAACGAGGCGCGTGCATCAGCGCTTTTTTTTTAAGGCAAAGGCACAAAAAACAGCCAGTATTACTAATACAGTAAATTAATATGTTTGTGTTTTTGTTACAGAAAAATGGTTGTAATTTACTGTCAAAATTAATTGTTTATTAATTATATTTATCTCCCTAAGTTAATTTTATTCCTAAAATGTTGACCACTTTTATGGCTTAAAAACTCTTTGCTAAGATTTAAAATAGTACCGTTTGATTTTGACGGAGCATCTTGATAAACCGTGCGTTTTACATTACATTATCGTACAAGTACGTAATGAGATACAAAACGATATTGAAATTGGTGAAATAAGAGACCCTTTACCAGCAAATGTGTTATAAAATATATTACGACTTCATCCTGCTCTACCTTGGTGACTGAGTTACATTTTCACCATGGTTTGAGCAGTAGAAGTTAAAACTGAACCTGTTTAAACGAAGCAATTGTTATTTCTGAATGCTTTAAAATAAGTAAAGTTAAGCTGCACTTGCCAAGGACGGTCTGCGAAAGGGTGACTATCCACATACCGAGTTTCCTCCGTGCTTCGGAAAGCTCGTTAAGCCGGTGGTCCCGGCTGTCATTTGTAGATCGTTGACAGTCGTTACAGGTAGTAGGTAGTCAATGAACTCAAGTCTGATAACCATTGCAGTCCTACCAAAGGGGTATCGTATTACCCAGTACTAACAGGGGTGTGGAGGCCAAATAGGCAGTCGCTCCAACATACAGGTATTATGCTGCATCGGGTTAGACTGGGAGCTGACCCACACATAGTTGGGAAAAGTATACGCAGATGATGACACTAAAGTATTCAAACTTATTTTAACAAGAAACCAGATTCAAAATAAAACACTCGGTTAGCACTTATTTTTAATCCAATATTTTATTTTAACATCAATCAATATAAATAAATTAAAGAGACATATCATTTAAAATTATATCTGAAGCTTTTTCCGCAATCATCATAATTGGGGCATAAGTTCCCGCTGAAGGTATAACTGGGATGACACTGGCGTCCACCACTCGTAGTCTCTTCACCCCGATGACGTTCAACTCACCATCGACGACAGAACCCATGGCACAGGTACCTACAGCATAGTTACTGGGACTCATCATACAGAGAGCATAACATTTCCAATATTCTCGACTTCCAAATTCATACCCCTCGCATTTATTACCCAACGGGTTAATGAACTCTGCTCCTATATCTCTGAAAACTTTTGTGTCACCCACCTTGAAATAATCTTGTAAATAATCAACATGGTCTTCCAAATCAGCATCGTTTGTGTACATTCCAGTATCAATGATCGGCTTGTCCTTATAGTCCGAACTCCGCAAGGTAACACTTCCTCTGGATTGTGGAATAGTGTTTTTGATAAAAGAGTATAGCAGTTTATATCCTTTAGATTTTTGATAGACGTTATTTGAAATGCTGTTACTAAAGCGACGATAGAAAGCGGTTTCTATAAGAGTCTCTTCGGCAGTACTCTTGTCTAGGTGAAAGTACCCAACTGCTACATAGTCTGGATATCGACTAGACTCATTTAAGGCTACATAAGAAGTTATTGATGGATATGGAAATAAACGACTATCTGTTTCAGGTTCCATTCCCGTTGATTTACCTAATGTATGAATTATAAATATGTCTACATGATCGTGGTAGTTTTCGCCTACAGGTAAATCAGCTATAACTTTGATACCTTTGCATTCAAGATGTTTTCTGGGACCGATTCCTGATAACATAAGCAACTTTGGTGTATTTATAACTCCTGCAGATATTATAACTTCTTTCCTAGCTTTAAAAGTTACCTTTTTATTATTTTTGATAGCTTCTACACCAAGAGCATTATTGTTGGAATCAAAAAGAATTTTAGTAACTTCTGTATGTTTAAGAATATTTATATAGGGTGTTTTGTCAGAAGCCTTTAGAAATGCTGTAGCACTGCTCTGCCTCTGATCTCTTATAGTGTATTGTGTTTTTGTAAATCCAAGGGTCTCGTTGCTGTTAAGATCAATGACACCTAATTGTCCTAGTTCTTCGTAAGCTACTCTATATTTATCAATTACTGTTCTGTTCTCTTTTGTCACAGACAGAGGTCCATCCACACCATGATACTCTCGATAAGGTGAATTTAAGATTTCTGTATCTTCAAGTTTTTCTGTTCTTTTGAAGTATTTTAGCGTATTGTTTAATGACCATCCCGGATTATTTGATGCTGTTACCCAAGATTCATAGTCTCGTTCGTTTCCTCGTTCGTATATCATTAGATTTAAGCTACTGGTTCCTCCCAGTATTTTGCCAGCATGCAATATAAAGTTTCCATCTCGACGACACTGTTTGGTGTTGCGTTTGCTTGTAGCAGTGAAGTTGTAGTCAGATAGTGATGACTGCGTGAACAAGAATAAGCTCGGATTCTGTAATCAATAACGTTACATTAAAAGACCGGATAAGTACCAAAAAATTCGTTGATCGAAGGTGCTCTTAGGTACTATGATCCAATTTCTAAGAGCACCTTCGACCAATGGAGTTGAATGCGATCAGCACATCTAAAACGCACTTAAGTACTATGAGCGTCAATATTCCAAAGTAATGATGACGTTCATAGTTCTTGAACTCAGTTTTAACACTGATTGTTCTGTTTCATTCGTAAATTTCGCCCAAAGTTTTATTTTAAGGAAATGCTTCATCAATGCCAAACTTACAAATGAAATATATTTTTCCCGAGGCGTCCTCCGCGCGAGGTAAGTCAATTATACTAAGAGAAGTACCGGTATAAAAAATCTAGTATCATGGTTTGGCTGGTGGCAAAGTTTCTTTCTAGATGAGCTTTTGCATTTTTACTTACATAATGCTCCAATTGTGGATCTCCACCGGCTTCTATAAGAAGTACCTTAGCAGTTCTGTTTTGTGCCAGTCTGGTAGCCACTGTAGCTCCTGCTGTACCTGCTCCGACCACTATGTAGTCGTATTCAGCTTCATCTGGATCAACACAAAATTATTTAACCGTGATTTCAGACTTTCAATGTACTGGGGCAGTGTCTGCAATAATGATATATAATAAGGGCGTACAAAACAATATTAGGGTTAAAAACCTGGGTAGAGTTGATTAAAAAAAATAGAAGTTTATACTTAAATATATTTAAAAATTTACATGAAATGGCTCATGGGTTAGACTTATTTATCATAAAAATATAAAATTTAAAATAGATAGGCTAAGACAAGAAGGTTAAAAAGAATTAGAACAATAGGTTATTGCCTAAAAATATTATGCTATCGTGAGAAAATTGGAGTATATTCAATTTATTTTATTTTATTTTTATACTAAGGGAACAGCAAACAGCTACAATATAAAGTATAAAAAAGAGATATAAATAACATTCGAACAATATTGTAGCCCACAACGCTGTTCACAGATTAATGACGGTAGCGTAACAAGAAGTAGTTCTGTCGATAACATTATCCAACGAAGTTCTCCCGATGTGACATTTAAGCCCTACTGGACCCCGAAGCTTTCTCATTTGGTTGCACAACGAAGACTGGCCTTAAAAAAATTTAGAAGTAACCGTACACCCGATAATCTAAACGTCCTTGAAGTACAATGAATGGCTTAGCATATTTACAGATGGGTCGAAGAGTGTAGAAGGTCGTGGAGCAGCCTTTTATGTACCTAGTGAACCAATAAATTGTCAAAGTAATTGCTTTAAAATAGATAAGAATGCGTCCATAATGACGTTGGAGCTTATTGCAATCTCTGAAGCACTTACGTTTAGTAGCAGTAGTCAACATAAAAAAAATTGTTATTTGCACAGACAGCAAAAGTGCCTTGCAACATTTAGCTCGATGCGCCTCTGGTCACAGAGGTGTATCGCTAGCTTATGGTATTCTATCTAAGATAGATGAATTAATGCGTAAGGTGTTACATTGAGATTGCAATGGGTCCCATCGCATATCGGAATACAGGGCAATGAAAAGGCTGACATGCTGGCAAAAGATGCAGCTAAAAATGGAAAAGGAACTAATATAATTTTGGATTATTTAGAAGTTTAACCTAAATTTAAAAAGAAGTGTTATGATGATTGGAAAGAATATTTTGACAAGCGCTCATTAGATAAAGGAATCTGGTATAAAACCATGCAGGGTCAGCCTTTTCATGTGCCCTGGTTTATAAACCAAACAGTGATGATGCGAAGAGTCTGTTCAGGTTCATGGCCCAGATATGAACAATGAGTATTTAGGTTACGATGGGACTGACATACGCATTGCGATTATAGATGTCCCTAAGTAAATAAAAAAAAAAAAAAACGCTTTTCACAGATTAACTGTGGGATATAAAATACAAACAAATTAAACGCCAGGGTAATCAAACATAATAATATTAAAAACTAGCTTTTGCCCGCGGCTCCGCCCGCGTGGAGTTCGGGTATTGCCCACGGGATCTTACCTCTGGGAAAATAAGTAATCTATGTGCTATACCATAATCTATCTCTGTGCCAAATTTTATCCCGATCTTTTGAGCCGTTCTGGCGTGATTGAGTAACAAACATCCATCTATCCTAACTTTCGCATTTATAATAGTTTATTATGTAAGATAAAGGGGTTCAGTTGCACCCGGTTAGACTGAAAGCCGACCCCAACAAAGTTGGGAAAAGGCTAGGCAGATGATGATCTAAGATAACGGGGTGGAAAGGACACCGACGCGAAAATGGTTACCATGTGTTCAGTATATCAGTTGGAGCCCCACATAATTTTTTTTTCATCGGTAATTTAAAAAAAATCAGGCCCCGCACGCTTTACGCAATATCCAAAATTGTGATACACGTGTCTCATAATTTTAATTGAAGAGTGTGTACTGTATGGTCGGGTGTCATGTGTGTCATGTGCATGGATATTTTTTTTTTTTTGTTTATATATATAAAACTACGTAATGTGGTTACAAATTTAATGTAAAATTACTGTTTATTATCTATGAGTAATGGTTATGCGTTTGAGTTACTCGCAGGTTTTTTTTTTTTTTTTTTTTTTATATATAAGTATATTAATAAACAACTTATAACTAAGATTACAGTTGTTGTATCGCTTGTGTTTACAAACAAGCGAATTCCTTTTTTTTTTTTTTTTTTTTTCAAACTTATACCTAAGATTACAGTTGAGTTCTGTGTTTACAAATAAAACATGTAAGTACTTTTTGTTGGCACCATTCATTCAGGGCATCACGAGTGCATATCATTTTACAGCCACGATCGCAACGAAGGTCAGTAACCTAGGTATTGTTGCTAAGTATACAATATATTATGACTTTATGAGTAATACAACTTCGTTCTGTTTTTATGAATAACATCAATTTTTCCATTAATGTTTACCTCTACATTTGGCGACAAATCTCTAATAACAGTGTAGGGACCAGTATAAAGGTTTGAGAGCTTATTACCAGTTTCATTTTTAATCAATATTTTATCATTTGGTTTATATTCTACAGGTCTTACATATTTATCATATCTGTTTTTCCTTTCTAATTTCGAGTTAATCAAGTTTTCCCGTGCTTCTGTTTGTGAAATCTGTAATCTATATTTAAGCTCAAGGGGATAACTGTCATAATTGTATAGTGGTTCTACTGTTCTTAAAAGGTTACTTGGTAAGTTACATTTCTTTCCATACACAAGTTCGAAGGGAGTAAATTTTGTCGATGAATGTACTGTGGTGTTGTATGCAAAGGCCCAAAAAGGTAACCATGAACTCCATGAGTCTGGTCTTTGATTGATGTGCATTCTTAAAAAGGCCCCTAGGGTTTTGTGAGAATTCTCCAGTGCACCAATGCTCTGGTGATGATAGGCTGTTGAGTTCAGTTTGGAAATATTAAGAATTGTACATACCGCTTTGAATGTCTCTGACATAAACTCCGTTCCTCTGTCAGTACCGATTTCCCGAGGCACACCGTGCACGAGGATGAAGTTGTTGACGAACACACGAGCGACTTCAGCTGCTGTTCTATTCACTAGTGGAAAAGCGCATACATATTTTGATAGTTCACATTGAAGTGTTAAAATATACGTGTAGTTATAGTAATCTCTATCAAGAGGCCCTACTATGTCTAAAAATATCTTCTCAAATGATGATTGTGCCGTTGTGGTTATTACCATGGGTTCTTTTACCATAACCGTATACTTTTGTTTTTGACATATAGGGCATTTTTTAACATAGTTATTTATATCCTTTTCGAGACCCGGCCAGAAATAATATTTTTTTATGTTGTTGAACATTCTTTTTGTGCCTGTGTGGCCACTTGTGGGTAATAAGTGAAAGTCATTTAAAATGACTCTTCGATCTTCTAAATTATCTACTTTTTCTATATTATTTAAAATACACAATCGCGGTCCTTCCCATTTAGTATATTTTTTAACCTCATTAGTTATTTTTCCTAAGAATAAGTTATGGGATTTATTTTTCACGAAACATATTTCATGTATATCATTAACTTTACAGAAATCGCACATCGCTCTCACAAATGCGGCTGGCGTCAGTTGTGATCGAGCAGATGGATTTATATACAACATCATTTTTTCTTGATCATATGAAAATATATTATTTCCCTTATATATTCTATTCGTTTTTTGTAGCCTGTTTAGACTTGTTTTATCAATGAATTGCAGCTCTACTGCATTACTAGGCTTGTTAATTGTTCCCACAATCCTTGCTTGATCTTCTTGATCCGGGACACAGTTGTTTGCGGTATCTTCCGGAATATGAGAAGTTTGTTCTAATCGTTTTGTCTGTGTTCGTGTCATTACAAATAAACTTTCGTGCATGTTCTTTAAATCTTTCGATGATATTGGAATTCGAGATAAAGCATCGGCGGCTGCATTTTGTTGACCTTTGACATATTCTATTAAATAGTCATATTCTTCTAAACATAATCTAAATTTGAGCAATCTACTTGATGGCTCCTTTAAACTAAATAAATATACCAGTGGTTTGTGGTCAGTTACTATTTTGAATGGACGACCATACAAATAGGGTCTATAATGTTTTACGGCCCATACTATAGCCAGGAGTTCTTTTTCAATAGTCGGGTAATTACGTTCAGCTTTGTTTAAACTCCTACTGGCGTAAGCGACTGGCCGACCATTGCCGTTGGATAAAACCGCTCCTATCGCGTACCCTGACGCATCAGTTTGTACAATAAACTGATTTTTATCTGATAAATCCGGATATTGGAGAACTGGTGGTGTAGACATACATTCTTTAAGTGTCTGAAATGCCTTTTGTGCGTCGCTATTCCAAATGAATTCTACATTTTTTCTACACAAAATATTTAAACTGTTTGCAATTTCAGCAAAATTTGGAATAAATTTGCGATAATAATTCGCTAAGGCTACAAAACGCTTTACTTCATTTGTGTTTTGGGGAATTGGATAGTTTTGTATAGCACTATTTTTTTCTGGATCGGGTAGTACACCGTTATCTGTTACGACGTGGCCTAAATAGAGCATTTCCTTATTAAGAAAGTCGCATTTCATCGGATTTAGTTTTAAATTGACACTGCGTAATCTTTCTAGTACTTCGATTAAATTTTTGTTATGATTTGATAAGTCCCGTCCCATTATAATTAAATCGTCCTGATAACATAAACATTTTTCATAATTAAGGCCCGCCATTGCCATTGTCAGCATTCGGGCAAATGAGTTCGGGCTTGTCTTAAGACCCATTGGCATTCTAGTCATTTGATATTGACCTGAATGGAAAGCTGTAAATTTCCTACTATCTGGTTCAAGTTCCACGTTATAAAACCCTTGGCTTAAGTCTAAGTGCGTAAAATAAATGCAACCAGATAGCGAGTCTAATATCTCATGAATATTTGGCAGTGGGAATTTATCATTTTGAACACAGTTATTTAACTTTCGGTAATCAATGACTAGACGCCATTTCTTCTCTCCGTTTGATTTCTTTGGTACTAATAGAACGGGACTAGACCATTCGCTATTACAGGGTTCTATTATACCTTGTTCGAGCATGCGGTTAATTTGATTTTGTATTTCCCCTTTTTGTGAATGTGGGAGCCTGTAAGGTTTGCTGTAACTTGGTCTAGTACCGGGTTGTATTGTTATTGAATGTTTATATATAGATGTCGTAGTGAGTTGGTCTCCTTCGAGATAAAAGATATCGTTATACTTTGCGCATATGTTCCTAATGCTGATTTTTTCCTCCTTATTTAGATGATCTAATTTTAATAAGGGAAGCAGTTTTTTGACTCGTTCTGCATGTTTCTTTGGCTTGTCAAATATACAGATGTTATAATCTCTTGCTTTATGTATTTTAGGATTAATGCTATGTACATAAAAATCGTTTTCTGTTGTGTTCAAAATTCTTATTGGTAGCTTTCCGTCCGCGGGGCTTGCTATTGTACTTGCTAAAAATATTCCGTTTCCCATCTGCTCTGCGCAAACTACACAATCTTCTGTTATATCGGTCGTAATGTAATGTGTGCTTTCGGACCTAGCGGGTATAGTTAGCGTCTCTTTATGTTTGATAATAGGCACACAAATTTCTTTATTGTTATTATACATAACTAAGGAGTAATTTTTTAAGTTAATAATCGAATGATATTTGCTCAAAAAGTCTTGGCCTAAAATGCCACTTGCCTTACAGGGTAAGGATTCAAATACGTAGAATTTATGGCTTAGAATTTGTTCACCTGCTCTTAATTCAAGATAAACAAAACCGATCGCTTCAATTTTTCCACCAATACCATTTACAACAAGTTTTCCTTTTTGGATGGGTACATTCAACTCAGCAATGTGTTTATATTTTATGGCCGATATGGATGCACCGGTGTCGATTAGCCACGTATATGTAAGATTGTTATGCTTAGAGTGTAATGAAATATGATATATGCTACTACATGACATCATAACGCTTTTATTCACGAAAAAACTCTTCTGAATTATTATTATCATTGTTATTTTCAGATTGATTTTCTCGCGGATTTGAATCTGTCAAAATATGCGTATTTTGTTGCTGTTCCTGGTGAATAGTAGCTTGGTTAAAAAAAATCCTACCTTTAGCTCCACGGTTAAATGTGCCGCGGCCACGAGATCTCCATCCACCGCGACCTGTTTGCGATATTCGATCATCCCTCCGTTCCGCCGGTGGCGTTGATTGTCCTCGTCCTCGTGACATCCCCTGGCCTCTGGAATTCCTATATTGGTAGTAATTGTTATTACGACGCATAAATAAAATGTCACCTGACGTGGACGGTGTTGAAACTTCCTCATCGATGGCTGCTTGTATGGCATCACTTAAAGATGTAAACTGTCGTGCTGCTATTATTGTGCTTAGTCGACGATTTCTTAATCCGTCGGCAAAACTTTTAATGGCTGATTTTTCGTTAATAGGCTTCAATATATCGAAGCTAGACTCATTGCCTTCTGATTGGGAAATCGTCAAGTCAACAAACAAATCAGTTATTTTCTTACCGTAGTCATCTATAGTAAGATCATTTTGTTTCAAATTGTACAATTTGTGTTGTAGAGCTGTTGCTGATTTTTTTGGTAACAGACATGTTTTCATAGCCTTTACTAACTCATTAACACTGTCATACTTTGCATTAAGTTTAAGTTTAGCAGACTGCGAAAGTCGACTTTTTAAAACAAAATTTATCAATTTAATTTGTCCGTCTACGTCAAGTTCCGTTTCATAGTATTCTACGCCATCAATGAGCTGTTTCGTATTTGTGCCGTCGTCATTTAGAACTGGTAATAAGCTCAAGGCGATTTTTAAATCGAATTTTGCCATATTTTGTTCAATAATTGACTCTTCAGTCGATGAATTATTACACAAATCTAAAATATTGTCATACAGGTTAACAAAATCTTTGTTTAATTTATTAATTTTACATAATTCCTCGTCTTTTAATCCGGTTTCAAGTTGCTTTAAATGGTCTAAGCTCTCATTGAAATTACTCAGCAATTTATCGGCCTCTTTTAGTTTTTTCAAAACAATTTCACCCTTTCGTCTACAAGTAGACGAAAGGGTGAAATTGTTTTGAATGTCCTATTTTTATTACATATATTCTTATCTTACCAAGGTCATTGTATATCTGTAACAATTCGTCATACATAACTGTCCATAATTTTATAGTTCATATACCAAATGCAAGTTCATATCGCGACTATGATTCCACTGTTGCACGCATACACTGCCCATGTTAGAATTACCACACTTTCACATTCATTAGAACACGGAACTCTCAAGAACACTAGCCGAATCGTATGATTTGTTACACGCCTCTGTGTTGTCAGGGATTCTTGTTGGAAGCGTGGACCCGACGTTCCTCGCCTGCAGACACGTTACAAGCACCGTCGCGACACCTTCTGGATCGATCCACAGAACGCCTTAAGATGTGTCTCGTTATCTGCTCTCGCGCCCAGGACTCATGACATCTTTTGTAAATTTTTAAGATGTAGTATAGTGCACCGATGAATAATATCGTGCAAATTATTGCTAACACGATACTTATGGCCGATAAATGAAATTTAAATTCCTCTACCGTCGCTGTGTTTTTAGCGGCGCTATTTTGATTGAGAAAAACCTCCTCATTAGTTACTTTTGAGTTGCACATTTTTCAAAGTCACTTTTAATATATTTTTCACTTAAACAGTTGCCACACTGAGCAATACCGATACTAATCGCGTACATGATTTAAGCCCTGTTTAGTGGCAGGGTCGCCATGTATGGTCGGGTGTCAGATATAATAAAACATCCCAAAATGTGGTGTAAGACTGTCCTTTATTATGTTGATACTATGACTTATATATTGGTTACACACATTGAAATAGAGGTTGCATACGTACTACATCACAGTACACCAATTTTTGTGTCAAACGACCAAGAGAATATTATACGTTTCACAGAAAATTTAACCCCCCCCCCATTTTACCCTCTTAGGGGTAGAATTTCGAAAAACTCTTTCTTAGTGGATACCTATTTTTCACAAAAAATACACCCTTCAAATGTCATGTCTTTAGGACCAACGACTTGGGCTGAACGTCAATATATAAGTCAGGGGATGATTTTGTTAAAACTGTTATACTCGTTTTTCATAATTTTAACAGAAGAGTTTGTACCCTAATTTTCAAGTCAATCAACCCCGAGGGTAAAATTTTCACAGAAACCATTCACCCCATTTCACCTCCTTCGGGTGGGAATTTCGTAAAACCATCTCTTCACAAAGAATACACCCTCCAAATTTAATATCTTTAGGACCAACGGTTTGGGCTGTGCGTTGAGTCAGGGGATAATTTAGGAAAAACTGTGATACACGTTTTTCATAACGTTAATAGATGAGTTTATACACTAATTTTTAAGTCAATCAACCCCGAGAATTAAATGTTTCACAGAAAATTTAACACCTCATTTCACCTTCTTAGGGGTGGAATTTCGTAAAACCCTTTCCTAGTAGACTCTTTACAAAGAGTACAACCTCCTCACGCCTTAGGACCAGCGGTTTAGGCTCTGCATTCAACACCCTATTTCACCCTCTTTGGGGTGGTATTTCTAAAAACCATTTCTTAGTGGATACCTACTCTTTACAAAGAATACTGCAGTTTTCAGTTTTCTACTTTTGGACACAATGGCGTTTTAATTGCACAGTAAAAATTATAATCTATTTAGTTCCTACCTTGATACTAAAATCATGTAATTTGTTTTTAATTTTTAGTTCACTTTTTAAATTCATTTTTTGATATGGCAGTCGTGTTTTTTTATTATTATATAATCATAATTTTACATAGACCATTATTATGAAGTTTAGTAAAGTTTCAGTCAATTCTACTGAACAGAGAAAGAATAGATAGTTTAACAAATGTTCGACGTGAGTCTTTAAATTGGCATAACTTTTTTATTTATGAACCGATTGACATAAAACAAACACTAAATGTTAAGTGAAGCTTACCACAATATATTAGCGAAAACCACATCCAAACCGGATAAGCCGTTTCTGAGATTAACGTGCACAAACGCACAGACAAACAGATAAACAGACAAAAAATCAAACAATCATTGTTTTGGGTCCTATTTGTGTTGATAATGGTCCCAATAATATTTTTTCTCATATATCTTCCATGTACAGACAGCGATCCGTTACATTTTTATTATATGTATAGATATAGACTAAACTTACTTAACTATTATGCTTATCAATACTTATCACATCAATCAAGAGAGCTTTGAGTATAAGACCTTTGAACGTACTGGGCAAACATGCAAAAATGTCAAATGTATGTCTCAAATGTATTTATTTATTTTATTTATTTTACTATTTATGTACACACAGTAGACAACACAGGAGAATAACATTATAAAATATGAGTACAAAGGTACTGCTTATTTCTTAAGAAATTTCTGCCAGCAGACCTGCAAAAGGAGAAATGAAAAAGAAACGTAGACAAAGTGTGTGAGAAAAGGACAAGAATAAAGCGTTTATGTGCCTTACCTAACTTAACCTATAATATAAAATATAATTACACATATAAGTAAATAATAATACATACTTATATAAATACATAATGCTAAGATATATAAACTAGTAAAAATATATATGTATATAATAAATTATAACAATTGAGAGGAAAGGTAATGATCTTTCACTCTGGCTTTGAACAGTGAAATGGTCTTCACATCACGAATGCTAGGCGGAAGTGAGTTCCACAACCTTACAGCATGGACGGAGAAGGAGTATGAGTAATAGCTGGATTTATGAGGATGGGATTTAAGTAGGGATCTAAGGTGCGATCTACACGGTGCGTCAGTAGAGCGGGCATAAGAAAAACGCTCGCGCAGATAAGAAGGATAGGACGGGTTGTGCAGGATATTGAAGAGGAGACAGAGGATCCTAGTGTTCCTGCGAAGGCGGATTGGGAGCCACTTGAGTTCTTTGCGAAGGTGAGAAACGTGGTCATATTTACGGAGACCAAAAATAAAGCGAATACATAAATTTTGCAAGCGCTCAAGCTTATTTAATAACTCCTCAGTAGCATCCAGGTAGCAGGCATCGGCATAATCTATTATCGGCTGAATAAGTGTTAGAGCCAAAGTAATTTTAGTCTTCAAAGGAGACTTTGAAGGCATTTCAGCGAATGAAGAGAGAAGTGTACCTTACGGCTAACCTCATTGACTTGAGCTCGCCACGACAGATGGGAATCAATAGTTACACCCAGATCTTTGACGGTATCTGCATAATCGATGCGAACACCATCGAGGTACAACGGCATCAAAGATGCAACAACTGCTGCACCACGAACAAATCGGCTGCCAATGATCATGGCCTGAGATTTAGTTGGGTTAATTTGCAAACCAAATGACTTAGCCCAGGCGCTGATACAAGCCAGGTCATGATTCATAGCAGCAATGGCAGAATCAGCATCTGCTACAGTAAAGTGCCGGTAGAGCTGCAAGTCATCTGCATAAAGATGGAAGTTGGAAGAGATTACACTGGTAACCATGTTTATGAAAATTGAAAAAAGCAGAGGAGAGAGAACGCTGTATGTCAATATGTTCAAATTTATTCCTTTGTTTATTATTCTTCGGGGTGGATGGTTTGGAACTTGTATCTGGTGTACTTACTACTGTGTTACATTTGGTGCTTTCTGAGATTGTTTTCTTTAGATCAATATTTTCTATAGATAGCTCATTTACTTTATCATAGGCAGCCTTTCTTTTTTATTTGGCATGCTATCCGTGGTGCACTCTAGGGTAATGTTATTAGAATTGTTTAATTCAGCGATGTCTCCCATAATAACCGATTATTATGTATTCTTTGTGATCTACGAAGCGATAAATTCCCAAAGTTAACTTATTTAATTATCACTTTATTGGTACAATACATAGTTTGGAGCAGAATAAACTTCACATATTATAAACTTTCTAGATTAGTCCACTGTGATAATTGAGTTTAATAATTGATATTGGATAACACTTTCACTTATTATTAAACACCAAGAGTCATGTTAATACTAATATCGAAAAGGAAAACAGTTTTAAGAAAAAAAAACTGTGTGTCCTTCGGGCCGGCTCTCTGAACGAGGAAGTGTTTGTGGTTATTTTGACAGGGTTTTAATAGTACGATCTAACTTATAACTAGTACTAAATCATCGGTAGAGAAGCGACTAGTTATCAACCATTTTATCTCTCAAGAAATGTCCAAAAGATTGTAAGTGCCGCGTCGGTAAAAGAGAAACTTAATACTAAAGTCAATTACTCACCCGGAACATGATATTCAGGCATCCACAGGTGATTGAGTACTTGTAAGGTCGAGACCACATTCATAGCATACTGAACACTCCTCACGTAAGACACAGCTGATGCTGGGTCAGTAACTGACTCCATCACTCTGCAATTATGAATGTTCCGTTATGGATTAAGCAGTATTACATTTGCTGCCGAAAATCTAAACAAAAATCAAATTGATTCATAGAAATTGTTCTTTTAAGGCCGCGTCCTAACAAAAGCGATCTTTGCACACAAGAAAAACGAGTGAAAGGCTAAATAATAGTGTAAGCGTATAATTACTGGGCTGCGAGACTGTTCGAAAGAGATACCGCGGCCCTGGAACACAAAGGGCAAGGAAGGAACATGGATGGGTTTTAGTCAGTACAAGTCTGACACTCCCTTCCGCTCTGCCCAGAGCGGGAGAAGTTATTTGATGATTTCCCATCCGAAAAAAAAGGGTATAGTTACTGAAAGACCCTCTGCATTGGTTTCGTGGCAGACAAAGCACAATATATGCAAATAATACAAAATATGTTTTGCACGGAAGTTCCCTTTACAACAAAAGTTTGCACTAGTTTTGGACTTAACAAAATCTAAGCCCTAACGAGATGAGAGTTTGAATGGGTATTGGTAATGTTTCATAACATACACGGTTAGGTAGGGGTGTACCTAATAGTACACCCACATTCTTTCAGAAAACTGAAAACCGCAAATATGTAGTTTAATAACAAAATACCTACGAAATACTACTTTATACGGAACCCTTCTCGCACTTGGCCGGTTTTTATATTCCTAATTTTGACTGATGGGAAACAGCAGTGGATATAATGTAATGGCTATAATACGGCTTATAATGTATACATTCTTACCTGCCTAATAATAACCAAGGCCTTTCCAATACCTCCAATAAATGGTAAAAAAATTAAAGAAAACTTTCAAAATATACTCGCAAGTTACATTAGAAAACTGATTAAACTCAATGATTTGAATACAAATGGTAGTTTAAAGCAACACTTTATTCATTTTTAGTGTAAGCATTTGTAAATGAAATTAGCATCAAAAAAAGGCACTCGTTTTTATTAAAGTTAAAGTTTTTATAGCAGCCTTGATGTAAAAAATTACCCAAATTAATGCGCTTGCCTGGGTTGGCACTCTCGACCTGCAACTAAGTCGAAGCAGTTACCGAAGGTTCACCACTGCTCCTGACTGCAGTAACCAATCTGGAATCCTCTTAACCGATTGAGGGCCCAGGTTGGGCGCTGTAGAAAGAATATTGCTAAATGGGGTATATTCTTTACCCATCCAAAATACATAGCTAGAGTTTCTGAAGGATATGCTCCACCTCATTTCAAGCCCGTCCTGCATCATCCAGGATTCGAAGTCAGCATTAGACTTGGCTATATACTGGTCGAATAATATTTGTGTTCAATTTGACACGCAAATTAGCTCTATCTTGTACGCACGCACGGAATACAGCTCTTGAATCATCTGAAGCATTTTATTTAAATAATTCTGAATACAAGCCCCTAACAGTAACAATTGTATAAACGTGGATGAGGTGAATAAACTTGTGTTTCAATTAGGTTATCTTTCATTTACTAATTCCCCTAATACACACGATTAGACACATTTTCTATTAATTAATGCGTGTACATACAAATGAACTAATAATCATTTAACTCAATAAGTAAACTAACTTTTCGCGTACAAATTGTTAGTAATGAACTAGTCCCATTTAGATAATAGGTTACGTTTTAAAGCACTATGCATAGAGTTTATGAAATTTGTAATAGAAAAATTTTAAACATTTGTTTAACGATATATTTTCTCTTTTCAAATTTCTGTAGAAAGATAATCCGCATTGAATAGCGCTTGTCAGTATTTCTGATCGTATATCTGGGGGCATGGCAGTGCCCATGCAAAGACTAGCAAAAAAAAATCTAGAAGCCAATCTGGCTATTTCAGCCCCCCCCCCCTGTAACTTCGTTGTCCATAAAGCTAGAAGCTTGAATTTTCTCTTGTTAATATACCCTAACATGCAACATCACCAAAAACCGAGGAGTCCTTTTGCAGCAGTGGAAGTTAATAGTATGGGACGAGTGCACAATGTAGCACAAGCGTGATTAGAGGCGTGAACCGCAGCATATCCGCGGCAACCAAACGCTGATGGTCGGCGTCGTCGTTTCGTTCGCAGGCGACTTTAGACAGAACTGTGAGTTGTTGAGAGGGGACACCGACGGATGAAAACGCATGTCTCATAGCGTCGTCATTTTGAAAAGCTTCTGGATTGAAAAGCTCCATATTACGTGCAACATGCGCGTCTAACTGTACATCGATCACAAAGCAGGAGTGTGAATAAGCTGCTGCAAATGGGAGAGGGTCGTCTAGAATCGAACGCAGATGGGAAAATTCTATTAATGGGCTACAGAGGATAAACTTAAAAAAGTGATTGTGTGAGGGAGCAGTGCTGTCGCCAAAGAAGGAGTGAAGTCAGTAAAATAAACAAACAAAAATACATATTTGTCGGCAATTCAGAAGTATACACATTTATAGACACGGTGATGGCTAATGACGATAATACTGCCTACACCGTTGAATTTCACAACCCCCAAGAGTTAACGGGCGTGCCGTCCCATTAGCTGGAACTTAAAGTTGGTGTTCCAGTTCTGCTGATGCGAAACCTTGATTCACCCAGACTGTGCAACGGCACCAGGTTTCGTATCACAGAGCTGGGCAGTGACATTATAAAAACGGAGCTGCTAAAAGAGAGAGCATTTTAATTCCCCGCATACCCATAATTCCAAATAAATTGCCATTTTTATTTAAGAGGTTACAATTTTCTTGTCTTTTTCAATGACGATCAACAGATCCCAGGGCCAAACCATAAAAGTGACAGGCATTTAATTGTGCAGTGCATGCTTCGCACACGGCCAATTATATGTTGGTTGTTCAGTGCCCAAAACTTGCACGTGCATGCGGAAAAAAATAAGCAATTTAATGTTGTGTACAGAACGGTCATCATCATCATTTGCCTAGCCTTTTCCCAACTATGTTGGGGTCGGCTTTCAGTCTAACCGGATGCTGCTAAATACCAGTATTTTACATGGAGCGACTGCCTATCTGACCTCCACGACCTAGTTAGTACTGGGTAATACGATACGACTGGTTGTCAGTCTTTCGGGTCGCTGACTACCTGTAACGTCTATCTATAATCTACAAATGACAACCGGGACCAACGGCTTAACGTGTTCTCCAAGCACTGAGGAAACTCGATATGTAATGGGCGGCAACCAGGACACATATACACAGTACAGGGTATACAGAACGGTATTAGAATAAATAGCGCCTATCAAGGCGTTTGATGGTTTATATTGAAAAGTTGTATAGCACCAAAATAAACCGGTTTTTAAGCCAAATCGTCGCCCCCACGCTATTTAATTTTGTTTCAGACTTCAGCCGCCCAAAATGACAGCACCCAAAAAGACGCCTTTTATAGTCATCACCCATATTATCACATTTTGATCTGGTAGTCAACGCCGGTAATCCCCGAAGGGTTAAGCAGCGGTATACCTAAAGTCCTATGTTATAGGGGACGAGCCTAGTGGTATCAACCGGGCACAAATCCAGTTTCCGTGGCTGCTACTGAGAAATTCCTAATGGAATAACCCAGTAACTTATTATTTATTTTCAATTGCATACATTGTGAAATTTTAAGTAGAACAGCGGAGTCACCTAACTCAAGCAACTTCTTGCTAAAAGGTGATATCCAAATCATGTGCGTTAAAATTTATGTAGGTAATTGAAATTAACATTTTTTTTTACAATCAGCTGACCAGGTAATTGATCCCAGGACCTCATGCTTTGTAGTCGCTCCGACCACTCGACCAACGGGGAGGCAACAAGTCGTGGGCAACAGCTAGTAATAATAAAAAAAACTACAAAAAAAACCGGCTAATACTCATGCTGTATACGGTGGCCAGCTGATAATTCAGCACATATGCTATGTGACGACCCAGTTGGCGCAGTGGCTGAGCAATTGACTGCGGCGCTGCATGTCCCGGGTTCGATTCCAGCACGGATCAAATTTAGAATGTTGTAGATTTTATCAAATTTTTATTTTGTTTTCTTTTTTAAACTTTTTGGAGATTTTTCTCTTACTGTGTAAATTGGTTTTTTTTTTCATTAATTTATGATTACATGTTCTTTGAATGGTTTAAAAAAAAAAACTATAATGATATATTAATCTTATTATATTTGCAGGGAGGTTGCAGTACAGCTAGGCAACTTATTCCTGTGTCAAATGGTCTAAAATAGCCGTTCTGTTCTAATCCATATTTTGACAGTTGTCAGTTGAGAATATGGACATAATGTAATATTGCTCATTCCCCTAAGTTATAGGCGCAATAATATGTTATTTCAGACTATAATCTATCTCTGTGCCAAATTTCATCCCGACCCATTCAGCCGTTCTGGCGTGTTTGAATAACAAACATCCATCCAAACTTTCGCATTTATAATAGTAGAGAATATGCTATAATATTTTTTTTCTCAACGATAAACATGAATAAAAAAAAACCTTATTTGAACAGTTTTCAGCATTTTATTTCTAAAACTTTATCATTACATAGCCTGTAAAATTATATCAGAAGCTCTTTCCGCAATCATCATAGTTGGGGCATAAGTTCCCGCTGAAGTTATAACTGGGATGACACTGGCATCCACCACTCGTAGTTTCTTCACCCCGATGACGTTCAACTCACCATCGACCACAGAACCCATGGCACAGGTACCTACAGCATGATTACTAGGACTCATCATACAAAGAGCATAGCATTTCCAATATTCTCTACTTCCAAATTCATGATCCCCACATATCTTATCCACTGGATCAATAAACTCTGCTCCTATACCTTTGAAAAGTTTAGTCTCACCCAGTTTGAAATAATCTTGTAAATAATCAACAACGTCTTCTAAATCAGCTTCATTTGAATAAATTCCAGTATCAATGTTCGGCTGGTCCTTACAGTCTGAACTACGCAAGGTAACACTTCCTCTTGATTTTGGAATCGTATTTTTAAGAAAAGCGCATAATAGCTTGTATCCTTTGGATTTTTTGTAAATCGTGTTGAGAATGCAGTCACTATAGTGATGAAAGAAGGCAGTATCTAGAAGAATCTCTACAGCAGCATTCTTGCTTAGAAAGAAGTATTCGGATGCTACATAGTCTGGGTATAGACTAGATTCATTTAAGGCTACATGCCCAGTTATTGAAGGAAAAGGAAACTTACGACGATCTGATTCTGGTGGGATGCCACACGATTTCCCTAATGTATGAATAAGTACTACAGTTACATGATCGTGGTAGTTTTCACCTACAGGTAAATCGGCTATAACTTTGATACTTTTGCTTTCAAGATGTTTTCTGGGACCGATTCCTGATAACATAAGTAACTTTGGTGTGTTTATAACTCCTGCAGATATTATAACTTCTTTCCTAGCTTTAAAAGTCACTTTTTTATTATTTCTGAAAGCTTCTACACCAATAGCATTATTGTTAGAATCAAAAAGAATTTTAGTAACTTCTGTATGCTTAAGAAGATCTAAATAGGGTGTTTTGTCGGTAGATTTTAGAAATGAAGTAGCACTGCTCTGCCTCTGATTGCTTATAGTGTATTGTGTTTTAGCGAATCCCAGAGTTTCATTGCTGTTTAAATCAACAATAGTTAAACTTCCTAGTTCTACAAAAGCTTCTATGTACTTATTAACTACCGTTCGATTTTCTTTTGTTACAGTCAATGGTCCATCGATACCATGGTACTCCCTGTAAGGTGAATTTAAGATTTCTGTGTCTTCAAGATTTTCCGTTCTCTTGAAGTATTCAAGTGTGTTGTTTAAAAACCAGTCTGAGTTGTTTGACGCTGTTACCCAAGATTCATAGTCTCGTTCATTTCCTCTTTCATAGAGCAGTACATTAAAGCTGCTGCTTCCTCCTAGCACTTTCCCAGCGTGCAATATGGATTTTCCATTCTGGCCACATTCTTTGCTGTAGCGTTTGGTTGTAGTAGTGAAGTTGTAGTCTATCGGCGATGACCGCGTGAATAAGTATGTGCCAGGATACTGTAATCAATAATGATAAATGATGTTTATTTTGCTAATAGGTTTTTACAAACACTTTTACACGTCATGTTTTTTTAGATTGGGCCGGTGTTTCGTACCTGACTACTCTGAGAAGAAACAGCCGAAACAAACTCAGAGGTCAAGTAATGATTAAAATCTAACAGGCAAGCTTTTTAACTCTCAGGATTTTTCTCAGTATATTAACCCTCAGGGTCCAAAGGTATGTAACTCTCAGTTTGGGTTAGATTTTTTATCTTGATCGAGATTTCACATAACTTAAACTTTTTGATTTTAGAATATTCTTTTTCGGTTTCCTTACTGTGTTTCCTTCACCGTTAAAATCAATGAAGATGAAATAAATTACTCTAATTAACGATTTAGTATATTTAATGATTTACTTACATAAGTCTCCAAAGTTGGATCTCCACCAGCTTCTACAAGAAGTACCTTAGCAGTTTTATTCTGTGCTAATCTACCAGCCAGCGTAGCACCTGCTGTACCTGCTCCAACCACTATGAAGTCATATTCAGCATTATCTGGATAGACACAAAACAATTTTATTTTGAGACGGTGAAATTTTTTTTTTAATTCCCCTTTACAGGGGTGGATGGCACCAAGTCAAATTTTTTCGGAGTTAAGTTCCTGAACGACGCAGTGGTCGTAACAGTTACTGTTAGATGCGAGGTCCTGGGGTCCGTTACCATTATTTTTTGTGTGCTACGACTCTTACTATTATATAGACCATTCCTCAGATGTAGTTAAAAAGAAGATTTAAAGAAGACATAGAGAATGCCAAAGAGCCATGACACAGTCTTTGTCTAAGCAGTATGTACGTCAAACTAAGCAACATTGTTCAGATATAACATAAAAATTGTTTTTTGTAAATAAAACGTAAATAATTGGAACTTCAATATACTCGTAATGCTGTAAGCCAACCAAACAAAAAAATAAAGTTCCCAGTTTTGGCTGACTGACTGAATTGACTTTCGATTTCGTCAAGTATCTTTTTAAATTGTTATACTAACCTGGCACATGGCTTTCATCCATCCATATGTGTCCAATGATATGTAAGCTCGTGAGAACGTTCAGAGCACCCTGAATACCCCTTACATAGCTCACAGCTGATGCCGCGTCAGTTATTGACTCCATCACTCTGCAATTAGAAATATTCTGTCATTGTGTGACCGAGGCAACAATTGATAGCTAAAACTCATAATATTTTTATTTTTACACAAATTAGGCTTGCGATTGGCAGTAACTCGCCTGATGTAAAGCCATGATGTGGCCTAGGGTGGAGCACGCTTGCCTAGAAGAAACTGATTCACTCGAACCTTGATGAGATCCAGCTTATATAATTGATCGGAGGAAAGAAAAGCCAGTGAATTTCATAGACTGGCGGTTCACACAATAAATGTGGAAGAATAGTGCTTTGTTGAATTGTGCGTTTGAACAGTAGTTCCATGTTCAAACGCACAATTCAACCGCACAAATTAACCATATAACGGTGAAGTTTCGCCGTATCTCTCCTAATCCTATTAATGGCCATTACATCAATAGGATTAGGAGAGATACGGCGAAACTGCACGGGTTCCTTTATAATAGTAGGCGCGTGAAAGTATGTATAAACGTTATTTTAACCGATGAGCATTTCCCATTTAGCAATAAAACATGCAATTTATAAACTCTTACCTGATCAATTAATCGAGTCCTTTTCAGTTCTACGAATGAAAGAAGCAAAAGTAAACGTTCAAATATATACATAAGTTACACAAGACAACTGATTAAAACCAAGTAATAAAATACGAATTGTAGTTTAAAGCAACATTTATGTATTTTTAGTGTAAGAATTTGTTAATATAATTAGCAGAAGAAACTCCAATGGACACGCATTCATTTTACGAAACTGGTTAAGAATAAAATAAATTGAGAAATACAAAACAACGTAGTTTCATGATGTAAATTTGACGAATGTTTTTCCATTTCTCTTTTCTTGTTAATTTTCAGATATAAATAGCGCAAGCGCGCCATTCGTCACATCCCGTGACCTATTTACAATTCTACCCACACCTACAGCGCCCTTTTACAGAGCCGTGATATTTTAAGCTCTCAGCAAGGACGACTTTCAGTGTCAAATCTCAGCGCAGTTAAGACGTCCTGGAACTGTACCCGATTCATTGTTCTTGGAGATTTTAATGTCTATTATTGCAACACCAACATTAAAATGTGAATAATTATGTAAACTGTGTAACTCTTGCCCCTTCCATCTGCGACACTGGTCCAACACAGACTTGCATTTCACTTGTCCGCCTTTTTATTTATCTTCCTCGGCATTGAACCAGCGCCTCATCAGCACCTACCTACTTATAGTATCCTGCTATAAAGCAGATACGATAAAAAATAAATATTCGTACAATTTACAGACCATGTGTCCTTCGTTTCATTTTGATCATAAATATGCCTTCTGTGGTAGCAGAAAGTAGGTATAAATCACGGCATCCATGATCCATCCAATTCCATTAATTTATATTCATTTAAACAATGTAATTTGATCACTTTTATAAACTTTAAATAATATTTTTCACAAATGACAAGCAACGTCAAGCTGTCAAGCTTATTTATTCTTTCTTTATTTTTTTCTATATCGGCCTGTTAAATGAAAGTTGTATTAGGATGTATTACTAAAAAATGATTTATATCGTTTTGGCTAGTTTAAATCTAGTTTTTATATTGTATTACGTTTGTATACTGATTAATAGAATACTAAATGTTAATTTTAAAATTCATAACGCACTCTTGGATTGTGAGGTTTTAGACAATGAAGTCTAGAATCCTAAAATATTGCCTTATAAAAGACGCCGCTTACGTACTACAACCAGTTTACGACGAGATTTCAGTAGCGACCAGTACAGTGCAGTCCACTCCACTAAAAGTGGACTAGTGCAAGTGTCAAGTGGTAGGGCGCCGACGCTCTGACGTGTCCCTCCACCACGCGGAAGTCGCAACTCCATCCCGGGGCTCCCCTAAACGGAGTTTGGCCCGGGACTCCTCTTCGCTCCAAGCTTCCCGGGGCTTCGCTAAACGGACTCGCCCGGGAACTCCACTCCTAGTTCTGAGACTGCCTGCCACCAGAACACCCAGGACTGACCTGACGTCTGTTCGGTGGAGCCGCAGGACCAGGTGCTCCAAGGGTCTACCCCCTTCGGAAAACAGCAAGTAGACTTTTTCCACCTACTACCCCAAGCTCTTGAGTGCGTGTAGTTAGGTGTGTGTTTTTTATCTTAACTGTATTTCATATCTTCCCTCTTTATTAATTATTAAATTTAATTGTACTGTCTACCTTCTACTTTTATTTATTTGGAATAGTAGACATGACACACCTCAACCTACAAAGCTACACATTGGTCCTTCGAGCCGGATCTGAACCAGCGACCTATTGCCCCGGGTTATTGTGTGTAATTTCAAGTAATTTGTTATTTCAATAAAAACAGTGCAGCCAGTTTGTTTTTAATGCAGGAAACCTATCTTCTGCCCACATGATTTATTTATTTATTTATTTAAGGATTTCCAACAAAAAAATACACAAAGCATTGTTATATAATGCAAAACAAGGTATTAGGTAGGTGTACTCCTTCACTTATAGGGGACCACAGCATGCACAATAATGTTAACAAATTAAGCCTATATTAATTAAATAAATTATGGTAATTACGAATGAATAAAACACATACAAATCATTACAGTAGGACATTGAAGAATAAATTAAGATGATTGCCACTGACCTAAATTTTAATGAAACAAAATTGAAAAAAAAATCCTAATTAAAACAATATAAATTTAAAAATATATAATTCCTAACATTAACATAAATTTTGCGAGTGATATGGTGTGGTTAGTTTACAGGATAAAAAAATAATAAATAAAAATGAATTAAAAATAAAAATTATAAATGAATTAAAAATAAAAATAACAAAAATAAAAATGTGTTAAAAACGGGTTAAAAGTCGACTACAAATGAATATCCAACAATTCGTGAATGAGATTCTGTAAACTGTCGCAGAAAATGTCGATTTCAGTATTAGTGGAGATGACCCTGTTGGTGGAGTCCATCATTCGGTTTAATGGTGCTGATCGACCGAGATTTGTGCGAGATGATTTGATAGCGAACATTTCGGGCTTTCGTATTGTTCTGACTGGACATTGACGGGGTACGATCAGGTGCAGATTAACAAGAAGGTCGGGTGAGGAAATTTGACCATTGGAATTTTAAAAAGAGTCGTGACGTCAGCCAACACGCGTCGCTGTTCAAGGGAATGCCAGCCAAAGTCAGACAATCGCTGTGAGTAGTCAGCTCGGTAAGGACAGGTGCGATCTTTATACCGAAGGAATCTGGTGAAGATTTTTTGGATGCGTTCGATACGAGCAATGTGTACTTTATATATTGGACTCCGGACTGGAGAAGCGTATTCTAGGGTACTTCGCACGAAGGAGTTGAAAAGTACTTTCAATGCATGTATTCCTTTGAAGTCATGCCTGATCCTTTTTATGAATCCGACCATCTTTCCGGCCTTGGTCAACATTTTGTCTATGTGAGGAATGAACGACAGGTTCATCATCATCAGCCTATAAATGTTCCCACTGCTGGGACACAGGCCTCCTCTCTATGAGAGGGATTGGGCTGTAATCCACCACGCGGGCCCAGTGCGGATTGGTAGATGTCACATGTCTTCGAATTTTTGGTTCTAGGACATGCCGGTTTCCTCACGATGTTTTCCTTCACCGTTTTTGAGAGCAGTGGTGATGAAATAAATTACACAAAGTAATGCGCGCCTGCCTGGGTTCGAACTCACGACTTACTGTTCGTAAGTCAGGGTCGCTATCACTGCGCCACCGCTGCTCTCACAACGACAGGTTACTAGTGAGTAAAACTCCCAGATCCCTTATGATGTCGACTTTTTGCAGTACTGTTCCATTGAGTGAGAAAGAGGATGTCACTATTCGCTTTTTGCGGGTAAATGTAATGGGCTGGCATTTACTGACGTTGATCACCATCTTGTTCGCGAGACACCATTCCTGTAGGGAGTCCAAATCAGACTGTAGTAGAGCGACGTCTGCTGGGGATTCGATTGGCCGATACATTTTAAGATCGTCTGCGAAGAGTGAACATTGGCTGTGCTTGATATGGTTTACTATGTCATTGATAAACACAATGAAGAGTATCGGGCCTGCATGAGAGACTTGAGGCACACCGGAAGAAGCGCGATATTCTGTCGAGTGGAAGCCATTTACCACTACTTTTAGTTTCCGATCGCATAAGTATGATCTAAACCATTCTACAAGGTTCTCATGAACACCGTGTCCCTCTTATTTGGTAAGTAGTATCTGGTGGTCAACTTTGTCGAATGCGTTGCTAAATGATGTTTGAGCCTAACGGAATAAATCCTGACAATCGAATAAATATTGGTTCTACCTTCTCCTAGTGCTAAAGGCATGACTTTATACATACAAGTTTTATCTTGTTGATTCGAACCCATCCAGACGTATTACTTCGTGTAATTTATTTCATCACCACTGCTCTCAAAATGGTGAAGGAAAAAATTGTGTGGAAACTGACCAAAATAACGAAGAGTTGTGACACGATACCAACCCGAGCTAGGCCGTCTTCAACATAATCTTCTTGCTTCTGTTCCACCCGTGTTACTTGAGGTGCAAAACTAAACGCTTTAAACGCTTTTCTACCATAACCCTCTAATGATACATGCTTCTTTTGCTTGGTTTTCCTCTCCCTCGCCCGCCATCCATCACCATATTCACATCGTTCCATTTCTCCTCATCATGAGAACGTTGATACTACGACTAATGATTCCATATCAACTTTTCGGTAACAGACGTCATTTCAAACCAAATAGAAAGTTGGGCGTTCAAGTATGTTTCGACTTTATTGTCACATTTAAATTATGTCGCGCGTGTAAGTAACAACCAGTTACAAATTGTTTTCAAATGCTTAGGTTACCGGAGAACGTAAAAAAAACAATTTGAATCGAATTTATATTTTTCAACTAAATTAACATTACGCCTGCATGTCCCCTAAGGGTTTGGCAGAGATGTACCATCGACGGGCCACACATTTTCGAGCTGCTACTGTGAAATTCTTAATGAGGAAAACCCAATAACCGTTTGTCCGACCGGGGAAATGAACTCAAGCAATGGGGTCTTGAGTTTATAAACAATAGAAAGATACACGGACCTTTGTGGTGAATGGTTGACACAGGTCAAACGATTACGCCAAGAAGAAAAACAAGTTAAAAAAAAAAAAAAGTTAAATTCGTCGATAAACAAGTTATTCAGAATAAATTGAAATAAAGTTAGTCACAAATAAAAAAAAACCGGCCAAGTGCGAGTGGACTCGTGCACCGAGGTTTTCGTATAAACTTGTAGGTATTTTGTTATTAAACTACATATTGTGGTTTTAAGATTTTTTCCTTTACATGCGCTGCAAGACATTGCGGAGTATTCCCATTTGAGCATCGATTTCAAGAGCACCAATGCTTAGAGCCAAGATATTCCCTTTGTTCAAAAGGGAAAATCTTTGGTGCTCTTGAAATTGGTGCTCAAATGGGAATACTCCGACATTGCTTTTTGCCAAATTTCGTGATTCTAGGTCAACGGGAACTACCATATAGGTGTTCGACCCAAAACCTATAGGGTACTTCCGATTGACCTTTTGAGGTACGGAACCATACAAACAAAAAAAGAAATCGTCAGGGTCGATTTTTTATTTGTCTGATGTCCACACCTGTTGGAACTCACCTAAAAAGTTCCATGAAAATCCTACTGCTATGAACTACGTTCCACTTTTGTCTAATTACTCTCGACTCTCCGAAAATCTACTTGTGGGCCTAGACAAAATGACATTCCAAGCGATAACGATGATAGAAAAGACAAAAATGCATTGGAATTAGATAATAAAACAAAACACCTTGAAAACGATTGACACTAAACTTATCTCGTCGATATAGCAAAAGGTTTTTTTTTAAAGTAGCTAACCACTTTTAAAAAAAAACCTTTTGACATCAACAGCCTAGTATTTTCCAACTATGTGAGGGTCGGCTTCCGGTGTAACCAGATGCAGCTGAATACCTATGGAGCTACTATGGAGCCATCTGACCACCACAACCCAGTTAGTACTGGGTAATACGATGTCTCTCGGTAAGACTGGTTGTCAGAATTTCGGGCTACTGACTACCTGTAACGGCTGTCAAAGATCTACATTTGATAGCCAGGACCAACAGCTTTACGTGCTTTCCGAGGCACGGAGGTGACTCAATATGTAATGGTTGGTCACCCATCCACAGACCAACCTAAGCAAGCGCGTTTTAACCCGAAAATCGATACGAACCGAAAACTGGCTTACGTCAGGAATATTCAAAAAGTCACGTTTCTGAAGTTATGAGAATATTCCTAAAATAAAATTGTAGGTGAGCTTTTCGTTCGCTTGTTTCAGCATTCTGGTTTGAAGGATGACAGAATTTTTTGGTAATAAAACGATACGGTACGGAACGAGATCCGGTATTTTTTAATAAAACAGGTTCCTGTCGGATTGAAAGTATTTACCATCGGGATGTGAGTACTGTAGAGTTATAATTTGTACGGTCATTCAGTAAGTTACTGGGATAAATATTATGAGGAATAAACAATAATTTCTCAGAAGATAGACTAACAAAATGTGTGGGATGTACTGTGAACGTATGCATATCTGCTAGCATGTGCCGACGACGACCAATTTTCAAGTATCAGGTGGTAAAGTTACGTTAAAATATTACTCACCTTCTTAAGTTTGTTGTGTAAAGAGTACGCGAGTTTGAGTTTATAAAAGTTCAAAATTAGCTAGCAAATGGGATGATTCGGTCACTAGCCCAAAACATAAATCAGCAAAATGTTTTTTTTCCACACGTCTTTCGTAACTACTTTTGTGTTTATTTTTTAAACTTATTTAAAAACTAGCTGATCCGCGCAACTTTGTCTGCGTCATTTAAAAGAGACAGAAGGTTAGGCTCCTCGTAAACGAGCCACCGACCACAGCCACCGGAATTCGCCACAGGTGGCTTGTCGCGGACACTGAGTCGCGAGTGCCCGCCTAGCGTGTCGCGAACACTGAGTCGCGTGTGGTCGCCACTCGCTACACGTGTGCGGCGATTCCATACAAAAAGTGGCCTGATTGCGCAGATCTTTAGAGAGAGTGTGAGTCAACCTCAAAAGATAGACATGCTATCCCGGACTTCTTTTTAGAACTTTTTAAGAGGAACGATTCCTGTTGTTCCTGAAATAAGCGCGTTTAACCAACCAAATAAACTAACTCTTCAATATAAGTGTAGATTCAAGTAGGTAACAATTTAATTTCTCGGAAATATTTGCATTAATCGCTAAAATATTTTCCTTATGTTTTTCCAAATAAGGGCTTCCTTCGACAGCCTTCCGTCTCAAACTCAAACTCAAACTCAAAAGCATTTATTTCAATTAGACCCTTACAGGCACTTTTGAATGTCGGAAAAACAAAGAAGGCTAAGCTACAGTCACAGTCACAAGGCATAATAACTTGTGAAAGTACTGTAGTTGCCCATTCCAAAGCGTAGATCTCTATGGAGAAGAATGGGCAAGAAACTCCATGGACACTCTTTTCAATCAAAATATTATTACAAAATCTTGGTTACATCATTCATGTTGAGATTATACATGTATGTGAGAACGATGTAAAGAGGCGTGCGAATTAAGAGCGTCCAGAGTAACGGAATAAATCAACAATAATTTAAAAATAAAGTACATAATTAAAATAAACCGTGACAGCTAAGAGATGACCAGTCCCAACTGACAGCGCCCGTTCACGAACATAACGCATGGATCAGCGCCATTCAACTCAACCATTTTGAAGGGAACCAAATGACCCGACACACCCGCCACCATCAGCAAGACATTCGAGTGAGCATGACATTCTCTCAACTGCCAGGGCACATTCAAGTCAATGAAAGATAGCTAAATGTAAACGGTAGCTTTTCAATACATAGTCCTCACATATGTGCTATGCAATTATATAATACTAAAAGAAGGAATCTATACAATGCAAGGATATTTTTACAATCTTCTGCAGCTTCCACAATGTTTATCATGGTAATCAATTAATTTGCTCCTATGGTTGTGGAGCAGGACCAGCATTGAGCCAAGCATTTTTATCATCAATGTAATCTCCCAACTTATAATATGCTTGCCTACATAGTGTGCGTTTTATACAAGATTTAAATTTCGTCTCATTCAGTTGTAGAATGTGGGGAGGTATTTTATTGTAACATTTTAAACAGTACCCCATGAAAGATGAGTCTACTTTAGCTAGCCTGAAACCTGGCTGAACTAGTTGGTCCCTATTTCTAGTCTTATAGTGGTGTCTGTCACCTCTTTTACTAAATAAATGCAGATTTTTTCTAACGTACATGATGTTTTCATAAATGTATTGACAAGGTACTGTCATGATGTTAATTTCTTTAAACAGTTCCCTTAGAGAATCGCGTCTACGTAGATCATAAATGGCTCTGATGGCTCTTTTCTGCAGAATAAATATAGACTCGATGTCTGCAGCCCGTCCCCATAGTAAAATACCGTATGTCATAATACTATGAAAATAACTAAAATACACTAGCCTGGCGGTATCTACATCAGTAAATTGACGGATTTTTCTAACAGCATATGCTGCCGAACTCAGCCGTCCTGCAAGAGATGTTAAATGGGGACCCCATTGTAGCCTTGAGCCAAGCGTGATTCCCGAGAAAACAGTTTTATCGACAAATTCTAGTTTCTCTTTATTTAATATTATGTCACAATCACTACTTTTGACATTTGGTAGAGCAAATCTTATGCACTTAGTTTTTTTCCTATTTAGTACTAAATTATTTGCGGTAAACCAATTATGGACCAGCAGTAGGGCGTTATTTACATCGTCAAGATCCGCGGCACGTCTGTTTATCCTAAATATCAAAGAAGTATCGTCAGCAAACAATAGCATTTGCGGTTGGTTGTTAAATAAATGGGGTAGGTCATTAATATATACTAAAAAGAGGAAAGGACCCAATATCGAACCTTGTGGAACACCCATTTTTACTCTTAAACCTTTTGAATTGACACCATTTACTTGTACTTGCTGCTGTCTATCATTCAAATACGATTTTACTAATCTGAGTGCAGATTTACCTAAACCGTAATGCTCAAGTTTCATAAGCAGGGTCTCGTGATTTACGCAATCAAATGCCTTTGAAAGGTCACAGAAGATTCCAATGGCATCTTGTGCCCCTTCCCATGCAGCAAATATGTGTTTTAATAAAGTAACACCGGCGTCAGTTGTACAACGTCCCTTAGTGAAACCATACTGTTGCTCGTGTAAGATCTTATTGGTATTAAAATGGTTAAGCATTTGATTGAGCATTATCTTTTCAAACACTTTGCTAAAAACCGGCAACACGGATACGGGCCTAAAGTTATTGGTGTCTGTACTGTCCCCAGATTTAAAAAGCGGTATTACCTTACTGTATTTCATTAGATCCGGGAAGACCCCTTTATCCACGCACAAATTAAATATTAAGGCTAAATACGGTGCTATAGTCTCAATAATTGAGGTACAAGCTTTGACAGACATACCCCATAGATCTTCGGTTAATTTGATCTTGATTTGTTTAAAAGCTTTTATGATTGTTATGGGGTTTATATGCTGAAATTTAAATTCATTCGAACAGGCTGAAACGTTCGCTTTCAATAAATTAATAGAAAGCAAGGGTGAAGAATTCAAGGTTTCAGTAGTTTTAAGAGGGATACTGGTAAAGAAATTTACGAATTCTTGAGCAACTTCATTGTTAGATTTCACGAGGCCACGTGAGGTCTCTAGTGTGAAGTCATTATTTCGATTTTTATTTCTATTTGTTTCACTGTTTATAATTTTCCAAACCGTTTTTATTTTATTGTCGGCTGATTTAATCTTGTTGCTAATGAACAAAGATTTGGCTACCCTGCAAGTGTTTTTAAAAATTTTCGAGTAAGTAGCAACATATTTATTAAAGGTTTCAGTGTTGATGTAAGGCTTAAGGCCGTACAACTCAAACAATCGTTCCCTACTTTTCCTAATACCCTGTGTTGCCCAGTCACTGAAAATAAATTTTGGCCCAATAGTTTTAGTTTTCTGTTTTAAAGTATTATTGAACTCGGTGTGCACTACCGAAAAGAATTCTTCATAAAATTCATTTACATTGTTTATAATATGGCCCGGTATACTTAACTTGCTAATTAAATTATTATTAAATTTATCCAAACTGCTGGGTGTTATTTGTCTAGTTTGTATCTGAATTCTTTGTAATTGTATATTGGACGTGAAAGAAACGGTCTGACCGCTGTGATCTGAAGGAAGGTAATTTACGATAGATTTATCTAAGTAGTCGCCGCTACAAAAAACATTATCAATACATGTAGCAGTATTTGTAGTAATTCGGGTTGGTTCAGAAAACACATTTGACAAATGAAATGATTTAAAGAGACTTAAAAATATACTGCTATTAACATTATTCTCTAAGATATTAACATTAAAGTCACCACAGATAATTATTGGTTTATTACCAGTTACAAGTTTTGCTAAAGCATCCTCCAGTACTGACTCAAAGATAGAATAGTTCAAGTAATTTGGGGGCCTGTAAACGCACACTATTACATGCTTATCAAGCTCAACACAAGACAATTCAATACTATGTTCAACCGAAAGATCGACTATATCACTACGGGACTTAGATTTAATACAATTTTTAACTAAGATTAATGAACCCCCACGCATCTTAGATTTCCGGTTAAAGCAACTGCCCACATTGTATTTTTCATAATTAATTAGCATTTCATAGTCTTTCAACCAGTGTTCGGTGAAACAAACAATATCAAACATTGTTTTTTCTAAAAATAACTCAATTTCTAGTTGTTTAGAAGAAAAACCTTGAATATTTTGATGAAATAATGTCAAGGAATTTTGCTTAGCCCCTTTTTTACATTTAACTATCTGAGAGCAAGAAGTATCTTCCGTTGTCTTGCAACCTAGTTTAAATGAGCCGGAGTGAGCCCCAGAACTCCCATGCCAGTAGATGGCAATGATTTCCTACTACTAGTTGATCCTACTTGAGAATCATCTACAGTTATGCATGAATCCTCCAATGTACAGTTATTATAAAAATGTATATTAGTATGATTACTAATGGTCGCTGTGTTAATAATATAACTAAACTTAGACATACTATTTATGTCCGTGTGAATATTATAAGCTAATAGCCTAGCTATTTTGTGTCTACATCTAATAGGTAGATACACCTTACCCCGTGTCGACTTAAGTTTATCAACAATAGTGTTGATATCCAGATATATAAGTCTGTCACAATAGTGACCTACTAAGAAATGTAAATGGTTATTTAACATATGTATATAATTAATCGTCGTCGTCTCCATCGTCAGATCTTCGATGAAAGTCATACTCCAGCGAGGTTTAAAGTTCTCATCAAGGTGCAGGAAATGAGCCGAGACGCGACCAACTTTAAGATAAACGATTTCCACAAAAAAACCCTGCATGTCGACTTCTCTGCAAAGAGTTAGGCATGTCATACATAAAAATATATTTGAGTACACGCGTCGAATTGAGAATCTCTTCTATTTGTTTAGTCGGTTAAAAATCAATCTTCTGCCAACTGACACGGGCAACCGTCATTCTTTCACGGAAAACCTTAACACCGCAATTCAGAAAATAGAGTGAAATGAACAACGCCATCTATCTAGCACGATGTTATACTGCTAAGATATAGTCAAAAAAGCGATCGAACACACTCTATTGGCTATTTAGATTTTCAAAGCAGCGTCATGTAGACTAACTCATCTAGAGTACTTTTTGCTATCATAACTTTTTTTAAAAGCCAGTCAGTCGATTTTAAGATATTTTTGTGAGCATTTTTTTATTCGTTTGTACCATTTTGTATCAATAGATGGCGCTGCATATATCTTACATGTTGATGATAAGACGTTCTTCTTGAACACTTTAAATTCATATATCTTTTGATAGAATTAACCGATTGCGATGAAACAAAAAATACCTCAAATTACGCACAATATATATGTATAAAAGTTGTCTACATTGGTTTCGTAAATTTTACGTGATGCATGATCATCGAAACAGATAAACAGACAAAAATTACAAAAATGCTGGAAATGAGTTCTGTTGGTTATCTTTTAACAGCCTTGCTATTTTTTTTCGAAATATTTTCGATGTACACGATTTTTCTATAGATTTATTATACATATGTATAGATATTCAGTAGAAACTGCAAATAAAACAATTTGGTCATTCGTAATATATTCTGCAATAATTAACAATTACGAGTTTGTACGCGTAGACATTGAGAATTCAAAAATCTTTGTAAGTACGAAATGGCATGTAATACCATATTATTTATTGTGAGGTAATCAAACTGAAAATCAAACTGATTTATGGGTATAATATTGATTTGAAATGTCATACAATTGAAGGTTCTGAATGGGTATATACATACACAACTATACATACATTGGTTATACCTTCTGTTATCTTTACGTTTTTCATGATTATTGTCATTATGGGTTGAATGATGAAATTATGGCAGGAACAAACATGTAAAAGGGGTTTTTATTTCTCCTGATGTTCTTCATTAATCATATCAGACGCTTTCTCAGCAATCACAACAGTAGCCACATAGTTACCACCAGTTATAACAACTGGCATGACACTAGCATCTACAACCCTCAACCGATGGACCCCATAGACCTTCAACTTGGAATCAACCACAGAACCCATGGAACAAGTACCACCATAGTTCCACATGCTAGTAAACATGCAGTAAACATAACACTTCCAGTAATCATCAGTACCATATTCAAAATCACTGCATTTGTCACCAATAGGGTCCAAAATGCTGCCGTTCACATCCTTGAAATAGGTTGTATTTACAATAGCAATATAATCTTTAACATATTTAACTAGATCATCCATGTCTTCTTCTTTGGAGAAGTATCCTTTATCAATCAATGGAGCATCATGAGGATTTGAAGTATTTAGAAAAACTTTGCCTCTAGATTTCGGGTACAATTTAATGATCTGTGTAAACACAAGTTGTCTCCCCATAGTTTGTTGGTAAGATCTATCACAGACTCCATATTGATAGTCATAAGGAAGAGCACAAAATTGAACAAGATACTCTAATCTCTCCTCAATGAAACTGATTGTGGCGTAGTCAGGGATACCAGCACACGGTTCCAAAGATTTGTAACCTATAACTGTTGATGATGGGAATGTATGTACGTCGAATGGTCCAGGAATTGTTATATTTTTCGCCCTACTCATGACCGTTACTACTTGTTGATCTTGGAAATTCTCACCAACAGGTAAATCAGCAATAACCGTTATATTTTTTTCATTTAAATGTTTGCTTGGACCTATACCTGATAGCAAAAGTAATTGCGGAGACTTTATGACGCCAGCAGATACTATGACTTCTTTATTAGCTCTTAGAAATATTTCTTTTTGTCCATTAATACTTGCTTTTACACCGATAGCGTTCTTGTGTTCGTCAAAAATAATTTTCGTTACTGTTGTGTTTTTAGAAACAAATAGATTTGGATATTTTTTTGCTGGAACCAAATAACCGTATGCAGTACTTTGTCTGTATCCTTCAGCTATTGTATACAATGCTGGAGTGTATCCTACAGAATGTCTACCACTTAAATCATAGACTATCTCATTCCCCATGTCTTTGAATGCTTCTAGATAGTCCTTGATATTTGTGCTATTATCTTGAGCGATTCCTATGTTTCCAGTTCCTCCTTCTTCACCAAAATCAGGTGGAGTACCTCCAACTCCTCGACAGCTGCCTGTGGGACAGTTGGCAATTTTAGGAGCCTGGAGTCTTTCACTTCGTTTAAAGTATGGAAGAAGGTTTCTGTATTCCCAGGAAGAGTCTTTGGCTGCAGTAGCCCATTGATGGTAGTCGTTAATGATTCCTCTGGAAGCGAGCATATAGTTGATAGAGCTGCTTCCTCCAAGAACTTTTCCAGCTGACAGGTACATGGCATTGTGTTGATGGCATCTTCCAGTGAATTTATCAGGAATGGCGGTAAAGTTCCAGTCTAGTCTGGATCGCGATACGTATATTAGGGTTCCTGGTAACTGAAATATTAAAAAGTCAATTAACGCTGTTGCCTACAACCACCTACAGCAATAATATTGATCGCTAAACGACTTACAAAGGCTTCATAAGGTTCATCATCTCCAGCTTCCAACAACAATACAGTATGGTTCGCAGCAGCTAGTCTGTTTGCCAGCACACACCCAGCTGTTCCACCTCCAATAATTAGGAAATCGAATTTGTCATCATCTGTTAAGAAACATAACAAAATAATGTAGTTTTACTTAGTAGATTAAGCAACAAAGAGCCTATTTGTCATACAGAACACAAATATTAATCCAGTTAATGTTTATGTCCCATGTAGTTCTCGGGCACAAATCTAGACTCCAATTTATTACTTAGAAACTAATAGAAATACGCAACCAACCCATAATAACTTACTTTTTAATGTAGCTTGTTTGGGAAACAAAAAGTTGATAAGCATCACCATCGACAGCATCTGGAACATCTCCTGAGTTTTAGTGATATCTTCTAGTACAGATCTTGAGTCCGTATGGCCGAGATTCGGTGGTTCTGAAATACAAAATAATAAGATGATATCTTTCATCGGGAGACTTCTGTTCACAATCAAGGATGGGTGTCGACACGATTTTTTAAAAATGTTCATAAAAAGTCGCAAAATGTAGTGAATTTGTGACAAACATGGACTTTTACTTTTCTTTTTCTTCTCGACTTAGATTTTGTCCGACCAGTACAAAGCAAACCGAACTTTGTCGTCACTCTGGCTAGATGGGGTATATTCGACCCATCTCGGACACAATGCGATTGTGGAGCCCCAACACAGGATATGCCACACATTCTCTCCTGCCCGTCGTGCCCAACTAGGCACTTTTATACAAAATATGTATTGTGCTTTGTTCAACGTTGCAAATCGCAAACATCAATTAAAGGTAATGGAATTGCGACTATTTTTTTTGGATGGAAGACGGCTCAATCTTCTAATTGAAATCAAGAGAAAACAATAGTTTTTATGTCGGCTTAGCTGCGTTTAGTTATTGCTTATTAGGCAAGCAGGAGTAGCTTTTTATAATTATAATCAAAATAACTATAAAGAATATAATGTAATAATTATATTTACCGAGACATGTCATTTTAACTATTTTCTTGTCTTCGTAATATTGAAGTTTGTTTTCACTCGCGACCACTTAAGAGTTACCTAACTACACGAATTAAATTGACGGGTTAATTTTTATTCTAGAACACAACTAATTGAGTACATTCGTCTGAGTTTTTAAATTATGTTTGGTTTAGTATGTTTAAATATACAGTAAACTACTGATAGTTAAACAACCTGTATCTTAGTACTGTCTACGTTTGTACAGGCTGTTTCGGTTTTAATTCAGTTTAGCAAAGTTTAGGAAGTAAAATTCGTGAGCCAGAATCGTAGCAAGTTTTGCCGTTTCTGCCGGCGGGAAAAAGGCGCGAGTTTATGTATGTATGGGAAGGAACAATATACATTAGATACTGGTAAATGTAATCTCGCGTCATTCATTTGAGAATAACAAAGAAAATTTTATAAGCAACTGGATAAAGTTTTAAGTCATCTAGTTTTTAGTAAGAATGGCCTTTTTTTTGGATGGGAAGTAATCAAATGACTTCTTCCGCTCTGGGCAGAGCGGAATCCCCTCCGCTGACACTCCCGTGTCAGACTTGTACTGACTAAAACCCATCCATGTTCCTTCCTTGCCCTTTGTGTTCCAGGGCTTTGGTATCTCTTTCGAACAGTCCCGCAGCCAATAAGAATGGCCTCAATCAGACACTTTCCTTATGTCTCTTAGAGTACATCTTAAGAAATGTTCATCAAAGGCCAACTTTTTCATTTAAAGCATTGATAAGCGATATTCGCTGTTCAACACACCCTGTATTTTTCTTATTTTGTTCATTGTGCGTCATCAACGTATTTTATCGATGCCGAAATTACGAGTAGCATAGATAATAAATAACACTTTGAGAAGGCATTGATAAGTCTGACCAAAAATACAATACTATCCTAGATGACTATAATGTCATCCTAGAAAATGTGTAAGTATGTTTATCAGTTAAAGTCCCGGCGTCCTAACCGAAATTATCGTTTTGAGAGGACGCGACCGTTGCGTCAATATGTCATTAATTTGTTTGGAAAATCGTTTTTTACAGTATTTGATTATGAACATACAAACAGTGAGATATTTTCACGAAACTTTTTTATTCGTTTAGAAGGAGAACAGCCACGATTTTATTACAGTAATGCGTATGACATGTAAATGCGTCGAAGTAAATTCGGTTTCTACATATGACAAGTAGATACAAAAGCGTTTGAGTTTGAGTTTGAGTCTACGATCTATGCACGATAAAATGTAAGCCGTTAAAAATCGTGCCATGTGGACACAGTCAAATATACACATAATTGATATACTTTGTCTAGACGACGCGACGGCAACGTGCGCGGGTTAGCCGGACAAATCGAATGCAACGTTCACGTATCCGCGCGACCGATCGCTTTAGTTATGCCACAGACATTTTATCATTGATGACATTTTATCCAATACCTACCGTATTGGATAAAATGTCAAAAAAAAAATCTTGTCTGTAAAAACGAATCGTCAACCAGTGTAAAATCATTCATGAAAGAGAAATAAACTGTCAGAGTGTCACCCCAGTAGCGAAAGGGCGTAGAAAGTATGAGCCAAAGCCATCATAACTACAAAAAGGTTCATGAAATCGACGGTCGGGTCTGAAACATCTGGAATGCGAGTACTTGATATATAGAGGTCATACCCGCCCTGGCTGTTGGGGAGATAGGTTCTCCCCAACAGGCAGGGTAGGGATATGAAGCTGTTATTCATAAATCGAGGGAAAGGCTGTATACCCTTTTCAGTATATTGATACTTTGGTATTTCCGTATCGGCTTATGTAAAGGAAGGTTTCTCTGAATTAATGAAGTATGTTCTTCGTTTGTGTGTTTTCAGGCAAGATAGTTTGGAAAAGGCTGGGCAGATGATGTTGCTGTTCTCCAGCCAGCGTTTCTCCAATTACTACTCCTTCTATCATTGTTTAGAAACAAACTGAAACTTTATATCTATAATTTTTGAATTAAATTTTGTGGGTTGTTTTTTTTGTAACTTTATTTTATGAAGCGTACTATCATTTTCTTGGATAACTTTTAAGTAAGTTCGTATGTTAATTTTGTCATCGATTAAAAAAATATTGACGCACAATGTAAAATTTTAAAATACAGCGGGTGGTAAGAGACGTAACAATGTTAGTTAACTTCGCGAAAAAAGTTAATATTTTTTATTTGGGACTAGCCCGCTATACTTTTCCCAACCACTGTAACTTCTGAACGCAAGAATCAACAGTGGCCACCAGCAGAAAAAGCGCTGAGACAATAAAGGCCTTTAGTCAACTGGTCCCGCTCATTTAGGACCCGCGGGATGAGTTTACTAATTTATTATCTTATATTCTTTTTGTCGATTGGACCCGCTGTTAAAGTTAAAAAAAATGTCATCTAATTTCAAATTTGAGTACAAACGTATAGAAAAATGAGAGCAGGAATAACAATGATACACCATGTTTAGCTAATTCTGTGTCTAAGTACTAGGCTGTCATACATTTAAGATTGTATTCTGTAATTCACGACACGTTCTCTTAGTTATGGGTCAAAGATGGTATTTAAATGTAATAGTATTACATTACTAGTAGAACTATTCTTAAAATACATACCACTTTGAACTCATGCCAGTTTAGTAATTTTTGGGGTACCTAATTTGTGCCATATATCCCTAAAAGGCAACAAACGTGATTTTTCCCGTTTGTCGCCAGCGGCTACAATCGGGATTACTTTCTCATTTGCCGCTGGTGGTGAGAAAGCCGGTGGTGGCGACTAGGAATAGTCGGATACAGATGGTGACTGAACAAGAGAAAGCCGAAAGGGCTTTCGAGTGTCTACGGGACATATAACATAATTGGGTACAAATTAATAATAGATATAGATTAATATCAAAAAAACTATTTTACTTCACCATACAAATCACAAAATTGCTAAACGGGTCCAGTTGACTAATTTTAACATGCATTAGGTCGACTGGAACGCCTGTGTGCGATCAGTTGACTAAAGCTTAAAGAAGAGGACAATTTAACTGTCTTGGATCCCTCTATGAAATTAATCAGAAAAGATTAACAGAGGAAAAATAATTAGAAGCTTTTGTCAAGAATGCTAAGATTGTATTCAAAGACACGAACAGAAAGTGATAAAAAAGCCCTTTGCCAAAAACGACAACCATTTAAGTATCTATTGCCTTGTTCATAAATTTTTATTATGTGTCCTAGTCATTCTCATGTTAAATCAGTGAGATATCATAACATAAAACATAACATAACTTCACGCTCGTAATCTCCAAAGGGTTAGGTAGAGATGTACCTAATAGTACACCCACATTTTGCTAGTTATGTTTAAGGGTCCCGATCGATTTCGCGGTCTAAAAACAAATACCTTATGGTTATTGAGAAATTTGAGCTGAAAAAAGTAGTGTTTTCTGTTTTCAGACCGCGAAACTGATGGGGCCCTTAAGTCCCATGTAATAGGGGGCGATCCATAAACTCACTCCAACTAAACAACGCCACCTGCTGTAATTTTATCCATGCTCTAGTTCTATCCATGTTCAATGTTTATGCATCGGGTCCCATATGGCGTATCCCTTAACAGTTAGGTCATTTAAATAACATAAAACAAGAACAGCCTTTATAACAGTAGGTAGTAGAAACAGTTTTACTATCAGTAGTTTCTTTCTCGTTTGTTTCTTTTACATCCAAATAACCTTAGGTATAAATAAGTTAGACGAACTCACGAACATGATCAAAAAGTAGCGGTTTAACTGAAATTGTGTGGTTTTGAGTGAAAATGTGTGACATGATATATCACGGTAATTATATGAATATTTTAATTGATATACAGGGTGTAAAAGAACCTTTCACGTAACAGGCAACCAAGCATTCTGCTCATCAAACTAAGTAACTCTGCGCAAAAATTGTTGCTGGAAAATATTTTTTTTTTGGATCTAATCATATTTACTGTATCATAATCACGTTTACTGTAGGACTCAATGTAACGCACTCAAAACATAGTGCTGATACATGCATTGAGTAGTACGGAGGTCTTGGAGGTATTTGAAGTTAAAACAAAAAATCTTGTACCGACAAACTGGCCGACAAACTGTCCTGCAGTTGCAGTTTGGCAGAAATTTTTTGTTATACCCACTTGTGTAACTTTAGTTGGAACTAATAATTAAAAAAAACCTGTGAAAAGTTGGAACTTTTGTCTAGACTAGATCAAAAAAGTGGTCGCAATGACGTGACGGGGAGAACGATTGCCTTTCGGCTTCGTTAAGAGCACTTTTACAACCATTAGTTCTTTTAAAAGCTGTACCTACCCGCAACTAAACTCACATAAAATACAACAAAAGATCCAAGTAAGAACTTTAAAAGTTACGGTATACAGGAATAAGATAAAACTGTTTTAATCCCAATCTAAACCCAACGACCATACATCAATTTCATTATATGCTTATCTGCCAGACCGCTAATTATGTTATTTGTTCTCACGCCACACCGTTAGATGGCGTTGCTAGTCACATTTGTAGGGTTTTCGTGAGAAAAAATATTTTTATTGAAATACCCACTTAAACTGAAAATTATTTCGGTGTAATCGTTCAAATAGTATTCTAACACTTGTAAATTTTGGATATGAATACCGCTATCCTCTTCCTCTAGATGAAAAATAAAGAGTGATAAAGTTCAGCCGTCATTAATCTTCATAACAGATTTATTACCTTTGATCGTTGACTGCGAGTTGCTAAGTTAAACCATATAAACGATATTTTAGTCCCACAAGAACACTTTGCTTGTCACAAATTCTGGACTCATTTTGCAACTCTTCTCTTTAATAATATCTTTTGGGAAACTTAGTACCCTCGATAATTGTAAACAGGTGAAAATTTAATATTATAATTTTAATATTTTATATTTTAGAACCTCAGAAGCCATACCCAACGGACTCAGCATCCGCGCTAGTCGACATCGGAAAAACCCAGGATGCCTTCAATCTGCTAACGTTACTGATGGTTACCAGCAATTTTTTTCCAAAACAAGCTAAATTGAAAGGTTAGTAGTTTGTTGATATTTTGGAGTATAGGCGGCCAAATAGTAAAAGTCTGAAAACCAGTTTCAAACTCAAAACTCAAACACAAAACCATTTATTTTAATTAGACCATTACAGGCACTTTTGAATGTCAGAAAAACAAATAAGGCTAAGCTACAGTCACAGACACAAGGCATAATAACTTGTGAAAGTACTGTAGTTGCCCATTCCAAAGCGTAGATCTCTATGGAGAAGAATGGGCAAGAAACTCCATGGACATTCTTTTCAATCAAAATATTGTACAAAATCTTGGTTACATCATTCATGTTGAGATTATACATATGTGAGAACGATGTAGAAATACGTGCACGTTAAGAGCGTCCAGAGTAAAAGATTATATCAACAATTTAAAAACAAAGTAAGTAGTTAAAATAAACCATGGCAGCCTAGAGATGACCAGTCCCAACTGACAGCGTCCGTTCACGAACATGACGCATGGATCAGCCCCATTCAGCTCAACCATATTGAAGGGAGCTAAATGACCCGACACACCATCAGCGAGACATTTGAGTGAGCATGACATTCTCTCAGCCACCAGGGCAAATTCAAGTCAATGAAAGATAACTAAATGTAAATGGTAGCTTTACAGTACATAGTACTCACACATGTGCTATGCAATTATATAATACTAAGAGATTGAATTTATACAATGCAAAGATATTATTACAATCTTCTGCAGCTTCCACAATAACTTCACATGGTAATAAATTAGTTTGCCCCTATGCTTAAATAAATGCAGATTTTTCCTAACGTACATGATGTTTTCATAGATGTATTGACAAGGTACTGTCATGATGTTAATTTCCTTAAACAGTTCTCTTAGAGAGTCACGCCTACGTAGATCATATAAGGCTCTGATAGCTCTTTTCACATTGCGTACATCAGGCAAAGACTTAAAAATAGCTCAAACTGCTGCGTGAGGGAGGTCTATCCAGCAATGGCTGTCTTTCGGCGGATATGACAATGATGATGACTCTGCATGGTGGCAGATACAGGTGAAGTAATTCCGACCCTTGCTCGAGCCAGCCTGCGTTCTGAGCCTAAATTTGTCTACTGCTTGCTGTCTTACCCCAGCAATACCCTAAGCCAAGGCTCGTACCCTGGTACCCCTTAGCGCATGGTCACATAGTATTTCCGTGGCCCTGGCTGGAAGCCTTACTCTCAAGGCACCCGCGGGATTGCTTTTACAGCATATAAGATTGATAATTTGCATACTACAAGAGATCTATTAAGCAAAGCAGGTTAGTTTTCTAACCACTTATTCTCGGCTGTTTAAAAATATTTCCACGTCATCTATCGACGATGCGCTGGACTTTTATGCTTTTTAAAGTCATTGTTGACCGTGTGTTGCGAAAACCGCCACGGTGGTTAGTAAACTAGCCCCCTTATTCCTAAAAAGCAATAAGTCGTATTTTCGTAAAATATTTTTTTTCTTAATAATTAACCCCTACCTAAAAAAATATCCAATTGTTTTATTTATAAAGTCAAATTATTAAAAGTGTGAAAGAGTTAAGTTAAATAGAAGTGATACTGGTAGAAGACATGGTTTACTGGTGGGTGCAGTCCCAGGAGTTGGGTCATAATGCAAGATCAAGCAAGGCATGGGTGAAGTTAGACCAGGGCATTTAGAGGCCATAAAGTACTGAGTTTTCGCAAAGAAAGAAGAGGGAGTCATAAAAAAGAACTTTAGGCCCGGACTTTATCAAAGTAGAGAAAGCAGGAGCGGAGACGTGTGGAAAACGACCAATCAAATTGGTTGAATTCTACATCGCGTCTATCGTCTTTCTTGTGATTGGACGAATCTCGCAGATATCTCCGCTCGTCTCCGCTTTGATGGAGTCCGGGCCTAAAGAGCTTAGACAAAATGATATTCTATGAGCGATAACGATGATGAAACATTAAAAAAATTATGGCACTGACACGAGCTAATCAAAACTCACGTCAAATCCTCCTAAAAAAGGTTGTAGAGTTCCAAGAGGTTTGAAAGTTACAGGACAGTGACGAAGCGGGCATAACTCAAACCTACTATACAATAACCATTCGTTTTTGTACTTATTCAGATGGTGACAAATTTGACTTCGTAATAGCTGGAGGGGGAACAGCTGGATGTGTGCTGGCAAACAGACTGGCTGCTGCAAACCATACTGTACTGATGTTGGAAGCTGGAGATAATCCACCTTTGGAATCTTTTGTAAGTTCCATAACTACCACTTTGTATGCTTAAGTTTTCTAGTTGTTGATTCCGATTATTAACTTTATATATTTTTAAATATTTTAGTTACCAGGAACCCTAATATACATACCAAACTCTGGACTAGACTGGAACTTTACGGCCATTCCTGATAAGTTCACTGGAAAATGCCATCGACACCCTGCCATGGTCGTGCCAGTCGGAAAAGTTCTTGGAGGGGCCAGTTCCATAGGTTTTATGCTCGCTTCCAGAGGAATCATTAACGACTACCAAGAATGGGCTACTGCAGCCAACGACTCTTCCTGGGAATACAGAAATCTTCTTCCATACTGTAAACGAAGTGAAAGACTCCAAGCTCCAAAGATTGCCAACTGTCCCACAGGCAGTTGTCGAGGAGTTGGAGGTACTCCACCTGATTGCGAGAAAGGAGGAGCAGGTAATATTGGAATCGCTCAGGACAATAGCACAAATATCAAGGATTATCTAGAATCATTCAAAGAGATGGGAAATGAGATAGTCAATGATTTAAGTGGTCGGCATTCTTTAGGATACACTCGAGCATTGTTTACAATAGCTGAAGGATACAGACAAAGCACTGCTTACGGTTATTTGTTTCCAGCAAAAAATAATCCAAATCTCTTTGTATCCAAAAACACAATTGTGACAAAAATTGTTTTTGACGAAAACAAGAACGCTATTGGTGTAACAGCGAGTATTAATGGATATAAGGAAATATTTCTAGGAGCTGAGAAAGAAGTCATAGTATCTGCTGGCGTCGTAAAGTCTGCACAATTACTTATGTTATCAGGTATAGGTCCTAAAAAACATTTAAACGAAAAGAATATCACAGCTATCGCTGACTTACCTGTAGGTGAGAACTTCCAAGATCAGCAGGCAGTTACAGTTATGCATAGGGGGAAAAAAATTACAGAACCTGTACCAATCAACTATCAAAACTACCCATCATCAAATGTCATAGGTTACAAATCATTGGAACCTTGTGCTGGTATTCCAGAATACGCCACCATAACTTTTATTGAGGAAAAATTGAATTATCTACTTTCATATTGCGCCCTTCCTTTTGACTTCCAATACGAAATCTGTGATAGATCTTATCAACAACTTATGGGCAGACAAATCTCTTATACACAGGTAATTAAGTTGTATCCAAAATCAAGAGGCAAAGTAACTTTAAATACTTCAAATTCTTGTGATGCCCCATTGGTTGATACTGGGTATTTCTCCAAGGACGAAGACATGGATGATCTAGTCAAATATGTGAAAGATTTCCTCCCCATTGTCAATACGACCTATTTCAAGGATATGAACGGCAGCATTTTGGACCCTATAGGTGACAAATGCAGTGATTATGAATATGGTACTGATGATTACTGGAAGTGTTATGTCTACTGCATGTCTAGTAGCATGTGGAATTATGGTGGTACTTGTGCGATGGGATCTGTGGTCGATTCCAAGTTGAAGGTCTATGGGGTCAATCGGTTGAGGGTTGTAGATGCTAGTGTCATTCCAGTTGTTATAACTGGTGGTAACTATGTGGCAACTGTTGTGATCGCTGAGAAAGCGTCTGATATGATTAAAGAAGAACATCTGAGTAATTAAAATATCAGCGTAACGTAATAAATATCTTTGCTACTACTGTTATTGTAAGTAGTTTGGAAAATAATTACGGTTTGCAAAATAAAGGCATGACAGAGGGAATATGAACTTATGTATGTATATGTCACCCCTTGACTACGAATGTGTATTTATTATATATGCAAAATATTTTGATTTCATTTTTTACCCAATCGGAAAGTTTGTAATCCTGTTTTTTTTTTGTCTATGTACGCGAGTTGTATTGCTTTTTGTTATTTTTAATTATTGCATAATATAATAAATCATGCATTACCAAATTGTTATAATTACAATTTTTACAGCATTATTTATTTATTTCATGAATCGGAGAAGAATTCGTCCAGCAATAGGATGATGCTGTCTACCTTCCGTATGTCTCTTTGATATTCCTTTTGCATTTATACAGCATGTTGGAAGACATTTCTTTAAAAATAAGCATCACCTTTGTATGTCTTTTTCCTCTTTTTAACTGTATACATATTTAAGTGTGTCATCTTAAAAATGTAAAAACAATAAATAATACTATCTTAACTAATGTTCACTTGTAGCCAACCACTTTATTAACACCATGGACAAAGGTTTTCTCTGTATGACATGTTCATTGTACGTCATCAATGTATTTTTATCGATGGGTTAGTAACCTGATAGTTATTCCAAGGAAATGTGTATGCATTTGGTTTTAAGCGAAGATGGCGAATTAGACCGCTACTAGACTATAGCAGCGGCCAGCCGCGAGAAATGGAAAATGTGAAGGAAGGCCTTTGCCCAGCAGTGGGACACCATCGGTTGATAATACAATAATATTATTTTAGTTTGATAAAATCAAGTTGCGAAACACAAAAATAATCTAAAACAATTTAATTTGGAGATTTCTGAACAGGAGATACTTTTATATGCCTGCTCTCGTATACGACAAAATTGCTATCAAGCGTGTCAGTTTATTCAGTTAAAACTTGCTTCTCACATTTTGCGATAGGAAAAAACTAACCAAAAATAGAAAACCTGAAGGGTTATACCCACTGGCGGGTCAATGCGTGATGGGTTCTGTGGTCCATTCCAAGTTGAAGGTCTATGGGGTCCATCGGTTGAGGGTTGTAGATGCTGGTGTCATGCCAGTTGTTATAACTGGTGGTAACTATGTGGCAACTATTGTGATTGCTGAGAAAGCGTCTGATATGATTAATGAGGAACATGAAAAGAGTTAAAATTTCTCCGAAATCTAATTTCGAAATTAATATGTGTAGACCATAAATCATTCACTTTGATAATCCAACATTAATTTCGCATCACACGCCATTTTGAACATGGAAATATTTTTTGCAGCACATACGTGACTGTACCTACGTTTTGTGTTTTTTTTTTTAATAGCCATAAACACAAGTGATGAAATGACACATTTTTTATTTGTTTGAGTGCCAAAATGTATTTATGTAATTACATAACGAAACGAATAACCACAAATTTAAATAAAGGATTATACCAGAATGATTCAGCATTTTCTATTGGAATCCAAAGCTTGTTTGCATAATACTATTGCTAGTAAATACATTGCATTTATAAAGGGTGTCAACACCCTTAACGAAGCCGATAGGCACTTGTTCTCCCCGTCATTGCGATCATTTTTTTTTTGTTTTGTTTTACACCATACCTGGAAACCTTCTAGTTACGGAGACATTGGGGGTCAAAGTACCAACTTTTTACCATTTTTTTTTAATACATGTTTTTATTGTTAAATTTTTACTTTGAACACATATACAAACCCCCGTACTATCTAATGCATCCATCAGCACAATGTTTAGAGTGCGTTACATTGAGCCCTACTGTAAAACGTGATTTTTCACCAAAAAAAAAGAAAAATCGTTTCCCAGCAATATTTTTTGCGTTAAGTTACTTAGTTTGATGTACATAATGCTTGGTTGACGACTTCATGAACGGTCCGTTTACACCCTGTATTACAGTTTTATTAAACCACATAAATTCTTTTCATTCTTTCCTTACCCCACCAATAAGACGGAGAATGGAAATGCATTTCACAGTACTTTTAATGGAAATCCCGATGCTATCTTATCAGTGCCCATTCAGGGGTACAGGTGCAATCACCGATCGCAATGCAATTTCCAAGGAAAACCTTTTAAGTTAAAGGGGGAAAACAAAGGGCTATTTTTGTACTGGGAGGGTAGTGTGTAGGAAGATTTTTATCGTGTGTCTCTGTAGCGTGATTTGTGTTAGATTACTATAATGTTAGCGACCTGACCTTGCTCTGCCCGGTTTTTTGTGTCTTGACAATACATGGAGATTTCTTTATTGTATTTAGGTAAGTTTAACATTATGTTTAATATTTTCTAAAATGCCTGTTATTCCTTATAACTTCTGCTATCTGACCGTGAAAATCCCGTCAAAATCAGTCCTGTCGTTTCGGAGATTAGCCGTAACAACAAAGACTGACAGACAGACCGAAATGATTGTGAAAATTATAGATTACAAGAGATTGACAAGATCTACTTGTAAATATTATTCACAATCCAAAAGGCTTTATTAAGCCATGTAATGTGATTCATCATGATTGTGATTGTATTTCGAAAACATTGTTTCAGTTATATACCTGTCTAGAGACACAGTATCACGACAACACTAAGCTGTCTAATTGAATGTAGTGCATAGTCATGTAATCAAGTCGCAATTAATAAAGAGCTCATTCAGGGTTTCAATTCCAACAACTATAAATGCAAGCTGGCTGGTTTAAATGTAATTACATTGGCTAATTACAATTTGCATAGCGTTCACGTTTATTTTGCGATACAGGTATATACCTAATACTTTAATAGGGTTGATATATAGCCTCTGTGTTTAGGCGATAAGAATTTATATTTTTAGTTAGTGCTGCAATGTATTCTATTAATGGATTTTTGTGTTTCTATAGTATGTATTGTGTAACTAGATCGCAGCCATTTGTTGTTGTTGTTTTTTTAGTCAAATTTCCTCAGACTGACTGCCTCGTTGGTCTAGGTGTAGCTAGCGCAATTGCTGAGCGGTCCTGGGTTCGATTCCCAGGTAGGGCAAAGTGTTACTGGGTTCTTCAATCAATATTTTTTCAGTACCAGCCATGGAGTCTGGATTTGGTTCCGGTTGATGGAAATAGGCACGTCCCCTATTACATGCGACTTAAACATAACTGGCAAAATATGGGTGTACTTGTTAGCTACACCTCAGCCTAACTCTTCGAGGGTTACTGGCGTGATGTCATGTAATTTCCGCAGGCGGTTTAGCAAATGTTTAGCAAAAGCGCACTTCTTACATTACCATCCTAGTTCCTTGTCATTATCAATGGAATTGCTTTTCGCTTCAGGCTTCATGTGGTCTTGTCTCCATTTTGTTAACCAAACCAATACACATTTTAAAGTAAGTGTATAAGTATCAATTTGCCTAGTGAAGCAGTGATAACCTTGTGGTGTGACCGTTGGACTGACAAGTCATAGATCTCTTTCCGATTCATTTGCGTATTGTATAATTATCACTTGCTTCTGTGAAGAATAACATCTTGAGGAAACGAGCATGCCTGAGAGATATTTCTCGACAGCATGTATGTAAAGCCAAATCAGATACCTATGGGCGGCATAAAAATATATAATAGACACCAGGCGCACTAACCACACAATAAAAAGGAATACATATCAAATAGCTTGATATAATGGTGGCTTCTCACAATGCATCAAGTTATGTGGTACTAGCTTTTCCACCATATTGAAGGCAATATGGTTGAGCTGAATGGGGTTGATCCATGCGTCATGTTCGTGAACTGGCGCTGACAGTTAGGACTGGTCATCTCTAGGCTGCGATGGTTTATTTTAACTATTTACTTTGTTTTTAAATTGTTGATATAATTTTTTACTCTGGACGCTCTTAACGTGCACGTATTTCTACATCGTTGTCACATATATATTATGTATAATCTCAACATGAATGATGTAACCAAGATTTTGTAAAAATACTTTTGATTGAAAAGAGTGTCCATGGAGTTTCTTGCCCATTCTTCTCCATAGAGATCTACGCTTTGGAATGGGCAACTACAGTACTTTCACAAGTTATTATGCCTTGTGTCTGTGACTGTAGCTTAGCTTTCTTGGTTTTTCTGACATTCAAAAGTGCATGTAATGGTCTAATTGAAATTTTGAGTCTTTTTTGAGGTTTTTTTCCCCTTGACGAAGCCAAGGGGTGAACCCGGGTGGAGATCAGAAATTATCCCGCGAGAGAGTACTCCCGGGATAAAAGTATCCTCTTCCCTGGTCAGCTCGATTTGGTGTCGAGGGCGTGACAAAGAAGACAGACGGAGTTCTTTTCGTATTTATATTTCCTTTATTTATTTTTACAAATATTATTAACAATTTGAAATATTCAAATATAAAAGATTATAATAAAAACATTTAAAAATATAAAAACATAGTAGCCCAGTAGCATTGGGAACAGGTTCCAAGCTACCGGTGGTAAGGGCTCCTGCGAGAGGAACCTCCTGACAATACGCGCCGTGTCGGGCTTTCTGATTCAATCCCTTGATCCAGCTGCCAAGCGAGAGCCTCCTTAGATGTTGGTCGAGGCTATTGGCTATTAAGCCATTGGCTGACACGACTATCGGCACAATGACTGCTGTCCTCACATCCTACAACCTCGCGAGCCAGATCTAGATACTTGAACTGCTTATCTTTCTCTGCTTTCACGAGGTTCTCGTCATGGGCAGCCCCCCATGACGAGAACCTACCCAACCTTATATCAACAATCAGTGGTCATTATCATCATCATCAGCCTTTTAATGTTCCCACTGCTGGGACACAGGCCTCCTCTCTATGAGAGGGAATGGGCTATAATCCACCACGCGGGCCCAGTGCGGATTGGTAGATGTCACATGTCTTCGAATTTTTGGTTCTAGGACATGCCGGTTTCCTCACGATGTTTTCCTTCACCGTTGTTGAGAGCAGTGGTGATGAAATAAATTACACAAAGTAATGCGCCTGCTTGGGTTCGAACCCACGACTTACTGTTCGTAAGTCGGGGTCGCTACCACTGGGCCACCGCTGCTCTCTCATCAGTGGTGATAGACATTTATATTATTACTAGTATTTATTTCGCTCCGAGCTATTTCCAGTTCCAGCGAGTGAGCACGAGCTACCATCGAACTCATACTTATTCACATCACTCACTTCTCACGTTCCTGTCGTTTCCCGTAGAAACCCACCCTTAGAAATTCGAGCACTCCTCGCAAATCGAGTGGCAATCGTTTCTACACGAAAGAATCTGATCCGCTCAGGTAATGGTATGCGGGAGCAGGTGACTCGAATAATGAATCGAAACCTTTCGTATTTGAATAGTTTTCACTCTATTTACACAGAAGATTTTGTTCAGAAGTGTTTTGCTTTCGAAAATAAATATACATTGTCTAGACTGCCTCGTTGACTTTCAAGTGACTGTTATGGTCTAATTGAAATTTATTAATTTATTTATCAGGAACAATTTAAATTGTGTTTGATACATAAATGAATAATATTAATAAATTTTTTAAAGCGTCATGCAATAATATATTACATACAGCAATAATTAAAAACACAAACATACAAGATAAAAAAAAATACATGATAACAAAAACTATAACAATAAATAGCATTTTTTTTTTAACTAACTGCTTTGAGTTTGAGATGATTTAGTGGTCGCTAGCGCTACTGCTGAACATGACGTGTATGATTACCAGGTCCAGCAAAGTGTTATTGGGGTTTTCCAACGGGAAGTTCTTAGTAGCAACCAGGAGTATGGATTGGTGGCAGTTGATGGCAATATAACAAGGGGGCGAGCCGCCCCCTTTTATCTGACACTTAAACACGACTGGCAACTGTATAATTATTATGTACCTGTGGAGAACCCTTTCGTAAATAGGCGTGATGTTGTGTAATGTTATAAATATCATCGTTTAATATATTGGTTTTTACGCAGATCCCGTAGGAATAGAGCTCGGAACCCTTAAAAGCTATTTTAACTCCTCTCATGATAGAGCAGCACACCAAAGCTCTCGACAACCTCCCAAGAAAGCCATCGATTGCAGTCGCTGTGGCTGAAATTGGCTAGATGGCATCATCATCATCATTCTTCTCTTTTGTTACGATACAAAGCCACAAAATTGACGGACAGTACTGACAAACAAAATATTGGTCTTTTTTCCTCTTTGTTTGAAATATCTACCTACATTACATATAAAATACTTTTTATTTAGACAACTCACTACAACAATTTATTGGTAAATCCACACAATATAATAAGTATACCATCTTTTAAAAATCTGTATTTTGTTTACCAAAAAAAACTCTAAATACTTACTGCGGCAGCTGTACGCTATCTCATTTATGGAGAGGGTTCAAACAGCCCTCTTTCTTTAAGATTAAAGCTTTTGTAGTTCTGAGAAAAATATTTATATATTTAATATTAATTTTAATAAAAATAACTTTTGTGATACGTCATGTCCAGTTTTTGGGTTCATTCATTCGGTTTTACATTCAACCGCCCGTTCAGTTGTCAAACTGTCTCGAAACTAAAGATCCAATCAGTTTATTGAATTTAATAAATAATCCCATACTCTTTGTGTCCACAACATCTGAGAGAACCTTAAGGTCTGACTTGGCTAGTTTTCATATACGAATTATATTATAGCCTTTGCAGGTTCTAAAGCTGTAAGTTCTTATATTGTTCTTCCGAAAATATGGCTTGTTGGTGAAAACTATAGCCAACGAACATAGGGCTGTTTTAGTAGGTACTTCATAATAATTCGTATATGAGAACTAGCCAAGTCAGACCTTAAGCTTCAGTATTTTATCCTAAGTTATAAGAAGAAATGTTATTATAAATTGTAATATAATATTTTATGTTTTAAAAATAAATTTCAGGACTGACCATAGAACTTGGCACCCATTAAGATCTCACTTCTTTTATCGTTGAACTTGGCTCTCATTTAACATTTATGTTTTTGATGGGATTATGTATTTCTGTTGCCGCTATAACAACAAATAATAAAAATATAAATTATTTGATAATTAAAGGGGGCCCCAATACAAGAAACGTGTTATTTTTTCGGTTTATGGTACGGAACCCTTCGTGCGCGAGTCGGACTCGGACTTGGCCAGTTTTTTTATCCTGTATGTTGCTGTTTTATATCCTGAAGTTTCATTAAAATCGGTTCAATCATTTCGAATATAAAATGCCGTAAGTCGTTAACGCTCTTAAGAATCTTCGGCCTTTCACTGAAAATATTTTTCCGAAATCTCCAATCGTTTCTGGAGATTTTAGTAAAATATTCATGGTACCAACTAACCTTTGGCGTAAATTCAAACACAAGACAATTCTAATTGCATTAATTATAAATTCGAAAGTAAGTTTGTTTGTTTACAGGTACCCCTAAACCACTGAACCGATCATCCTGAAACTTTGCATTTACTTTTTCCTATTGTCTCAACTCAGAAAAAGGATTTTTCTGATATTGAGTTCAAGGTTCTGTAAACTTATTCATTCGCTGAAAGCAACGCACAGCCTAAATCGTTTGTTCGTTTGGTTTTTTCGCACAAACTTTCTTATCATAACGAAAGTGATTTTAGAAAGGGGTGAAATAAAGGATGAAAGTTTGTAATTTTTGCCTACGGCGAATCCTATCCAAACATCATCCTATCCACATTCCAAAGAAATCCTGTCCACATCCCACCAAGCACACGGCTTGTCAATTTGCAGATATAATTAAGTACCTACTTTTATCAAAAAATGTGGACTCTGCAACGTCGCTTCATGTAAAATACTACTAGATAGACTGAAAGTCAGTCTATCTAGTAGTATTTCAGTCTATCTTATTATCCAGGGGTTATCCAGGGGTTATCTGTAGCCTTTTGGCTACAGATAACCCCTGGATAAGGCTAGGCAGATCGGTGATTATCAAAAAGTAATTAAACTATGCGAAAAAATGTTTACCCTTCAATCAAGATAATTATTTCCCAGTATGTAGATACTCGCATTATTGTTTCATCTCAATATTTCATGCACAGTGCACACCTTCCAAAGTAACGAAGTTGGTTTTATTACTTTAGTTTGTCCACAATCCCGTTCAACACTCAAATAAACGAATATTTCTGCGACTCTATTTTCAGGTCTATTTTATTTCGGTTTCCTGAATTCTGTAGTGTTTTAGTAAAAACTGGATAAGAATTTTTGTTGTACAAGCATTTTGTGTTGCTGTTATGGCAATAAAGACAAACTTTGAACCAGGGAAGCATAACATAGAAGGGAGATGACCTTTACACGGCAGTGGTAAGAACAAAGCTGATGATGATGATACATGCAGTAGTTGTCACACCAGGTGGTAAGCGGTCACCCCTCATCACCAACTGCCTTTTTCCCAACTATGTAGGGGTTGGCTTCCAGTCTAACCGGATACAGCTGAATACCAATAACGGCTTAGCGTGGTTTCCGAGGCACGGAAGAAACTCGGTATGTAAGAAGCACTTATATTTTGTTATTTATTTCATTACCACGGTTTTCAAAACGGTGACAAACAACGTGAGAAAACCGGCTTGTCTTAAAACCGAAAATAAAAAAATAGTGCGTGGAGTCCCTCCACGCGGAAGAAGTGAAACTTCGTAATGTGGAAATGAAAATAGGAAAGGATAATAGGAAATTGATTTTTAGTGAACTACAGGTATACTACGCGCATGCGTTCGAGTGCCACGCATTCACTCCCGCTCTATCTCTTTCTATTCCTCCTCCCCAGGAGCGTTGAACGTTTAACGCAACAGTGCTTTCATACCCCCCTCCATGGTAGCGTTAAACGTTTAACGCAACCTTGTTGGAAGTCGCACTAGAAGTTTCACTTCAAAAAATCGAAGCTGTCTACAAAGCTGCACTGGGTCCTCGTCCTCGTCGTGGACCATGGCTCACTTCCTCTCATAGAGACCAGACCTGACTCCCAGCAACGCTGAAGACTAATAATGTTTGTATTTGAATTTGAATGTTGTCATGAAGATGAGACGGTAACATTAACATATGTTTAACCACCAGCTTTACTTGAATAAAACTGCTCGTTAACGTGTTAACTGGCGTGATTAAGTACGTACTTACGGCGTTCCTGGTCCTCCCTTAAGAATTTAATATGAATGATAATATATTGTGTCGTGAAATTTTTCTACCCCCTTGACAATTTTGACATGACCTGGAATATTACAAACTGGGGCGTATGCAAAACGGAGTTTTATTTTTGTTCACATTTATGTGCTATATTTATTTTGTAACAGTTTTATTTAGGGTCAAAGTTGTAAAACAATAGCACTTATCTTATAAACTTTTTAGACAGGGTAAGCCAAGAGTGAATGACAAACGATTTTGGCGGTAAATGGTCTGATTTTTATGCTTTTACGTGATGTTCACGTTCAAACAGTGCTATATACAAGGTGTTTATTTTTTATATCCTAACTCTGAGAATGATGAATTATTTTTCAATTATATTTTTTTTTGTTTTAGCTTTTCATACAAAATAATTCGACTAAGTCACGATAATTAATGTAAACCACCCTTACGTGAAATATGACAACGTCGCATTTTCGGAGTATTCCCATTTGAGCACCGATTTCAAGAGCACCAATGCTTAGAGCCAAAGATATTGCCAACAAATTGATTTGCAAAGATATAACCTTTGCTCAAAAGGGAAAATCTTTGGTGCTCAAATGGGAATACTCCGCATTTCCTTAGCTGTAAATATAATGAATAATTGGTTTGAATGAAAATGAATTACTCGTTATTCGAGCGAATAAATGAAACTTTTATATCTACACACATAGAAATGATTGATGATATCTTCCAAATTATGCATTTTAGAACCTCATATTCAAGAACTTTTTGATAACCCAAGAGTTCTGGTATATCAATAAAAGTAACACGTTGTAGAGCTACAAAGGTATTTTACGTCTGAATATTATGGGCGAGAGGTACGCTATTGGAACGACACCAAATCGTGGGACAGCAATTTGTTTTGAATGCTTATTTTCAAAGAACAACGTAATAAAAGGGTATTGTTAAGTATATTAGAATATCAATTTATCACAACAAGCAGGCTCCCATATCCAAAATCCAGCTAAACACTTTCAGGGAACAACATAAGTCCCAACTGCAGCTCTGCATATTTCGTCCAAATCAAATATTATGTTGAGCTGCGCTCACTAGATTAAAACCACTCGTTACTGAAACCACGGACATTATGAAATTCCTACTCATTTTCTGGGGTCCCTTTTTGAGTGCGGTTATGACTGAATTTCAGCACTGACTAGAATATTGAGGATCTAGTTTGAAGACTATATATAGGTACCGTACTTTGGCTATGTTGGGAGTTCTTCTACACGTGGCAATTCATCATCATCTTCCTGCCCTTATCCCATTTTATTTGGGGTCGGCGCAACATGTTTTCTTCTTCCATTCTCCCCTGTCAGACGTCACGGCATCGTTGACTCCTTTCTCTTTCATATCAGTCTTCACACAATCCATCCATCTTTTCTTTGGCCTGCCTCTCCCTCTCCATCCATCAACATTCATGTGCATCACTCTTTTAGTCACATGCGTTTCATCCCTCCTCATTACATGTCCATACCAAGACAAACGACTTCCTTTCAATTTTTCTGTAACAGGCGCCACTTTCAAACTTCCTCTAATATACTCATTTCTTACTTTATCCATTCTTGTCACTCCACACATCCATCTCAACATTCTCATCTCCGCTACATGCAATCGTTTTTCATCCTTCTTCTTCACAGCCCAGCATTCTGACCCATACAGTACGACAGGTCTAATCACGGACTTGTATATTTTCCCCTTTAGCTTGAGGGGCATCCGTGGGTCGCAAGTTGTTCCAGTGACCTGTCGCCATTTTATCCATCCTGAGTTGATCCGGTGCGTTACGTCCCGGTCTACTTCTCCATCCCCTTGCACAAGCGACCCGAGGTACCGAAAATCGGAACAGATTGGTATGGGCGTTCCGGCAAGAGTTATGGGCACTGAACTGGAGAGACCGCCGAAATCGCAGAAGAAGTATTCGGTTTTCGTTCTACTTATTTTCAGGCCAACGTTCTCCAGTCTTTGCCACCACACCTCCAATCTGCTCTGGACCTCTAAGCCGCTCTCGGCAACCAACACAATGTCGTCGGCAAACAGCATGCACCAGGGAGCCTCTTCCTGGATGTCCGACGTAAGTGCGTCCATTATCACCAGGAAGAGGTAAGGGCTTAGAGCCGACCCTTGGTGCAAGCCGACAGCCACATTGAAGCTACCGGTAGTGCCCGCTGTAGACCGGACTTGAGTACTACATCGACTGTACATCGCTCGGATCAACTGCACATACTTCCCAGGCATACCTTTCTCTTTCAGGGCCCACCACAAAACCTCACGAGGTACCCGGTCGTATGCCTTTTCGAGGTCGATGAACACCATGTGCAAGTTTTTGTGCGCACTTCTGTATTTCTCGCACAGCTGGCGAATGGCAAAAATGGCATCCGTCGTTCCCCGACCAGGCATAAAACCGAATTGATTTTGTGAAATTTCACTCTCTTCTCTCAGTCGTCTTTCAATAACTTTCTCCCAAACTTTCATACTATGCGCCATTAGCTTTATTCCTCTATAGTTATTGCACTCCAGCACATCACCTTTATTTTTAAAGATTGGTACCAGCGAGCTGTTGCACCATTCATCAGGTATGGCTTCTTCCAGCAACAATTTATTGAAGAATAAAGCTAACCACGTCCATCCGTCCATCCGCAATAACTTCCACACTTCAACTGGTATTCCGTCCGGTCCTAATGCCTTACCATTCTTCATTCCACTTACTGCAATCCTCACTTCATCCGCACTAACCTTTCTCACTAGTCCCTCATTTACTGGTTTATTTCCAAGCTCACCACTCCAGTCATTCTCCTCATTCATCAGTCTTTCAAAGTAACCCTTCCACCTATCCTTAATTTTCTCATCATCCGAAATAACCAGTCCTGTTTCGTCTTTTATGCATTTGACCTGACAAACATCCTTCGCCTTTCTCTCTCTAGCTCTAGCAAGCCGGTATAGCTGTTTTTGGCCTGCTGGACTATCCAAAGTGTCATAGAGTTTATTCTGGGCGTTTGCTCTTGCTATAGCCACAGCTCTCTTGGCCTTTTTCTTGAGAGCATCATACTCACTCTTCTTTTCAGCCTTCAAACTAGCACTCTCATTTCCAACACTCTGCCATTCTTTGAACATCTTCTTTTTATCCTTCAGCACATTCTGTATCTCTGTCGACCACCACCATGTATCCCTGTCTATCGTGCCCCTTCCTTTTGTCTCTCCCAAAATACCTTTTGCTGCGCTTCTAATACACTGAGCCATCTCATTCCAACATTCATTTACACTTTGATCAGTCATATCACCCATCTCTATCATTTTATCCACCACTCGCTCTATTAATTTCTTTGCACTATCAGACTTCTCTAGCATATGCCATTTTATTTTAGGGGGAGGTCGCTCTTTTTGTTTAAGAAGCCTTATTTGTACGACTACTTCCATAACCAGGAGTCTATGTTGTGAGACCAAGTCTTCTCCTGGCAGCACTTTGCAGTCTTTGATGTGCTTTAGGTTGTTGCGTCTGACGAGGAAGTAATCGATTTGCGTGTTATGCAAACCACTTTTATAAGTTATAAGGTGTCCATCGGCTTTTTGGAACCAAGTGTTGGCTACTGCGAGATCAAATGCAGTAGCCGATTGCAATAGAGTTTCCCCCTCATTGTTGAGGTTACCAAATCCCCATCCCCCGTGTACTCTTTTATAACTTCCTCTCATTCTTCCCACATGCCCATTAAAATCACCTCCAACTATCAATTCTTCATGCACAGGGATGGTCATCAACACTGTATCAAAATCCTCCCAAAACTTCTCTTTCACCCTTTCTTCGCATCCTACTTGTGGGGCATACACACTAATCACGTTCAAGACAACATTTTCTAACATAACTTTCACACCTATTATTCTATCATTAATCCTTTTTACATCCATCACACTTTCTTTCAAATTACTATCTAATACTATTCCCACGCCATTCCTTTTTCCGTCACTTCCACAGTAGAAAAACTTGTATCCCTCGCCAATTTCTCTTGCTTTTGTACCCTTCCACTTAGTTTCTTGCAAACACGCCACATTTATTCTTCTTCTTTTCAATACATCCGCTAACTCTCTGGCTCTTCCAGTCATTGTCCCAACATTCCAACTAGCATACCTCAGTCTCACTTCCCGAGCTCGCTTCTTACGTCGCACCCGCCCGGGATGGTGCAACAACCCTTGTCCATTTCCCGCGGAGGCCGGGTGCTGCCCCTGCGCGTCGCCTGCGGGGTACGCCCTAGCCCTATCGCGCATATCATTTTTTCTGACCATGTTGCAAAAAGGTTTTAGCTAAGGTTTTACAGTCGGCCGCCTACCTGACACTAACCCTCCTTGGGAATGCTTTTGTTGGTGGTTTATCCGTCACCACTCGGTTGACCCAATGTGATTTTAGACTGCACTGGGTCGTAAGTTCCCTTAGTCGCCTTTTACGACACCCACGGGATGAAATGGGGTGGCCGTATTCTTTAGTTCCGGGACCACACGGAGCAATTAATGCCTCTTTTATTATTAAATATATATTTTATTTACAACGGGCAATAGGCATTCAGTTAGGTATCCTTGTGTTCGTGAAAACGGGTACTAGGCATTCAATTCAATTCAATTCATTTATTTGTCAGATAAATTAAAATATCCATACAGTCACAAACACAATTCGACAAAACACAAAAATATTATATAACATCTTTAAAATCTAAACACATTACATATGCAATTAAAATAATAATTTAAAATAGTATCTTAAGGAATTTTATTATAAACATACTAATTTAGAATAACAAAATCAATTCGATTTATTAAATAACAATAAATAAACATAAACACACACACACACATTCATTTAGGTTACCCTTAGTGTTCGTGAAAACTAGCATTAGACATTAAGTTAGGTATCCGTCAGTGTTGGTGAAAACGGGTGCTAGGCATACAGTTAGGTGTCACTTAGTGTTGGTGAAAACGGGTATTAGGCATTCATTTAGGTATCCCTTAGAGTGCGTGAAAACGGACATTAGGTATTTAAAAACGAGCATTAGGTTTTCGGTTAGGTATCTTCTAGTGTTGGTGAAAACGGTCATTAGGCATTCAGATAAGAATCCCTAAGTGAGAGTGAAAACGAGCATTAGGCATTCACTTAAGTAAGTAACCCAACAAAAAAATCATATTCATTCATGTTCATAGATGGCGCCACGTGTCTTTCGAATCATGATTGAATTACAAGCAGAGTACAACCTGAGTCACGAGCGACGTGACGCCGCGGGCAAAAGCTAATTTTTAAATATTCCTTTAAAAAACATTTAAAAAAAATGTAGCCCACCAATATCGAGAATAGGATCCAATCCAAGCTATAGGTGGTTAGGCCGGGCTCCAGAGCAAGGAACATGTTAAAAATATGAGCCGTGTCCAGGAGTACGTACCGCTTTCTGAATCAGGCCCTTGATCCAGCTGCCTAACGAGAGCTACGAGTTGGGGCAAGATGGGCAGAACACTTAGTTACTTTCGGGCGAAAACCCTAGAGGCAGGCACAGGAACGTGTGAATTCAGCCTGTGGATGACGAAGTTAAAAAGAACTGAAAGATCTTAAGGCGGAAACCCACCGCAGCGCATGCTGTGCACGGCCACGCGGCCATTTTAGCTGCGTGGATTCATTTGTTTGACAAAGTGGGTCTACGTTTCCACTGCAGTACTCGCTACGCACGCACAACTATGTACAACTGTAGCGTGCGTGGCCCACCGCGGCATAGCCGTAGATTAATAGTCGTGTACAGCGTGTACCGCGAGCACAGCGTGCATGGCGTTGACAGCGTTGAGTTATGTGAGCGCCTTATTCGAGCAAGCCACGCGTGTACTTATGACGTCAATGGTTTCATAGCCTGTCCGCCGTGGGTATGCGCCTTTATACACACGCGACCTTTGAGTAAGTATGTCTTTGGATGAGGTTGAACATATGAATATTTTCACATATTTTCCTGTAAGAAAATCGTCAGCATGTTAGGCCCCAGGCGTATTTATTAAGATGATATTTAATATAGATGTGATTTATAACATTTTTGTTGTTACAAAGGCATTATGGACAAAAAATGGTTGCCTTCCGGCCAAAATTGCCATTGTGTAAATAATAAGTAATGTTTGTGTGTTGTTATAATAAAATTTAAGGATAGAAGGTCCCCGAAATAGGTCGGTTTTTTGTAAAGGCGGTCTGCCAAAGGTAATATTTAATCTTAGGAAAAAAACTGGTTGGATTCGATCACTTCACGCCTAAAGCGATGCTTCTTGCGTCATAAGACACTCGTTTCGTTTACACGTGCAGTTTTACCTGTACAGTCCAACTGTGCAGACATAAACGCGTTTAGGAGAAAACTGTACAGGTATCCTGGCCTATACATGTAGAGAATTTCAAAATATATAATTTTATACTTTCTTTTTGGTAATGCCTGCGCAGTACAGCTATGCATGAGCGTGTGTTGCAGGTCACATGCACAGTTCTCAGTTGTTTTCTATTTGTATAACAAGTAATAAATCCACTAAAGCAACCATAATCATAATCGTCGTGTGTCGCTAGTGATGCCATACTTGCAAATGCGCCAACCTCAGGCTTGCATTTACGTATGTGTCCTCTATGGAACTCGGTGTTGCATGAAGGTTTTGCGTTACCATGTAACTCATGACCGAAAGATAATTTTGTAGTTAATAATTTTACCTCATTCTTCGTTCAACCATAGCTGTAGCTATATATGTTATCAAATCATATAAATATTTCCTAGGATATTGTTGAAATCCTGTGTCCATTTCAAGTAGGTACGAATTAAAAATTAATTTATTAGCTTACACAACTGAATACTGACAGGTTTAACAAGGGGTCCGAAAATAGGCACAGTAAGAAAAATAACTAAGATCAGTAAGCAAAATTTGATTACACCATGAAAAAAAAATATAATTAATAATACTAATTTAGCAAGTTTTCACGTCAAAATCGAATCAGATAAGGGAAGGAAATGGGGGTATTCCTCAAGCGCTACTATTTTTGAGCGCAACCAACTAAGCGCAACTAAATTATTCCTCAAAGCTCAACCATTAGTGGCGCTCACAAATTCAAATTGTTCAAATGCGCTTCGAGGAATAATTTAGTTGCGCTTAGTTGGTTGCGCTTAAAAACAGTTGCGTTTTGAGGAATACCCCAGGAAATGAAATTCAAGATTTACAGCTGTTTTTATTGTTTATTTTCCTCATATTTTACATTAAACAACAGCTTGTCATAAGTTCGACCTCTGATCAAAGTTAACCACAAAATGTCGATACCAAACGCTTAGTAACTTAATGAAATTCACTATTCTGCCGTCATAAGGAAAAAGGGCACAACTGATTTTTTTTTCGAAATTGAGCTAAAAATTCTGGCGGAATTGCCTTTTTTTCTGATTCCGAATATGTATATAACTCAATTTCGGAAAAAAATGTTAGTTGTGCCCTTTTTCCTTATGACGGCAGTATTATAACGATCAAAAGAACCGCATGTTGCTTGAAATATCAGTTTGAGAATAGTTTGCACCAAGAAGTTTTTTTTTTCTGTCAACATATTAATGTTGCGGTTGTGATGGCCCAGAGGTTTTGGCTTAGCTGTCATGCACGAGGCTATTGGTTCAAATCCAGACAAGTACCAATGTGACTTTTTCAATTCATAAAAGGTTGGAAAAGACTCTTAATGAAAGCCGAAAGGCACTTGTTCTCCCCGTTATTGCGATCATTTTTTTATTCTAGACCATACCTGGGAGCCGTGTGGTTACGGAGATATTGGGGGGCAAAGTTCCAAATGTTTTCACAAGTTTTTTTTTAATATGTACTTAGTACATGTTTTTACTGATTTTTTTTTACTTAAGACACCTTCACAACCCCCGTACTATTCAATCCATCCATCAGCACAATGTTTTGAGTGCGTTACATTGAGTCCTGTGGCGCCGCGCGTTACCATATATGGGCATAATACAGGACCAAGGTGACCTTCAAAATAGCGCAGGGCGCACGCACGCCCTCTGGCATCTCGTGAGAGAGTCGCCTGAGCAACGTTATATTTTTAAACTTAGCATTAACACATCTACGCTATAGCTATTAAACCAGAACGGAAGGATTTGAATATTCTCGCAAAATATTCAGAATTAAATTAAACTTAACGAAAATTTCGGGTCTATAGGATTTCCTTGAATAATGGCTTTCAATTCACCAGGGACGTATTGAAAGCATTATTAAATATATTATTTTATACAGGCTTTTTAAGTATTTTTTATCATGATAGGATTTATGAATGGAAAATTTTAAAGTTGTAAGAAACTTTTAATAATGTACAAGGTATAAAGCGCAAATACCCCAGATGTGTGTTGTATCTGAACCCAAAAAGTTAATTTTATGCCATTTGTGTTAAACTGCCTCTGTTTAATAGACTGTCTCGTGTTTAATGGTCGCAAGCGCGACTGCTGAGCATAAGGTCCTGGGTTTGATTCGCAAGTCGGGCATAGTGATATTGGGTTTTTCCATCAGGAAACTTTCAGAAGCAGCCACGGAGACTGGATTTGCGGCCAGTTAATAGCAATAGGCTCACTCCCTATAACATGGGACTTAATGATAACTAGCGAAATGTGTGCGAAATTAAGTACACCTCTGCCAACGCCTCGGTGATGAGGCGTGATGTTATATATTTCAAAGCATACTGTTCCCTTTTAGTTAACCCTTAGTCCGCCCCTCCAAAAAACTCATACATTAGAGTGTAACCCAATACGCTGGGCAGCCAATCATGTGGGCTGCTCAAAAGTTTCGTCAAATTTGTTACGCCTACCGACTTTCAAAACTCATTATTTTCTGTTTAATACTATTTATTGCCCTTTACCGAGAAGTTGAGTAAAATGCCTTCGGAAAAAGAAGTTCTTTGAACAATTGATCGTTCATGTGGATATGTGGAACCGTGGGTGTTGAATGTAATGGAGTCATTATAGCAAAACCCACACAATATTGTGTCGGTACCGCACAACGAATACTTACGTTTTTGTTCTTTTGTAAATAGGGTAGTTGACCAAAAAATCTAATTAGTCCGTCAGCTAGATTTCCAAAAAATATTGGACACGTATTTTTTTTTCGTATTTTCAAAATGAGGACCATGCAGTGCGTCGAAAACTCGTGTGATGTTACATTTCGGTACACTTTTTAGCGGAAAGTGACGTCACAAGCCCCCACTCATTCTTAATCTTATTCTTTATTGCACACAAATTAAAAATATACATACAAATTGCAATGGTGTAACAAACGTACATACAATGGCGACCTTAACCCATAATTGGGTTTTCTTACAGCAAACCAAATATTGATTATTTACATTAAATTCTGTTATAAAAAAAAAAAATTCGTTTTAAAAACTAAATACATACATACATTATGATATACGTAATACATACAGAACTTTGATGAACTTTGATGCGTTTTATCTTCGGTATTTTTTATTGATTTGATAAAACAAAAAATACGTATCCAATATTTTTCGACAACCTAACTGACAGACTAAATAAAATTATATTTAGTCTGTCAGTCGTTTAGTGGGGCCTCTTATTCACACACGTTTTTTTTCAGGGAATATCTTCGGACACGACAAAGAAACGATGGATGGACTGTGTGAAGGATGATATGGCAAGAAAGGAGGTGACTGCTCAGATGATGAGTAATAGAGAAGTATGGCAGAAGAAGACATGCTTGGGATAAAGATCGGAGAATGATAATGATCACGGGCACGGTGGTCAGTGATTTTATTTGTAATATATGGAGGCTGATTGTTAACAAAAATGTGGAAAAGAATCCGAAGGCCGGATATACGTATACACGTTTTTGATATGTACAACTGATCATACCCGCTGACTAATTGTGTTACATAATCACAATTACAATGCAATTCAATTTGACAATTAAACAATTTTATTGTATTATTTATGTTAACGAACAGACGGTAAATTACTCATCGTTAAACATATTACATCATTGTAAAAAGTGAAATAGTGATCCCTTTTATTTATCCCAAATGAGCATGTCGAACATTGGTCCTTCGAGCCGGATACGTATATGTTGGGTGCGATTCTCAACATAACTAAGTCACAAAATAGCTCAGAATGTAGCAAGTCAACAAAATTCTAATTTTAAATAAACCTATAGACTAATAATACACATTAACGAACAATATCGATTCAAATAAAGACATCATTCAATTTTTCTAGAATACTAGTCCCGAATTTTCCATTTCATCTTAAATCTGTGTCTATTTTTTCATCTCTCAGAGTCTCAAAAGCCAGGTCACAATTCAGTCCCTGTCTGGTCACAAGTTAGTCCAGTCCTAATAAACAGTATCACAGTATAAGCTAGTAATCCCTAGGAGTTATTACTATTAGTCCTGGGGCTCCAGGACAATCTATTGTGGGAGCTATGTAGTTGTTTGTCAAAACAAGTAATGAGAGGTCACTGGGCATAATAACAGGAATAAAATCAATTGAGGGAAGAAACTATTGTAACAGTGGATTGTATTATGTTATAGTTTTAGTTTTTGACTATTTCGTTTATTTATCCTTTTTTATTCCACATAGTGATTGAAAAAAACTTGTAAAATATAAAAAAAATTGCAGTCCGCTGTTGTCAGGAGCAGGATTCAAACTACCGGCGGTTAGGGCTCCAGAGACAGGAACTTCCTGAAATTGCGAGCCGTATCGGAAAACTGCCTTCTAAGTCAGGCCCTTAATCCATCCGCCTAAGGAGTGCCTGGAAAGGAGTTCGTTGAGTATCTTGGCCATCAGGTCTCTGGCTCTTTATCTTTTACTGTAAGATACTTAAAATGAATGCAAGAATATATTACTTTTTAGCGGAACACTGCAATAATATAATATAACATAACATCATGCGCGTAATCCCTTAATGGTTTGGCATTGGTGGTACCCTTACAATATATCCACATTTGTCCCTTTCTGTTTAAGTACCATGTAATAGGGGGCGAACCTATTAACATCAACCGGGCACAAATCCAGACTCCGTGGATGCTACTGAGAAATTTCTGATAGAAATACCCAATAACATTGGCCGACCTGGGAATCAAACCCAGGACTTCATGCTCAGCAGTCGTGCTTGTGAACAGTGGACCAACGAGGCAGTCGTTCAATTTATTTTATATTATAACTAAATGCATTTCTATTCGACAAGATATGTCGTCGTACACATAGAGCAAGTTAGATCTAAATGACGTTAGCGTTAAAGACATATCTTCATACTACAGCACTTTCACCAACTTTAAATACAATTTAAACAGCCCGTTTTATTGCTGTTCTAACACAAACGGTGAAAATGCATAGTAAGTTTGCCAAATAAATCGTGATCCTTACCATTTTACAAAGAAGGATCATTTCACAGTGACAAAATGTCAATCTTACCAGTAAAATAAAGAAGATGTGAATCAAAAAGCCGGTTTTATGTGACACTAAGCAATTTTGTGGGATATTAAGGTTTTTCACTACATATTAAAAGTTTCTCTTTAGGTTTAAAATAAACTGTACTTTATTGCAGGGTGATACAGTTCTGAATCGTGTTCAATTTGCAAGTGTTTTATCTAGGCCCGAAAAAAGATACGTACATTGAATATCTTAGACAATGTTACTTAAACTGAATACATTGTTCACTTCATTTTGTATGTAAATTAGATACGAATTTATTTATACTAAGTGTGGAATTTCTTTGTCGTTATCTTGAGAGCTCTGAAGTAGTATGGAGTGCCTACTGATAGCTTTAAATTAGACTCCTGAAACATTCTAATCGCATCTACGGCACAATGTCTTTATAACAAATATCTTGAAGCACTAATGAAGACAAACCATCGCCACTTTACGTGTAAAGCCTAAAAAAAAATACTTTTCGAGATTTTTATTTACCACATTGTAGGCTTAACTAATTTGTATATTCATAGCAAATTACAGCTTTCTAGTACTAAGAGTCTTTGAGCTAAGCGGCGGACAGACATAGCGAAACAATAAGGGTTCCTTGTTGACTTCGGAACCCTAAAAAATGGTTGTAATATATTATCGTACTTGGTTAAAACAATAAATTGCAGTATCTAATCGTTTTTCTGCCCTATTGACGACATGAAGTTTTTAACCGCTTTCCCCTATTTTGAAAACATAAAAAACATCCTCTATAAACGCGCTAACTGTACCTAAAATAGCTAAACTTTTCCCTCAAAAAATACCGCTGACATTTATTTAACACATCATCCAAAGTAAACACTACTTACAATTCATCTCACGCTTCGAAAATAAAAAGGGCATGAAGATAGAATAATGTGTATCAGCGACTAATCATCCCACAAAACGAACTGAAGGATCTTCAAGTGTTGGAGTACCTCTCAAAGTTTCGTCTTAACCGTGCCTGCACGTGACTGGAATACCTAAATGTTATGTATAGATAAATCTACCGTAGACAGATGAAATCATGAACAACAGTTTGAAACAACAAAAAAAAGGAATAACTTCAGGAATTTAAATCTTTTTGAGATTTTGTTTTGGGTTGTGTTTGAGAATATAAACATAACAACACGGGATCCGGTCATTGGTATGGACTTAAAATGAATCGCAGTACGCCTGTGGTGACGTCACATGACCTATTTACCCACCCCAAAGCGTGCTTTACAGAGCCCTGATGTTCACAGCAGACTAGGAGGACAGTCAGTGTCTGATTGCGGTCGAGTGTAGACCTTTTGGAACTGTACCCGATTCGTCGTGTCCCGAGTTGTAATCTCAAGTAATTGGTTAGTTTTGCTAGGAACAGTATATCGCGCCCAGTATGTTTTCATAGCACGAAACCCATCGTCTTTCCACATAATGCACGAGCCTAACGGAATAAATTCTGACATTACCGACAAACAAAACTTTTTGAAGGAGATCAGAAAATAATGGTTTTAAATCACCATAAAATTAAAATAAAAAAGTGGTTCATATTCAAAATCATGACTGCAAATACTCGCCTGCGCGGTGGGGCGACTCGGCGACGGCTATGTAACACTGATACTAATATTATTATTTTTGTCAACAGCCTGTACTGTCCCACTGCTGGACAAAGGCCTCCCCCAATACCTTCCACGTGCTCTTTTCACGTGCCTCCTCGAACCAGCCCTCGCAGTACGCGTCCAGATCGTCTCGCCACCTTTTTCCGGGCCGGCCTCGGCGTCACCGTCCGTCTTCCGGCAAATCTTGTGGAGACTTTTGCCCAGCGGTTATGGTGCATGCGGCTGACGTGACCCGCCCAATCCCATTTTAGCCTAGCAGCCTTCTTGCCAACGTCCACTATGCCCGTTTTGGAACGCAGCGTGGTGTTACGAACCCTGTCTTGTCTTTCCAAACCGAGAATGCTACGTTCCATTGCCCTTTGGCAAACTCCAAGGCGGAACTTCTAAGTCTCGGTGAGTGATCAGGTCTGAGCGCCGTAGGTTAGGACTAATAATACTTTAATAAATTATTGGAATGAGTATTTGTGTACTCGTGTGTGAACTCGATAGTTCACTGAATGTCTGCGACTTTTCTGCCCAAAATAATAAGGTTGAAAATTAGTCGGCCGTCAGTGAACTTGGTAGTACGTAGTTACTGTGACTGTGACTGCTAAAATCATAACCCTTTTTTTTGGCTTTGCCGGAGTTGGGTAAAAAGGCTTTATATTATTTTATTTTAGTGTAATGTGATAATGTGGTTGAAGACGCTGTAAGCTTGCCAAGACGAAATTCGATCGTAACTCAATTATTGACTTCTCGATGCCAAGTGTTGCTTGGCAAATATTCATTACTCTTTAACTAAATTGAATTTATATTGGCTCAGTAATCTTTCCAGTATTATTTGTCTCTTTTTACATTGATACCTTCATATTATTATGAAAAACATCATCCAGTTTTTCCAATTGCCACTCGGGTCTTTAGGTTAAGCCACGCTTGCTTAGGTTGGTCGGCGGATAGGTGACAACCCATTACACACCGAGTTTCCTTTGCCTCGGAAAGCATGTTAAGCGATGGTCCCGGCTGCCATTTGAAGATCTTTGACAGTCGTTACAGGTGGCCCGTAAGTCTGACAGCCAGTCTTACCAAGGGGTATCGTATTACCCAATACTTACTCGTTGTGGAGGTCAGATAGGCAGAGACACACACACATGTTGAATGTTGATCAATTTTTTACATTTGAATAAAGAAATAAATATCCTGGGTTCGATTCCTAGGTCGGACACCCAATAACACTTTATTGGGTTGTTCTATCAGGAATTTCTCAGTAAAAGCCACGAGTCCGGATATGCGCCAGGTTGATGGCAATAGGCTCGCCCCCTGTTACATGGGACTTAAACATAACTGGCGAAATGTGGGTGTACTATTAGGTACACCTCTGCCTAACACTTCGGGGATACATCACGCCTGCAATGTTATGTTATACCTGTAAACAGACTCTTCACGAAGCCGTCAACCAAGCATTATGTACATACATCAAACTAAGTAAGTTTACGCAAAAATTATTGCTGGGAAACTACTTTTTTTTGGGGTTGAAAAATCACGTTTAACGGTAGGTTTCAATGTAACGCATTGAAAACATTGTGCTGAAGGATAGATTGAATAGTACGTTACGATAGTTGGAACTTTGACCCCCAATATCTCCGTAACTAGACGGTTCCCAGGTATGGTCTAGAACAAAAAAATGATCGCAATGACGGGGAGAACAAGTGCCGTTCGGCTTCGTTAAGAGTCTGTTTACACCCTTTATAAATATCTGTCCAAAATAAACACATCATCTCCATGTTAGCACGTCGGCCCCCACGACCCCAAGGTGTGTATATCCGTACCGTGATTTATGGAACCACGGGTCTTCCTGAAACGTTAATTGTTTTGTTGTCCATACTTGATAAAACTCAACATCCTTGCTTAAACCTTAACGCTTTGCCAACGACAAGCTAAGTTCAAGCTTAAAGTTTGAATTTTAAGGTTTAATTTGTATTGAAAGTTGAAGTAAGTTAGGGTGATTAGACCGTGGAGGGTTACAATTCGAAGGTTTTTATGAATGTAGGTATAATGGTGTTAGCTCCCGTGTATTTTTAAACCAATCCTGAATTTAAATAATGTTTCAGACATATGTATACTTGATATTGCCACTTATGTGGGTTTTTCGTTACGTTTAGAAATTATTTTAGGCTAAAACCTTTTTGGACTTGACCTCATTATTATTATTACGCCATTTATCTCACCAGCTTCTAAATTAAAATTATAAATTTTGGCGCAAAAGTCACTCCTTCTTATACAGACCATAATGGCGGAAATATTCATGAAAGGCTTATTCTCTTCACGTTCCGTTTTAAGCTCCTTAATTCTGATACGCATTCCATGCAGCGAGAACAGTGCTGCACCAAACTGCTTGGAAATATTTAGTCATTTTGTCGACGTGACCAGAGGGCGGGCTTATTTTTTGGCCAAAGAATCAGCATTGCCATCCAACGTGGCAATGCTGCCAGCATTCTGGCCACTTTTCCTGTTGACAGCAATGTGGACGAATTTTTTGACGCCCTAAAACTTTTTTTTTTACTAATATAGATTAATATTGTAGTTTGTAAATAATGTGAAGATATAATTAAAGGAGACAGTTTTTTGTATTTGAAGAATAGGCTCACTACGTAAATTTTTGCGTATAATAATGAAACATATCGACGGTTAAGAACCAATAGTGTCTATCTCTATATCATATAATTTGGCTTGGCCTGGCACTAATCTCAAAATTCACAAAATTGTTGTACTTATTGAATGCACCTCGTACAACAATTTTGTGAATTTTGAGATTAGTGCCTCAGTAGGCCAAGCCAAATTAAACTTTAAATCTACCTGCATTAAAAAGTGAAAGACGTAAAAAACTGAGATAGACACTATTGGTTCTTAACCGTCGATATATTGATTTCTTCCTTATAATCTCTAGATTGGAGTGGTAATATTAGCTAAGCTTTGTCTAACCGGAAAATTGAGAAATTCGAAAATTAAAACGTGAAATTTGATTGCAAAATAAAATGATTCACTCTCTTATATACCAAACATTTCGAAATATGTATAAAATAATATGAAATGAAGGAAACCAAATATAAATATGAAAATATTAATAGGTACATAAATAATAAGATAATTTAACTATTAATAATAATGAAAATATTCCTAACAATTCTATAATAATTACCAATATAATTCTTAAACAATACATAAATGAAAATAACTAATATAACATATTACACATATATACACAAACTTAATAATTAATATGTACATATTCATAATAAGGCACCCTAATAATTTATAATAATATTTAAATTTCTACTTAGCCCTCTTCCTCTCTCCTAATGTTGCTGTGCCCGACAGGGTCCATATTGTTCTTTTACCTTATTACAACATCTATAATAATACATATGGAATGCAATAAAGATTTGAGTATTGAATATTGAAACAAACAATAACCTCAAAACGTCAATATTGTCAATTGAAAAGGTTTAACCGATATTTTAAGTTATAGTAGTGCACTGTTTAATAACAAAAATAGTCACTCATTCGTTTCCGTACTACTTGAAAGATTTTGATACGATTTTCACGATTGGATAGACAGATTTAAGAAAAAAGATTTAAAATATTCATTTCGAAATAGCGCGGCATCGCCCAGCCATTACATTGAAACGTTCCTCGTGAACCAATTTATTTAATCGTGATAATTGCATCAAAATACTTTTTCTAAGAAGTTACGAATTAAATCAAGACACGGTGTGGAACTTTATTTATTTTAATATTTATTTAGGTATGATATTATACACTGATAAATATTAGGCAAGTTAGATGTTCTAAGCTGGCCGTGTATGGGAAAAAAAACACATTTTATACTTCAAAAATATTTATTGCTTTTAATCATCATAATCAATTAGTACTTCATCAAAAAAAGATGCAGGTGGTTAGACCTCATCTTGATCTCGTGCCCATGATAACAACCACACTACAGACATTATACAAGGTGTAAACAGACTCTTCACGAAGCCGTCAACCAAGCATTATGTACATCAAACTAAGTCACTTTACGCAAAAATTTGTGCTGGGAAACGACTTTTTTTTTTGGCTGAAAAATCACGTTTCACAGTAGGACTCGATGTAACGCACTCAAAACATTGTGCTGATGGATGGATTGAATAGTAAGGGGGTCCTGGAGGTGTTTAAAGTAAAAATCTTACATTAAAAACATGTATTTAAAAAAAAACTTGTGAAAAAGTAGGAACTTTGATCCCCAATATCTCCGTAACTAGAAGGTTCCCAGGTATGGTCTAGAACAAAAAAATGATCGCAATGACGGGTAGAATAAGTGCCTTTCGGCTTCGTTAAGAGTCTGTTTACACCCTTTATGTATATGCAAAACATCTGGCATTAGGCGCAGGCATTGGACGTGGTTATTGCTGTTCTATTCCTATAACCATTGGCTGTATTTCCATATCTCTGATATCATCCAATATCATATACTGTATCAAGTGGGTATATCTGAATTAAACATAATACTACCATTTTTTCCACTAGCCACCCTGTGTAGCTGGATAAAAAGATAATTATTTAGTCGCATTTAACTCTAGGGCCACAAATATAATTTAAGGACTGTACCTGTTTTATTAGATTACTCGATAGCTAAATCCTAGGGTGGGTGGACTAGGCGGGTAACAAGCATTATACATACTAAACGGTTTTGCATGGTATCATGTTAGTTACATCACAGAGATAACGACGTAAATAATATAATCAAGTTCACATTATCAAAGCATTATCATCACTCACCTCGCGAGAAATCCACAAACATACAAGTAGGCGCATGTCTGTAGCATCTTACAATGCACAATTGACACAACAGCTTTGTGGAGTATAAAGGGTGTAAACAGACTCTTAACGAAGCCGAAAGGCACTTGTTCTCTCCGTCATTGCGATCATTTTTTTGTTCTAGACCATACCTGGGAACCTTCTAGTTACGGAGACATTGGGGGTCAAAGTTCCAACTTCTTCACAAGTTTTTTTTTTAAATACATGTTTTTAATGTCAGATTTTTACTTTAAACACCTCCAGAACCCCCTTACTATTCAATCCATCCATCAGCACAATGTTTTGAGTGTGTTCATTGAGTCCTACTGTAAAACGTGATTTTTCAACCCAAAAAAAAAAGTCGTTTCCCAGCACTAATTTTTGCGTAAAGTTACTTAGTTTGATGTACCTAATGCTTGGTTGACGGCTTCGTGAAGAGTCTGTTTACACCCTGTATGTGCGCTGTACTTACAGTGCCATTTTCATGAAATATTTTTTAATAAATGCGAAAAATCTGCAGAAACACTTTTACGAAAATCAAATAAACAGAAAACGTCAAATGAAGTTGTCTGTGAGCCATCATAACGGCGGATTTACAAACGTTCCGTGCAATGGTGATTGTTTTAACCATCTACGCGAATTTAGCGAAAACCTTTATTAGCATTGAAAAAAGTTCACAGTTTAATAATATTCTATACTTTTCTATTACAATTAAAGCAGATATTGCTACCACTGGGTACTGTACTTTTTTTGTAAACGTGAAAAACGCCCCTATCCACGGAAGTATTTTCTGTCAAATGACATTGACCATTACGGGATTGAATTAACTCGCAAAAAATATCAAAACCTAACTTATTTATTATGATTTCAAAGTTCCGGTTACGTTTATATGTAATCTTTCGTTTATTACTATAATAAATTGGTTACTTTTTTTTGGTGTAATATGAATATTATAAAAATAATCTCCTTTCTGTCTCCTTTCTTTATCATTTAGTTCATTCATGGTCTTCACTACCCTTTTCAAAAAGACTAAAAATACTTCATTCACAAACTCCTCCTTTAAAACCTCAACTAAAATGTTTACCTACTTAAAACTTCCAAAAGTAACAATTTAATATTTTATTACAAAAGATCTGAATTGAACAAAACCTGAATCTAGCTCGCTTTTAAATAAATGAGATGGTATTACTGTTGGGGCGAAGATCTTGGAAGATAAGGTGATGTGGCACGAGACATTCTCTGTGTCATCCCATTTCTGGGCAAAGACCTCACCCTATGACTTCCAAATCCTTTGATCCAGGGCCAATGTGGACCTTTGAAATATGCGACTCTTCATCTGAATATACAAAGCATATTTATATATGCATTCACATATTATTACGTAAACTGGCTCGTTGGTCGAGTAGTCGCAAGCGCGACTGCTGAGCATGAATTCCTGGGTTCGATTCCCAGGTCGGGCAAAGTGCTATTGGGTTTTGTCATCAGGAATTTCTCAGTAGCAGCCACTGAGTCTTAATTTGTGCCCAGTTGATGGCAGTAGGCTCGCCCACTATTACATGGGCCTTAAACATAACTGGCGAAATGTGGGTGTACTAATTAGGTACACCTCTGCCTAACCCTACGGGGATTACAGGCGTGTTGTTATGTGTTATATTATTATGTTTGCAATATGTACTCCTACCATTAGTCCTAAGGTTGCTTTCAACTTTCAATTTCTTTTTTTTATGCCAGTTTTTTTGCTGGGCCGGTGATAATAGTGGAAACACGACCTAAGCTCCCTTACAAGCCCAATCTTAAACCTGCTGCTTTTACGGATATGAAGAACAGGGTGTAAAGTTCTTCGTGAGAGGATCCTCCGACCAGAAGGGTGTTATGTCTGGTGGGCTACCTCCTGACAAATTGCTGTCGGGTTTTGGAAACTTTATCATCATCACTTCAGCCAAAAGACGTCCACTACTGGACATAGGCCTCACCCAAGTGTCGCCACATTGACCGATCCCGTGCGACCCGCATCCAGCGGATCTCCGCATCCTTTACCACGTCATCGGTCCACCTAGTGGAGGCCTTTATCTTTAACTTTATCTTGTAAGTTCTTAATTTGTATCATAGATGGCGCTGTAGTACATTTCGCAGAGCCACTACACTGCTTGCCTTCTTTTTAGTTGACGACACTTACATTGTTCTACAGGACTCACTTCCACGCATTGATGAAAAGCCTTCATAAATTACCTACCTGTACCTTGTTTCTATCATCTAAGGTAGAACCCTCCTCAACGCTGTCGGCTACTTTGAATAGATTGGCGTTTTTCAACAATTGGCGCTCGTCTTTGCGATAAGTAGGTACAAAGTACAACTATTTGAGCCGTTTGAGATGCTAATGTTTGTTCTCCTTTTTCTGTGGTTGAACTTTTCATTAGTTGCGAGATTTTCAACTTGAATTGGTGAAGTAAATTGATTGATGTCAGGAGTTAATGTAGTACTATTATAATTTAAGAAGCTATGGTACGTACGACTATTTTTTTCGTTTTATAACAAACTAGCAGGCGTCACGCGGTTTCACCCGCGTATGTCCCCTTTCCGTGGGAGTACGGGGATAAAATATAGCCTATTTTACTCTCTGATAATGTAGCTATCCATTACTGAAAGAATTTTTCAAATCGGTCCAGTAGTTTTTTAGTTTAGTCGTTACATACAAAAATACAAATCGTTCCTCTTTATAATAATTATTATTAGTATCATCATCATCATCAATTAGTATAGATATAGATATTATTTAGCGATCCTTCAAGGTATTTCTTATTATTCGACGCTTCTCACTCATGAGATGCTTTTAACGATAATCTTACTGCCCGGCCACATCACACTGACACTTGGTGCCACGTTTCATGACTATAGTATGACCACTTTAAGTGTACAGTTCAAGGTAGCGTTGCTAGTGAAAAAAAAATCCATCGAAATTTCAAACTTTGTACATTCATTAGTTCTGTATTTTCCCACCTGTACAGCTGAGTTGGTTGAGTAGCTCGTGGCTTAATAATATAGCCGCTCGGGTCGAACTTTAGGTTAAGCCGTGCTTGCCTAGGTTGGTCTATGGATGGATGACCACCCATTACATACCGAGTTTCCTCCGTGCCTCGGAAAGCACGTTAAGCCGTTGGTCCTGGCTGTCATTTGAAGATCTTTGACAGTCGTTAGGTAGTCAGTGGCCCAAAAAAGTCTGACAAGCAGTCTAACCAAGGGGTACTAACTGGGTTGTGGAGGTCAGATAGGCAGTCGCTCCATGTAAAATACTGGTATTCAGCTCCATCCGGTTAGACTGGAAGCCAACCCCAACATAGTTAGAAAAAGGCTAGGCAGATGATGACAGCTGAGTTGGTTGAAGTGTAATGTGTCACTTACGCGAGATACCAAGCGAAGCCCTTAGCTGTGGGGCTTCGGCCATAGCTATTGTGTTATTGAGCAAATCAACACTGTTTGTTCCTCTGTCTGCAAACATGCTGACGTTGCATTACTAACAGCTTCCCCGTGGGACGTGTATCACACGGTGTATGTTCCTTCGTTTACGTTTATATCCTATCAGTTGTCAATTACGTTTATTAGATGCAGTCTCTTGCAGCGACTGTCGGAACTTATCTCGTAGTGATACTCACTCAAGAGTTCGTGAGGTATAATGATGTTAATAGCGAAAACTTGTAACTCTAAGTTGCATAAGTAGTTTCAATACACAAACGACAGTTAAAAGTGCGTTACTACACTTGCGAAGGCGCGGCTGCAGGAACAGGCCGAAAGTGTGCCTCGCGCAGTTAGTTAGTAAAAACATATTCTCAAAGAAAAAAAAAAAGAAAACATTTATTTGTCGCAGAGACATGAATTGCATACAAAAAAAACGAAGTGCGACAAAGCGCAAGTTTAACCATATTGCAAACAGTCACAGTAACTTTTTTGGCATAATCCTACTACGAGAGGAAAATCCTCTTAAATATGATACTTCCCTCCTATATCTGAAGCTGCCTCTGTAAGCAGAAGAGGAAAGCTTCGTTGCACACGACCCTGATGTTATGATAAAATGACAAAAGTAATTTGTTACAATATCCGTCTCCGCTAAAGTTCTACCACGTTCTAAGTGAGGTATGGTGGCAGTGGGAGGTAGGCTGATGCTAATAATTTGGAACATACAACAAATAGTAATTTTAAGGAAAGGTTTTACTTTTAAGGTAAAAGTTCGCGTACACTTTCATAAGAAGTTGGCAGACTCGTCTCACAATTAATTTGTTGTTTTTCTTCATCTATGTATTTTTATATCTTTCTTTACTTTGTATATTTTGTTTGTATATATTATGTATTTATTATTATATTTTATTCTTGGAAATTTCTATACTATTGCACCTACTGTTTTGTCTCTGCATCACCCTAAGGTAGACTGGTAGAAATTGCCCAACGCATTAAGTCCGCCTTTGTACATTATGTGCATAAAGTTTTAATAAATAAATAGTAATGAAATAGAATACAATTTTCATTTCATTTTGTATGTAAATTAGATACGAATTTATTTATACTAAGTGTAGATTTTTTTTGTTCTTATCTTGAGAGCTCGTCAGTAGTATTTAGTGTCTACTCTTAGTTTTAAATTAGAATCCTGAAATATTCATCGCATCTGCGGCCCCAATCTCTTGAAGCACTAATTGCGTGTTACTAAGTGTTCTTTCTTAATCCGTTAATTATATTATTTAAGCTTTGAACCTACAACAACATCATTAAATGGAACATAACATAATACCGTGTAAGGCCTGCAGGGTTAGTCAGAGGTGTACCTACCTAAAAGTACACCCATATTTCGCTGGTTATGTTTATGGCATGTAATAAAGACGATCCTAATGGCATCAACCGGGCACAAATCTAGACTCCATGGCTGTTACTGAGAAATTCATCATCTGCCTAGTATTTTCCCAACTATGTTGGGGTCGGCTTCCAGTCTAACCGGATTCAGCTGAAATACCAGTATTTTACATGGAGCGACTGCCTATCTGACCTCCACAACCCAGTTAATACTGGGTAATACGATACCTCTTGGTAAGACTGGTTGTCAGGCCTTTTGGGCCACTGACTACCTGTAACGAGTGTCAGAGATGTACAAATGACAGCCGGGACCAACGGCTTAACGTGCTTTCCGAGGCACGGAGGAACCTCGGTATGTAATGGGTGGTCACCTATCCACAGACCAACCTAGGCAAGCGCGGCTTAACCAAAGATCGACCCGAGTGGCAGTTATTATTTTGCCACGAGCTCCTCTCTCCCTGTTACTGATGAAAAATCCCAATTACACTTTGCCGAAACCAGGAATCGACCCAAAATCTCATACTCAACGGTCACGCTTGCGACTACTTGACCTAAACTGTAAAAAATATGGTGGAGGTATATTTAGAAAAATATTGTTCTATTTAGAAAAATCAAACAAAAGTTCGGCAGTAACTCAAAACCGATTTCAAACTTCACAAGAAGAAAGCCGACAAAGTTTGAATAATTGCCTGTTAACACGTAAACTTGTTGAACGTCCGCTGTCTACACTTGTTACTTTGTTAATTAATTTATGTATATTTTCACGATCATTACGAATACCAAATTGTTAACTGCGGTTTAGTTTCAGATATAAAAACCGTTTCGATTTTTTTATAACTACGTTTTACCATTGATTTCCCAGGTTTTTTGGCATTATTTAGTTTTTAATTTCATTACTGTCTCTATAAGCTATGGTGTCAGACAGTGATAATAACGTCAAAAACGTTTGAGATACACGTAAGCTATCAAACAGCTTATTATTGTACCGTCCTTTAATATTCTTTTTTTACCTCTGATAAACAACCCAATAGCAACCTTATCTTAACGTTAATAAAGATCACCTTTGATTTTAACAATGATTCAAAATCACCGCAAAAGAACGGTAGAAATACCGTCAACGGTGCCGATACCCTTATTCACAAACTAAACTAAATTTAAGTTGACTGCATCTTTTTCTTTCTATTTCATTATGAAAAGGACAGAAGATAAATATTAGTTTAGTCCTGTCAAATTAGTCACCACCTGACGTAATTTGATGTAATTTTAGTAGTCAACTTTTTAATCACGTCTAAACTTGTGTCAGGCGCTGCTTAATTTGCCAGGACTGAACTAAAATGTATCTTCTGTCCTTTTCTTTCTATTTCATTTAGTTTGTAAACAAGGGAATCAGCACCAATGTCAGCGTTTCCAAAACCGCATTACCCGCTGTAAATGCCGCCTCACTAAAAACTAGAAGAAACTTCGCTATATCCAAGGCACTCGATCCCAGCAAAGCCTTCGCGTGACGCATGCTCTTCGTAGCTCATCCCGCTGCTTATACGAGCTTTATTTCAAATTGGAGATTTTGATTCTGATTTAAAATTGGAGGTTTAAAATAAAAGCTGATGTGTTTGTATAAAGAAGAACATTTCCGAGCCTACGGCTGACTGATGGAATCTTGACAAACAAACCTACCTTTTTGAAGTTATACTTCTTTAGGCGCGTTATGAAAAAATGATGAGAGTGAAATTTTAAGATGCGCGCGCATCTGTGACACAAAATTAACAGCATGAAGTTAGCTAGTCAACATACACCCTGAAGTTAGCTTAGTGTCAGATATTGACAAGCCTAGGTTTTTTATTTTTAATCTACTGCTGGCTGAGATAAGGCGACAGATATTTTTTTTTAAAAAGAAGTATAACTTCTAACGCGTGTACATAAGTACACACACACACTTTTTTTTTAACGGATGGGAAATCATCAAATGACTTCTCCCGCTCTGGGCAGAGCGGAAGGGAGTGTCAGACTTGTACTGACTAAAACGCATCCATGTTCCTTCCTTGCCCTTTGTGTTTCAGGGCCGCGGTATCTCTTTCGAACAGCCCGCAGCCCGAACAAACCTACCTCGCTCGACCCTAATTGCGATTCTGTAGCTTTTATAATCTGGCGGCCAGTCAGTTTTTCATCATCCATACTGAACGTGATCAGCACGTCTACTGCATTTCCCAGTACCAAAGTTTTGTAAAATTTTCAGCAATGTATCTGACAGCTTTTGAACGCGGCTTTGATGGCTTTTGGGTAGCTTTTTTGATCGCGTTCAATCCTAATGGTGAATTTGGTTTTCAATGGTTTTTACTTTGGTAACTTTATGAAAATATTGGCAGTGCGACAAAAGGATTTCATTTACATTGCTCCCAATTTGTCAGAAGACATAAGCTGACACATGTTAAAATAGAAAGTAAAAGTCAATATTTTCAACATCACAGAATAAAGGCTACTTGGAAAATAACTAAAATTAAACGTCAGTCAATTATTTGGTCTGACATGGGACAATCCTTGGGACAATCTGACGGAGAAAATGTTTTAAAATAACATTTTTGTCCAGACAAACTTTTTAATTGGCTCGTGATGTGTGGATTGGGCGCCCAACAAAACTTTTGTGAGCTTTCCCGGGTATATTTATTTTTTTACTATTTTTCTCGTTCCCGTTCCATGCGGGAATGTACGAGTAACTATGTTTTTTTTTGTGTGAGTATTTGTTGCAAATTAACGGTTTGTTAGCACATACCAAACCACACTGGTCCCGCTTGATTACGGTTTACTCGTTTTTGCAGGGAAGTGGTGTGTGACCTAGTTATTGATAACACTGATAATACATATTAATATGCTGATTTTTTTAGCCCGTGGAACTTATTCTCGTACCTGTATGACTCTTTAAAGAGAGTTAGCACTCTGACAATACATACAACGTTTATGCATGAAAACTCTCAATGGATTTCCAATTTCTGTCAAGTGAACTATTTGAATAAAACTTGCCACTTCTACTACACTAGTTAAAGCAAAATCTGACATAACTATTGGTCAGAAATCGAGATTGAAGAATAAAAACGTTTCTATTTACGTATTTTATAATAACTTTAATAATATTCAAGCCTTTGTTGACAAATCAATCACGGCATATTTTTAATCTGATCCATCCTTATTTTCTCATGTTCCACATCATTGTATAGTCCAGCATCTTCTATTATCATATCTGCTGCTTTTTCACCAATCATGATTACTGTATTGCCTATAGCGCCTGTAACATGAGTCGGCATGATACTTGCATCTGCTACTCTGAGTCTGTTCACACCATGAACTCGTAGTCTGCTATTTACAACCGATCCCATAGAACAGGTACCACTGTAGTGCCCTAGACTGACCATCATGCAAAGGGTATAGCATCGCCAATACTCCCTGCTTCTCTTCTCAAAAATATTACATCTTGGTTCAGTCAGATCTATCATAGTCGCGTTTAAGCTCTTGAATGCTTCTGACTTCTCAACTTTTAAATAATGGCATATGTACTCGGTGAAGTCGTCCAGATCGCGGTCATATGAAAAACTGTCCATGAAAACCATAGGGGGATCTTTGGGGTCTCTACTCCGGAGTTGGACTTGACCACGGGAGTGCGCATACAAATTGCTCAGCAACGTTATCAAGACTTGGTTTCCATTGGATTCGTCGTATAGTCTATTACAGGTTGTGTTCGGAAAGTTGAAAGTCGATGCACAGAATTGCAACATGGGTTTCTGTTCGCTCATAATAAAGCCTAAAGCCTGGTAGTCTGGGTACTTAGTATGATGGGTTGCATGAGATTCATTATGTGCTCCATACCCAACAAATAACCCTGAGGGATATTCACCTGGGTTGGATCTATCTCTTCTCCTTATTCTCTTGTTTGTTTTATGGGGAATGAACGCAGCTATATGATCTTGAAGATTCTTTCCGACTGGCATGTCGCAGATACAGGAAATGTTTAATTTTTTTAGATTTTCTCTTGGACCTAGACCTGATAGCATTAGAAGTTGTGGTGATTTAATTGCACCAGCGGATATGATAATCTCCTGTCTAGCATTTATTATTATCTTTTCGTTCTTGTCTGTTATGACTTCTACTCCTACAGCATTTCTGTATTTATCAAATATAATTTTGGTTGCTAAAGTGCCTTTCGCTAAAGCTAAATATGGATTATCTGTAACATGTTGTAGATACTGAGATGCGGCATCTCGCCTCATTTCATCAAAAACTGTTACTAGACCTCGCGAATATCCAATTTTATTGCCATCTATATCAGCAATCATATCTTTGCCTATTTGTTCAAAGCCTTTTAAATATTCAGCAGTAAATGGTTTCTTATCTCTGGTGACTCCTATATACCCTTTGCTTCCATACAAATATTTGAGAGAAGAATTCATGATTGCACTGTCGTAAATAGCTTCAGATTTAATAAAATATGGAAGAACATTCTTCCATTTCCAATTAGGGTCTTTGGTGATCCAGTACCACTCTTCAAAGTTCTTCGGGTTTCCTCTAGAGTAGATCATGTAGTTCAAGGCGCCTGTTCCTCCAAGCATCTGACCTTGGCTGAGTTCCATGTTCTTGTTGACTTGACATTGGTAACTGTATTGATCGTTCTCTGATGTATAGTTCCAGTCTACATGTGAATTCTTGAGAAAAGGCGCCAAGGATGGGTACTGTAAAGGAAGTAAGCTGTTTTAGTGCATTTTATATGTATCAGCGAGGTTATTTCGTAACATAACTATTTTGAATCACCACTCAATTCATTTAAAAAAATTCAAAAAATATTAATTGCGGTACATATTTATGTTTTCGAGCAGCCTGTCTCTTAAATATATATGTACCGAACTCCTTCCAATCCTTCGAATTGTTACAGAATAATGTGCTACGCAACTGAAGTGCTGGTATAGCAATACTTTGTTGCAACAAATTGAAATAACCTGACCCTAGATTACGAGACGAGAGTAAGAAGAAAAAGAAGAATGATCAAGCTTTACTTTATAACATAGCAATAAACTGTAGGACAGAAAAATATTCAAAGCACACTCACGACACTTTCAAAGGGAGCATCCTGACCAGCTTCGATGAGGAGTACGTTATACTTCTGCTGAGCCAACCTGGTAGCTATCACGCTGCCAGCAGTTCCGCCCCCTATTATGATGTAGTCGAAGCTGTCAAAGGCTAGAAAGAAAAAATATCAGGCACAGCTTTATCTACAGAGAGAGAAGAATGTCCAATAAACTTTAGTTTTCGGGTTTCGTGTTTTGGTGGAAGTAATTAGTGAAGGGGAAATTAACTTTACAGGATATTTATGGCTATGCCGCTAAGACTCACTATCATTCCTCTACAAATATCCTTAAGTGTTGGTAACGCTTTTGTTGACTTTGAATTTAATATAATATCACGCCTACAATCCCCAAAGGGTTAGGTAGAGATGTAGCTAATAGTACACCCAGCTTTCGCCAGTAATGTTTTTTTAAGGGTACATTCCTCAAAGCGCAACCATTTGAACAATTTAAACTTGTGAGCGCAACTAATGGCTGCGCTTCGAGGAATAATTTAGTTGCGCTTAGTTGGTTGCGCTCAAAAATATGTAGTTGCGCTATGAGGAATACCCCTTTTAAACTCCCATATAAAAGCGGACGACCTTATTGCCATCAACTGGGCACAAATCCAGACCCCGTAGTTGCTACTGACAAAAAACCCAGAAACAATTTGCCCGATCCGGGCATCGAAACCTCAACAACATGCAGTCGTTAAGCTAGATGACTTTAAAAAAGGAAGCTGGTTCAGACTAAATGCGGAAGACGGAATACAGGTTGTTGTGGTACAGTTTGGAAGAGGCTTGTGTCGAGTAGGCTATGACCCGCTGATTTGTTTTAAAAAAGTTCAAGTTTACTAAAGTCAGCGGCAACCTTTGAATGAGGGAATAGATACTCACGCTTCAGCAAGGCTGTTGGTGGATACCTGTAACCAGTCAGCTCTAGCATTATAAGGATAAACAGTGCTGCTTGGTTCAACTTCAGCGTCGCTATCACTGCTGCAGAGTTCATGGTTGAAGATTCTGCAGAAGACAAAGTCATTATGATTATTATATTATTTATTTTATTGAATATCTCAAAAACTATTGCAGTTTGGTTTTAGCCACACATCGAAAACTTCTCAGGGCTTATCAGTGTGCGTGTGCGCGTTCGTTAACTTTTACAAAATGTTACAACTACAATGATACATTCTTACTTTTTAATGATTGTGACAATAATTCATAGGTACATACATACTTTAGGAGAAGTTTTGTGTAAGGAAACGTTTTGATTTATATTTATAACTTTTCGAACTCGTTTTGTATAGCGTTAGCGAAGTCAACCTATTCTGATGAGGGTATTTCAATGAAACAGTAAGTAAGATTGGGAAGCCTCATCACAAACTATGGTCAAGACTTGCTCTTTGTATCACTCCATCTGCATTTTCAGGGATCTGACCGAAACCAGTAACATCGTCATCGATGTGGTGGCGTTCTGGTCGAAGGTAATCTAACTTAAATAATTTTAAGAACTATGTACATGAAGAAAAGTAAAGAAGAACTCTGACTTAAAAGTAAGCGTGAAATCGATAGCATCTAAAAAAAACAGCCTTCAAAAATAGGTATATGTCATTGATCATCGTTCATCATTAGTTAGTACCTACCACAATTCTTAAGAACTCCTTGGGACTTAAATATGAAATAATAAACAAGATCGGCACATCAATCACTTGAACTGTCAATAATATCAAAGTAGAACGAAATACTAAAATAAACCCAGAAAATTATTTTGATTAACATTGGTATAAATAAACAACTCTCCAGAGTTGAAACTTGTGATATATCTTTGTGGCAAGCAAACGAGAAGGTGGATTATCCATTTAAAGAGAAAAAGTATAGAGGGTGTCAAAATTAACGAAGCCAAGAGACACATTGTTCTTTCTGTCATTGCCCGACTCGGGAATGAACCCAGGAACTCATGCTCAGCAGTCGCGCTTGCGACCACTAGACCAACGAAGCAGTAACAATTATTTTAATTACCCTGATAAACTTACTTGTTACCCCTTTTTATTCAAAACTTGTTGTGGCATTGGTCCCAGGCCTCGGATGTATTGGCCACTAAAACAAAGGTCCTTTCTCTGTGGTGTCTTGCAATATTTTGAATTAAAAAACTTTTCTACTGTATTAAGTTTTATCAAAGAATTCTCCATACGTGACGGGCTGAAATGAAACGACTAATATACATAATGGTTTAGGAAGTTAGTTTCAATTTCAAGGTTTTATGATACAGGTTGTTTGTCAGAATATGCCAGGTTAAGCCGTTGGTCCCGGCTGTAATTTAGAGATCTTTGGTAGTCGTTGTAGGTATACAGTGGCCCGAAAGTCTTACCGGCTACCGTGTATCAGGGCTGCGGAACTGTTCGAAAGAGATACCGCGGCCCTGGAACACAAAAGGCTAGCAAGGAACATGGATGGGTTTTAGTCAGTACAAGTCTGACACTCCCTTTCGCTCCGCCCAGAGCGGGAGAAGCCATTTCATGATTCATCATACCAAAAAAAAGGGGTACCGTATTATTCAGTACTAACTGGGTTCTGGAAATTAAACAGGCAATCGCTCCATGTAAAATACTGGTATTCAGCAGCATCCGGATAGGCTGCAAACCAAACCCAACATAGTTGGGAAAAGGCTAGGCAGATGATGATTTGTCAGGATATGCCAAAGCAGTCTATTCAGATTCTGTTTAGCTACTATAAAGTTTATAAAGTTTGTTTTTTTTTTTTTAACTACTATAAAGTTATGAAGCGAGTGACTAAAAACGTTAAAGTGTTTCTTTTTCTTGAAATAAAAGTTTTATCACATTCATCTTAGTCAAAAACTGCTTTGATCGTGTCATTTCTGGACAAGAATCCAGCTGACATCTGGCTAGACTCGGAAATGGCCTATACGGTAAGGCTTTGACCGAGTGGGCTGCGGGCTGTTCGAAAGAGATACCGCGGCCCTGGAACACAAAGGGCAAGGAAGGAACATGGATGGGTTTTAGTCAGTACAAGTCTGACACTCCCTTCCGCTCTGCCCAGAGCGGGAGAAGTCATTTGATGATTTCCCGTCCGTAAAAAAAAAAAAAGGCTTTGACCGAGTGGTGACCAAGGTTAGCCCAAAGAAACCAGGGCTGTTTTAAAGCGCGTTGGGTTGACGATTTCGTCAGGGTGGCGGAAAACGCACGCATAGAACCAGGAAGTGTGGCAGATAAATGGGCAGGCCTATACCTAACAGTGGGTGATTCCGGGCTGATATAATGATGATGATGTTTCCCGCTGAATCATTAATGATCTTTTAGACTTATTAATACTCTCGTAACGGGAATTAATCAAAAATATTACCCCGTCATGAATTATTTCCACCGTATTCTTTGGTAGTAGTGTCGCAAAAATCATCCTGTGTACAAATTATACGAAACATCCATCCTACATTTCTCTTTAGATCTCTAATGCTTTACAAGACCGGTATGTTTACGGATGATTGAGTAGGTATCATAGAATTATCTACTTGACTTGTGTAGAAATTACCGGTTTTATTATACTAGAACCCAACTGACATGAATTATAAAAAAAACCGGCCAAATGGGAGTTGGACTCGCACACGAAGAGTTTCGTACCATTATCTGTAAAAAAGGCAAAAAAATCATGTCTGTTGTATGGGAGCCCCACTTAAATATTTATTTATTTGTAAAATGAATATACAACTAAATATTCTGTAAATATTTCAAGCGTCTAACTGTCGCCGTTATTAATATCGAGCAAAAAACGGCAAAAAATCACGTTTGTTGTATGGGAGCCCCCCTTAAATATTTATTTTATTCTGTTTTTAGTATTTGTTGTTATAGCACCAACAGAAATACATCATCTGTGAAAATTTCAACAATCACGGTTCATGAGATACAGCCTGGTGACAGCCAGACAGACAGACAGCGGAGTCTTAGTAATAGGGTCCCGTTTTACCCTTTGGAACCCTAAAATACTTTCTTTGTGTCTGAATGCAAAACTGAGTAAAAATAATTAAGAATAATTATTGTGTGGCTAACGGCTGCGCCAAATAGGCCAGCTTGCTGAAACTATAATGACCACTGGGACCAAGTTGTCAACTTGCTTTCAAAAGCATAGAAGGGTCTCGGTATACATTAAACGATCACCCATCCACAGACCGACTTCAGCCAGCGTTGCTTAACCTTAAAGATTAGCTCTTGCGACTTTTATGCTTAAGCCACGAGTCTCTCTTAATAACTACTAAACTTGTTGAATTATTCCAATCACATCATGAATAACTAACAGTAAATACAAACATTTACCAGAATCGTTCATAAAGCTATAAATCTCCAATATAACTTGGCCTCGCTTTGTATAGATTTTTCGTACAATGAGAGATCCGTATTAACTGGATTTTTATAAGTTGATTAGTCGTCGTGCGTATTTCCGCCCGATTTTCCTGATAAGAAAATAATTAGAATTCTTGGAAGGCCAGCAAGTAATTACCAATCGATCTCATTATATGTGTGTTAGGGAAGAAAAAAGAAAAATAATAATCTTTCAATGATGAGGAAAAGTTTTGCGGAATACAAGATGGCGGATATCGATTGACGTCATCGAGAAAGTTAAGAATAACGCCAAGAAAAATAAGATATTTTTACAACAACATAATATTACGCCTGTTATCCCCTAAAGGTTAGGCAGAGTTGTACCTAATAGTACACCCACTATTTGCCAGTTATGTTTAAGTCCCATCTAATAGGGGGCCAGTCTATTGAAATCAATCCGGCACGAATCCAGACTCCGTGGCTACTACTGAGCATTTTTTTATCAAAAACACTTTGTCTTTTTTTTTTTTACGGATGTGAAATCATCAAATGACTTCTCCCGCTCCGGGCAGAGCGGAAGGGAGTGTCAGACTTGTACTGACTAAAACCCATCCATGTTCCTTCCTTGCCTTTGTGTTCCAGGGCCGCGGTATCTCTTTCGAACAGGCATCGGCCCTTGAGATGTCAGCAAACAGGGAGGGGCCCCCCTCCCTGTTTGCTGACATCTCTTTGAGGCTCGCGTGGAACACGAACGCGCCGTCTACTCGGCCTGTCGTCAAAAGACGGACTGACGGCGAGTTAGCCCATTCCTCAACGTCCACAAGTCCGCGTCTACGGTGGCCGGAAGCCACCACGTGACCCCCGACGCCCGAGGCGTCTCCCGCGGCGGCTGGGACGAGAGGTTCTCTCCCTCTCACGGTCCGCCACCTCCTTCGCTAGCATGACTGCTTCGCAGAAGGAGGTGACGGCGTCCCATTCCCTCTCGCTCCGGACCATGGATTGGACCAGAGCCGGACGCGATTGGTCACCGCCGCCGATCGCCGCTACGAGGACACGGCGGTGCTCCGCCCAGGCGGGGCAGACCTCCACCGTGTGCTCCACCGTATCCTCTGGGCGATCCTCGCAATGGTAATACCCCCGGGTATTCGTTTCCTCCCGCCCGATTCGGTGCAGGAACCTCCCGAAGCTTACGCCGCTTGAGGTTCTCTGCAGCCGCAGCGGCAGCACCAGCACAGCACGATGAGCTTGGAAGATGGGATGGCGCAAGAGTATCGACGCATGTTGCGTCCCACACTAAAAGCCTACCCATCTTCCAAGGAAACAAAGACATGCCGTCCGGTCTCTTGCAATCGTCGCGTGCCAAGCCATTGGGTTCTAAAACAGCTGGGACGCCGACGGTGACAAGAGCTCGTCGGATAATGTCGTTTATATTTGCGTGCCGTGCAAAACTTATAAAAAAGATCGGCACATCAATCACTTGAACTGTCAATAATATCAAAGTAGAACGAAATACTAAAATAAACCCAGAAAATTATTTTGATTAAAATTTGTATAAACAACTCTCCAGAGATGAAACTTGTGATATATCTCTGTGGCAAGCCAACGAGAAGGTTTTATCCATTTTAAGAGAAAATGTGTCGTAAGTATAGAGGGTGTCAAAATTAACAAAGCCAAGAGACACATTGTTCTTTCCGTCATTGCCCGACCCGAAAATCGAACCCAGGACCTCATGCTCAGCAGTCGCGTTTGTGAGCACTCGACCAACGAGGCAGTTTACCATACAAGCCATACATAAACACACATCATGGGAACAAGTCCATGTGTGTGGGCAGGAAATACAGAATCCCACCTGCTATGATCGTTATATACTCCTTGTTATTTTTAACACAGGTTTGTGTGTTATTAATACAGGCTTGTGTGTTTTTCATACAGGCTTGTGTGTTTTTAATACAGGCTTGTTTTCCAATCTGATGTAGACAGTGGTAAAACGAGGACATTTTATAAAGTTGTCGTGTAGAAAGAGAAAAAGCAAATATTTCTATATTATTAAAAAAAATACGTCAGTTCAGAATCTCTTATTACAACATTATAATTTTTCTTGACAATGAGTATCTTGAGTTTCCTCTCTTTTTTTGCTAGTTCCATATTTTCAAAAAGTGTAAACAATTAATACCAAGATCATCTAATGAAACTACCGACAGTAACTATCGATACCAACTACCTCTAAATGAACCGAAACAAACACACAATATAAACTAAGTTCCACTTACGAAGACTCTCGCAACTCTATCGAGAGTTGGCACCGAGTAATCTAATTAAAAAGTTTCCGCCCCTGTATATTTCAGCCTCTAACAAACATGGCATCTTCGGCAACACAAGCGAACTATCATTTAATTAGCATACGAAAATGCTGAACAATCTTAAGGTGCTACCAGACTTGTGTTTCGTCGACGTCGACAAAAGATACTCGAGATTCTATTTCGAATTTAGAACAAGATTGGTTTTGTAATGTAAAAAAGTGAGTAGCCCCAATTGTCATCGACATGTAAAGAACAAGTAGAACCCTAAATTGTTAACAGTGGAGGATGTCTCACTTGCTCATGGAATGTGTCCGTAGTATCAGAGAAGACACGCTTTGATGGCCGAATTAAACACCAAAAGGCTAGATCTGAGTGCTTTTAAGGGACCTCGCGCAATATTATTCTGTAGTTCAATTTAGAACTTATGGAGTTCGACGACTCGATGAAAAACTTTAAAGAAAGGATGTTTCTATTGGCCGCGTAAAGTATTCAAGCAGACAGGGTGGAAGGGACCCCGACGCACACACGGATAAGGCTTAGTGGCTCTGGCCCTGATTCATCGACGTCTTCGATCAACAACTGTCTGGCCGCACCTTAAGGAAGTATGACATTCAGTGAGACGTAACTGTTCCAAATTCAAAGTTCGAAAAGGAACAGTTGGTTGGAGATTAAAGTTAAATGAGCTGAATGATTTTATGGTGACACACGGCTGGGGGAAAATGGCTATAAATTTTAAAATTAGCGACACTTATAAATCATTTAGAGCATCTGAATTATAGATTTACTGTGGTGATGAATCAAAAATTGTCGTTAAGATTTGTACATAATTATATGACATCGAATATTTCAGTGGGTCGAAAAAAAATAAACAAATGCTAATTATCTAACCTCCACAACCAAATAACTGGTCAGCGCGATACTCCATAGTAAGACTATTTGTCCGAATTTCAGGCCACTGACTACCTGAAACGACTATCAAAAACACTAAAAACTACAAATGAATAGCCGGAACCAACGACTTAACATGGTTTCCAAGGCACGGAGGAATCATATCCATTGACCGACCTTGTCAGGCGTGGCTTAACCTTGAGGCTCGTCCCGTGCAGCTGGCATTATTTAGTCAGAAGCATACACCATGATTCGTAAATCACCATGATTGATTCACGAATGAGAGTAAAGAAATCATCAAATTACTAATTCATTGCGATTCCCTAGATCAGTCTCGGTTAGACAGCCGGGCACATCGATCTTCAGGACGATACAGTTTATATTAGGCACCTGATATTTTATTGATACTCATTAAGTAGTTCATTAATATACAAGTAAGTGCCACAAGAAGTTAAGATATATTAGTTCAACTGGATTAGATTTACAGTTAATAATTACAGAAATATTTTGAGTAGTTTCTAAAAGTGCCTACAATCTTGTGTAACTAACCGACATTGAAGTTATGTTTTTATATCAGCCTTTGAATGTCCCACTGCTGGGCAAAGGCCTCCCGCAAATCCTTTCAGTTACTCTTTTCTTGCGCCACCTCAAGCCAGAAATATTATGATATATAAATAAAACGCAACCACCGAATGCATTTATTTTTTCGTAATTGCTGTATTTAATCAAACAAAGTTACATCTACAATGAACTGCTTTCTTTCATAATAATTTCAGCACCCTTCTCGGCGAGGGCTACTACCGAGGCATAGATCGGACTTCCTATAGTATTAGGCAGAACACTGGAGTCCACCACTCGAAGACGATTAACTCCCATCACCTTCAACTTACTATCCACTACAGATCCCATAGAACAGGTACCAACACGCCTTCCTGTTGTCGCAATCATGCACAAAGCATAGCATCTCCAATAAGCCCTCGAACCAAAAGTAAACTTCTTACATCTCTCCGTTGCCCGCAAAAATTCTAAACCTAAACATTGAAAATGGGGTGTCCCTTCGATTTTGATAAAGTTTATGATATATTCGACTATAGCGTCTAAATCATCAACATTGGAATAATATCCATTGATTATCGTTGGCTGGTCAAAGGGATTTGTACTGTTCAATTTAACCTCCCCAATTGATTTTGGGTCTATGTTACTTACTACTGAAACCATCATCTGAGTATTCTCAGATAGTTCATAGAGACTATCACAAATTGAACTTCTGAATCCTAAAGTAAATCCACAAAAGGCTAGAAAGAATGAAGCATCATCTATAATGAAATTTAGAGACTCATAATCTGGGTATTGACTGGATTTGTCGCAAGTCGAATAGCCTACTATTAATGGGGCTAGGAAATTATGTGCGTTAAACGGCTCGGGGTTAGCAGTTCTGTTAGTTCTAAAAGCTAACATTGCTCCTACAATATTTTGGAGATTCTTTCCTACAGGGAGATCTGCAATGACATTTATATCCATATCTTCTAATTCCTCTTTAGGACCGATACCTGATAGCAATAAAAGTTGAGAGGACTTGATAGTTCCTGCACAAACAATTACTTCTTTTCTTGCCTTTGCGGTGACGGTCTTGCCATTCTTAACAATTTCTACTCCAACCGCATTTTTGTTCTCATCGAAAATTATTTTTGTCGCTAAACTGTTTCTAGTTATTTGTAAGTTAGGGTTATCTCTCAGAGGAGGCAAATAAGTACTCGCACCCTCAGTACGAATTCCCTCAAAGATATTGTACAGAGCTGAAGAATATCCCTTTCCAGTACCAATATTGTCAATAACAACGGACTCTCCAGCCTGTTCAAAGCCTTTCAAATAATCATCACAGACTGTATGATTTTCTTTGATTACTCCAATTGTACCTTTATCGCTGTGATATTTTCCGAATGGCGATTTAAGAACATTAAGATCGTGCAAATTTTCAGTTTTCTTAAACCATTTGAGCATGTTTTCATACTTCCAAGAAGAATCGTTCGTGGCTTTATAGATCTTTTCGTAGTCTCGAGAGTTTCCTCTCCCGTAAATCATGTAGTTTGTGGCTCCTGATCCTCCTAGAACTTTGCCGATTAATGATCCACCCGCCTTAAGACATTTACCTGTGCAACCATCACTCACTGAAGTATAGTTCCAATCCAAACGGGAGTTTTTTACGTAAGTCACCAAACCGGGATACTGGAAAAAAAATTGTATGATGATTTTTCTCTAAGAGATAATACATACATTTTATATTGGAACTAGTTTATGCCCGCGGCTTCGCCTGCGTGGAATTTGGTTTTTTGTGTTGTGTAAAAAGTTATAAACTATCTGTGTTCCAAATTACATCCAAATCCATCTAGCTGTTTTTGCGCGAAACAGTAATAAACTTAGGCATTAATAATAGTAGTAGAATATTCTAAGTTCTTACTTCACACTCCATACCACAATCAGCGCCTGCTTCTACCACCAATGTACTGTAATTTGCTTCAACTAGCCTGGCAGCTACTATGACACCAGCACTACCGCCCCCGACCACTATGTAATCATACGTGTTCTCATCTGAAAGAGAGACAGTTCGTATGGTTACAAAATTAAGTATTTTAAATGTAGACAGTATTATTCTTTAACATTTATTTAAATGGGATCCGAAGAAAATAAAAATGTACTTTATGGTGTCGGACGTAAAGAATAGCACCATCCCATATCTTCCCGTGAATGTCGTAACAGGCGAATAAGGGACTTACCAGAGAATGGGCAGCAGCGTTCTCTGTGCCTTTTTAACAACCGTACTGCGATCGACAACCCGCCTGCCAAGCGTGGCGATTGTGGCAAAACCCCCCTTTGGGGGAGGCCAATGTCCAGCAGTGGACGACTTTTGATAAAGTTTCAAGTAAAATTAAAGCTTTATATCCATGGCCAAAATTAATGGAAATAACTGTCTTTCCTGAATGTAAAATGTTTAAGCATATTGTAACAATAATTCATTATCATTCTGTACCCCTTACCCCAATTCATTAGGGGTCGGCGCAGCATTTCTTCTTCTTCCACAATATAACAATACTTACCACACACATTTGTTTCTGGAGGATACATGTAACCATTCATGTTAAGCAGAGCCAAGACGCTGAAAACACCCTGAATCTTGTTAATCCGAGCTATTTCGGTGGCCGTATTCATGATTTGAGCTGTGAAATTATTCGGCGATCATTAGGTACTAATAAACCTCACACAAAAAAGGTATTTTTGTAATTTGTAAATAATGTACCTAGTAACGAATAAAAGCAGATTAAAAAAAAATGTAAGGAATTTATTATCCTGTTTTTTAGCTTAATGAAACTTAAACAGAGTTGGTGTAATTCCACTAACGACAGGTTCTTAACCAGACTAGGGTCTAGATAAAGTGAAATTCACAAATGTATGGGACTTACCTGCTACCTAAAGTTTATGTCAAATTATCAAACCTTAAGCCACTTCTTCTAGAAAAACAAAATGCGTTGAAAACAATTGCTGCAAGAGACCCTCGGCCCATAACAATGAGTGCAGAATAAAGAATTATTTGTAAATGGTTAACTTTTATTTGAGTTAACTTCGCTTTCACCGTTACTAAAATAGATAAAGACTGTATATTTTAAGTTTTTGCTGTAGCATAATACCGCTAATCAGGAATAAAGCTGATAGTATAAAAAAAGGACCGGTTCAAAACTGTTAAGGCTTAAATAACTATGTTTATTGGTGTCTCTGTAATTTTCTAAGACGTTCTTTTCAACATTTTGGTGACATTATCATCATCATCATCATTTAAGCCGAAAGATGTCCACTGCTATACTTAGGACTCCCCAAGTGTCGCCACATTGATCGGGCTCGTGTGTCTTGTATACAGCGGATCCCTGCAACCTTCACTAGGTCATCGGTCCACCTAGTGGGAGGCCTTCCAACGTAACATCTTCCGGTTCGCAGTCGCCACTTCAAAATTTTCGGCCCCATCGGCCATCCGTTCTGCGAGCAATGTGCCCTGCCTACTGCCACTTAAGTTTGGCAATTTTTCAGGCTACGTCGGTAACTGTGGCTCTCTTACGGACGTCTTCTTTTCTGATTCGATCATGAAAGGAAACGGGCGACATCATCATCTGCCTAGCCTTTTCCCAACTATGTTGGGGTCGGCTTCCAGTCTAACCGGATGCCGCTAAAATACCAGTATTTTACATGGAGCAACTAGGCAGCGCTCTGACCTCCACAACCCAGGAAACGGGCGACATCGTATAAATTAAATAATTATAAAAATTGTGAAGCTCCTGGTAGACATAACATTCTGGACCATCTTGACGAAGGATGAGAAAAAAATATTCGTATATTTATAAAACGATCTGTCACAGAAAATGAAGTGCTGTCTGTTGCTGAACCCAAAGGCATTTTGTTTTTCAAAGAATACTGAATTAAAAAAAAATGCGTATAAATTGTGTGAGTGAAAATGTCTTACGAAAAAAAGAAAAAGAAAATAAATTGCCTAATTATCCTCAGTAAAAAGTATAATGAAAATGTGGAATATTTTTACCAACGTAACACGTATTTTTATCGTTTTTTTTTTGGGACAAGCCTGCTACACTATTAGCAATTGGGAAAAAAACGAAATGCATAAGATTTGCTCTACCGAATGTCAAAAGTATTGTTAGTGACATAGTATTGAATCAAGAGAAACTAGAATTCGTCGAAGATACTGTTTTTCTGGGGATCACGCTCGACTCAAGGCTACAATGGGGTCCGCATATAACATCTCTTGCAGGACGGCTGAGTTCAGCAGCATATGCTGTTAGAAAAATCCGTCAATTTACTGATGTAGATACCGCGAGGCTAGTCTATTTTAGTTATTTTCATAGTATTATGTCATACGGTTTTTTACTATGGGGACGGGCTGCAGACATCGAGTCTATATTTATTCTGCAGAAAAGAGCTATCAGAGCCTTATATCATCTACGTAGGCGCGATTCTCTAAGAGAACTGTTCAAAGAAATTAACATCATGACAGTACCTTGTCAATACATCTATGAAAACATCATGTACGTTAGGAAAAATCTGCATTTATTTAGTAAAAGAGGTGACAGGCACCACTATAGTACTAGAAACAGGGACCAACTAGTACAGCCAGGTTTTAGGCTAGCTAAAGTAGACTCATCTTTTATGGGGTACTGTTTAAAATGTTACAACAAAATACCTCCCCACATTCTAAAACTAAATGAGACGAAATTTAAATCTTGTATAAAACGCACACTATGTAGGCAAGCATATTATAAGTTGGGGGATTACATTGATGATAAAAATGCTTGGCTCAATGCTGGTCCTGCTCCACAACCATAGGGGCAAACTAATTGATTACCATGTGAAGTTATTGTGGAAGCTGCAGAAGATTGTAATAATATCTTTGCATTGTATAGACTCAATATCTTAGTATTATATAATTGCATAGCACACGTGTGAGTACTATGTACTGTAAAGCTACCATTTACATTTGGTTATCTTTCATTGACTTGAATTTACCCTGGTGGGTGAGAGAATGTCATGCTCACTAAAATGTCTCGCTGATGGTGGCGGGTGTGTCGGGTCATTTAGCTTCCTTCAATATGGTTGAGCTGAATGGGGCTGATTCATGCGTCATGCTCGTGAACGGGCGCTGTCGGTTGGGCCTGGTCATCTCAAAGCTGCCACGGTTTATTTTAACTACTTACTTTGTTTTTAAATTGTTGATATAATATTTTACTCTGGACGCTCTTAGCGTGCACGTATTTCTACATCGTTCTCACATATATGTATAATCTCAATATGAATGATGTAAACAAGATTTTGTAACAATATTTTGATTGAAAAGAGTGTCCATGGAGTTTCTTGCCCATTCTTCTCCATAGAGATCTACACTTTGGAATGGGCAACTACAGTACTTTCACAAGTTATTATGCCTTGTGTCTGTGACTGTAGCTTAGCCTAATTTGTTTTTCTGACATTCAAAAGTGCCTGTAATGGTCTAATTGAAATAAATGCTTTTGAGTTTGAGTTTGAGTTTGCAAATCACTACTACTTCCGAAAACCCAGAAAAGCCACCAAAAAAGTCAATGAAGCTCGGCAAAGTCCTAGAGAAACCATCTAACTGTCTTGGATCAATCAACGAAATTAATCAGAAAAGTAATAAAACAGAGGAGTAAACATAATTGGCACTTCCCTTTATAAAAGCAGCAAACAGAAAAAATAAGGCCAATAGGCATACAAGAACTGTATCACATAAGGACAACTGGAATAAGCCCAGTTTCCTAGCATTACAAATAAATATTATCATGAATGGGTTCGAAGTTGTATTTTTATCACCCATAGAAATACCAGCTCCTTTGAATTGCAGAGTTTTTATAATGTAAAAGAAGCTGCAAGCAACTCCCAAAAAGTTCTAAGGTAAGAAGGTAAGGTTCATTTGTCTTTATTTTGTTCTCCACTAATTTTACTTTACATTCTAAAATCAAAATCAAAGCATATATTTCAAGTAGGCCAGTAACAGGCACCTTTGAACTGTCGACAAGATAACAATGTAATGAAGCTACAGTCCCAGTCACAAGGCTTAAAAACTGTGAAAGTACTGTAGTTGCCCATTCCCTAGCGTAGATCTTTATAGAGAAGAACGGGCAAGAAACTCCATGGACACTCTTTTAAATCACAAAACATCAACGTTTTGTGTCTAACATCATACTATCAAACATATGTTGCATTACAAAAAAAAAATGAAGCTTGAGTGTTGTAATCATATTTTAATGTCAAAACTTAGTTAAAAATGTATTTATAATATAATAAAATTCATAATTATGACAAATATTTATGCATTCCATTCCCTTTTGACACACACGATACCGTAAATCATGACCTCATAAAATTTTACTGTACAATAATAATCCTTGCAAAATAGACGCCATACCTTCCAATTAATTAAATGTTCACACATCAGATTTTTTTCCATCCGCAACAATCCTTTCAGCTGCTTTCTCAGAAAGGGCTACTTCAGGAGCAAAGATCGCACCACCCAAGCTGTAAGGCAGAACACTGGCACCAACTACTCGAAGCCTTTGTACTCCTAGTACCCTTAGCTGACTATCAACTACAGGACCCATGGTACAAGTACCAGTAGTTCGACCAGTGAGCGCAACCAGGCATAAGGCATAACATCTCCAGTATTCTCTTGACCCAAATTCTAACTTGGCACAATCTGCAGTTGGTTCCAGAATTTTTAATCCTAAGCTTTGGAAATTAGGTGTATCTTTCAACTTCATATAGTCTTGAATATATTCTATTGTAACATTTAAATCGTTTTCATCACTATAATAACCATACACTATCTTAGGCTGATCGAAAGGATCAGTACTGTGTAATGAGACACTTCCACGAGATTTTGGATTGATGTTCAGTAATATTGTCACCATCATCTGTTTGTTGTTCGCAGGTCGAATAAGTCTGTCGCAAATGGAGTTTTTGAGTTTCAAAGTAAATGCACATAAAGACAGAAAATAATAATAGTCATCGATGATGAAGTTTTGTGTTTCATAATCTGGGTAAAGACTGCATTTGTTTAGAGCTGAGTAGCCTAATATGATTGGTGCGGGAAGTCTATGTTCATCAAATGGAGGAGGTTTAGCTTCTCTGTTGGTTTTAAAGTCTAAAAATGATCCTATAATACATTGTAAATTCTTGCCTACTGGTATATTTGACAAAACATTTATCTTATGAGATTCTAGCTCTTCTTTAGGGCCAATGCCTGATAGCATAAGAATTTGGGGTAACTTTACTGGTCCAGCAGTAATAATAACTTCTTTTCTTGCATAGACAGTGATTGTTTTACCTTGCTTAACAAATTCTACCCCGATTGCATTTTTATCGTCATCAAAAATTATTTTCATTCCCAAACTATTTCTAGTTACGTGTAGTTTTGGGTTATGTTTAAGAGGAGGCAAATAGGTGTTGGCAGCGTCATTACGTTTTCCTTTTAAAATGGTGTATAGGCATTTGGAATATCCTAATCCTATTCCGGAACCAACATTGTCTATAACTACTCGTTCTCCAGCCGCTTCATAAGCTTTCAAGTAATCTTCAGTGATTGTACGATCTTCTTTTGTCACGCCAATATTACCTTCAGTTCCATAAAATTCTCGAAACGCCGAATTAAGGATATCACTGTTTCTTAGTTTTTGACTTTTCTTGAAGTATTTGAGCATATTCTCCCATTTCCAAGATGAATCTCCGGTAGCTTCGTAGATCTTTTCAAAGTCTCGACGATTTCCTCTTCCATTATATCATGTAGTTAAGGGCACCTGTTCCTCCAAGGCCTCTGCCGTAGAAGGATCCACCATCAGCCTTGAGGCATCTATCTGTTCGGCAGTTTCTCTCTGACGTGTAGTTCCAATCGATGCGGGAGTTCTTCACGTAGGGCACAAAACCGGGATACTAAAAAATGAAAGTGGTTTAATAAAATATCAAAGGTAAGTTAGTAATGATGATGTTTACATTTGCCTTGTTTATGTGCAAATTCCATGTCTTCTATAGATTTTGCTTGCAGCATTTGAAATAGATGATCAAAAATCCTGGTGTTTCATATTCTACCGCGGAATAAAAAAATATTTACTTACAAGACTTTCAGCTCCAGGAATGTCACCTGCTTCTATAATTAATACACTAAAATTGGCTTCCACCAATCTTGCCGCTACCACAACACCTGCAGTTCCACCTCCGACAACTACGTAATCATAGGTAGCACCATCTGAAGTTAAGATAGACGCATTTTTAATTTGTTAACCGAAGGCCTTAACACGAAACTGAAAAGGTTCCGTAAGATACCGCGGCCCTGGAACATGGATGGCTGGGCTAAGGAGGAACATGGATGGGTTTTGGTCAGTACAAGTCTTACACTCCGTCCGCTCCGCTCAGAGCGGGAGGGGTCATTTGATGATTTCCAATTCGAAAACCAAATCACAACATACACAGGCAGTAACGAAAGAACAAACAAATTGAAATACAGACAGATGATGGTTTGCATATACAAACAAAATCTAAGCTACTCTCCCAATAGAGGTCGGTTTGTAGTAATCCGAGAGAGGTTTTAAAAGAGTGTCCATGGAGTGTTCCACTATTCTTCTATTCGAGATCTACGCTTTGGAACTAGTTGTTCCACAGATAATTATGCCTTGTTGGACTATAGCTTCATTTTTTCGTTATAAACATCTCAAAAGTGCCTTTAAATGGCATATTTGAAATAAATGTTTTGATTTTAAGAAATAATGTAGTAAAACCTTCTTTGAAAGCAAACAAAATTGTTACTTTTAACTTAGTCTTCATAATACTGAGAGCACGAGTGATGTTTAGCCTCTGTTGAACATCTTAGCCTGAATAGGTATCTCCTTAAAAAACTGAATCTTCGTCCTTGATTCTGATGTAAGTCTGTATTCTACATAATCTTTATTTGCAGTAATATTGAAAAAAAAAGCACTAACCACAAACCGTCGCGTCTTTGGGGTAAATCTTGTTTGTTATGTTAAGAAGAGCAATGATGCTGAAAGCTCCCTGTAGCCGTCTGATCCTAGATATTTCTGTTCGAGCTAGCATGTTTTAATTCTGTGAATAAAAACTTGATTAACTATTTAAAATGATATTTTTTTTCAAGTTCTGTGCATTGGATTACAGATGGCAATCGATATTAACTTATCATCGACTTTCAGTCGAAAGTCGTCCTCAACAAGTTCAGGCCCGTGCTATTTGTAGGAGTTTGTGATGGTGTGATCCTCGATACCATAACTTCATTAGATAGATAGTCATGCTGGCCATTTTTGTCACTGGCCACCTTAATTTCCCATATTTCAATTTGAATTTAGAACCACCTGTCATAAACTCATAAGATGACTGATTTTTCGGTGAAGAATAATTTCAACTTATTTGACCAACAAACAAAACCGGAAATAAAAATGAATGGCCACTTACCACTGTTGTCTAATTTCTTATCACACTGAACGTCTTTCTGTGCAATTTGACTTATTTATACTCCTTCATCACGTGTCTCAGACTAATGGAATACAGATAAGCATAAATTAAAACTATGTAATGGGTTGGGCCTTACGCCAATAGCAAGATAGGCTGCAACTAAATACAAACGAGAAAAACAAACAGGTTTTATCTCTAAAACACGTCAAGAAATATATATATATTTAGCAACCTAGCAACCAACTAGCTTAAAGTTGGCAAAAAATAATCGCATTATGTTTTTTAGTTCTCTCCAAAGACATTTTATTAGATCCTACTTTAATAATAACCTACTTATGTCATAAATGCGGAAGTTTGTAAGGATGGATTGATGTTCGTTATTCTTTCACGCAAAAACTACTGAACGGATTTGGATGAAATTTAGAACACAGATAGTTTATAACCTGGATTAATACATAGGATACTTTATATCCCGGTATTATGATCCTGTGAGCCATTTACCGAACTCCACGCGGGTGAAACTGCGGGTATAAGCTAGTTTACCATAGACTTGTTTAAAATCTGCCAACTCAAATGGGAATGCGTGGTGGGTAGGATACTAGATGTTTGCTGCATGCCGAACGAGCTGTGGGCTCGCAAACACAAGATTGATGTCCAGAAATAGCGATTCCAGACCGCGGCAGAGCAGATCAAAGAGATGGCGGGTCGACCAGGATGTCTTCTCTGGGAAATAGAAGACAAAGCGCAGCATTGTGATTGATGGAAAGAATAGAGGGAGGCTTTTGTCCAGCAGTGTGACACAGGTCATCGTGACCTAACTTGTAATCTATTTTGCTCTTGCAAGTACATCAATTCGTGGGTACAAGTGTAATGTAAAGGACTTGGTTATTGTGTCATTTTGCGTTATAATGTCACTGAGAGACTATATTTAAGATCACTTTTTTCCCGCCTGAGGAGGGTAATGTGTTTATCAGCATTATGTATGTTTGTTTCTTTGTGGTACTCTAGAGACCAAACGCGTGGGCTGATTTTGATGATTCTTACGTCAATCGATTTATCTTAATCTTGCGAGTGTACCAAAAGACATAGCATTACTGTTATTTCTTTTGGGACACTTCGCGGCCGAAGTTATGGGCAACGGCTAGTATTAGGAACGATTTGCAATTTTGACTGTTAAAAAATTGACGAATTGCTATCTTGACGGTTCGCTATTTCGACAATTTGCTATTTTGACGCTTTGCAATTCTGACGGATTGTGATAATTGTCTGTAGTGTGTGTAGACCTTTAAAAGATACACAATTCCACCATACATCATTTTGTTACATCTCAGAGTTTTCGTTGAAAGCTATCAGATGGCTTATTTTTTTCCGATACCTCTAACAAATATCATTATATTTTAGCCAATTTATACAAAAAATTGACAAATTATATAATTAAAACCTTCATCTTGAATCACTTTATCTATTAAAAAAACCCGCATCAAAATCGTAATACGTAGGGACAGACAGACGGAAAGCGACTTTGTTTTATACTATGTAGTGATGAAGTGATAGTGATGATAGTGATAGTGATAGTGATGTAGTGATGATAGTGATGATACACATTTGCGCACTGAAAGCCTTTTTTCTTAACGTAATGGTATGTCCACGTTTGTGATATACTAGTGTGTCTGTAGTGTGTGTAGTATTGTGAGTTTGACCATACGTGACGAAACGACTTGCATGATTAAAAATTAAAAATTCAATATGACGACACCCAGATTGTGAAAAATAAACAATATTCAATATATTATATATTGAATATTGTTTATTTTTCAAAGCCGAAGAACTATCCTAAGTGGAATATCTTTGGATGGATATTTGAAAATCTAAAGATGATTTTCTCAAATCATTTTTAATTTCGAATCCGATATTCAGGAATTATAACGGTTATTCCAATGACAAATCATTTAAAAGTAACATATCTAGAAGCTCTGTAAAGATAGTCTGTGATATCTTTTACATAATTTAACTGAAAAGCAGGCAATTAAAAAGTAATTATAAAAGCAAACACCCGATTGAAAAGCAAAAAAAACAAGCGCATTTGGAAGCAGGCGGCCCATTCTTTTAATAATTGTTTTATTTTTTTTTTCCTATAGAATTAATCTTCCTTATAATATCTTATGTATCTGTGGTTCTTTCATAAACTTCTTTTAACTCTGAAATAATTCAAGTAGAAAATAGAAAACAGTTAATTTAATACATCCAATTATTTATATCTAATCACGCTGCCAATAAACGTTATTTATAGAGAATACCTACTTCCATGTACCCTCAAAATCTATTGTTTTTAATTAAAGACTGCAAACGCTCTTATTTTTATCACCGGTGCAACATATTTTCTAATCAAAAGGATTCTCAAAAAAAATTCCATTCCATGCAAGAGTGCAATTATTAAAAACTAGCTGATGCCCGCGGCTTAGCCCGCGTGGATGTCGGTTATCGGTATTTTTTTTGCAATTACTCTAAAGATATTCGTTTATATGATATGGTGTATATAAGTTAAATAATGTGCATAAAATGCTTAAAACCTCTATCTTATTTAAAATGATAAGGATTAATATTGTATTTGTTTAAATAGCTTTCCAATTACCGCTTTATAATTGCCTATTTATTAAAGTATTAAAATAGTTAAAGTATAAGTCCTTAAGAGATAGACATAATATGCCATCGCAGACTTTTCTGTAGACCTTTAAAAGATACACAATTCCACCATACATCATTTTGTTACATCTCAGAGTTTTCGTTGAAAGCTATCAGATGGCTTATTTTTTTCCGATACCTCTAACAAATATCATTATATTTTAGCCAATTTATACAAAAAATTGACAAATTATATAATTAAAACCTTCATCTTGAATCACTTTATCTATTAAAAAAACCCGCATCAAAATCGTAATACGTAGGGACAGACAGACGGAAAGCGACTTTGTTTTATACTATGTAGTGATGAAGTGATAGTGATGATAGTGATAGTGATAGTGATGTAGTGATGATAGTGATGATACACATTTGCGCACTGAAAGCCTTTTTTCTTAACGTAATGGTATGTCCACGTTTGTGATACTTAACGTACTTAGTATAGAGGAGACAATTTTTATGTTCTACTTTCAAGAGCCTGCGTGAGAGTGCTTAGAGAATAAATAAGTTCCACCAGTACCACTTCAAGTGGATTTTGAAGAAAATTAGATGAGATTTCTTCGACGTAATCGAAGTTTGTCCTTTTCCCTTTGCTAAACAAATTCATCATCTTTGCATCTACCAGAACTATAAAGAGTGATCATGATAATATGCTGGAAGAGCTGTATGAGCCAGTCAGCAAGGTGGTAGCAAGTTCGACTTCTCATGCATTAAAGTGCGCATTTCAAAAAGCGCAAGTCATGATTTACATCTAAAAGCTTTTTAAACTCTCTAATATTTCCGCTCTGGCAGAGCGGAAGGAAGTGTCAGACTTGTACTGACTAAAACCCATCCATGTTCCTTCCTTGCCCTTTTTGTTCCAAGGCCGCGGTATCTCTTTCGAACAGTCCCGCAGCCCTGGCAGCAAGTTCGGCTCCTGGAGTCGCGTTTTGGCAATCGAAGAGTTATCCCCAGCTAAAAGGTGGCTGGAATAAATATTGGATTTTGAATGCAGAGGATGAGGTGCAACTTGTGGGAGGACAATATCCAACTGTGGCTGTAACTGAGTTGATTGAAGGAGGCACCAAGAGTGACCCAGAATGCACTGAACACAAAATGAAAGTATGGCTAGAGGTGGAGCCTGTTTGACTCATCTTATTTGAAAACAAACCTTCTTTAGATTTTTCTTATGTGGTATTTGTACATCGCCATTCATGTAGACCGTAGGAATATGAGGCGAGAGTAAAATGGTGTTTGTGACTTCGTTTTATGAAGCTAAATGTGTTTGTTTTTATTTATTTGTTGTTCTAGGTGTTAAAGGAGAGAAATGAGATAGGATTGTGTAGTCTACACTATGAGGAATAAGAAAATTTTGTAGTGGTAATGTAATGGACGTTATTCAGTGCATGGTGCATTTGTACTGTATTGGTGACATCTTTTTTTTCGGATGGTAAATCGTAAAATGACTTCTCCCACTCTGGGCAGAGCGGAAGGGAGTGTCAGACTTGTACTGACTAAAACCCATCCATGTTCTTTCCTTCCTTGTGTCCCAGGGCTGCGGTATCTCTTTCGAACAGTCCCGCAGACTATTGATGACATCTAATGTGTCAGTTATGCGTACTTTCTCTCACACTCTATCTTCTCTCTGTTTTAAGTTAATAGGACGCAAATGGAGCGAATATTAGGCGTAGGACCAACGACTTAACGTGCACACAGTCAACTTTAAAACACTGGACTGCTAAAATTCCCAATAACAATTTGTCCGACCTGGGAATCGACCCCACGCTCAGCAGCCACGGGACCAACAAGGCAGTTCAGGTTCCTTCGGAGAAGGCACGTGTGATGTTCTATTATCTCCCCAACTTCAAGCAATTCTGTCTTCTAAGAAACCATGTTTTATGGATGCTAGCCAGCACATGTTTCCTGAGTAGTTAGTTTCCTTGTTAGTTCTATCGTAAAAACTTTACAGACTTCTTAGTACTAACTAAAACTAAAGTCCGTCCCAACACGGGCGCTGTAAAACTTTAACTGCAAAATTATATCTACAGAACATATACTGGTGGTTGTTTATACCTTGTAGATAAAATAGGTGTTATTGTGGACTTTGTATAATACAAACTTACACACACAAACTCACCCCTAGTCTATTTCTAGGGGTAGGCAGAAACTATAGAATGCGAAAGGGTTATAATTATGAGGATCGTAGCAATAATCTTCACATAATTCTTTTGCTCTGTCCAGGTTCATACTGATCGAGTACTACGAGAGCAGCGGTGGCCCAGTGGTAGTGACCCCGACTTACGAACAGTAAGTCGTGGGTTCGAACCTAGGCAGGCGCATTACTTTGTGTAATTTATTTCATCACCACTGCTCTCAAAAACGGTGAAGGAAACATCGTGAGGGAACCGGCATGTCCTAGAACCAAAAATTCGAAGACATGTGACATCTACCATTCCGCACTGGGCCCGCGTGGTGGACTATAGCTCATTCCCTCTCATAGAGAGGAGGCCTGTGTCCCAGCAGTGGGAACATTATAGGCTGATGATGATGATGAGTACTACGAGCATTCAGCAGACCATCACCAATAAAGTCATTGTATATTCTTTTAGGGCAAACACTCACCCCGCGCCCTTTTCAGTCATTCAGTCAGCCTTATACATGCCTTATGCCTAGGGCTTGATGAAGGTATCGACGCGAACTCTTGGGAAAAAAACGTTTGAGTGCACAACAATTTTTAGGGTTCCGTATCTCAAAAGGTACAAAGGAACCCTTCTTTCTGTCCGTCTGTCTATCTGTCCGTGCGTCACCGTCAATTTTCTCAGGATCGGGTGGACCTAGCAAGTTAAAATTCATACCAGATACTGAAGTCTATAGTCCCTATTAGATGTATAAAAATCAAGGTCAACACGTTAAAGGATATGTCAACACGATAAAAGATATTATATTTAGATTTTCGCGAAAACTTGCAAGTACCAAAATTTACCTTAATATTCAATATGTTTTATTTTTCGGACTTTTTATGACCAAAAATTAAATAAATCCGTGCTTTTAACCAAAATTAAAAATTCTAGGTAAACCGGAAGTACGCTATAGGTTTTGGGTCAGAAACCTATAAGGTTTACCTACAATCACGAAAGGCAAGAAGCAATGTCTTACAGCACATGTAAAGAAAAAAATCTGAATACCGCAAAAAACCTACAACTTTATACGGAACCCTCGGTGCGCGACGCACTCCGCCGGTTTTTTTGTCTGCGTATTGATGAGACAACTTTAAATACTAAGTTGTAATATATAGAATCAGGACGCTACTTATCGGAAACCCGTGACAGTAAAAAGTTATGTGATTTTCTATATTTAGCTCTGTTGATATTTTAACTGCACCATTGGATGGTGGTCTATAAATATCGGTTGGAACCCAAACCTATACGCGGCACGTGCAACGCCCCAGCGCCCCCAACCCAGGGGCATTCTCAGGAAATGTTACACGTACGAGTGTCTGTCGAGTCGCAGCAGCATCCTTTGAGGACGTCCCGTAGAGGAATGATCACGTGTCCAGTGTAGACTTCGGTTAGATATTTCATAAGGTATAAATAAACCTACTGCATGACCGTTCAATGCGGTGACACTTGGGGAAGGCCTATGTCCAGTCCACTTTTGCATTTGCGTATTTTAGCGGACGGGTGGGCCAGTACTGCATTCTGCATTAACCCTGGACCTAATTTTTGGTGGAATTGAAGCTTTTTCCTTAGTATTCGAAGCCAGTGTGCGTGTATGACCAGATGTATGGATGAGGTCGAGGCGAAAGGAGTATGTTAGGATCACAGCTAGTGGCGTTCTGTATCTGGCAACCCTAAGGGGTATTAGTAGTGATGTTATCTAAGTATAGAAAACTGGCCAACTGCAAGTCAGACTCGCGCACGAAGGGTTCCGTACCATAAACCGAAAAAAACACGTTTCATGTATGGGAGCTACCTTTAATTATTAAATAATTTATATTTTTATTATTTGTTGTTATAGCGGCAACAGAAATACATCATCTGTGAGATTTCAACTTTCTAGCTATCACGGTTCATGAGATACCTACAGCCTGGTGACAAACGGGCAGATAGACAGCAGAGTCTTAGTAATAGGGTCCCGTTTTACCCTTAGGGTACGGAAGCCTAAAAAATTACCTATAACTTTGTTTCTAGCCTGAAACACAGTTTCAAATAAACCTAGATCAGGCAGGTCATTACTTGCACCTGTTGAATATATTTTAGTTATAGTTTACTTATACGTACTAATCATACCATTTTTTTTTTAATAATACTATTGCGCCTAAATGTACACATTTTGTTGTAATACTTTTTAAACAAATTATTCTTATTCTGTTATAAATATTAAAAAAGAATAATTGGCTTTCGCAAAACCTGTCCAACGAAGATGAGAACCTTGTTTGAATTTCATAAAACACATTTCAATGTAATTCCACGTGTATTAATTTGAGCTCCTGTTGCTGTCGTGTTCCTGGAAGTACACCAAGTCGTTTATATAATTTAAAATACCTGGAAACCCAATCTAGAGTACACGTGTGACCTTTAAACTATAGAAGATATTTAACTTGAAAGTAATTTATATGAAAGTACATAACATCATAACATCACGCCTGTAATCCCCGAAGGGTTAGGCTTACCTAATAGTACAACCACATTTCGCTAGTTATGTTTAAGTCCCATGTAATAGGGGGCGAGCCTATTGCTATCAACCGGGTGCTAATCCATACTCCGTGGCTGCTACTGAGAAATTCCTGATGGAAAAACCCAATAACACTTTGCCCGACCCGGGAATCGAACCCAGAACCTCTTGCTCAGCAGTCACGGTTGCGTCCACTAGACCAACGAGGCAGTTATATGAAAGTAATTTACATATATGAAAGTAGACCAAATAGGTAACCCATCCATCACCTATCTCATATTTTAGGTACAAAGAAATATAGGGCTTAAACATATCACGTATAAAGGCGTTTTAAGACTCCAATGAGAATATTAAGTAGGTCTGTTACAGAAAACGTTAAATCTATTATAGGCCCCGGCCAGGGTGATAAGCATGCGCTGAAACGCGTAGCTTATGAAACCATTTATGTCCATAGAGAAGTATATGGTATGTGCCTATCGCGATGAGACAGCGACGTAAGAGTCCACCCAAATGGCAATCACCTTCAAAACGTTTCTTATTTCAACAACGACTTTCGACAGCAATTTTTCAGCTTTCCTGTAGTTTCATCATCACATCATTGTCCCCACTGCTGGAACACAGGCCTCCTCTCTATTAAAGAGAATGGGCTATAATCCACCACGCGGCCCGGCGTGCGGTTTAGTAGATGTCATGTCTTCGAATTTTCGGTTCTAGGACATGCCGGTTTCCTCACGATGTTTTCATTCACTGTTTTTGAGGGCAGTGGTGATGAAATAAATTACACAAATTAATGCGCCTGCCTGCGTTCGAGCCCACGAATTACTGCTCGTAAGTCGGGACCGCCACCATTGGGCCACCGCTGCCTCGTACCTGGTCTTACTTCGTGGAATCCCTTCTATCATCTACTACCTGCTACAGCAATGGCGATGTACTGTGGTCTCCTAATCGAGCCTGCTACCGCGTCAGTCACAGCGCTATCACCCTGCACGAGGCCAAGAGTCGCGTCTGCGAGCTACCTTAAATTCTCGATAATACTTGACAAATACATTAGCAATTCCAAAATTCTATTTGAAATTGTCTCAGTACGTATAGATGCCTACTTAAATACAAAATGTTACCACGCAGGGCTATTTTTTTTTTCAATATCTATATCTATCTCGACTTTCCAACTATGTTAGGGTCAGGATGGTAAATCGTCAAATGACTTCTCCCGCTCTGGGCAGAGCGGAAGGGAGTGTCAGACTTGTACTGACTAAAACCCATCCATGTTCCTTCCTTGCCCTTTGTGTTCCAGGGCCGCGGTATCTCTTTCGAATAGTCCCGCAGCCCTGGCAGGCGACATAAGGCTATTTGACTGCTAATTTCAATTTTGATCTTGAAATAAGGTTAATGCTAAGTAGAGATGTATAATTAGACTTTCTACATGATCATCCAGACAGCATACTAATTGTTTTATGAATATTATTTATTTATTTATTTATTTAACACTTCAAGCACAAAGTACAGAGGCGGACTTAATGCCATAGGCATTTTCTACCAGTCAACCTTTGGGTGATGGAGAGACAAACAGTGGTAGGTGTATAAATTAGAAAATATTTTTATAATATTAGGGTTCCGTACCCAAAGGGTAAAAACGGGACCCTATTACTAAGACTCCACTGTCCGTCTGACTGTCTGGCTGTATCTCATGAACCGTGATAGCTAGACAGATGAAATTTTTAAAGATGATGTATTTCTGTTGCCGCTTTAACGAGAAATAGTAAAAACAGAATAAAATGAATATTTAAGAGGGGCATCACATGAAATACACGTGCTTTTTTTGCTTTTTTTTGCTCGATATTAATAACAGCGACAGATAGACGCTTGAAATATTCACAGAATATTTAGTCAAACTCAAAACTCAAACTCAAAAGCATTTATTTCAATTAGACCCTTACAGGCACTTTTGAATGTCGGAAAAACAAAGAAGGCTAAGCTACAGTCACAGTCACAAGGCATAATAACTTGTGAAAGTACTGTAGTTGCCCATTCCAAAGCGTAGATCTCTATGGAGAAGAATGGGCAAGAAACTCCGTGGACACTCTTTTCAATCAAAATATTATTACAAAATCTTGGTTACATCATTCATGTTGAGATTATACATGTATGTGAGAACGATGTAAAGAGGCGTGCGAATTAAGAGCGTCCAGAGTAACAGAATAAATCAACAGTAATTTAAAAATAAAGTACTTAATTAAAATAAACCGTGACAGCTAAGAGATGACCAGTCCCAACTGACAGCGCCCGTTCACGAACATAACGCATGGATCTGCGCCATTCAACTCAACCATTTTGAAGGGAACCAAATGACCCGACACACCCGCCACCATCAGCAAGACATTCGAGTGAGCATGACATTCTCTCAACTGCCAGGGCACATTCAAGTCAATGAAAGATAGCTAAATGTAAACGGTAGCTTTTCAATACATAGTACTCACATATGTGCTATGCAATTATATAATACTAAAAGAAGGAATCTATACAATGCAAGGATATTTTTACAATCTTCTGCAGCTTCCACAATATTTATCATGGTAATCAATTAATTTGCTCCTATGATTGTGGAGCAGGACCAGCATTGAGCCAAGCATTTTTATCATCAATGTAATCTCCCAACTTATAATATGCTTGCCTACATAGTGTGCGTTTTATACAAGATTTAAATTTCGTCTCATTCAGTTGTAGAATGAGGGGAGGTATTTTATTGTAATATTTTAAACAGTACCCCATGAAAGATGAGTCTACTTTAGCTAGCCTGAAACCTGGCTGAACTAGTTGGTCCCTATTTCTAGTCTTATAGTCAAACTCAAACTCAAACTCAAAAGCATTTATTTCAATTACACCATTACAGGCACTTTTGAATGTCAGAAAAATTGGTAAGAAATAGTGGTGTCTGTCACCTCTTTTACTAAATAAATGCAGATTTTTTCTAACGTACATGATGTTTTCATAAATGTATTGACAAGGTACTGTCATGATGTTAATTTCTTTAAACAGTTCCCTTAGAGAATCGCGTCTACGTAGATCATAAATGGCTCTGATGGCTCTTTTCTGCAGAATAAATATAGACTCGATGTCTGCAGCCCGTCCCCATAGTAAAATACCGTATGTCATAATACTATGAAAATAACTAAAATACACTAGCCTCGCGGTATCTACATCAGTAAATTGACGGATTTTTCTAACAGCATATGCTGCCGAACTCAGCCGTCCTGCAAGAGATGTTAAATGGGGACCCCATTGTAGCCTTGAGTCAAGCGTGATTCCCAAGAAAACAGTTTTATCGACAAATTCTAGTTTCTCTTGATTTAATATTATGTCACAATCACTACTTCTGACATTTGGTAGAGCAAATCTTATGCACTTAGTTTTTTTCCCATTTAGTACTAAATTATTTGCGGTAAACCAATTATGGACCAGCAGTAGGGCGTTATTTACATCGTCAAGATCCGCGGCACGTCTGTTTATCCTAAATATCAAAGAAGTATCGTCAGCAAACAATACCATTTGCGGTTGGTTGTTAAATAAATGGGGTAGGTCATTAATATATACTTAAAAGAGGAAAGGACCCAATATCGAACCTTGTGGAACACCCATTTTTACTCTTAAACCTTTTGAATTGACACCATTTACTTGTACTTGCTGCTGTCTATCATTCAAATACGATTTTACTAATCTGAGTGCAGATTTACCTAAACCGTAATGCTCAAGTTTCATGAGCAGGGTCTCGTGATTTACGCAATCAAATGCCTTCGAAAGGTCACAGAAGATTCCAATGGCATCCTGTGCCTCTTCCCACGCAGCAAATATTTGTTTTAATAAAGTAACACCGGCGTCAGTTGTACAACGTCCCTTAGTGAAACCATACTGTTGCTCGTGTAAGATCTTATTGGTATTAAAATGGTTAAGCATTTGATTGAGCATTATCTTTTCAAACACTTTGCTAAAAACCGGCAACACGGATACGGGCCTAAAGTTATTGGTGTCTGTACTGTCCCCAGATTTAAAAAGCGGTATTACCTTACTGTATTTCATTACATCCGGGAAGACCCCTTTATCCACGCACAAATTAAATATTAAGGCTAAATACGGTGCTATAGTCTCAATAATTGAGGTACAAGCTTTGACAGACATACCCCATAGATCTTCGGTTAATTTGATCTTGATTTGTTTAAAAGCTTTTATGATTGTTATGGGGTTTATATGCTGAAATTTAAATTCATTCGAACAGGCTAAAACGTTCGCTTTCAATAAATTAATAGAAAGCAAGGGTGAAGAATTCAAGGTTTCAGTAGTTTTAGGGGATACTGGTAAAGAAATTTACGAATTCTTGATTTCACGAGGCCACGTGAGGTCTCTAGTGTGAAGTCATTATTTCGATTTTTATTTCTATTTGTTTCACTGTTTATAATTTTCCAAACCGTTTTTATTTTATTGTCGGCTGATTTAATCTTGTTGCTAATGAACAAAGATTTGGCTACCCTGCAAGTGTTTTTAAAAATTTTCGAGTAAGTAGCAACATATTTATTAAAGGTTTCAGTGTTGATGTAAGGCTTAAGGCCGTACAACTCAAACAATCGTTCCCTACTTTTCCTAATACCCTGTGTTGCCCAGTCACTGAAAATAAATTTTGGCCCAATAGTTTTAGTTTTCTGTTTTAAAGTATTATTGAACTCGGTGTGCACTACCGAAAAGAATTCTTCATAAAATTCATTTACATTGTTTATAATATGGCCCGGTATACTTAACTTGCTAATTAAATTATTATTAAATTTATCCAAACTGCTGGGTGTTATTTAGTTATATATTAACTTTAAAAATAAATAATTTAATTAAAATAAAATAAATATTTAAGGGTTATAATGGTACGGAACCCTTCGTGCGCGAGTCCGACTCTTGGCCACTTGGCCAGTTTTTTTAACTAGTTGGTCCTCGCTGGTCTACTGGTAGTAACCGCGACTGCTGAGCATGAGTTACTAGGTTTGATTCCCCGATCGGGCCAAGTGTTATTTGATTTTTCTATCAGAAATTTCCCAGTAGCAACCACCCTTATTACGGCGAAATAGTAAATAATTATTGTTTTGTTGTTAATGTTTTATTAGGTACACCTCTGTCGTACCCTTCGGGATTTACAGGCGTGATGTTATTTGTCTTTATTAACTAGCTAATAAAAATCTTAAGTTCATTCGCCAACTTACAGGCAGTCAATACACAGTCTAAATTGCTGGGTCAAGAAGCGCCAAATGTCCGACAAGGGTGCTTTTTAATATTAGACGAATTCTCGAAAACACTTCCTTGGTGTTAACCAAAATTCATCTCCTATGGAGGTTTACTAACGGAAGAGAGTTTATATGGTACTTCTTCACTTTTACTGATGGGTATACCCATCGAGTAAGACTCGATCATGGAGGAGTCACATGATTTGATGCTAGAACGAAACTGTACAATTCCTTACTAACCACATTAACCAGATTGTCACAGACCACATCATCTGCCTATGTCGGCAACCAGTCTAACCGGATGCAGCTAAATACCAGTATTTTACATGCCTATCTGACCTCCACAACCCTGTTAATACTAGGTAATACAATACCTCTTGGTAAGACTGGTTGTCAGACATTTTGGGCCCCTGACTACCTGTAACGACTGTCAAAAATGTGCAAATGACAGCGCGAACCAATGGCTTAACGTGCTTTCCGAGGCACGGACGAAACTCGATATGTAATGGGTGATCACCCATCCACAGACCAATCTAGGCGAGCACGGCTTAACCTAAAGGTCGACCCGAGCGTCTGTTATTATTTTGCCACGAGCTTCTCGAGATTGTCACAGACCAGACGGGATATAAAAGTATATCATCGTCACTTTCACATATGAAGCTAACATAAAAAGCAAGAGGCCTTTATTGGCTGTTAATCCAAAAATATAGTCGCATTTCACACCTTAATACATTCAATATTTTATGGCCAATAATAATCAACCAAGCTATCATATTGATAGTAAACTTAGGATCTATCTTTTGTAAGGTATCCGACGATCTTTTGTCAAACAAATCGATGCCATTTAAAAAAGGGATCACCATCATGTCAGCCCAGATTCACTCACTGCTGGATGTAAGGAGGGCTCCCCTTTTTTGTCACACTTCCCAGTTCTGAGCGTCCTTTATTCAGGTGTTTCCCGCGACTTTGACGATATCGTCGATCCAACGAGCTTTGGGACTGCCCTGGTTTCTTTGGCATAACCTTTATAAGGGGTAGATTTGTTTGAATAGGGCTGCGTTTACTGCCCTGTTAAAAAAATCTGCCCCAGTAGTACAGTCACGAGCATAAAGATCAATAATTAAGCAATATTTCCAAGCTATTTTCTCATGATGATTGCGACTTTGCCATTTCAAAACAATAAGTTTCGATAGTACTATGTTTTACATACTTACATAAACTCATGCCCTTTTCCCATGAGGGTAGGCAGAAACCATGGCACAGAACGCGACCGTCTGCGTCCATATTCATACATCGGTCATACATACACGCCAGTTGCGAGTACTGTGTACTTTTCTGCAGAACCTTACCAATAAGATCAGTGTAAGTCCTTCTAGGGCATCCCGTTATACTATGTTTTAACACCATAAAACTTCTATCAATAAATTAGGTGAAAACCACTGTTGAGTCTTGCGTAATTGTGAAATATTTATGACCCTGACGGTCCCTTAATTACAGTTCACGGTGCCTTGGCTACAGGAAAACGTTTTTCGGGGGTTGTCTTTAACTTTAAGTGTAATTACTAACTGACCCATTTCACAAATCCACCCTGTATTTGCGATATTGTCCAAGTTCTAAATTTTCTATTTGAAGCTGAAAATTAAAATTTGGAAGATAAAACTGATTCATACTTTGTTTTTGGGAGTTTAGTATGATTTGAGTTTCCTTTGTAGTAAACAAAGGAAACTCAAATCATTGTTTTTGTTCCGCCTAACGGATTTGTTCTACTTTGAGGGTGAATTTAGAATTTTAACAAGCGGTATTTAATGAGATAGAAACTCTTTGTTTGCGCCAATGAGCACAGTTCTTAATTGTTTTTTATCACAAGGTTTTATTTAACTTGCATTTCTTGTTTAGGTCAAATCTTGCAACTGAATTTTGAAAAAGTTATCCCGGACCGAATTAGCTGAAATTTTACACACACGTTAAGTTTGGATAACAAGGCATGGTTAGCTAAGTGACGTAGATGAAAGATGGTGGACTAGTTATTTTTTATGCACCCCCCATGATGTGGGTAATCTAAAGGGTTTGCTGTGATAATGTGACGTCATTCTCTTTTTTCTTTAAATACAAGCTTTTAGATATGAAAGCATGTATTTAAAATTATTTCTTGTAAGCTTGTTACTACATAACTCAGCCTTTTGCACAGTCGCCCCCCCCCCCCTGCACCTTTTGCCTTTTTTTATGACATAGTGCACAAGTGAAGTGTTACTAACATAGTTTTAAGGTTTTATTTACTAACACAATTTGCATTAGGTATATAATATTATGTATGTTAGTCTGTAAGGTACATATATATGGGCCTAAGTAGCCTGAAAACAAATATAATATGTTGTTGTTTGCAATCATCTGTTGGAAAAATGCTTCCCCTAGCTGGACCACAACACCGTGTCGTGCCTTTGGATCCAGTCTGACCCATCCCTTTAATATTTATTTATTTATTTATTTATTTATTATTCCCAGCACAACTATCATTACAGGTTGCCCCAAATCGGTAGCGTGGTCTAAAACAATATTTGTAAACTAAATATTACAGCTTAGCTAGCCATTACAGCTTATCACAAATAAGGTAATTTTTGAGAACTCATTCAGAGAACAGTTAAATAAATCCAGTCTTTCTGCGATTTCGTTAAGTGTGTGTAAGGCGCGCGTCAAAGGTGCTTTACCCAGCAGGTTGGTGCGGCCGCGAGGCACCGCCAGTAACCGCGGTTTTCGTCTCCGCGCCACGTAATTATCCAGTACGTTCAGACACACATTCTTCAGCACACCCGGGTTCGAGATCTTTCCCCGCAAAACCTTAAAAATATACGTAACAAGGGCCGAATCCCTTCTCGTTTCCAGCTTGTTATACCCAACCATACCTAACACAAATAGGGTTGGGTACATCAAGGGATAGAAAGGGTATACTCCATATAGTTTCAGATACAGGTACCGTGTGAATTTATTCTGTATGCGCTCCAGCATTAGTGTATATTTGGTTTCATGAGGAGCCCATACAGCCGCATTGAACTCTAATTGTGTTCTCACGAGTGCGTTATACAGGGCGGCTATAGCTTTTACGTTTTTAAAGCCTACTGCTCTACGAAGTATGAAACCTAAGCTTCTATAGGATTTCTTGCAAACCAAAGTAATGTGTTCACGAAATGTCAGTTCAGTATCCAGACGTACCCCCAAATCGCGTACATTATCTTTACGATCCAGTACCGAGTCATTCAGTTCATACCCATGACGTATCGGATCTCTCATTCTACCAAACGTTATGACTGAACATTTTTGTTCATTGAACAATAATTTATTTTTCCTACTCCATTCTACAACTCTGTCTACGTCTCTTTGCAATTTAAGGCAGTCTGCCTCTTTATGAATAGGCAATAGTAGTTTCAGATCATCTGCGAATAACAAACAGGTGGCATCCCTGACAACATCAGGTAGGTCATTTATCATAATAATAAATTGTAACGGACCTAAATTTGTTCCTTGACTAACTCCTGATCTAGTAAAATAAGGTTCAGATTTAAATCCCGCATAATCCACAAACTGCCGTCTATCTCTCAAGTAATCAGCAAAGAAACTAAGTAGTTTAGGAGTACATCCGACTGCTGCCAGCTTCGATAATAGGATATCGTTATCCACCAAATCGAACGCTTTCTTAAAATCAAAGTAGGCAGCATCGACTTGTACTCCTGCATCAACATGGTGGGTTACCTCGGACATAAAATTTAACAAGTTGCTGGTCGTGCTGCGCTCTGGTCGAAATCCGTGCTGAGCGTCAGACAACAAGTTAGAGACTTGATCGAATACGCTCTTATGTATCATTGACTCAAAAACCTTGGCTGATGCTGACAGGACTGCCACCGGTCTGTAACCACTCACGTCCGATCCCCCGCCACTCTTCGGTACAGGTACCACACGTGTGGTTTTCCAACGTTCCGGAAAATATGACGCTGCTAAACACCGATTAAAAAGATGCGAAAGTGGCTTCGCTAAAACTGCCCGGCAGTCCCTAACTATAAAAGCCGGAATACCATCCGGTCCCGCCGAGCGTTTCGGTTTTAGTCGATCCAGTGCGTCATACACCTGTTTCAACGTTACTTGGTCAATGTGGACACGTGCGCTGCTCACACCACTCGCTGCCACTGCAGCATCTACGTCTAATCGCGCTTCTTGATTGTTGTATACAGAATAGAAATATCGAGCGAACTCATCAGCACATTCCGACTCCGATAAAATTCTCCCATTTTTTGAAATACTTTTGTTACAACCTGTTCCCTTTCTAGTTCTGACATAATCCCAAAAAGACTTTGGATCCTTTTTATTATCGGTCCATATAATTATAAAGGGTGTAAACAGACTCTTAACGAAGCCGAAAGGCACTTGTTCTCCCCGTCATTGCGATCATTTTTTTGTTCCAGACCATACCTGGGAACCGTCTGGTTACGGAGATATTGGGGGTCAAAGTTCCAACTTTTTCACAAGCTTTTTTTTAAATACATGTTTTTAATGTAAGATTTTTACTTTAAACACCTCCAGGACCCCCTTACTATTCAATCCATCCATCAGTACAATGTTTTGAGTGCGTTACATTGAGTCCTACTGTAAAACGTAATTTTTCAGCCCAAAAAAAAAAGTCGTTTCCCAGCATTAATTTTTGCGTAAAGTTACTTCATCATCATCATCATCATCAGCCTATAATGTTCCCACTGCTGGGACACAGGCCTCCTCTCTAGAAGAGGGAAAGTTACTTAGTTTGATGCAAATAAAGCTTGGTTGACGGCTTTGTGAAGAGTCTGTTTACACCCTGTATAGCTGGGGGCATCCTATGAAACTTGCTTCATTGTTTCGATGCGGATTCAATCATCGCCCATGTCGAAATAAAATGAAAGAAAAATATTTATTTGTCGCAGAGACATGACATACATACAAAATGCTTTACCATCCATTCTTATTCTGGAAACAGTATTGGGTAAGTGAATAGAGGATATTGCTACTTTCTTAAGGATCCATAGAAGAATGATGATAGTTTCACTCACACCAACTCAAAAAAACCGGCCAAGTGCGAGTTGGACTCGCGCACCGCGGGTTCCGTATAAACCTGTAGGTATTTTGTTATTAAACTACATATTTGCAGTTTCCAGATTTTTTACTTTACATTGCTTCTTGCCAAATTTCGTGATTCTAAGTCAACGGGAACTATCATATAGGTTTTCCACCCAAAACCTATAAAAAAAAATAATAAGAATAAAATCTTTTTATTTCAGACATTGGTCCATAGTGTTTTAGTACTATAGGGTACTTCGGGTTGACCCAGAATTGTTAATTTTGGTTAAAAGCAAGGTCTTACCGCAAAATAAAAAAAGTTGAAAATTAAGGTAAATTTTGGTACTAACAAGTTTTCGAGAAAATCTAAATTTGCCCATATCTTTTTATCGTGTTAACTCAGGACCTCGATTTTTATACACCTAATAGGGACTATAGATTTCAGTATTTGGTATTATTTTCAACTTGCTAGGTCCACCTATTCCTGAGAAAATCGGTGGTGATACACGGACATACAGACGAACCAGAGAGTGATCTTATGAGGGTTCCTTTTTTAGCTTTTGAGGTACGGAACCCTAACAAACTTTTATCGTTTAACTCTTCACTTTGTTAATATTTTTGGCTCAAGATAAGTAAAACACTAAACTTACACTGTCACTTACGGGATATTTTCCGTGATTATCAAATAATCCCCGTTATTCAACGCTGTTGCAAGCGCCATGATCCCGTGACGTCTGAAGAATGCGGGCGAATATTAAATTAATTGTTAGGTGTAGACGAATCTGTCTACCTTCTTCATATGTCTTTTGCTACGCGCACTACTGGAACTCGATACAAAGTTACAGCAAAACACACACACAGTATCACTAGGTTTTGTAGAGTCCTTATTACGCCGTATCATCCCGTGGGTGTCGTAAGAGGCGACTAAGGGACTTACCCGAGGATGGGCAGCAGCGTTCTTTGTGCCTTTGTAACAACCGTACTGTGTTCGCCAACCCGTCTGCCAAGCTTGGCAATTATGACAGAACCCCTGCTATCAGGAAAATATGCTTTCAGGAAAGCCTATGTCCAGCAGTGTAAGTCTTTCGGCTGAAATGATGATGATGATTACTACGCCGTAAGTAAAAAAAAACACTGTTGTATAAAAGATAAACCAATCAACACCCATTTACAGCCATTTCGAACACACAAAATACATTTCAAACATTTAAAATAATCAAATATTCGGTAAACAGTTTACCTTACTAAACATTTATATCGAACAGGTCCAGATACTGCCCTAATTACCTTGTTAACAGAAATAAAAGCCGCCCCTATTATAATAATATTAAATGACAAACCCAGGCTACCCATTGAATTGGGGCAAACTTGTCATTGTTAGTGAGGGGCAGGTGTTTCTTACAAAGTCTTCAATAGAAGCTGCTTTATCAAGATAAAGCTTGGAGATATTTTACGGAAATAGTATACTTTTCCATGATTAATAGCTGGTAAGATCTAGGAACCTAGACTAAGTGACATTCTATGCTGACGCTGTGTTTTTTTTTTTAAATCGTTGCCCCACCCTAGGAATTTCTCCTGTATCGTGGGTGAGTTTACAAACATTTAAACTCACATACACAAACAGTCAGACCCGGAACAACTACCTGTAGGTCATACAAATATTTGTTCCGTGCGGGGATCGAACCCGCGACACGCAGCGCAGCAGCCAATCGCTCAGTCACTGTGCCAACCATGCCGTCAAATTGTCGTTTGTGTGATTGGTTTATCTTTTATACAACAGTGTTTTACTTACGGCATCGTAAGAAAGACTCCACAAAACCTAGTCATACAGTACTGAGTGTGTTTTGCTGTAACTTTGTATCGAGTTCCAGTAGTGCGCGTAGCAAAAGAGTAAGAAAGAGGATAGACAGATTCATCTACACCTAACAATTTATTTACCACTAGCTTTTGCCCGCGGCTCCGCTCGCGTTAATTTAGTATTTGACAATCAATTCGTTGTACTCTGCTTATTAATACCAATCATGGTTCTAAAGACACGTGGCGCCATCTATGAGCTTAAGCAGTGGCGCGCCACAGTTAAACCTTGTTTGAACTGTCAAGTGTCACCGTTATGTCATTGTCAATAATGTCAAGTTAAGGAATCCGGGGCCTCGAGTACCCAAAGGCGGTTAAGAGTTTTTTATTGCCGGGTCCCGCAGTATCCGCTGGCGTTTTAGTGGATAAGAGCGTTTTTGTTGTTTTTCTCGAGAACAGTACTTTTTTCGGGGTAAAAGGTATCCTATGTCCGTTTCTGTGCACCTGACAACGTATATACAAAATTTCAGGATGATCGGTTCAGTTGATAAGTAGAAGCTATCGACTTATCTATGTCGATTCCGATGAAAGTCGTCATAGAACTCCTAGACGTTTTGAATACGGTAGCTCCCTACTTTGTCCCACTCTCGAGTTGCTAGACAAATGAAAATTGCCGGAACGTTAAAAATGAAAATAAGAGAAATTAGAAGAAATTAGAGAAGATTATCGAAATACGGAAATGGAGAAATGATTATTGACTGTGTCGTACGTCTAGTGGCCGTAAGCGTGACTGCTGAGCATGAGGTCCTGGGTCGGGCATAGTGTTTTTGGGCATTATTTTAATTCCTCACTAGCAACGGTTATTTCACCACTAAGTGTGGGCTGCTGCTGAAAAAACCTATTGGGAAAACTCAATAACACTTTGTCCACTGTGAAACTCATGCCTTCACACTCACCAGTCCCACTTGCTTACGGGGCAGTTCAAAAGTATCAACACAAAATGATAAAATATAAATTAATTAAGAAGTTTTAACGACATACAACAATGCGTTTATTTATTTATTTAGGTTAGCCAACAATTGTTTACACCAAATACTTAAAAGTGCAACAATTACTTACAAGCTAACACAACATCACCAATAATGGTTATCTATAATACAATATTACAAAGCTAAAAAAAGTACTTACAATGTAAAGCTACTCAAAATTGTTTTTGATAATTTGCAATAATGACAAAATGAAAAAAAAACAACACAAAATGTAAGTACCTACATTACAATTAATTAAGAAACAGATTTATAACATTAACAAAATAAAAATAAAAAACAAATAAAATCAAAATTAAAATCAAAACAAAAAATTAAAATCAAAATCAGAATTAAAAGCAACCCTGCGTAACGCAAATGATGTGACGAGAGTAACACGAAACTCGACGAAAAACATTATTAATTTGAGAAAAAAAAATTTGACTTATTCAATTAAATGTCTAACAATTTGTGAGTAGAACCAAAATTAAGGTAACATTGTTCGCAAACAAGCGAGCTATTTAGCGTGAGACGCTTTAAGGTTAACGGGACGGATACGATACGATTGTGACTGCTTCTAAAGGTCTTCTACTGATACTATTAGCCTGCATCATCCCACTGCTGCGCAAAGACCTCTCCCTATGGGGAGAGGTCTTTGCGCTGTACTTCGAGTTGTTTCGATCGAAGGCCAATCACTGGTCGCAGGTCTTGTCCAGATCGTATCGCCATCTTCTACGAGGACAGACGGTGCTTCTAAACGGGCATTAATATTATTTCCCTTCAAATTAATGATAAGACCATAGTGAAAGCAGATGGCACAGTGGCATCTGCCTCTACTTACGAGCTATAAGTCGTTGGTTCAAACCCAGGAGCATTACTTAGTGTTATTTATTTCATCACCACTGCTTCCAAATTGCTGAAGGAAAACTTCCTGAGGAAACCGGCGTGTTCTAGAAAGAAAAAATCGAAGATATGTGACTTACACAAAGGGCAAGGAAGGAACATGGATGGGTTTTAGTCAGTACAAGTCTGACACTCCCTTCCGCTCTGCCCAGAGGGGGAAAAGTCATTTGATGATTTCCCATCCGTAAAAAAAATAAAAAGTGTATCTGTATATATAAGTCTACAAGTAAAATGAACGTGACTTTTTCCATTAACTGCTGGAAATAAATTTTAGTACACAGTCCCAGTAATACTTTGCATATTCAGGGCAATTTCGCGTTATCAAAAACACATCTCAGGGACAATTAATGTCTAAAGTGCCATACAATTCCCGACAGAGCGAGACTGACATTTTAATGCCTTTTGGGCTTAATATTACAGGGGCTATTCCCTGCACAGCGCGCTTGACAGTCGCGAATAGTAATAACAACGCTCCATCGGAAAATCCTTTGAACTTGGTCACTTCCGAAAGTCATAAATAACAAACAAAACACTGAATTATATCCCGATTTCATCCTAAATATTTAAACACAAAAGACATTGCAAATTGAATATTTATCCGGAATCACAATTAACTCTTTGATCGCATACCTGAAATTTCGTTTCTCTATGATTGGTTGAGTCTGTGGGATGAATGAACCGAGGGAATGCATGCAAGGCATTTGCATGCCCAATACTGCCGATTTGATTGAGTTATTTGATTATGTTTACTAAATTTATTATTATTTTAATTGTTAAACGTCCAAGTCCTGTTTATTTTTATTTGTAGTTTAGAGAAAAATTATTTTAATTAATGTTTTTGCCACCCAATATTTTTTTAATTTTAATTTTGTCCAATGGTAAACCTTCATATGGTGTCCAAGATCCAAGCTTTGCCTAGTTCGGGGCCAATGTACAACCTTTTTGCTATAGTTTTGGCAATAACGAACTTGGATTTGTATTTGCAATTGTAATATTTATTTCACAAAGTTAAAAGCTCAGGTACACTTTGTGTCCTGCCAGGGCTGCGGGCTGTTCGAAAGAGATACCGCGGCCCTGAAACACAAAGGGCAAGGAAGGAACATGGATGGGTTTTAGTCAGTACAAGTCAGACACTCCCTTCCGCTCTGCCCAGACCGGGAGAAGTCATTTGATGATTTCCAATCCAATCCTTAAAAAAAAAGGTACACTTTGTGTATAACTTTTACTATGTGTGCGACTTCACCCACGAGAATCTCGTAAATTGTCCCACGGAACTGGGTATAATAATCCTATGTCTTAACCAGGGTCATTGTCTATCCGTATGTCAAATACATCGTAATCCGTTCTGCCGCTACAGCACGAAGGCGCGACAATTTAAAGAAAAAAACAATTTTTCACATAAGTTAGATTTAGGATAGCTTTTATAGACAAACCTTACCCCTACCCAAATAACACGTAGGCAATACAATTTCTCCGTCCTTTCCAATCGTAGGTACCTTTGTTACAAATACTAGGTAGCAAGCAATTCTAGGGATTACCCGGCAGAAACCTTTAGCCCTTTGCTATCCTGTATCAAAATCATCACGCTTGAAAAAACGGTTAAAGCCCCTAGCAAATAATATTTTGTGTTATTTGAACTAACGCTTATCCATTCCATTACATTCCCTTTGTACAAGACATCCATCTAGGATATCCGTTATACCTACAATACAAAATAATACCTTTGTTCGAATGAGGCCATGAAAGTTACAATATATTTTCCTTTTTTTGGCAAAAATAAAGCTACTGCTGGCTAATAAAAAAAAATATATTCAAATCATTCATTCATTGACTGTCAGTTAATTACTGGACACACCCTTACCCTTACTAATACTTATCCATAGTGATTTTAAAAAAGAGTGTGATACCATTTGCGATAGGATTCAAGAGATTTAAGATAATTCTGTCATGGTTAGGCCAAAGAAACCAGGCCGTCCTAAAGGTCATTGGGTTAACGATATCGTCAAAGTCGCGGAAAACACCTGGTTAAGACGCATAGAACCGGGAAATATTGCAGAAAAAGAGGAAGCCCAGCATCACCCACTGTTGGGCATAGACTCAGCAGTGGGTGATGATGTTGTTATAAAATGTGATCCCTTGATTCAGTAACGTCTTAAAGCAAAATTTACAAGTTTCAAACGGTGTACTTGTACCGACAGCAATCAGTTGGCTCTTGTAACTACATTATGATTTAGTTTGTGCTGTGCCGTCTAGCTTTGGTATATTGTAATATTTTTGGACGAGACCAATTTTCTTTAAAAAAGTGTATCTATCGTAGATTGTAAAGTGCTCTTCAAAAAAATGTACAAAGGCCCGTAACGAGGGAACGATAAATATGTACATATATCAAAATATATGAGAGCCTTACCTTCGCGTCAATGATGTCTGGTATGCCTTTCTTATGAAAATTTCATTTATTATGTCTGGGTTCTGCCTCGTTTTAATACATTAACAATTTATGTTGCTTCGTGCAATTTTAACCTTTTAAGAGGATTAAAAAACTTCCCTTAGGAGAGAAAACTCTTTATACCAACCATTTCAGATAAACAGCTGATCTTTAAGGTTAGGGATACTCACATGTGACCGCTTGTTCCCGAGGTTGGGCGGTGTACGTGTCTTAGGAATCAAAGGATTTCATACAAGCCAATGCGACGTAAGATCCGCTTCACCACGAATATGAAAACAGCTTTAAGCTAATGTTGCTAAAGTCTAAATCACCAAAGTATCAATATCTATCTCGTCTTTCCAACTATGTTAGGGTCAGTCTTTTTTTTTTCGGATGGTAAATCGTCAAATGACTTCTCCCGCTCTGGGCAGAGCGGAAGGGAGTGTCAGACTTGTACTGACTAAAACCCATCCATGTTCCTTCCTTGCCCTTTGTGTTCCAGGGCCGCGGTATCTCTTTCGAACAGTCCCGCAGCCCTGGCAGGCATCGGCCCTTGCGGGCCAGTCTCCAGTCTAACCCGATGCAGCTAAACATTTTACCTCCACAGCCATAACCCAGTTGAACCCAGTTACCAAGCAACCAAATTAGTTACAGGGTTACACGTTACTCTCTGGTGGTACAAAGTGGTTGTCAAAACTATCGGGCTTTAGTCCACCAGAAAAAAGAAACAACTTTCAAAGATCTATGAATGACAGCAAAGTCCAACAGTGTTCACGATGATCTTGTAGAAATGCAAATTCCCTTTTCATCAAGATACATCCATTCCAATAACCCTGTTCAAGTTTTAGTTTCGATTGCCAAACCAAATGTTTTACAACTGTAACCGGATCCCAAAAAGTCAAACCGCCTGACGAAACTTTGACATAGTTGTTTCAAAGTAAGTGTGTTATGACAATCTGATGGTAAACGACCCATAGTCGATGCTTATAGGTCTGCGTTGCAGTATGGAGTTCCATGGTAAGAACACTGAACAGCCTCCAATTCCCTCGTTTGTTGATTCCCAGGTCAGGCGAAGCTTTTTTTCTAGTTTTCGATTATTCTTCCGTAGCTGTCACGGAGTCTGGATTTGTACCCGGTTGATAACAACTGGCTCGTCCCCTACACAGGACTTAAACATAACTGGTGAAATGAGGGTGTACTATTAGGTACACCTCTGCCCAACCCTTCGGAGATTACAAGCATGATGCTAGGTAATACTGAATAGTTTGGGTTGAGGGTAATGCTAATCCAGTGCAGTGCTTGCACAATGTGTCATAACATTTAACTATGAGGCGTTCCAGGGTATGCTTGCCGAATAGTGGTGATCTACTTATCAAGCTTCTTACTTCTATCATTGCCGTAATAATGGAAGTATTTTGGTTATTTTCATCCTATGGACGGGAAATTGGCTTAAGCCGGTCAAAAATGGCTTTGAGAAAAAAGCATCATTGTCCTCGTTTCCGGTACGCAACTCAACGTGACCCGATACCTCGTCAAACTAAATGCAACAAAAATATGGTGTTTGGTGACCATCATACCGAGTTTCCTCCGTGCCTCGGAAAGCATGTTAAGCCGTTGGTTTTGCTGTTACTCATTTGTAGATCTTTGACAGTCGTAACAGGAAGTCAGTGTCCCGACAGTCTGACAATCAGTCCAAGCAAGGAGTCTCGTTTTATCCAGTCATAACTGGGTTGTAGGGATCAGATAGGCAGCTCAGTGCACATTTATTATCTGTCATTCAGCAGCGAATCTAGACACTAGACTTTTCGACGTAGAATCGGTGTGTGCCAGTGCAGGCTCTGATTTCACGTGGAAAAGTCTAGTCTAGTCTGGTATGTCGGTGTCAGCATTCAGTTATCCAGCTAGCTTGGAAGCCGACCCTGACATAGTTGGGCTAGGAATCGCGTCTAAAAGTCTAGCCAATCACTGAATTGGTAGAAATTCAACGACGCCATTAGAAAACTAATATCACTTCTAAACTCAAATTGGTTCAAATACATTTACATTGTTGTTGCTTACAAAGTTTTGGAACGATTACAGTTTGTACTGGTGTCTGGACATTTCTAGTACTTTAGTACTTTGGATTCAATTATTGTTGTAACAATGTTAAGCTAGCTTGCATACACACATTGTCATCCACGCTGTAACTGTTTTTGTGTTTAAAATAAATTATTATGGGTATTAGATCTGTGAAATATTTTAAATTTCTAGCACCATGTGTGAAAATATACCAAATTCTCTGTGGCGTGAAGTTAGACGAGCAAATCTTTAGGTACTTTTAACAGCGGAACCGCTTATATTAAACGCGGCTGATGTTAGTGTGATGTCATGAGCAGAGCGGGAGCTTTTAAATATAAAACGGTAGTCTAAGTAAACGCCACACATGTAATGGGAACTAACTACCGCACCGCGATAAAGAAGTATCCTCTATTCTAAACCAGGTCATGATCTATCTGAGTGTCGATTTCCATACACATTCGTGAAAATAGATAGGTGCACCAAAAAAGCACGTCAGATACACGCGATTTTCTACTGACGTGACGTGTATTTCAAATTATCAAAATATTATACAGACTGCTGTCCGTTGTCTTGACCATAACCGAGTCATTATTAGACCTCGTCATCATCATAGTCGGATTCACCAATTGGTGCTTATTCTTATTCTTTATGGCACACAAATTAAAAAAAAATATACATACAAATTGCAATGGTATAACTTATGTACAATGGCAAGCTTAACCCAGAATTGGGTTTTCTTACAGCAAACCTAATTTTTGATTACGAGAATTGTAAAAGAGGATACACCTATGTGCATTAACATTAAATTCTGTTACAAAAAAAAAAGACTAGGCTTATAGACTTTTCTTTGTTTTCACCAGTCTCCTCGCTCCTTTGTCTGCCTCATGTAGTTTTATTTTCGAAATGACAACAATGTCGTCTGCTAGTCGAACAAAACTTTTATTTCCATTCCTTGAAATAAAAGACTCCGTTTTGCAACATAACCTACTTTTATCCTTCACTGAGAGTTTCTGCCACAAAACAGATCTAATGGAAAGAGCAATTTAACTAAAACAACTGCTCTTACAACCTCATATCCAGCTTCACAAATTCCCAGAAAACAGACCAAACCGGTTCAGTTCTATCAAAACTACGTCGTTAACTTTCAGTGCCGGATACCACTCTGAAGCAATATTAGTTCTGAACTTTAATACATTGCTCTAATGATCTGGAACTGCATCTGAAGTATTGGATGTGTGAGTAAGTGCGCGAGTGTGTATGTGTGTGTTGGGCAGACAGGCGTGGCGTATGGCGATATACAGAGGGAGACGCTCAAATTATCAACTTTTACGGTGTGGTTTAAACTTGAAATACGACAAACAAAAACACCAATTTCAAAGTGCAATACCTACGCGATCAAAATGTAAGGACACCTGATTTTGTTCAACTCTTTTAATTTAAATTATAGCCCATTCCCTCTCATAGAGGCCTGTGTCCCAGCAGCGGGAACATTATAGGCTGATTATGATGTTTAACCTAACACTCTGAACAGGGTGGGAATAAGATTCAAGAGGGGAAGGCGTTTATATTGATGACAACAATTTTACAAAGAAAGAAATAAAATTAATTTTTTGAAGAAGTAAAAGTCCTTGTGAAGTACTGAGCACATGAATTTTAAAAACATTCAACATGATGAGGATAGAATGTTTTTTTTTTGTACATAGAACGTAATCAGTGTTCGGGGTGCGTCTCATCTAAATATATAAAAACGAAAAGTTACTCCATTCACTCACTCACTCACTCATCACGAAATATCGAGAACCGCTTGACGTATAAAGATGGGTAGTTTATAGTTAGTAGACGTCCGCCAAGAACGGATTTTGCGACAGGGTCGGATTAAGGAGGTCTAAGGGCTCTCGCGAGTTTGTATGAAAGTCCTTAATTGTTTGTGCTATAAACTTGAAAGACAGGGAAGTAGCCACGCGGACGAAGTCGCGGGCAACAGCTGTATCATATAAAGTTATTTCGTATATTTTCATTTCAATTACGTTCACAAGATATAATAAACGTGAGTTACACCAACTGTTGATATAATTTATTAAGATATAACATTTATATACTCTAAAACTTATTTCGTATCACGTTAATGGATATACCGTTTATTTAATCGATTATTTGCATGTTTGCATACTTGCTGCAAGCATGGTGTATGCTTGTTTTTATGTTTCTTACAGGGAAATAAAACCTACCATTTTACAACTTATCAATAATAAGATTAAGATATAATGAGTATACAGGTGTTTGGCGCATGGTCCGACACAATTTTTCCAGGGATTTGGGAGGTCATTAGCTAGGTTAAATAAGAAACAAAAAACAAAAAAGACAAAAAAAAAAAACATCGAATTAAAGGAACACAACATTTTGGGCATGTTTTTCATTTAAAAAAAAAAAACATATGTAACCAACCGTGACATTTGGGACAAAGGGTGCATGGGTAGAACCTAGATAATGACCTCCCAAATCCCTGGAAAAATTGTGTCGGTCCATGCGCCAAACAACCTGTATATAAAATTTTGCTTTGTGTTTTTCACTAGGAGTTTTATCATATTAGACTAAATAGATTTTATGTCTTTTGAGTGGTATATCAAACGATTTTCTATTCTATGTGCTTATAAAAAATAGTTATTTAAAAATTATATCAATCGTTTATTATATTAACTGTTCTGATCATTATATCAAATAAAATTATAGATTCAGTTCTTATATCTTGTAAATATTAGAGATTTTGTAATTATATCATATAATTACCCCAGTGTTTATCTTTCCCCTTTTGTTCTTATCACCCTGTATTAGTGAATTTTAGGGCGAACTTTTGACATTTGCTTGAAGTAAGTGTAACTATGAATGTGCCCAGATAAAGTTTGGACGGGAGCTTAGAATAAAGTGCCATACATTTTCAAATTATAGTCATTTCGTTAGAACTTCAGGTTATTTCTGTACTATATCAAGCGCTTGCGGTTTTGCCGGCAAAAGTGTAAAGCTAGGGGAAATATTTTCGAAACTATTCTCATATGACGAGGTAAACGATATACATATTAGATACTATGCATACATTCTTGTTATGTTTAATATCATTACATAATTGTATTTATTAATTTCTATGTTAGATAGATAGGGACGTACCTTTGTTGTTCATTGTTATGTACCTACCTAATGTAAAAATGAATTAAATTGGCATGCTATAATTATGGCGGAATGTGTCCTGCTCTATAACATTTTTATAACATCCTGTATATACATTTTATGCAAATAAATATACTTACTACTTACTTGTTATATAGGTATAGTGGACGCAACTACATTGTGAAGTAAAATATTTCAATGTTTTTTATTATGATATTCTACTTAGTTTTACCCGCGACTTTGTCCGCATGGGTTTTTGTCACAAGTACTTACTTCGTTTGGACAAGAAATACTTCTAGCCTGTTACTGAATTGGTACAAGTATGTACTTAAATGTACTAACATAACATCACATAACATCACGCCTGCAATCCCCGAAGGGTTAGGCAAAGGTGTATCTAATAGTACACCCACATTTCTTGCCCGTTCTTCTATATAGAGATCTACGCTAGGGAATGGGCAACTACAGTACTTTCACAGTTTTTATGCCTTGTGACTGGGACTGTAGCTTCATTTCATTGTTATCTTGTCGACAATTCAAAAGTGCCTGTAACTGGCCTACTTGAAATAAATGCTTTGATTTTGATTTTTCGCCAGTTATGTTTAAGTCCCATGTAATAGGGGCGAGCCTATTACCATCAACCGGGCGCAAATCCCGACTCCGTGGCTGCTACTGCGAAATTCCTGATGGAAAAACCCAATAACACATTCCGCGACCCGGGAACCTAAGACCTCATGCATCCCCAGGGCTACGGGACTGTTCGAAAGAGATACCGCGGCCCTGGAACACAAAGGGCAAGGAAGGAACATGGATGTATTTTAGTCAGTACAAGTCTGACACCCCCTTCCGCTCTGCGCAGAGCGGGAGAAGTCATTTGATGATTTCCCATCCGAAAGAAAAGGCCTCATGCATCATGTTTATACTCATGAAATGGAATAGTATAAGTAGCAAAATATAACAAAGTAACAAAATGTACAGTAATAAAACTATAGGTACATATCTACCACACAACTTTTCTAGTTCAACACAACCATTTTCTTTCATTAGTTCTGTCCTTCAATTTCCTGAGTAGCCCTAGTTTACCATTTAGTTGTGATGGCAGGAAGCTGATTATGGTCGGCTAACCACTATGGGTCAGTGTCAATAAAGGGACGAGGCCAAAAGTTACACAATACGTTCCTTTGACGGAATGGGACTCTTTATTTGGTTCTTTAGGAGTTTGGTCTGTGTTAGGCACTTTAGTGGTAGCTCTCAAGACTTTCGCTTCAGTTGTTTTAAAAAAAGAAGCTTCAACATGACATTCGCAGTGTGCCAAGTAAAAGGATTTAATATTTCAAATATTTTGGCAGAGTACAAAAAGCTTCTTGTATATCAGTTACCAGTTACTTAGAGATTTTAAAAGAGACTGTGACTTTCAAGTTGGTTTTGGAGTTTCTTTTCTGAGTAATCAGATCAGATTAAAACACCAACAACAATAATAACATTTAGTATTATGATCAAATCAAAATATTAATTTTCTAGAATATGGTACTTATATAAAGTGTTACTTAGTCAATTTGTTTCAGCATATCCTACCATAACATGGCGTGCAAATATCATGTCTTTAATCGATGTTAATAAATCTAACTTACAAATAACAGATTTTATTGGTTTGTCTTCTAAGTAGTCCATAACGGTATAATATCTTTTATGTATAATATATTGATATTTTAAGTCCACGTAAAAAGCGTTTCTGGAAATCTACTTACAAAAATGAATATCATCATTTTCCTGCCCTAAACCAAAATTTATTAATCAGCACAGCACGTCTTCTTCTGGCATACTTTATATTATTCGTCATCTCATGAGCCTCTCCTTTCTAATCATGATTTAATCTTTTAGACATGATTTATGTCTAAAAGATTATATTATCATCTTTCGCATTTATCGTTTCTTTCATCTTCCCGTACCGCCAGCGGCATCACATTCATAATCAAAACTTTCCTCACGACATTATCCTCTTTCCTTTGCACCACATGCCCATTGCCCATACCATGACAACCAATTAGGTACCTACCACACAAGTTTTCAGAACTGAATATCATTTATGAGATAGCCTGCAATAAAATTTTAATAAAATTTGATCAAACACAGTAATTAGTAAGGCTTTTAACGTTACAAATAAAGCAATATTTCAGTCTGAAATCGTCCACTTTCAGTGTTCTAGAAAATGATCAAGGCAAACAAAGATCAAAGACAATATTTAAATCAATTATTCGACTCTCAAAAGACGACGACATTGTTTTAATGAAATATAAGGAATTTAGGCACAAATTACCTTTGATATAATCCTAACGAAATTATGAACGTGAAACCCCCTTTATAAATTTTATTATTGATAACTTTGTCTGGAAATTTCGAAATTCACGGAAGTAAATCTTGAGTGATCAGAAGTGGGCTTATGACGCAGTTTAATACTTAACAACATCATTGTGATTTTGACAGATCGCTCCGAAGTATTGCTACGGCTTTGTGTTTCGTGTTCGTAACTTTCCGCTGTTGTGGAAGTTTTAAGACCTTTGTAGAAGATAAGGCGATGTTTGAATAAGGATAAAGTTCTGACATTGTTGTCAATGCAACACAGCGTATTTTCATCCTTCTTGTTTGTTAAGAACTCGGCGGTCCAAATCTTTAAGTGGCGAAAGATTCTACAAATCACTGCCTAGTTTCAAGTTTGAAATTAATCAATCAACTTACTGATGAACTCAGACCTCTCCCACAATAGTCTTGTTTATCCCAGTCATTATGTTCTAGATCGTCTACTGATGTTGTTAGAGGTAGTCCTATATATATTACTATCTGCATCTTTGCATTGTAAGATTATTAAATTAAAACCGAAAGCTATTACGATAATAATATCATACCGCAACAGTTGCGTCCAACACTATAGTGGAAACCCCATGAGAATTTTAAAAAGCAACTTTGGCTTTTTAAAACAACCAGCAACATAAGCGAATTCTACTGTTAAATATGGTCCTTTATTAATAATCTTAGAACGTTCTACATCATAACCACTAGGTAAATAATAGGCTAGGCTAAAATACCAAAGACCTTAGAAAACAATAGCCCTGTATTATATTTCCACAAAAGCCTCGCCTTGCCCTCTGTGTCTTGGATCGCTTGCTATGTGTTTAATTAAGTCTTTACCAGAAATCGACTCATATAATAGACAGCTCGAATTCGCCTTTTTTCTATACCTGTAATAAACGCTGCTATTCAGAACTACGGTTCAAATGCCGGTGGTCCATTTGGTAGAAGACATCGACCGCTCTAATTTGAAAATGCCCAAAATACTCGTGTTAATTGCCGAATGGTGACCGTTTCAATCGGCTGGCTTTTGACTCTGGTTTATTGGTTGAATATAAAAAGAAGGAGAGAAAATACATTTATTGTCATTAGAAAAAAACATCTGAAAACTATAAGATCAGTAAAAAAAGGTTCATGTTGCAAGGACCCCAGTTCCACATAATGATGTCAGATGATGACCCAAGATCTCAGAGACAGGAAGATATCAGCCATAGCGATGATAGAAAAATTTAAAGTCAAACACATCTTTAAAAACAAGCTTTTATTTAAATGATTTAAAAAGAAGAAAAAAAATAAACTTTAAATGAAATCGAAACCATCAATTTAATACATTATACAATTAATATTTTTACTGTTTAATAATTTTTCGCTGGTTTCAGTGGTTTCATGTAAAAAAGAGTTATTTTTTAGGAACCTTATAACAGTCAATAAAGATGTTGTCAATGAAAAAATCACAAACTTCGTCGTCTTCGTCTTCGTCTTCGTCGTTCAAAGGCATGCCTAGGTAATTTTTCGACTAACTCGATACTCGCTAATTTTTTTCACGCGAATTTATCCATCTCAACAATAACAGTAGCTTACTCCTCAAATACTATGAAATATTATCTTGAAGAGTTGAGGACTCTTCAGACACTTCAACTTTTTCCCAGCTTCAACCGTACTTACTCGTAAATCGCACATTCATTAGAACATTATAATTAATCACGGAAGCTGCGAGAGGCGCCATCTTGATTTATGATCTCTGAATGGACGCAATTAAAACTGTTTGAACAGTCCATCGCTCGTTTTCATATCTAGAATGGGATGCAGCTATTCATTATTGGAAGATAATTACGTGGAGGGAGGGAGAAGGAGGTAAAGTAATTAATTCTCAAAGGCTGAATGTGTTAGTTCAGTGGTGCAGCGATTATTAGGTACGCTTTGCTCGCTGCATATCTGCTTTACAATTTTTTTTCATGTTGTAATACGAGGTGAAAGGGACACTGACGCTTATGCCACGGTCACTAAGTATTCAGTACGTCATTCTGAATACCGATGAAAAATTTCTAAAATGAAAATTTCCACATAGAAATTTTTCATCGATAATTAAAAAAATATCTGCTGTTCCATACATTTTGATCTTGTAAGTAAGTGTTTTTAACTATGAAGTATCTATGCATGTTTTAAACCGATGAATGATTTACTTAAGTTTACTGCATTCATAACAATGGCTTTAAGAATCTAATTTATTCCCAACATTTTTGTGAAAAGCCTTGGTAGATGAGGTACCTAGTACTAAATTGACTTTCTTATAATCACAGAAAAACGCGTGACTTAGCTATTATTGTACCAGGCCTTTTTTTTACCGATGCGATCTACCGAAGAAATCATCAAATGACTTCTTCTGCTCTGGGCAGAGCGGAAGGGAATGTCAGACTTGTACTGACTAAAACACATCCGTGTTCCTTCCTTGCCCTTTGTGTTCCAGGGCCGCGGTATCTCTTTCGAACAGCCCGCAGCCCTGGCAGGCATCGGCCCTTGCGGGCCCCTCCCTGTTTGCTGACATCTCTTTGAGGCGCGCGTGGAACACGAACGCGCCGTCTTCACGGCCTGTCGTCAAAAGACGGCCGGACGGAGGAAACCAGCAAGCCTTTAAGATATTTCTAGACGGCATGTAAAGCCAAGTCAGAGACTCATGATATGGGCGCACTCACTCATATGGGCGGCATAAAAACTCTGTCACCAGGTTAGGCACTTACTGCACGATAAAAAAAGAAATAAATAAATCGGTCTCATAAAGGGAAGTAAACTAGCATATAATCAAGCCTCACTGCATACTCGCACGGCATTTTTCTCCACCAAAAGTCAGAAACGAAACGTTGGATCACTTACAAACTTCAAACGCCTTCAATGCAAAGGATTTGTTGGTGGCCTGGCATCGGTTATAACCCTCACCAAAGGTCAAATTTACCAAAATTACCTCTCGACATTTGTGTCAGTTGTGATGATTAACGAGAAACCTTTCTCGATGCCCCTGAGTACTTACAACCCTTGAAATTGTAACTCACACTGGCGTTTCGTTTTGACGCGTTCGATTTGACAGGCGTTAATTTTCGTTCCTTGAGAACTGGTATCACCGTTGACGATTTGCGAGAAACGAGCAGAGTTAGTTGGGAGCGAGTTGGCGAGCTACAAGCAGTGTGTGGTTCGGATATTTTTGTTGCTGGGCTAAGAGTGAGTGCACTTGTTGGTAAGTAAATGTACTAGCGCGCTCACTGACGTTCGATCACTTTTTATTCTTATGCTATGAGTAATAAGGTGCTAGCGAGACTAAACATGACTGTGATCCTTTCTGCAATGTACTTTACATCTTGCATGCTTTGTGTATGTATACTCATGTTTCTGACAAATAAATGAACTCTGAACTAAAGTTACGTATGTATTGACAGGTGGCTTACGCTAGTGAGAAGCCTAGCGAGTAGCGAAGTAAAATTAACGTTCTAGAATCTTCGCAGCCAGCCACACTGCGCGCTATTGCGATACACGCTAGTTGGAAGCGAGTGTTTTTCTTTGATATTTTTGTCACTACAACAGACCAGTGGAGAGTGGGTTCCCGCTGGCAGTGTAAACAGGACGCGTACCATGACCACCATAGAAACGGGTTTTGTCGACGGACGATTGCAATCAAATTTTAATATTTCTATCTCTTTTACCGACACGGAACTTACATTTATTGTAGGTACAGATGCTTGCACATAAATCTACTACAATCTGGTAAATTTCTTTAATATATCTTCAACTTCATTGCTAAAGCATTAGGTTCAAGTTTGATTGAGAAAATTTGACAGTTTCGGGTCGCTTGATTTCCTGTACGTTCTTTGAGTGAGAAAATAGTTGATAACTAGTCTCGCTTAGCTCTTCGACGGTGGGACAGATACCTAAACTGAACAAAATGAAAGGTTAAAGTAAGCTAATAATTGTGTTCGTGAGCATGACTTGGCCAATTCTTGACAAGGGTGTTGAACCAACGGACCGTTCAATCGTATTTAAACCCTTTGGTGGTGTAATAAAAAATACTATACTTTGTTTGTTGGTGACGGCTGTTAGGGTTAATATGCGGTTGTTAACACTTATCAAACTGTTTCTTAGAGGGATGAGAATGATAAGGGATCAGAGCTCCTTTTCCTCCATCGAAAAGGGATGTTAATTAAATATTTCGACCAGACGTGTGATGTCTATTACGGGCCACTTACTGGCATTCGGTCACTGTCGGGTTACTGAATTTACTAATAATTATAAAGAGGTAAAGTTTGTAAATTTGGATGCAGGGGTATTTCATCAAAACTACTGATAAAATTTTGAAAACTTTTTCACTATTAAGAAGCTTCATTATCCCCGAGGGTCATAGGCTATAGGCGACGTTCCGGTGGAATAATTATCGACCATAAAGCGAGCGAATCTGCAGGCTAGTATAGTTATGATAATCTCGCGGATAATTATTTTGACCTCGCGGATATACATAGTTCGTGTGCTGTGATATTGAGGTCGCCATAGACGTCCAGGGACTTAACTCACAGCTTCTTACCTAATTTAACTGTAATCAGTCTTTAAGTGTTTAGTGTTAAGTCATTAAATCAGTAATTAAAATATATAGACTCGGAAACTGTTAGTTTTAATTATAAGCAATTTAATCAATCTGTTGTTAGATCTTAAGTCAACTGCTATGATTGATTATTGTTGTTTCCAGCATCCAATCACGGTAAACTTACTTAAAATTTTCCTGATAATTACTTTATTTTTTTTAATAAGGGATGTGCCTGCTCTTGACTTCGATCCAGCCTGATGGAAAGCGATGGATGAGGTTTATGATGGAGCGAGCGTGCGCAGATGATGTCAGTTTTTTTTTTTTAATTTTGATAAATTTCTGGTAAGAAATATTATTATAATGAGAGAGGTATGAGGGTGAAAACTTCATCATCTGCTATAGAAGAGACACTTTCTAAAATTATCATGCCTGTGTAATCCCCGTAGGGTCAGGCTGAGGTCTACCTAATAGTACACCCACATTTCGCCAGTTACGCTTAATTCCCATGTAATAAAGGGCGAGCCTATTACCATTAACCGGCCACAAATTCAAACTCCATGGCTGGTACTGAGAAATTCCTGATGGAAAAACCCAATAACAAATTGCCCGGCCCGGGAATGGAATCCACTTGAGACCACTAGACCAACGAGGAAGTTCGAAGGACGAGAATATAACACTGCAGGTTGCCGATACACAACCAACTCTTTACTCAATCAATGGAAACAACTATTTTATTGGTTGGAGTTTTCTTATAAAGGTAACAGCATATCGTGCGTAAGTTCTCTACTCAAGCTTTGTGGAACTCGGATATTAAAAAAGTTCTCGTTCGAACTACCCTCATAGACTTATTGGATTATTTTTGTTTTTGTTAGTAGAAACTGGATATGTTGCGCTATTGTGCTTCACCTGTGGCTTCGGGGGATGGAGTTAGGGGTTTATACTTGGATTTATTGTTTGGTTTTACTGCACGTGATTGTATATGTAACTATGTGCCTTTGTAGAGCATGTATTCGTACAGCAGTACATTACAACTGTTGGTGTGATACATGGTGTTTTAGAAAAACTAGACCGTCGAATTTGTGTCTTATGTATCAAAAGATAGCTCCCCACTTTCAGTACATTTGTGCCAACCATAATAGGAGTCTGTGCTCATCGCAAAACCGAGTTCTTCAATGTCCCTCTCATCGCACTGACTTCATTCACCGATCTTTCTTCGTTCAGTCTATTTCTCTGTGGAATGCGCTTCCCCAGGAATTCAGAAAACCACCAATCGTCTATCTTTTAAAATTAAAGTACGCGAGTGTACTCGCGTACTTTAATTTTAAAAGATAGACGATTCGGAGGAATCTCGCCGTTGTACATAAGTATATTGTAATTTTGCTTGTATATCTTTTAATTTTGTGTGCAATAAAGAATTAGAATGAGTATAGTATTTTATATATCGTTGTAGTCTATCTTAGTATAAAATTAAAAACATATTTACAGATTTATACACCTTACCACTGGTTGTCTCTCCATCACCCAAAGGTTGACTGGTAGAAAATGCCTATGGCATTAAGTCCGCCACTGTACTTTGTGCTTGAATTGTTGCTGTTGAAATGTGCTGTAGAAATACAGTGGATGAGAAAACTGTAACGAAGAACGCACACTCTAAATAAAGTGACTGAGAAGAATCCACCCAACATGAGTTATCGTCGTCATCAATCTCCAGCTTGTATCCCAATTTACTTGGGGTCGGCGCAGCACGAGTGTGATACGTGACTTAGAAAATTGTAACACCGAATAATACGTCCCCGTACTTACGAATACGACACGTTTAACAACGAATGCACTCTACCACGAAAAACTTAACGCCATAGTAATGCGATCTCGAATAACTAAATCTCTAATATTCACTTTTTCAAAACACTTAACAAAGAATGCACGCTACCACTAAAAACTGAACACGTCTTCTCCTTCCACACTCGTCATCTCAGCAGTCACCTCCTTTCTAGCTATATCGCAAAGTAATCTGACACATCCATTTGAATAGGTATTGGAATTTTGTATGACCTATTGAATGAGCTTCAGTCAAAACTGACAGTGGCTTCGGACAGGTCCGTTAAGGTACAGCTGCAATTGCGCTAAAAGTAGGACAGGAAGTGGGACATCGTCTGTAATGTGACTGAGGAGGTTTATTTCACCAGAATACCCTATTCTAAATCCGAGAGCAGCGGTGGCCCAATGGTAGCGACCCCGAATTACGAACAGTAAGTCGTGGGCTCGAACCCAGGCATGCGCATTATTTTTTGTAATTTATTTCATTACCACTGCTCTCAAAAACGGTGAAGGAAAACATCGTGAGGAAACGTCCAAAATGTCCTAGAACCAAAAATTCGAAGACATGTGACATCTACCAATCCGCACTGGGCTCGCGTGGTGGATTATAGCCCAATCCTTCTCATAGAGAGAGGAGGCCTGTGTCCCAGCAGTGGGAACATTATAGGCTGATGATGATGATGACCCTAATCTGCGACGACGCACAATGTAAAATAACTGTACGTTAAATTACCTTAGAGTATTTTCGGTTAGTTTAAGACAATCAAATAGTTCCGGAATTCGGATTGAACTATAAATATTTTTACAATTGGCAGACAGTCAAAAATTCCAGACCGTAATACATTGATCATCACGAAAAAATAGGAATCGCATGATTGATATGATTACATGATTGGTAAGCGAAAAAAAATATGAAGAAATCTGAAGATCAAACCGAGCGGCTGTTATTATTAAGCCAGGAACTCCTCTCAGATATACTGCAGATATTTCAGTACGTTTTCTATCAAAGTCATACCGGTTAGACTGAATCTTTACAAAGACCGAAAATAACTAGTGAAAAAGACAATGAAATTCAAAATGACAGTCGCATTAGGTTAACTATATTGATTTATCTCTCAAATGGAATAAAGGAGTAATTAATCATTTTACTGATGAAAGAGACATAATCATTATGCTGAAAATCTCCTGAAAATTATTTCACTAACTAGGCCTTTAGATACCCAGTCAAGTGTCACAAACGAACTTTTCGTAAAACTTTCGTCTGAGAAAGTTTCATAGTTTTGTTTACAGAAAATTTCTCCTGAAAAGCATTAGGACCATCTTCCACGACGCTCCTCAAGCGTAACGTGTTAGAAACTCTAATCACTGATGAGTAGTCAGAATGTCACAGCACTCGTGTTACTAGTTCAATGTAGAATTATTTGATTCTAAATATTTGCCTAAACTATGTATAGTAATAGATATATGATGGTGGTTTCGCTGGAAAAGATACTTTGTAGCGCAACCACTTTAAATTGAAGTTTGCGTCGAAACTAGAGATATAGACTTTTTTTTTAATAGGATTAGCATTATCGCTAACAACAACTTATGGACTGATATAGTTCTTAAATAAAGATATTTTATTTATTTATTATTTTATTTATTATATTTATATACATTCCATAGATTTTTTATGTAAAATTATACTTGTTGAAGCAAAGAATAAAATAAAGGTGGTTCCGCACCACTGAAATATGACGTCGTATTTCAATTAAGTTTATAACGCGTTAGTAATGCAATCATAAAATGATGAAGATGTGTGGATGACATTCAAATGTTCGCACGTAAGACCTGGTCAAGACTCGCGCAGACCAGGGAAGCATGGCAGGAAAGGCAGGAGTTCCATACTCAGCAGTGGCTGGAACCACCAGGCTGTCAAAGATGACGTGTACTATTTACAGTCTGCGATTGGAATACCAGTACTGTGACATTCTGGGGTCAAATTCATAAAACCTATAATACATTCAACAGTTGATAACTTTACATAGCTTTTTGAAGTGAAAACTTCTTTAGCATCGGTGAGATTTGAAAGTCGATGAAACGAAAAAGCGACAGTAGAAAGAGACAGACACATAAATTCATAAGATTTAACGTTCGAGAAAATGAGATAAGAAGCATTATACAGTGTTTATCTTGAAGCCAAAATTTTTGAAAGTTTCTCTTCTACCACGTGTGAATTGTTTATTCACTTGTAGTTGAAAGCAGCAACTGTCTTGAAATTGTGTCAATTTTGTAATTTTTCGACAAATATGTCGCACTGATGACTAAAGCATATAATAAAAAGGTCTGGTCATATTTAAGGTTGGGAAAAAATATTCAGCTAATAAAATAACAAATATATGGGACAGCTGATTCTTAAACGGTTTTCTGATAACGATCCCATTGAACGAATTGTTTGACCCACCTTACTGATACATGCAGTATTAATAGGGACTCTATTTATTGGTGATATTTTGAGTTCATAACATGCTATTTTCGAGAAGTATACGATAGGCATCAAAGTAAATAAATATGAAAAACTATGTATTAATAAATAATACCGTATCAGACAGACTTACAGAGTATTTCAAGAACTAAGTTAAAGAATTTGTCGCAGGTAGTCAAAACATTTCTTCGAAATCATTTGAAAATGAAAGCTTTCGCTTTGATTTTTGGGAGAAAAACATTAGTGCCAAGTTAACTGCGTCTAGATGATATATTTTAGGGTCCTTTATCACAAAGAACGCGACAAATTTAAAATGATTGTCCAAATAATGGGAAAACTTTGGCAGTGTAACCTTTCAGTAAAATATAGGTTTTTTTGCAAAATCAAGGGCTGCGGGACTGTTCGAAAGAGATACCGCGGCCCTGGAACACAAAGGGCAAGAAAGGAACATGGATGGGTTTTAGTCAGTACAAGTCTGACACTCCCGCTGTGCCCAGAGCGGGAGGAGTCATTTGATGATTTCCCATCCGAAAAAAAAATAGAAGGCTAGTGGGGCTAGTCGTCACGAGCGTGATGTCTTCGGTTGAATACCAGTGTAGGGCAAGGCGGTCTACACAAAGTGACATTAAAGTGACTAGAGGCTCAAAACTGTATGACATATTGACACACATCTACCGGAAAGCGACCCAATTCTGTTTGCGTTACATAGAAGAAATATGAAATGTGTTGAAAGCGATTGTCATTTATTTATGCATTAAGGTGTTCCCTTTGTTACATTTTAGATTTAAAACTAGAAGGACTTTGGCGACTGGTCTTATTATAATACATCTAAGCCTTTCTCAAAGAAACAAGCGTTCTAACTTAAAAGTAACCAAAGTACCTACCTATTTATTTCAATAAAAATCCAACAACATTATCACCGTACCTATACAAGTCAAAAATATAACCGCAACATGACTAAGCATAAAAATTAAAAAAAAGACATATTGTGTGCAATTCACACGTGGTAGAAGTGCAACCTTCAAAAATTTTGCCTTCAAGATAAACACTGTATAATGCTTCCTTTCTCACTTTCTCCCACGTTAAATCTTATGAAATTATGTGTCTGTCTCTTTTTACTGTCGCTTTTTCATTTTATTGACTTTCAAATCACAACAATGCTAAAGAAGTTTTCACTTCAAAAGTTAATTTCCCCACAAAGCTATTTCACCTACCTGATGCAAGAAAATTATTTTTCAAGACGACCGGAGCAGAACTAATTGATTTAAAGACTCGTGTTACAAAGTTCAATTAATCATCCTGACGTGGTGCTCGTTCGATGCTCAGGCCTCGTCTCACCTTTCAATTTAATTGAATTTTCACTTCTCTTCGCATCGATTAATCGTCTGGCGTTGAGTAAAAAACAATTGAAAGACGTGATAATAGAATGCAAAACTTTTATCGTAATCGTAAATGGTGTGCCCGATGCACGTTAGGAAAAGTTACGAACGTATGCCATACAAATTGTCATCCCCAAGTTGAACCTTTTGGCATATCCATACAAATCTTTTCTTAACACTCACGGTCATTTATAGTAAATAGCTTCCCTGAAAATGATATGCTTCCATTCAAAATTTCATCTCTAACAATCAAAAATCATCTATTTATTATAATGTTATGAGCCGGATGTGTCCCACTGCAAGGTAAAAACCTCCCTTACCTCTTCATCCATCAATGACAAAAATACTTTCCATCCATCAATAGTCAAAATTCCTACCTCTGTGCTCCTAACTTTCCTTTTTAGGGTTCCGTACCCAAAGGGTAAATCGGGACCCTATTACTAATACTTCGCTATCCGTCCGTCCATCTATCTGTCTGTCTGTCCATCTCTCACCAAGCTGTACCTATCTCATGAACCGTGATAGCTAGACAGTTGACATTTTCATAGATGAGGTATTTCGGTTGCCGCTATAACAACAAATACTAAAAACTGAATCAAATAAATATTTATACAACAAACGTGATTTTTTTGCCATTTTTGTCTAATGTATAGATAAGGTACGGAACCCTTCCTGAGCGAGTCCGAATCGCACTTGGCCAGTTTTTATTAAGGAACGCTATGCTGCACTGATACGTGGCTAGTAACCAAATAAACTTAACTTTTCCGTCATTATCCTATGTAGCAGTAGGCGGATGATTTAAACCTTTTATAACTTCTTCTGCTATATGTATATATACAATATATAGATCATTTATGTCTAGACATTATATTTAAGTAAACAACCTAGAGATTACCAGCCTGTTTTTTACGTAATAAAAGTAGTACCAATTTCAGAAAAGTGATTTACTGAAAATCAAATATTGACAGCTAACGAAGTAAGCAGATTACATCTGTTTTCTTTGTGTTCTGGTTTCTTATGAAATAAAAAAAGGCCGGCTATTTTAGTATAAGAATTTTCTTTACTCAAAACATTGACAGCAAACGCTATTTTACGAAGTGTCTAGACCTTTTCAACACCTGTATAGCTGATAGCCATTGACAGACTCTTCATCATGGAGCAATGACAAAGAAGCTAAGTTTTTGTGACACGTCCCACACATTTTTAAGACGCTTAATACATCACAGGCCACTTACATATGCAGTGCGAATATTTTTGATAGAAGCCCGAAAAATTTGATGATCAGTCTAAAAGAGGTCCCGATGTCATCTGTAGCTTCATCATTCATATCTTTATCCTTTTCTGCATATGTTTCTTTATCATCATCATCATCGGCATCATCATTCTCTTGCCCTGGTCTTTATACGCATGTCAAAACAGAAATTATGGAACTTTTCCCGTACCGGTCGGTACTGTAGTATGTACGGAGTCTACACTACCAAATTATACGCTTTTAATCATTTACTCTCTATATTTTTACCTTTATATACATACATACATAAACTCACGCCCTTTTCCCACGGGGGTAGGCAGAACGCCACCTGCTACGATCCTTACATACTCCTTTTGCCTCGTCCACGTTCATACATCTGGTCATACACGCGCGCCGTTTGCGATTTACACTTTTAACTTAGTAAATACATGTTTTTTTCATTTTTAGATAATTTTCTATCTGTCCTTCTGACAATCCATTTTTTTTTTCTTCTATATTCAAATGTAACATACTTTATAAAGCAGCCAGTATCAATCGGTTTCCAGAACGATATATCATCATAGGACCTCTACAAAACTGATCCTTTTCAACTTCTCCGTAATGGGAACCTGTATCGTTATGTAAGGATCCATATCCAGCACCTTTATTGTATACGTCTGATAGGCAGAAGCGCCATGGAAATCCTAGTATGTTCAGCTGAAATCTGACCACAACATAGTTGGAAAAAGGCGGTCTACTCAAAGTTTGACGAATAAAAAATTGCCTGTTGAATGTAGGTAATTACGAGTTTTAATTTACTAACCTAATTATTTTATACTGTGTTCGAATCATATTAAAAAATATAATAAAAAAGTGTGCTTCAGCTACTAATTACACATATTGCATGAAAAACGTGTCGACCACAAAATAAATTGCAAGCGAGACAAAAAACACGTCAGAATAAATTACGTAATAGCATGTAAACCCAAGAACTTATTACTGTAGACCGTAACTCCATTGCCTTAGTTATCGGGTCATATCAGGCACGCGATTGCCTAGAACTTTACTATTTTTGTACAATCAACCTGTAATACATGGCCTTATCTTGAATAATTTGACTGAAGTACAAATTATGGTTTAAATGTTTCGTGACTATATGGATAGCCTTTTAATAATATGATTGACGTATGTAAAAGTAGCAGTAATTTTTATTAAGTGTAAATTTCAGCGACTTATTGTCAGGCTTACGCTGTTCCCCCATACTTAAGTACCAATGCTGTAACATGAAAATGTTGTAATACCAAATCATTTGAAAAGAGTAACCATGGAGTTTCTTGCCGGTTAGTCTCCATAGGAAACAACCAACCGAACCGTGCACCTTTTTGTCAACGTTATATAAGTGCCCATCTAGGCCTACGTGAAATAAAATATTTTGATTTTCAGAATTTTGGATATGTCGTGACGTGCGTAGACATGTTAGGTCCTGTATCAAAGCGATCGAAGCTCCAGGGCTGCGGGCTGTCCCAGGGCTGCGGGCTGTTCCAGGGCTGCGGGCTGTTCGAAAGAGATGCCGCGGCCCTGGAACACAAAGGGCAAGGAAGGAACATGGATGGGTTTTAGTCAGTATTTTATTCGGCGCCCTCCGGTTTCTGAAATATGAAAACAAAAGGCAGAAAAGACTGACATTATTATGAAAACACAGGTAAAGATATACCCAGATAACGAAGGAGCACATACTTCGCGCGGCCGGCTTTAACATTTGGCTACAGTCGCAGCTAGCTAATTTGTTTAAAACAACAACGTTACCACTCAAGAACTTATTTCTAAACATTTAAAGAACAAAAACGATGTTTGAAAGCTTAACAGATCAGATTCCAAATTCTAAAACTGATCAAGTGCGCGTCAGACTCGCGCACGAAGGGTTCCGTACCATTATCTATAATACATTAAACAAAAACGGTAAAGTGAATATTTCAAGCGTCTACCTGTCGTGATGTCGCCGTTATTAATATCGAGCAAAATAACAGCAAAAAATCACGGGAGCCTCCCTTAAATATTTATTTTATTCTGTTTTTAGTATTTTTTGTTATAGCGGCAACAGAAATACATCAACTGTGAAAATTTCAACTGTATAGCTATCACGGTTAATGAGATACAGTCTAGTGACAGACGGACAGACAGACAGACAGACGGGCGGACAGCGGAGTCTTATTAATAGGGTCTCGTTTTTACCCTTTGTACGGAACTGTACGGAACCCTAAAGACGTAGTCTATTTCGTATAGTAAGTTGTTTGTATAGCAACTAAACAGTGCTTATGACGTCATAGTAGGTAGTCAAATAATGGCACGCTTGATTTTCATACGGATACTGATACCTTATCTAGGTATCTATCTCTAATATCCGTGTATGAAAAAGTTAACGTCACCGTGACATGAGGATAGTCATTTTGTTTGTAAATGACGTTTTGATGATTTAAAGCTTCAAGTTTTTCAGTCGTTATAAACGTAGGTATTTGACAAATGTACAAATTGACTTCAGTGTAATTTTGGCATAATGGACAATGTTTAAAAGGATGGAGCAGAAATTAAGCAGGTAATAAAAAGCTTTTTTATTTCCAACGACTAACAAAGTTCGCGAAATTAAATTAAACTTGATGCAATCTCCTTCAAATGAAGTTGACTGTTTGACATTTCGATTAAACATTTATAATATCGCGTGTGAATGCTCCGTACTTTTTCTGTGATTTCACGGTGACGATAAAACAAAAGAAAAGCGTTGTAGTACATAATAGAAGTGCTGATAATGATCACCTAATAACATACTAAACCACGATTATTTCACTTTAATTAATTACTGTTGCGAGTGCTTTCTTGTACCTAAATCCATTACTAATAATTACCCACGAAGATTTTTGTTGTAATTATTAATTTATTATTTTATGAGAATAATTAAAACACCACAATTAGAATGTTCACTTTAGACTTTATAACTTTTATTAATCGTTTAATTTATTTAGAAAGTAATGCGTCTAGCTCCTATCACACGAGCAGGATGAATGAATGGAACAATAGAGGGCATACGCGTATACAGAGCTTAGTTGAACTTGAAACTTGTTTATATTAATTTTTGTAACTAATTTATGAAGAAATTCAACACGCCCCCTCAAAAATTAATCGGTAGTTATACAAACAAAAATAGATTTAAATCGACTACCTAACTAAATCGCATTAACTTCCAAATACTTGCTGGGGAATTACAATTTGGTCCAACATTCGTTCGAGGGCTGAGGAAAACCCAGTAAAACCTTCAGCCAGACCAATTCAAATAAAATTACAACTTATTATAAATGACGTGTAAGTTCTTAAAATTAATTAGTCCATTCCACACTTATCTACACTGCACTGTTATTGTAGACCCATTTTACATCTCATCATTTGAAATGTAGTTGCAGGCAGAGCTTTTGTCAATGCGTCGGCCAGCTGTTCACCTGTGGGAATGTAATTTAATTTTATTACATTTTTCTCAACTTGTTCCCGAGAAAAGTGATATTTTATATCAATATGTTTTGACCGTTTATGACTTGACGGGTTATTGGCTATGCTTATACATCCATTATTGTCTTCATAAATGACAATTGGTGTAGTAATAAGTATATTTATACTGGCCGCTAAAGACTTTAGCCACAATGCTTCTCTAACTGCCTCGAATAATGCCATATACTCAGCTTCAGTTGAGGAAGCCGCGACTGACAATTGTTTTCGTGTACACCAGGAGATCGTGCACTGGTCAAAGAGTTTAAACAAATACCCAGTTGTACTCTTTCTATCATGTGTATCATTGCCACCCCAGTCTGAGTCTACGTACCCACACAAAATCTCATTGTATTCACACCTTTTGTAACACAATTTAAGATCAGTTGTGCCTTTTAAGTACCTTAGTACCCTTTTAAGACATTGCCATAGTTCTTTATTATTTTTGTGTGTGTACCTACTCAATATGTTTACACTGACACTTAAATCGGGCCTAGTACATAGCATAATATACATACGGCATCCTATGACGTTTCGACAAGGTCCGTCATATCTCTCCTCGGAATTCAACGCGTCATAGTTTAACTTATTTTCTAAGGGGGTAGACACAGGTTTACACTCATGCATATTAAACTTAGTCAAGACTGTTTTGATGTATGCACTTTGGTCTAAATACACTTGGTCACCTTCTCTAGTGATTTTTATGCCTAGAAACAGTTTGATTTCATTTAAATCGGTCATTTCGAATTTGCTCATCAAATACCTTTTCAAATTAGTCATAGTATTTATGTCAGCGCATACTACTACTAGATCATCAACGTATAATACTACGTATATATTTTTACAAATAGATCCTTTATCTAGTATATATATACATCTGTCAACAGATGAATTCTGAAACCCTATTTCTTTTAAAGCATGTTCGAATACTTCGAACCAACACCTGGCGGCTTGTTTAAGCCCATATAACGCCTTTTGTAATTTACAAACATAGCCTTCTTTACACGATACACCTTCAGGAACCCTTAAATAGATTTCCTCTTTTAATTCGCCATTTAGGAAGGCGGTCTTAACGTCCAAATGATGAACTAATAAATTAAATTGATTGGCAAGGCTAATAATGAATCTAAAACTAGCTATTCTGGCGACAGGTGCAAATGTTTCATTATAGTCTGTAAGATACTCTTGACTAAAACCGCGCGCCACTAAACGCGCTTTATATCTTTGAGGATTTCCAAATTCATCATTTTTGACAGTAAATATCCATTTACAATCTACGATGTTTTTATTTGGCGGTCGTGGTACTAAAGTCCATGTTTCATTTTTATGTAATGAATTAAGTTCCTCTTTAATTGCGCTTTCCCATTTACTTCTATCATTTCTATGCTTAATTTCTGCAAATGATTTTGGTAAACTGTATAAAATAGTTTGAGCACATATCAAATAGTCTTGGTCATTAATTTCATTATATGAAACAGGGGGTTTGTCTTTAATTCTATCACTCCTCCTAAGTTCAGTATTTTTGTTTACATTTTCATCAGTAGTACTATTCTTTGAGTTATCAAAACGTACTTCGCTTAGCGTATCATGGTTCAATTTGCAAACTTTTGTAAGACATTCACCTGTCTCACTAGATTTTGAACCATCTGGTTCCGTTTCGAGATAGTCTCGGGACTTACTTGACACTGATTTTGACACAATATCATTATCAGTTTTGTCATGAGAATTTCCAATATTCTCTTCAGGCTTCCAAGAAGGCCTGGACCTCAAAAAGTTAATTTCGTCCACGATAACATCTCTAACCACTACGAACTTTTCGCAGTTTGGGTCCCAAACTTTATAACCGTTTGGTTCATACCCCACCAAAATACCTTTCCATGATTTATCATCAAATTTAGCTTTAGTCGTTTTGTTATGCACATAAACTGTCGATCCAAAAACCTTTAAAAATTTTACTTCCGGTTTTTTATCGTGCCACATCTCATATGGTGTTTTTAAAAGTGTGAGGGCTTTAGTCGGTGTTATATTTACCAAATAAACTGCAGTCAAAACTGCCTGACCCCAAAAAACTTTATCTAGTTGAGCACCACTTAAGATAGAACGAGCTTTCTCAGTAATGGTTCTTACCATCCGTTCTGAAACACCATTTTGCTGTGGAGTTCTAGGAACTGTTAAATGGTATGAAATACCCTTTTCAGCACAGAACCTTTTCATTTCGGCAGATAAGTATTCACCACCGTTATCGCAATACAAGTTAATTACTTTTAAATTAAATTTAGCTTCACTTTTTGCAACAAAGTCTTTGAACGCAGCAAATACGTCAGACTTGTATGTTATTAAGTATGTAACACAATAATGGGTATACTGATCAACAAACAACACGAAATAATTTTTATTATCAAGTGTCGTAGGAGTGATAGGACCACAGACATCAGAACTGACAGCAAATAGAGGTCGATTTACGTGACTTTTGTCCTTGGCGTGATTAAACGGCAGTCGGCTCTGCTTCCCATTAATGCAAGCTTCACATAATTCATCATCCAGCACTACAGCGCTTAACTCACTTATGTCCTTAAACAACTCAAGTCGTTTTATTTCGATGAATTTGTTTTTACTCATGTCACCAAGGCGCTGATGCCATAATTTGTAATTTGTTTTGTCACTAGTGCATGCTTGGGAAACAGGACGACTCTCGTTTACAGACGCCACAAAATCTACAGCAAATAAACTGTTAAAGGCCATACCTTTCATCACTGTTTTACCATTTTTGCATATTTGGGCACCATCAGTACTGAAGATGATAGTGTATCCAGCTCGCTGCATTTTGGAAACCGACAGCAAATTGTACGGAACCTCAGGGCAGTACAGAACACCGTCCAAACAGCCCTGGATACCCATGTTGCTGGTACCAGCCGTGTACCTTTTTTCGTAGCTGAAATAAATTTACCATTTTTAGCAACTGAAATTTTCAGTGGTGTATCTAAAACAACAAAGTTAGTAAACAAGTCTTCTCTGTTGATAATGTGATGCGAGGCGCCGGAATCCAGAAGAAAGGTAACTTTGTTAAAGGTTACTTTGTTATAGTCTTGCGTTTCATATTCTCCGGTCATAAAAGCAAATCCTGAGAACTCATTCGATGCTGATTGTTTATTCTGGCTTATCTCGACTGAGTGTACTGTTCTTGGCCGGGTATTGTTTATATTATTGCCCTTTTGTTGATTCATTCGTTTGAAATAGAAACAATCATTTCGTTTATGTCCTCTACGGCCACAATGATGACATTTTATGAATTGAGAGTTCTCATTCTTTCGTTTTATATATTTATTTGACTGTTTATTATTAAATTTTCTTTTCGTCGACTTGTCACTTTTCATTTCAATTTGCAACACTTTTGCGCTCATATCGCCTGACTCGTTTTTCAGCTTCACTTCATGATCCAGTAGCCGTGTTTTAACGAAAGCTAACGTCATATTATCTTCCGATAACGTCTCGATCGCTGTTATCACTCCGTCGTAAGTTGAGGGTAGACTTAGCAATAAATGAGCAACTTTATCAGTTTCTTCTAACTTCGCACTAGCGGCAAGTAGCTCTGTGATGAGGTCATCGAACGTTGTAAAGTGTTTTATGAGCGACACTTCACTTTTTAATTTTAACGACAACAACTTTTTTCTTAAAGCCAATTGAGTCGCAATGCTCTTACGTTCGTACAACGTATCTAAATTCTTCAAAATGTCTTTTGCCGATTCACCCTCCTTAGCGAAACCGAGATAAGAATCCGAAAGATATTCGATGATTACATTTTTAGCTGTACTATTATTATTTTCCCACGTTTCGTTGTGAGGTAATGAGTCGTCATCGATAATTTTTATCACATCCAATTCGTTAAGCAACGCACGAATACGAAACTTCCATACACTATACTTCTCACCGTTGAACGGCTTGATATTTCGTTTAATCTTGGAATGGTCCATTTTTCTTTAGTTATTGTTCAACACAGCGGATTTTCACTCGCGCACTCTGGTCCCATAACCTATTAATTTATTATTTTATGAGAATAATTAAAACACCACAATTAGAATGTTCACTTTAGACTTTATAACTTTTATTAATCGTTTAATTTATTTAGAAAGTAATGCGTCTAGCTCCTATCACACGAGCAGGATGAATGAATGGAACAATAGAGGGCATACGCGTATACAGAGCTTAGTTGAACTTGAAACTTGTTTATATTAATTTTTGTAACTAATTTATGAAGAAATTCAACAGTAATTACAGATTTTCGGTGACATGTTTGATGAAGGCTTTCTGTCTTTAAAACTGTCAATGTGAGAATGATTTTGTAGCCTTTTTCAAAACACACAGATCGTCTTCGGGATATAATTATGAAGGATTCCCTTTGTTTAGATCTCATTACGTTTCAGAAATCACGGTTTTAGTTTACCTTGTCATAAAATGCATTTAGCAGCTCTACTGTTGCTGTATTATACATTCCTAGGTTTTTGCCATTTTCCTGGAGTTAAATCTGCAAATCGTTAACAAACAAATACAGAAGCTGGGTGAGGGGGTGTTCTGGTCGCCCGGGTGTTACCACTGCGTGGATCGCCCGGAGGACACGGTGGAGCACACGGTGGAGGTCTACCCCGCTTGGGCGGAGCACCGCCGTGTCCTCGTGGCGGCAATCGGCAGCGGCGACCTATCGCGTCCGGCCCTGGTCCAAGCCATGGTCCGGAGTGAGAGGGAATGGGACGCCGTCACCTCCTTCTGCGAAGCAGTCATGCTAGCGAAGGAGGTGGTGGAGCGTGAGAGGGAGAGAACCTCTCGTCCCAGCCGCCACGGGAGACGCCTCGGGCGTCGGGGATCGTGGGGGCGTGGTGGCTTCCGGCCACCGTAGACGCGGACCTGTGGACGGAGAGTAATGGGCTAGCTCGCCGTCCGTCCGTCTTTTGACGACAGGCCGTGTAGACGGCGCGTTCGTGTTCCACGCGCGCCTCAAAGAGATGTCAGCAAACAGGGAGGGGCCCGCAAGGGCCGATGCCTGCCAGGGCTGCGGGCTGTTCGAAAGAGATACCGTGGCCCTGGAACACAAAGGGCAAGGAAGGAACACGGATGTGTTTTAGTCAGTACAAGTCTGACACTCCCTTCCGCTCTGCCCAAAGCGGGAGAAGTAACTTGCAAGTTTTGTTACGAGACCCATGACGACCACCTACTTCTATTACACCAGAAATCAGGTCAACGTTATTCAAGTAGAACTTTATCAGTGAAACACAATCAGTTCATTGAATTTGAACAATACACGATATACGAGTATGTCGTTAGTTTTTATCGTACAGCTTTTGGCGAATTTCCAAAAGTCATGCTTGTGCGGGAAGCGCCATTTTTTACAGCATTTTGATTAAATTTATGCTGAGCGTAAAATTTTATCGAGTTCAGTTCGACAGTTTGTAGTTTCCATCGTTCGGTTGCGGGTTCAGAACTGGTTTGAAGTTTTAAGTGTGATTTAAAAGTGCTTGTAAAACTGCAATCGAGAAAGGGGCGAACTTATGTAATATAACAGACATACATAGGTATGAGTTGCTGGCAATTTTATTCCTTAGCAAAATCACCAGAAAGTGACGAAATTAAATCTTTCATGTGTTATAGAAAATCCTGCTCCTTTTGTATGAAATAATACAGAGTGACGAAGTGACAATAAGGTGGCTAATTTATTAATGGTATAAATGAAATGATGAATAAAAAAATACATAATATATTAAAGGAGGTGATAATGTCACGAAATAAATCACTCTTGAAAATACTAATTTCATTAGCTTCCTGTCCTTGTCCCATGTTATTTGGGGTCGGCGCAACAAGTGTTTTTCAGTCGTCTCGCTATCTTTTTTCTTTCATATCATTTCTCACACAATCCATCCATCTTTTCTTTGGTCTTCCTCTCCCTCTCCATCCGTCATCATTTGTATTCATCACTCTTTTAGTCACATGCAATTCACCCATCCCCTTCTCATGAAAATACTAATTTCGAACCTGTAAAAGTGGCCACAGAATATAATATAACACAAGCGTATTCGGATTCGACGATTCGATTCGCGGAATCCGAATTAACTAGATGGACACTCAAAAACTTGTCATAACAATTAAGAGGAACAAATAGGGCACCTAGTTGGACCCTACATGGCCAGTTTGTTTTAAGTATGTTCTCAAGTGTGACTTGCAAAACCGAACTTGCTCCAATAGGCCAGGTTGCGCTTAAAGTATTTTACCGTTTAAATTCAATGTTATAGGCTAATATAGGTAAGGAACTTATTATTACTTCATTACTCTAAATATTCACAGTGTTATCAGTTGTTGGTTGGCCAATAAAAAATAACCCAAACTATCCTCACGACATTTTTCACATTTGTCCACATCACACAAATCAGTCACCGGCGAAACTTTTCAACTTCCTCTTTAACGTACTCATTTCTTATTTCATCAATTTTCATTACACCACACATCCCTTTTAGCATTCTCATCTCAGCCATATGCAATTGCAAAATGTATACTACAGAGTATATCACACTGACCGTCACTTTAATAGTACTAAAGGCTCGCAGAGAGTAATGTCTCCTCAAGTTCTGAGAAGGGTGTGCTATCAAAGGCCCCGATGACCCCTTTGACTCGGTGTCTCTGTGCCATTAAATATCAAGTGAGCCTTTGTAGTATTTCATGTATGTAGGATGTATCCTTGCTTAAGTTAAGTCATGTTGACTGGTTCCTGTTTTATCGACTGTGTGTTGACGCTTAAAATGAACGATTACGGATGGTTTTTCAAAAAGTTTAATTTTGACTGCCTCGCTGTTAAGTGGTTCCAAGCGCGACTGCTGAGTCCAGAGGTTTTGATTCGATTCTCGGGTCGGATAAAGTGTAATTAGGTTTTTTCATAAGGAATTTCTCATCAGTAGCCACGGTGTCTGGAATGCCGGTTGATGGCAATAGGCTCGCCCCCACGGGGCTTTAACGAAATGTGGGTGTACTAGTAGCTACACCTCTGCATAACCGTTCAGGAATTACAGGCGTGATGTTATGTTAATAATTTTAACTATTGTAGTTTTCTCAGTATTGATGACTCGTTCAATCTTCGTATAAATTTTTTAAGAGGATTCAACATTCGATTTTTCTTGAACATATTCGGTATATCTACATAATAGTCGTACTGGATTATGTCGCCTGGCTGCGGCAAATTATTTCAACCCGACCAAGTGAGTAATACGCCTCATTAATTTTTCGTATGAATATCCATGTCAAAAATTTCATCCTGATTTTCTTACTGGTACCTACATAAGTCTAGTAAGCCTTTTAGACAGTTTTAGTCTGGAACTACGGTACCAATTTGCCATTATTATAAAAAGTAAGTCAGTCTTTTTTAAAATACCTGCAACCTTGCTGAAAACATGTTTTATCGTAATCAGCCGATATTTTTCCCACAACTGGGATATAGGTAGATTACAGCCCACTCAAACTCAAAACTCAAACTCAAAAGCATTTATTTCAATTAGACCATTACAGGCACTTTTGAATGTCAGAAAAACAAATTAGGCTAAGCTACAGTCACAGACACAAGGCATAATAACTTGTGAAAGTACTGTAGTTGCCCATTCCAAAGCGTAGATCTCTATGGAGAAGAATGGGCAAGAAACTCCATGGACACTCTTTTCAATCAAAATATTGTTACAAAATCTTGGTTACATCATTCATATTGAGATTATACATATATGTGACACTCTCTCCTCCCGCACTCACTTCCTCGCGCAACGGACGCAGGCCCAGTGCGGGTTGGTAGAATCTCACAATGCCGTCGAATTTGATCCTAGAACATGATGTCCTCTCGAATGTAGGCATTTTAAATACTTACTTTTCTTGAGCAGCAAATCAAATCAAATCAAATCAAATCATAATTTATTTGCAGCTTTGAAAAACTTCCTGTATCCTTGCCATAATATACCTTATCAAAGTAATAAATCTCGAATCCACGCCCATTTAAGTGCCTGTTTATAAAAAGCCGTAAAACTAACTAAGTAGGTACTTCTGATTTTATCAGCAAAGGTAGTAAATTACCACTACATCACGCCTGTAATCCCCGAAGAGTTAGGTATAGGTGTACCTAATAGTACACCCACATTTCGCCAGTTATGTTTAAGTACTATGTAACGAGAGCAGCAGTGGCCCAGTGGTAACGACCCCGACTTACGAACAGTAAGTCGTGCGTTCGAACCCAGGCAGGCGCATTACTTTGTGTAATTTATTTCATCACCACTGCTTTCAAAAACGGTGGAAATAAACATCGTGAGAAAACCGGCATGTCCCAGAACCAAAAATTCGAAGAAATGTGACATCTACCAATCCGCACTGGGCCCGCGTGGTGGACTATAGCCCATTTCCTCTCATAGAAAGGAGGCCTGTGTCCCAGCAGTGGGAACATTATAGGCTGATGATGATGATGAACTAAGGGACAGCTTGTTGCTATTAACCGGGGACTAATCCAGACTCCGTGGCTGTTACTGAGAAATCGTTCATGGAAAAACCCAATAACACTTTGTCCGACCCGGGAATCGAACCCAAAACTTCAAGCTCATCATTAGCGCTTGCGACGACTAGACCAACGAGGCAATCTTATTTGATTACAAACTAAATATTTGTACATGCTTCGGTGAAGGAAAATATCGTGAGGAAACCAGCTTGCCAGCTGATAGATATTTTTTGAAGACATGTAAAGCCAAGTCAGAGACCTATGGGCGGCATAAAAACTAACACCAGGTTAGGCATTACCCCACAAAGAAGCAGAAGATAGATAGTTAGATAATAGATAACACTGACACTGCAATATGATTAGTTTTAAATTACCTTGCTGCGCCCTAACATGGTCATGTACACACTGGTTTTAAGCCTTTTTTTTTCGGAGGGCAATCATCCAATGACTTCTCCCGCTCTGGGCAGAGCAGAAGGCAGTGTCTGACTTGTACTGACCAAAACCCATCCATGTTCCTTCCTTGCCCTTTGTGTTCCAGGGCCGCGGTATCTCTTTCGAACAGTCCCGCAGCCCTGGCAGGAGTGGTTTTAAGCCTAGCGTGTAAAACAGGTTGTGTACATTGTGCATTAAATAAATAACTTAAAAAAAGGAAGAAGACTAGATCTGTGCCTCTCGGGTGTCTTCTTCCTTGTTAGCTTTAAAAAAATAGCTGTAATCGTCCTAAAACCATGAGTCCCTTATCAAGGCAAAGTAATCAATAAACACTCGAGCCCACGTCTATTGAAGTACTTACGTACAACCGTGACACTAAGTACCTACTTCCGACTGAGTCATTAAAGGTAATAAATTTACCGGTAGTAAAATAAGGTCGTATTTTACCGGACTCTAATTTATGACCACTATAAATCTTTATTGGACAAAGCTTTCACTGTAGTGCGTGATACATTTATCTGTTTTGGGGCAGGCTCTTCCGTGATTGGTCAGCTGAGAGTTGAGGCCGGTGTATTATGGATGGAGACGAAATTCACATTTTCGCTATATGTTTTAATTATCACTTGTTCGGTGAAGGAAAACATCGTAAGGAAACCAGCATGCCCGAGAGATATTTCTCGACGGCTTGTAAAGCCAAGTCAGAGGTCCATGGGCGGCATAAAAACATTGACACGTTTTCTTACTATTTTTGCAATTTCCAGGCCAGTGTCTGGTTGTATGTTGACGAAAAATGAGTCGCGCCAGTAACACGTATGGAGTTACAGAATTACATTCATGAAAATCATCAATACAACACGGTTAATTTAACCCCAATGAATGACTTTTTCATGAAATATTTATTGAATAGGCTTACATGAACAAACACAATAAGTGTACTCAGAGATGAATAAAGTAAGCATTGTGTGGCAGAAAAAGGGGAGGTCCATATCCAGCAGTAGGTGATTCCGGGCTGATATGATGAATGATGATGAAGCATTGTGTGAGAAATGAGTATTTCAATTTCTAAATCGGACGAATTTACGTTACATTTACTCCATATTTTCATGCTTGGCCCTTTGTGTTGCCAGTTTCCTCGTATCATTCACTTGTCAAACCTTTTACAAAGAGTGTAAACAGACTCTTAACGAAGCCGAAAGGCACTTGTTCTCCCCGTCATTGCGATCATTTTTGTTGCTCTAGACCATACCTGGGAAACTTCTAGTTACGGAGATATTTTGGGTCAAAGATCCAACGTTTTCACAAGTTTTTTTTTTAATACATGTTTTTAATGTAAGATTTTTACTTTAAACACCTCCAGGACCCCCTTACTATTCAATTCATCCATCAGCACAATGTTTTGAGTGCGGTACATTGAGTCCTACTATAAAACGTGATTTCTCAGCCCAAAAAAAAAACTCGTTTCCCAGCACAAATTTTTGCGTAAAGTTACTTAGTTTGATGTACATAATGCTTGGTTGACGCCTTCGTGAAGAGTCTGTTTACACCTTGTAGATAGGGTACAGACGCCAGCACATCAAACTACTAAGTTGAAAATTTATTAAAGTCCGACAGATTGTAGTAGCTTGATGTGTACGTCTGTACCTAACTATTTCAATTAAAATCATGTTTATTTTTAAGATGACCACTCTTAGAATAGAATAATTTTATTTGTGTAAAAACATGGTACATTAAAGTATTCTAAATAAGGGCTACGCAGATTAAATACCAAGTTTCGTAAATGGGATTTGATGTCGGGATAACGTAGTAAAACATTTAGGATTCCTTTGTCGCCTTTTTTTATCGCCCACGTCTTATCTTAGTAGAAGATTGTGAATAATTTGTATAGTTTGAAGGCAAAGAAAGTTATCCAATATCACATTCATGAATCTTAAATTAACTTTCATAACATTTATTATCATGAAACTTTGAAGTTAGTAATTTCCTTTCTTTAATGTTCATTTTATACTTACCCCAGGCGATATTAATCTGTTTGTGATATTATAAATTCTAAGAAACTTAAAATACATCAGGATTATGTTCGGGTGAACAAAATGAACTCTAATTTTATCAAAACATTTATTTAATAATAACTTACTTTAAAGCGTTTTACATAAATCCACTTAAAATTAATAAAACGTAACATTTATGTGATTTTGACGTAAATATTTATATACATTTATATCATTTTATAATTTCAAACTAAGTTTTTTTTTTAAATATATATTCAATTTATTAGTTACAAAGTTTAATGTTTTATAATTTGATGTAATTTACATTAAAAGATTACAACTTCAATGTAATTTATTAAATACAAAAAGTTTTAAAATTTTATTTACAATTAAATCTATCGTATAATTCGATGTTTTATCTATTAATTTTTAATATCTAATTCATATATTTTAGTTTGACTAAAATTTTATACCATTAACTTTTTGACGCCATTCAAAATGTTAACATAAATATTTAATATTTACATTATTTTTCGATTAATCATACTCACTTCCATATTGGGGCTCGGAATATAGAAGTGTGTCAGAGCCATCAAAAAAATGGAAAAAGAAAAAAATACTATAAAAAAATATGATATTACAATTCTATACAGCAATAAGAAATATATTTTTCTACATAACAATTTAGGAATACATCTATTAAATCTAACAAAGATATTTACATCGGAGATATTCTATTGAAAGTTCATTTCTCGTTCATATAAGGGCACATTCACACTACCGCAGCTTGGTCCTTGGTATGGTAACGTGACCTGTTCTTCACTGAGTTTCAAACGATATCGTGGCAAGAGTTGCCGTTGCCTGTCCGGGTCGTTTTGGTGAGCTGGGGGCGTCCCGACATCCCGTCATTGTAGGGGGGCGGGCAGTACATTACCTGCGAACAAATAGGAATTTATTTTAATAACGTCGAAATTTACTGGGGATGAAAATGAAATACTGCTGTCGTTTTTCATTTTGTTCGGAAGTCAGAGATTTGCTTTGAGGAACTCTATTTTTCATCATTTGGAGACAAACGGTATACACAATTATATTCTCGTTCCATTTGACAAAAATGCTTTTACGACCCATTAGGCGAAGCAATTCATTGGCCCGTTGATTGTAATAAATTGGAGCAATCATTATTGTGTACAATCTGAGCGTGGCTGCATTGTTCCAATGACAGCACATTAATTGGTTCGTGTAAATGGAAATTTAGACAAAGAATAATGGGTTGGTAGGTGGAGACAATACGTTAAAAGGACGTATTAAGAGGAAATGTGGGGGGTCTTGTTTCCATACAAACGCTCTCGCCTGTTTTCTTTTTGGTTTATGACTTTAAAGCTATGATTTTATACAGTTAAATAAATATCAACCTCTTCTATGTCCCTATTTTTTCCTTTTCGAAGATACATAATCTGTATAAGCACTAGAACCTTTACAAAATGCTCAAAATTGCCTATTTAGATCACCTGTCAACAAAGGCCTAGTTTACAAATTTGACAACTATTAACGAAAAACATAGGAACACAGTATATATCCTTATTCAACATGTTATTCAGTTTATGAAATATCTTTTGAATTGGTCGAATATTGGAGGAGGAAATATAGTCGAGAGCCAAACCTCGAATTATGTCATTTTACTATAGTCGTCTTTATCGCACCAATGTCGAAATCACGCTCGCAGAGAGACAGCGATAGTTTTTTCAAATACCTACCGTGTTTCTTCTTAATAATTATAACGCCACGCTAGCATTCCCCAAAGGGTTAGGTAGAGGTATCTACTACGAGTATAACCACATTTAGCTAGTTACGTTACGAGAGCAGCGGTGGTCCAGTGATAGCAACCCTGACTTACGAACAGTAAGTCGTGGGTTCAAACCTAGGCAGGTTACTTTGTGTAATTTATTTCATGGGCCCGCGTGGTGGATTATAGCCCATTCCCTCTCAGAAAGAGGAGGCCTATGTCCCAGCAGTGGGAACATTATAGGCTGACGATGATGAGCTAGTTACGTAGTTAGTAAGTCCCATTTATTAAGGGAGAACCTAGGTTTATTTCTTTCTCTAGTATTACCCCTAACGTAATGCACTCAGCAGTGGATGGAACAAGGCAGCCAATAATAATGATGACAAAGAAGGTTGGCAATAAGGCGCATTGTCTGGTTTATCAATTAAAACCTTAGGTTACCACAGAAGATAAAATAAAACTGGCTAAGTGCGAATCAGACTCGCGCACGCAGGGTTCCGTACCATAAACCGAACACGTTTCTTGTATGGGAGCCCCCTTTAATTAATTATTATTAATTGATTTGTATTTTTATTATTTGTTGTTATGGCGGCATTAGAAATACATCATCTGTGAAAATTTCAACTGTTTAGCTATCACGGTTCATGAGATACAGCCTGGTGACAGACGGACGGACTGACAGCGGAGTCTTATTGATAGTGTCCCGTTTTACCCTTTGGGTACGGAACCCTGAAAATGTGTCTACTGTTTTATATCTAAATGAAAATATAACCCATAAAACGAATCTATCTTTGTTCTTTGTCATTTCCAACCTCAAACAAATCAAATCTGTCTCTCCGAGTGATACTCGTACAATCACTTTATGAAATATCAGTTCTATTCAACTGGCTGCTTTCAACAACCATCGTTTCAAGTCCGATGAACTCAGTTCTACAATTTGCAATGTTCATTTTTAGGGTTCCGTAGCCAAACGGTGCCAACGGGTCCCTGCTACTAAATCTATGCTGGCTGTCCGTCCGTCTGCCATCTGTAAATTTTTATAGAGGATTTGTTCCCAAGTAATCCCCCAAGAGTTAGGCAGAGGTGTACCCATTACACCCACATTTTGCCAGTTATGTTTCAATCCCATGTAGTAGGGGGCGACCATATTGCCATCAACAGGGCACAGTTCCAGACTCCGTGGCTGCTACTGAGATATTTGTTTAAAATTACGTACATAACACCTTAACAGCTATAACGTCAATGCGATGATACTGCCACCAAAATACAGATACCCTTTTTTTTTGGATGGTGAATCATCAAATGACTTCTCCCGCTCTGGGCGGAGCGGAAGGGAGTGTCAGACTTGTACTGACTAAAACCCATCCATGTTCCTTCCTTGCCCTTTGTGTTTTAGGGCCGCGGTATCTCTTTCGAACAGTCCGGCAGCCTTGGCAGGCAAAATATAGATACCCCTAACTTACTTACAAAAATACAATTAAAATACATTTAAAAACCAACCATTAAAATTCACATGTAAACATTTTCAATGCTACTCCTGTAAAATATATACTAGAGGAAAGTCACCAAATATGGAATAGTATCCTAATATGGAATTCCTTAATTTCTCTAAGAATATAAGTATGAAACGCAACAAACGACCATCTTCTGTATCATTTGGTCTATTTACTACCTCACTCACACCGGAGGAGCTCGTGGCTAAATAATAACAGCCGCTCGGTTCGATCTTTAGGTTAAGCCGTGCTTGCCTAGGTTGGTCTGTGGATGGATGACCACCCATTGAGTTTCCTCCGTGCCTCGGAAAGCACGTTAAGCCGTTGGTCCCGGCTGTCATTTGAAGATCTTTGACAGTCGTTAGGTTATAGTCAGTGGCCCAAAAAAAGTCTGACAACCAGTCTAACCAAGGGGTATCGTATTACCCAGTACTAACTGGGTTGTGGAGGTCAGATAGGCAGTCGCTCCATGTAAAATACTGGTACTCAGCTGCATCCGGTTAGACTGGAAGCCGACTCCAACATAGTTGGGAAAAGGCTAGGCAGATGATGACTACCTCACTCACATCATCGTGTCAGTTGCGCGAACGGTACAAGTGTGGCAGGCGTGTTTTGGTTTGAAAGGTAAATAATAAATGAGTATTACCAGTTAAAACGACTGTATACATAAGTGTTATACTATTTAGTATATCGATATTATGTTTATTTCAACATTTTATGATCTTCTGTCATTAAAATATTGTGACTTGAAAAAATATTTAGACGATTTTGAACTAGTATAAAATCCAAATATGGACAGTCGTCGGTGTGATGGACCAAGTATCTCCTGACTCTGTTGATGCAGAATATATGTTTTGTTCAAACCTTTTTTTATGGATAAAAGTGGAGAAAGCTGGATTAAATGCTTAATGTGTGGACTCTGGGCACATTATGATTGTGCTGGTCCAGAGTTTGATACTTGGATCTGTGACTTTTGGAAGTGAATTAAGTAACTTCTTTCTTTTATCACAATATGTTATATTCATTTATTTGATGTCATAGATATTTATGTCTATTTTTGTTATTGATATGATGATTTATGCTTATATTCCATATATGGGTACCTATTCCATATTTGGTTACTCATTTGTGATTTTGGTTTTTGTGTTAGATTTTAATTTGATAACTAATATATTCGATTAAAGGCTGTTAATTACTACATATAAATGTATGACTGATTAGTAATTACATTAAACTGTTTTAATTTCTATGAAGTTTTTTTTTTATATTCCTGAAACAAAATTGTATTCCATATTTGGTGACTTTCCTTTATTAATAAAAAAGTTAATCATTTTTAACGGAGAACCCTCATACAATAAAGGGGTTTTTTTAAAACAGAACTAAAAACGATTAAAAAAAAATTGTGTTGAATATTGTAGCCCTTAGTATGTGACTCCGACTCACACTTGGCCAATTTTTTACTGAACAATCATTGCTCAAGGTTTTTCTGAGTCAAGATAAATTCTAGCTTTGGCTACCGTCTTTTGTTTCCGGAAATAAGCAATTTTCTCGTTACTATTTGTAGAAAAAGTATTGTCGAGAAGGAAAGCTAAGAGTTTTTTGTACTTTACTGTGTGGTCTCAGTGTACCTACCTACAGTTCTTTCAGTTATTTTAACCTTTTTGACGAAGAGAATAAAGGTGACTGTGTTAGTAAATCACGGGTAAAATTACTTCTGTAGCGGCACTACAGAAAGTAGTAAGCAACATAGAAGAAAAAGTACTACAGCGCCATCTATGACAGAGTGGACGAACTAAACTAGAAAATCCTAGATCTCGCAAGTAAAGTTATCCGCGACATAAGCCTAATTTTATTAAAGAACCCGAGAACAACTGTCGGGTTCTTTCACCAGACACAACACCCGTCTGGTCGGCGTATCCTCCCTTTTCTACGGGGGATAAAGAACTTTACACCCTGTTCATCTCACCCCCTTGTTTACAAAACCTACTTATAAAAGTTTCTACAAATTGATTATAATAAGTTTAATAGCCTATCCAGGCCCACACTGTAATATAAGCCTAAAATCTACGCAAAATAACAGAAAATACAAACAAATGTTATTCAAAACATTGTGTACCTACGAACAGTATTGTAAATAAACTAGTAATTTCGAAGTTCCAATTCACCACCCACGCGGTAATTATGGCTTAACCTTTTAAAGTTTTGTTTTACTCCAAATACGGCTATTTCAAATAGTAGATTAATTTCGATAATGGCTGGTGTGTATCCTCCGCCCCGGTCAGTCAGTCGTGAGTAACGTAACAAGTTATGCGACATAACTTGCGACAACCGACACTCACGAACTTCACTTGTTTCTTTCATTTAAGTACCACACGCGTGTCGGTTGAGCGTGTAGCTCCTGATCGAGCAAATGGAATGGATACTGCCTAAACGCTAACAGAGGGGTTAGATGGATGCCAGGGCTGCGGGACTGTTCGAAAGAGATACCGTGGCCCTGGAATACAAAGGGCAAGGAAGGAACATGGATGGGTTTTAGTCAGTACAAGTCTGACACTCCCTTCCGCTCTGCCCAGAGCGGGAGACGTCATTTGATGATTTCCCATCCGAAAAAAAACAAAAAGGGGTTAGATGGACTGAAACACTTCATGACATCACGTATTGTAATCCCCTAAGGGTTAGGCAGAGGTGTAGGTAAGGTAAGGGGCCTATCAAGTACAGCCACATTTCGCCAGTTAAGTCCCATGTAATAGGGGAGGAGCCTATTGCATCAACCAGGTACAATTCTAGAATCCGTAGCTGCTACTGTGAAATACCTGATGGAAAACCCAATAACACTTTGTTCGACCCCAATCGAACCCACGACCCCATGCTCAGCAGTAGCCCCTGCGACCATGGAAGCAGTCTTCTGAAACACTGATGGACCACAAAAAAGGTACCTGGGATACACTAGACGTGGTAGAGAAAGGAATAGGTGTCGTGGGGCTACTAGATAGATTGCTATAGTCTGAGCAGATTAATTGATTAAACATTTTAGTACTTGATCAACGATACAATTATCGAAAAATTCAGGCAGCAAACTTTCTCCGTCTCTACAAAATGAAATTGCAGCTTTAACACAATTTCTTTTGAAGGATAAAACAGTGAAACTCAAAGCATTTATTTCAATTAGAACATTACAGGCACTATTGAATGTCAGAAAAACAAAGAAGGCTAAGCTACAGTCACAGACACAAGGCATGATAACTTCTGTTCGAAAGAGATACCGCGGCCCTGGAACACAAAGGTGAAAGGGCAAGGAAGAAACATGGTTGGGTTTTAGTCAGTACAAGTCTGACACTCCCTTCCGTTCTGCCCAGAGCGGGAGATGTCATGTGATGATTTCCCATTTAAAAAAAAAAGGCATAATAACTTGTGAAAGTACTGTAGTTGCCCTTTCGAAAGCGTAGACCTCTCTCGAGTGAAAATTTCATACCATGACGTGTATGTTTTTAAATTCAGCGAAATTAAGCATAAAACTCAACCAAAATCAAATACACACATTAGTTTCTTACATCGGTCAATAATCTGTAAGAATCAGGTGTAAACAAATCAATCCGTCAGTAGACTGAAATAATAAATATTCTAGACACAAGACACGAAGTTTTAATGAAAGATGGATTCCAATGGCAAAAGGTTATTAGACTTTTTTGAAGAACAGTTTGTTTATGAAACTATTATTTTACGTGAAATCTTTTTGTGATGGATTTATTTACATTTGGACATAACATCACGCCTGTAATCCCCGAAAGGTTAGTCAGAGGCAGTACCTTATAGTACACCCACATTTTGCCATTTAAGTTTAAGTCCCATGTAACAGGATGCGTCCCATATCTTCCCGTGGGTGTAGTAAGAGGCGACTAAGGGACTTACCACAGAATGGGCAGCAGCGTTCTCTGTGCCTTTGTAACAACCGTACTGCAATCGCCAACCCACCTGCCAAGCATGGCGATTATAGCAAAACCCCCCTTTGGGGGAGATCTATGTACAGCAGTGGACGTCTTTCGGCTAAAATGATGATGATAAATAGGGGGCGAGTCTATTGCCATCATGCAGACACAAATTCAGACTCCGTGGCTGCTACTAATAAATTCTTGTTGGAAAATCCAATAACAAGCAACAAATAAAAACAGAATAAAATAAATATTTAAGGGGGGCTCCCACAACAAACGTGATTTTTTTGCGTTTTTGTCTAATGTTGTATAGATAATGGTACGGAACCCTTCGTGCGCGAGTCCGAGTCGCCCTTGGCCAGTTTTTATTTATACTTGCTACCACTCCTCAAACATAAATCTAAAATCCTTTGTAATTATTTATGTTTCGAAGTATAGACCGCACTGATGTAATATGACACACTACTTGATACTAAACAGTAACCTCTGCAATTTGCTGTCGGTAATTTTAACTAAAATCGTGCGCCACAAGTTATTGCATTACGCCCGAAATCCTTTGGTAGTCGTAGCGCTCCGTAAAGTAATTTATCGGAGAAAGTGAACAATATATGTACCTACGTATACAAGGTGTAACATAATAAACGCAAGAATTCTCGTGTGGTGTCTCAGACCATGAAACTGAACAAGTTTTGTTCTATGACTTTGGGAAAATCATTTTTTTTTTTAGTTTTACCATACATGTTGATCAGCTGATCGCGTCAGTTCCTATACAAAGTCCAATTTTTTTTTTTGCTAATTTCAATAACTCGAAGAACAAAGTTTGATCAGTTCCTTGGTCCGAGAGACCACACGGGAGGTCTTGCGTTTAGTATGTTACACCTTGTATAAAGGGTGACTGGTTGACTGGTAATTAGTGACCGATACTTAAACACGTGATTGTACTCATGACAACAAACAACTTTCCAAAAGAAACATTTTTTTTTTATACTGATTCGCTTTTATCACAAAAATACAACAACCGCTTACGGAGCGGGCTTGCGAGCCGCGCGGGTGCTCTGCCTACCCACTGTTGCACGGTACGACAGTAATGAGACAGAACGGCGTCTGGTGGCTAACAGCTGATAGGTCACAGGCGCGTGCGTACAAATTTCATACGACTATTGTGTTATTGTATTATTAGTGAAAGATAATAAAAAAAAAATATCTTTTGCTACGGCTACATTATCGCGCGATAATTTGTGTCGCGTTCTCGTGATAAAACTTCGTGTTCGGTTTACGAAGAAGTGTTTGACCACATTAGAAAAAAACTTCGCAACGTCACGATAATTTAGAACGTTGCGATAATTCGTTTTCACAAAAAAAAATGGAAGACGCTGTTGCGCTATATTACTTGTCGGCAAATAATTTGTTACTGCATCTTTATTATCTGAATAAAATAAATTCAAAGACACTGGTTTAGATTTATAATTTCCTATGAATTTCAATATTCTCTCCAATCCGTAATAATTATCACAACTACCTACGTGCAAACCGCTCGGCGTCTCGCTGTCAACAAAGCGCGCGAAATGTAGCCAACCGCACGCACTACCCTGTTTGTCTCTCCATCACCCAAAGGTTGATTGGTAGAAAATGCCTATGGCATTAAATCCGCCTTTGTACAGACGCCAGCAGGTCAAGCTACCCGAAACTGTCAGATTTTCCCAATCAACCTTGAACGTAATGTTTTAGCATTAAAGTCGAAAATCTATCAAAGAAATCTGACAGATTGTAGTAGCCTGATGTGCTGGCGTCTGTACTTTGTGCTTGAAGTGTTAAATAAATAAACTATGTCGCGATAGAGCCTTTGATGTGCGTCAATTTACCGACAGCGGCGCGATATTCGTGTTCGCGATGTTAATTCACTTTAAGACGAATTGCTTGGCCATACTTGTCCGACAGCGCAAATCTTCGCGTTATCACAACAGTGTGGCCGCGGCATTTGGTAATGTTGTTTGTTATCATGAGTACAATCACGTGTATAAGTATCGGTCACTAATTACCAGTCACCCTATATAGAGTGTAAAAACGCCCCTAACGAAGTCGAGATATGCTTGTTCTTCCCATCTTTGCAATCATTTTCAACAAAAATCCTGGTATTTAGCTGCATCCGGTCAGACTGGAAACCGACCCCAACACAGTAGGGAAAAAGTGACTATAGTATAATAGCTACTTGGTGCTTTTGCGTACGTTACAGGAATGTGTATTTGTGACTTTTAAAACGAACATCAATGGTGCTTAACAGATCAAAGCAACATGAAAGGTTCTTTTATATCCTCAAGAAACCCCAAGCTATTTACTTGTGATGTCAATCTTCTGAGTAAAACACACATAATATAATGTCGGTATATAATGATTATAGACTTATGTTTGTCAGTTCCAAAATGGCAGTCTCACCACTTTCATATTTTGTTTGATTAAGCGAGTAAATATTTCTTTTGAGTAAAATTCCTCTGAGTTTTCTTACTCTGGTATAATATTTGGAGGGACGTTCAAACAAGGCCTTTTAATATACTAAGAATACAGGGTGTTTCTATATTAAGAAAGGTTATGTATTTAGTACAGTCAACAAAAGAAGTTGATGAATATTCGCAATTCTGAAATATTTATTAGCGCTTCGTAATTATTTTTCTCGATTAATTTTCTAGACTGAATAATATTTTTAGGTAAGACTCTATTAAGAGAAACGTACTAATTCTTATTCTAAGCAAATCATGAGCGTTACGTTCACGATTTGAGCGTACGAAGTTGCGGGTACAAAGAAAGAAACGGGTCGCGGCAGAATTATATGATTTATTTTTGGTTGTTTTCGTAATTTACAGGACAAAGTTTGTATGAAAGACAATTTTGACATTTTCTTCATTAGTAAGTTGCACCGAGCAAAACCGGGGCGGCCGCTATTCTTATATTAATAAAATCAATCACCAACATTTGACGGAGCATCACTTGGGAACGGCTGGACCAATTGGGCTGTTTTTCTTTTTGTGATTGTATTTGTCAGGAAAAGGTTTATATGTTTTATTTTTGTGAAAACCTTTTGAAGCAATAAAAAATGCCGCAGTCGTGTGAAGCCGGGTCAAGTCGCCAATACCTTCATAAAGACACTTAACGAGGCCGAGCCCGAGAGTCACTGGTTTTTTCATCATTATAACACGGACTCTTTGTTTCATGGAGTGTGCTTTCTGGTCCAGCTCAAATCATCGATATGAATGGGTAGTTACTCTCTAAAACACAGCCAGAAGGCGACGCGGTAGACGTCGGGGGAGATGGTGGGACTACCTGGTCAGAAACAACGACCAGTGGTCCACAATGGCCCTGGATCGAAAGATTTGGAGGTCATGGGATAACAACAGTAGCAGACGTCGAACTAAAAAAACGTCAACGTTTTCTAAGAATATTTTTTTCTAAGAAAATACTGTATAAGTATCCCACACCACTCAATAAGTATTTAATCAATCAAAACTTCTCAACAAAACTCAGAACTACCCGCAATTGGCACTTAACATAAACAATGGCAGTAAACGGCATTCAACAACTCGCGATATGAACTAACTCTCGGACTTGGCAATCTGCCAGTATGCCAGATCAAATTAAACGCAGTAACTCTCTTTAATCTTACGGAGATGAGTGATCAGCGTCCGATGAATAGTTTTTGTAATTGTTTGTGTTATGTTAAATAAATTGTTTGTTTAAAACTGGCTGTGAGGGTATTTGTTTCTTTGTAATATGAGCAGGCGTGGTGGGATAGTTTATAAATTATAAAAATAGGATATTCTTTATTAATAACCTCGTGAAATGTTCGTCAAAATCTTATTAACGACGATAAATAGCATTTACTGTACCTCTACCATGAGTTTACACAGCCAAAACTCGCTAGCGTCTCCGTAAATTATTTGTATGAAATATTGTACAGCGCCCCTAGCGGTCACAGAAAGAATTAAAATTCGTACCATTAGCACTATAGATTACGATAGGTTAAAAACCTAACGTATTCTATTCGATAGTCACTAACGTTTTTCTGCTGTCACCATATACAACGGTACCATGAGTCACTAATTTCACTGAAGCTATCGAATAATACGCTTACGATAGTGGTTACGTAGCTCACTAGCATTTTGACGAGTGAAACATATGTTTACATTAAAATTATAATACGTTTTTGAGTCTATTACAGTGAAAATAATGTCTGCAAGAGTTTATTTAGCGTAGAATATGTGAAATTGAAGACCAACGACGTGAATAACGGGAATTTCAAGCCAAAATGAGAATTCATGTTGGATACCAATTGAAAAATATAAGTGAAAGAAAGTTTTTAAGCTTTACAGACTCTCTAAAGAATCATATAAATTTAGTCAAATCAAATTCATAACTATATTTTTTTGTTTACTTATTTGTTGCATTCCTCACGTCTTTATTTTGGACACTTGAACTTAGCTGATAAGCTGACCTAATACACTTTCAAAGTTTCAAGTGGACTTGGCCTGAGTTGAGGGGCAACTATTTGGGAATTTTGTAACTCTACGTTTTAAATAATTTAATAGAAAGTAAATTAATGTAAGTCATCTTAATGCGTCAAAGAATAACAAAAATCCATCCTCACAAACTTTCAAATTAATTTAATAAAAACGTAAATTATTAATTTATTTATTTTATATATCAATAATCAAATCAAATCAAATAATTTATTCGCATAATATGGGTAGATATATGGTATATAAATGTTACATTATATCATATAACAATAGGAAACCTCATATTAACCATTTCTGGTATACGAAACATAAAATAATAACTTACAACAACATGAACTGAAAAGGATAGTATAACTAAGTACTCTTTATTTTATAATAAGTTTATAAAAATATGTTATAAGGAATACATACAGTAAATTGAATAGAAAGTTGAAACATACCTTTCCATGAAATCCACCAACAATTAAAACTGTGAGACATTGGTCCTCATTGTATAAAATAATCTGTTTGAATACTTTGAATCTAATTGTAAAGTAAACTTTTAAACCACAACGTAGCTCTGTGACACAACGTCAACAAACAAAATTATAAATTCAAACTAGACGACGACAGTGACATGTTATAAGGAATAAAAATTCTAAAACCACTAAATACCTTAAGTAGTCCACTAACCGTCAACTTTTCTAATTCGTCGGTTTATTTGTGATATTGACTGTCTTAACATTTTTAGCATAGCGATAACAGTACATTATGAGCATAAGAGCCGTTCTCTATTCTTATTAATAGGAAAGAAAGAAGCAAAACATAAGTAGTGAAGCATAGACGAAAGTATTCTAATGAGTAGAGTGAAGTTAGCTAGACGACACGATCTATCGAGCTTACCTTATCGCCTGCGTAAGACTCCGTAAATCTCATGGTGCAAGCATTATCGAAATCTATTTGATCCACGTTAGCACGCTAGCGAGTTCAACGCTAGCGAGTAAGTTTTCGATGACATCTCATGGTAGAGGTACTGGATTTATAAACGTGAATGAAGCATTTAGAAACGAGCCCTAGGATAGGATGGTATCGTCGGGGGCCACGTGGTGGCTTCCGGCCACCGTAGACGCGGACCTGTGGACGGTGAGTAATGGGCTACCTCGCCGACTGTCCATTTTATGACGACAGGCCGTGTTGATGGCGCGTTCTTGTTCAGCGGGCGTCTCAAATAGATGTCAGCAAACAGGGAGGAGCCCGCAAGGGAAGATGCTTGCCAGGGCTGCGGGACTGTTCGAAAGAGATACCGCGACCCTGGAACACAAAGGTTAAGGAAGGAACGTGGATAGGTTTTAGTCCGTACAAGTCTGACACTCCCTTCTCGCCCAGAGCAGGAGGAGTCATTCGATGATTTCCCATCCAAAAAAAAAAAAATTTTTGCAGGCAGCTCGCGTGGGTGGTACCTATGGAGGTAATGTATAATATTAACATCTAAATAGGTTTTGGTGTGATAATCATTTAGGTACAGGTCCATAATTCCAATAATTTAGGTTCCGGGACTGCACCCACGATACAGAAAAAAAAGATAACCAAGAATTTCTCACAATTTCTCCCCTCTAAAATTAAATTACCTAATTACTTGTGTGCAACTGTGTGTGCAAACACAAGTATGTGTGCAAATTTACAGTAGAAAATTTTCAGATAAAGATGTTATTTCTAAGATCTAAGATAAATAAAATGAATAAAAACTGAATTATATGTCTGTCATTGGTGAGGTTCTTCAGAAAGGTCAGGTGCGTAGTACTCGCAACCGGCGTGCGTGTATGACCAGATGTATGAACGTGGACGAGGCAAAAGGAGTATGTAAGGATCGTAGCAGGTGGCGTTCTGTGGTTTCTGCCTACCCCCATGGGAAAAGGGCGTGAGTTTATGTATGTATGTATGTATGTATTATATGTCTGTAAGAAAGGTCTTTTTACATTCGGTCATTGCAGTTTTCGAATCAATAAATTGTTACGAAATTAATATCGGTACAGCAATTAAAAATTGAATTTCCCTGACATAAGCAAATGCACATTGTGCACTGTCAAGATTTTCTTATTTGGCCAAAATATCAATGGTCAACGAACTTCCACCAAGGTCAATGTCTCTTCGTATTCACAAACAATTTGAATAAACAAAATGCTAACCCTTACGCTTGTCAACTCAAATAGCACTCCATCAAAGTGTTATGTATCAATTGCGATCGGTCACCCATCTGTCGGCTGGCCGCGATAACCTTTACTTAACCTCTATTGATCGAACGATTTCAAAGTAGGTATTGTTCAGGTTTATTAAAAATGCTTTTTGTGTACAATTTATTAAAAAGCACTGCCGTGTTTTACGCGAAGGGGTTAATGAATATTACTTTTATTAAAGTGATTGGCAGAGAAAAGGGCTTGGAAGATTTTTGTATGAAGCCTGGTCGTGTCAAACAAGTTTTGTATGAGACAAAATATTCTATAGTGTCACGTTTCCGAGATATAAGCTATCAAAGTTGTGCTAGCCATCAGTGAATGGACTTTTTCTTTGATAACTCCTTCGCTGCTGCATGCGTGTCGCGGGTTCTATTCATCATGCAATACCCTATAAAGGCTGTAAACAGACTCTTAACGAAGCCGAAAGGCTCTTGTTCTCCCCGTCATTGCGATCATTTTTTTTTTAGACCATGCCTGGGAACCTTCTTGTTACGGAGATATTGGGGGTCAAAGTTCCAACCCCTTTGTTGGAGAGAGGTTACTGCAGCATAAATAGACTTGGTCCTAATACTCAATATTGGATTGGCCTGTTGGTCTAGTGTTTAGTGACCCTGACTGCTAGGACGGAGGTCGTGGGTTCGATTCCCACACAGGACAAATCTTTGAGCGATGAGTACGATTATTTGTTCTGTATCTGGGTGTATAATTTATCTATAATATGTATGTATTTAGAAATATATAAGTATGTTTATCAGTTGTCTGGTTGCCATAGTACAGGCTCTGCCTAGTTTGGGATCAGATGGCGGTGTGTTGGTTGTCCCAAGATATATTATTATTATATTATTGTTGACACTACTTAATGTGTGTGTCAACACTTTGCCTAACTTCTACAAGTTATGCCTAACATGAGAAAGAAATATTTTTGTGGTACTTTTCCAAACAAGACATTCTCAAGGAGCTAGTATAGGTGCCAAGGATTTTTATCGTCAGATTATTACCACTAATGATCAGTCATAATTAGTGATCAGTTTCAGAGTTCTTACAAAAAATAGGATAAAAAAGTGACAAAAGCCAGGCAGGCCTCATCCCTGTTCATACATGCGGTTTTCACAGGATGTTTTCCTTTACTTCGATGACTGCGTCGTTGGTCTAGTGGTCATAATCGCGACTTGTCCTGGGTTCGATTCCCGGGTCGAGCAAATTGTTTTTGGGTTTTCCCATCAGGAATTTCTCAAAAGCAGCCATTAAGCCTGGATTTGTGTCCGGCTGATAGCAATAGGCTCGCCCCCTATTACATGGACATAAAAATAACTGGCGAATTGTGGGTGTACTATTAGGTACACCTCTGCCTAACCCTTCGGGGATTACAGGCGTGATGTTAAATGTATGATGATGATGTTGTGTTTTCGTTCACCGTTTTGCGTAACGCACCTATCTGGGTTCGAACCCACAACCAATAACTCATTTTGGGGTCTTTACCGCTGGGCCGCCATTGCTGCTCAAATAAAAATAAATACCATGTGTTCTTTTGTCAGGCAAGAAGCTACTTTAATGCCTTCGAAACAACACGTATAGAAGATGAAATTTGATTAAGGGTTAAACATGAGTTTCGCTACCGTATTGCCTTTCGCTATTGGGCCGCAATAAACACAAGTAATTGCTTCTAATAAAGGAAATGGATGTCGAAATAAAACCGTGATTAGTTGCTGAACACATTAGTAACACGTTCTACCACGTTATCACATTTATTTTGTTACTCACTGTAACTAAAGGGTGTAAACAGACTCTTAAAGAAGCCGAAAGGCACTTGTTCTCCCCGTCATTGTGATATTTTTTTTGTTCTAGACCATACCTTGGAACCTTCTAGTTACGGAGATATTGCAAGTTTTTTTTTTAAATACATGTTTTTAATGTAAGATTTTTACTTTAAACACCTCCAGGACCCCCTTACTATTCAATCCATCCATCAGCACAATGTTTTGAGTGCGTTACATTGAGTCGTACTGTAAAACGTAATTTTTGGTTTTTAGTTTGATGTACATAATGCTTGGTTGACCGCTTCGTGAAGAGTCTGTTTACACCCTGTATACACAAAAATCTTGGGTGTAAAGGACATCTACCTGGGGTTTACCATGACGTTTTAAAGCATGGTCATTCCAGTGTGGGAAAGAGATGACGCTAGACGACCTGTATAGCTCTGTCTCTTTCCCACACTGGAATTACAACTGCTTTAAGACGTTATAGTAACCCCCAAAGGGGTAAATAAGTTTCGCTTGTTATCGAAAAAAACCGCTGTTCGATACATTTTGACTGTGTATATTGTATTAATTACACATATGTATGTTGTAAGTTCCGTACCCGAAGGGTAAAAACGGGACCCTAATAATAAGACTCCACTCTCCGTTTGTCTGTCTGTCTGGCTTTCTGTCACCAGGCTGTATCTCATGGACCGTGATAGCTAGACAGTTGAAATTTTCACAGATGATGTATTTCTGTTGCCGCTATAACAACAAATTAATAATAAAAATATAAATTATATTTTATAATAATTAAAGGGGGCTCCCCATACAAGAAACCTGTTTTTTCGGTTTATAGTACGGAACCCTTCATGCGCGAGTCCTACTCGCACTTGGCCAGTTTTTTTTTCAATAACCGGCGAAAATGCAGTCACTGGATGTGCGTCGATGTCCTCTACTACTTGACTAGCTTTCTTTTTCTAACGTACAATACTAAAAAGAGACGGAAAATTAGAGCTTGTTAATCTACTTTACCAAAATGTTAAACTCCAGCGTGTTACTAACCCCTGATTTAAGAACGCCGATTCAATTCAAATCTCATGGTCAATCGTGATTGGGTGCTGTTATTTCGACATGTTTCGAACAACCAATCGCAACGGTTTGCATAAGATTTGACAGCAGATGGAAAAAAGAACAAGCTTTAAAAAACCAGGGGTTGGGAAGTTATAATTTTGAGGTGTTTTTCAATACCTTAGAAGAAGTTCAAAATAATTCGACAGCTCTAATTTTCTTCCTTCTCTTTCTTGATTTATCTGCAAACAAGGAATAGTAACATTTTTAGTATTTTTTTTTAGCCTATTTGAGTGTCCCATAGCTGGGCAAGGGCCTCCCCTTTCTCCCTCCAAACCTCACTATCTTGTGCAATAATCCATGTTTGGTTTCCTCGCAAACAAGACCAGCATTTATCAGATCAGTTATGAAATGATTTGGTTTAAAAAACATATTTGTAGCTACCATTATCTGCCTAGCCCTTTCATTATCTATATACTATAATATTATTATAAAAAAGAAAGATTTATATTTTTGTATGTAACGAATAAACTTAAAAACTACTGGATCGATTCGAAAAATTCTTTCAGCAGTGGATAGCTACATTATCAGCGAGTAACATAGGCTTTATTTTATCCCTTTACTCCCACGGGAATGAGAACTACGCGGGTGAAACCGCGTGACGTCCGCTATTCATTTATATAACTGGTAGAATATGGGAGAGATTTAGTAAAGCTACTACTAACTATATTAGAGGCCAATCTTTGCAACCAAAGATTGGCTTCTAGTCTAATTGGATTCAGCTGAATAACAGTATTTTATAAGAAACTAGCAGCGCCCCGCGGTTTCACCCGCGTAGTTCCCGTTGCCGTGAGAATATGAGGATAAAATATAGCTTATATTATTTGCTGATAATGTAACTGTCCATTAGTAAAAGATTTTTTGAAATCGGTTCTGTAGTTTTAGACTTAAATCGTAACAAACAAACAATAAATCAAATATTTCCTCTTTATAATATCAGTTTTTATATAAGAAATGACTGCCTATTTGATCTCTACAACCCAGTTACTGGGTCTCGCGATACTCCAATGTTGCCACGTATCGTAAACACATTTAATGTCAGAACGAATAAAAAAAAACAAAGCTGACATACACATTCTACATCGTCATTTTCCTGCCCTTGTCCCATGTTACTTGGGGTTGATGCAACACGTTTTTTTTTCCACCAAATAACCATGTAGGATAACTTGTTCTTAGAGCACAGACCTTCGCCAAACATCGCCTTATTTTATTAAATCTGAACACCTAAACGCAATCATTTGCATCATCGAAACGTAGAATCAGTGACGGAAGCAATGGAGTTTCTGCCAGGGCTGCGGGACTGTTCGAAAGAGATACCGCGGCCTTAGAACACAAAGGGCAAGGAAGGAACATGGATGGGTTTTAGTCAGTACAAGTCTGACACTCCCTTCCGTTCTGCCCGGAGCGGGAGAAGTCATTTGATGATTTCCCATCCGCAAAAAAAAAAAGCAATAGAGTTATCATATTCAACGGAATATGGAATATTTCTATAATAGTATAATTAGCAGGATTTTTCTGATTTTTAGTGATATCAAGAGATTTCTTGACGGCATGTAAACCCAAGTCAGAAGCCCATGGGCGGCATAAAAACATCACCACACCATTGTCATGATAGCGTGATGATTATCATAATACCTTAACTCCATTTTAAGCGCTACTAAAAGTCCCGCTATGGATAAAGGAATGAATATGAGCGTGAATTAATTCACAAGCTCGCCTTAACAACTTGTTTCCACGCGTCGTGCATTAAGTAAGCTTGCATGCTGTGACCCAATTCATCATATGTCCTGTCTGGAGCTTAATGCCCAGGCTATACAAGCGGTGCGACGTCGCAACGTGAAAACTTTTTACATTTCCTAAAGTCGAAGTTACAGCTATAGTGCTATGTTTGGAGTGACATGGTGTCCAGAACTGAAACATTTTACTTAAAACATTCGGCACACGCACATTTGGAAGAGCTCGAGGCTAAATAATAACAGACGCTTGGGTTGATCTTGAAACTTGCCGCGCTTGCCTAGGATGGTCCGTGGATGAGTGACCGCCCATCACATACCGAGTTTCCTCCGTGCCACGAAAAGAACGTTAAGCCGTTGATCCCGGCTGTCATTTGTAGATCTCTGAAGGTCTGATAACCGGTCTTACCAATGGGTATTGTATAGCTCAATACTAACTGGGTTGTGATAGGCAGCCGCTGCACGTAAAATACTGGAAACCAACCCCTACATAGTTGGGAAAAGGCTAGGCATAGGGATGATGCCAGTTTCCTTCGTTTTGAGAACAATGCTAATGAAATAAATTACACAAAGTAACACACCTAACTTGCTGGGTTCGAACCGACATCCTACCAAGGGGTATCGTGTTACCCAGTACTAACTATTGTGGGTATAACTGGGGTAACTGGGTAGTGGAATGTGGAGGTCAGATAGGGGAATCGCTCCATGTTAAAAGCTTTAGGCCGAGCCCAAAATTTTTGGAAGAGATGACCCGTGCCTTCTATCAGCGTCGAACAGCATCTATCTGGTATTACTGCTGAATGGACCTTTTTGGTGCAGCCAAGACTTAGACCGTCAGACTTAGATTCCGTCGAATCAAAAGGTCTATGTAAGTGGTGTCTGGGGTTGTATTTTGTGATAAGGCATTTTGCGAAAATTACATTTTGCGAAAATGGCATTTTACTAATGTGACGTTTTGCGATGTGGCGTTTTCGGAATATGACAATTTGAGAATGTGACATTTTACGAAATTTCAATATGTCATTTTGCGAATGTGGCATTGTGCGCTTAATCCGGGATTACGTGCCCCCATGGAAAAAGGTGCGCATGCGGTCTTTTATACCGAAGAAATGCTTTTGTTTCTTCTTAATTTCTTATCCATGATCAGCGCAGTTTACAAAACGCTAGGCGGTTTAATACGGAGATGGTGCAATTAATGTCAATAAGCGAAAGAATCTCCACAAAAATGATAAGTAATTGAGCTAAGTAATTGCTAGCTGATCTAAAAATTGGCTCGATTCAAAGAGTACATTTTTCTGTCTGTCCAATACCGATTCCACAAAAGAATTCACAAAGAATTTCATTTTCATTGTGAAAAATAAAAGTAGATAAACAATTCATGTATTACATTCAGAAAGTAAAACTAAACAAAAGTGTGGGTAGTGTTAATCCCCAACTCCCAACAAAATAAAAAAAAAACAAAGTAGGTAAGTACAATTTCCTCGAAGAACTGTTGATATTCATTGAACATTAATAAAATACCTTTTCCTCCGGACTAAGTTGTTCCAAGAAACATATTTCAGCATTATTTTCGGGTAGGTACTTAATAATTCCAAATAAACATTTATTTTGTTGTTCAACAACCGGCTTTATTTGCAGGAAATAAAATTATTTATGAATCTGTCTTCAGAGGAAGTCTCTGAAACTTTGAAAGTTACAAGAGCTCAAGTATTAAAAACAGGAGCAAGGACAGTTACGTCACTTTAAGAAATATTATTAATATTGCGTGCCCAAAAGATAATACCTAGTGCAGCCATTAATATTGTCTGCCTAGGCTATTTTAAGGCAATTTATCTTTGAGCTATCTTTGGGAAGAGAAAAAATAATTCAAACGACCTAAGAAATGGTAGCCTAACCCTAAGCCGATAAATAATGTTGGCGTTAAACCAAAGTTAAACCCAAACAGATACCCCTTAATCCCATTAACAAAACCACCACCTAATGACGAAACCAAGAGACAACCCACCGTAAACACCAATATAAAAGCCATAGCATTTAGCCCCAAAAAGGCTATCATTTCTTTTGAATGTCCCTCTGTTAAAATTATAAGGAAATAACGGCATTCTCGAACCGCGGCAGAAAACTGGTACAATTGAAGACGTGTAGGGAATAACCCAACCCAGAGGGTTTATAGCTAACGACCAATCAAATTAAGTTTAGGGAAAGAGTATGAGAGAAAGAAGGCCTACTTCAAAACATGAATGAAAAGGATTTGACCCGTAATCTGTTGGATCAAATGCAACAACCACTGAGTCAACTACAGCAGATCAATTTGAAATGAATTTTTAGTGGTTTTTATACTATGAGGACTTCCTTATGACACTTGTTATAAGACAACCTTAAAACGTGCCTTAGATCGTTGGCTTGATCCAATACATTATTTTTTTGGGCAATAAATTATTGAAGTTATACTTCTTTTGGCGCGTTTGGATGAGAGTGAATTCATGAGCTGCGCGCGCACGATGTCGCAAAAAAACGACATGGTGAAGTTGGCTGCAGAATATAATTAATAATATATATTTCTTTAAATTACTAACTTAACTTATAAGTAAGGAAACTGAATATACAGTACTTACTGTATACCTATACTGTTTTGATTGATTTTAACATTTTTCTACGATATTTACTGCAGTTTTGTTTTTTTAAATTTTTCTTCAGACTCCAAAGAAGTATAACTTCTAACGCGTGTACATAAGTACACACACACCTTTTTTATGATGAAACGCTTGTGACCAAAAGAGTAGTAGATATGAATGATGATGAAAAGGGAGAGCAAAGCCAAAGAAAAGATGGATGGATCGATTGTGTGAGAATATCAAAGTGAGAGGAGTAAATGATGCCATGACTTCTGACAGGCGAGAAAGGAAGAAGGAAACGTGTTACACCGACCCCTAGTAGAGAGAGTCAAGGGCAGGAAGATGATGAAATTATTATCATGAGAGAACTAATAGGTATAACAGAAAATGGGACACAATCAACAATGGAAATGGAACACTGAGATGTGACTTTAGGGAAAACCGCAGGAAGACGAGATATCTTCACCGGTGAAATAAAGCAAACAGTATACCTATCATCAACATCATTTCAGCCGAAAGACGTCCACTGCTGGACATAGGCCTCCCCCAAGTGACGCCACATTGACCGGTCCCGTGCGACTCGCATCCAGCGGATCCCCGCTACCTTCACCAGGTCATCGGTCCACCTAGTGGGAGGCCTTCCAACGCAACGTCTTCTGGTTCGCGGTCGCCACTCCAGAACTTTTCGGCTCCATCGGCCATCTGTTCTGCGATCAATGTCCCTTGCCCACAGCCACTTAAGTTTGGCAATTCAGCGGGCTACGTCGGTAACTTTGGTTCTCTTGCGGATGTTCTCATTTCTGATTTGATCACGCAAAGAAACTCCGAGCATAGCCTTCTCCATTACCCTTTGGTATACCTTTAATAGGCATATATGCCAGCACTTTTATGATATTTTTATTGTTTCACATTCATTCTTAGTTACAGTTAAATGAATGTTGTATATTAATGTTGAATGTAGGTTCGGTTATTCTTGTTGTTATGACGAGATGGAACTTCTGCGATATATTTCTATTGTGGCTGTATCGAATAAACGATGAAAGAGCTATTTATGTTATCGGATATTTCTTCTCATTCTGCGAGGAAATGATCTGAGAATGTGGTAATAAAAGTAAAGGATTCGTAATGGGTAACGGTACCAAGGGGGCTGCCATGTTTGTGTTGTGAGTGATCCCGGATCTGATCGATTGTGAATGTGATACTTATTGATCGGATACCGTTTGGAGACGATGGGTATGTTTTGACGATCATATTGTGGGAGTGTTTGAAATTAAAAACTACAAAAGATCACGATCGTTCAAAAAACCCTAACGCATATATATGCACGTTAACGCATTCATGTTCGCCAAAAAAATTAACGCGATGGTCGCGGATCGGCGTGACTATCTTTTAAAATAAGACATTTCCACAAATCTATCTTAAATACTCGAATCAGAAACTGGCAGTAAATCATTTTTAAAACTCATTGAGATTGATCAATGATAGATTACTAAGAATCAGACTTTCATAAATACTTAGAATGAATAAAAGAAAATATAAGTTTTTTGCGGTACCGATAAAGTTCGGGCGTCAGCTGTTCGTCATTACAAGTCAAATATAAAAGTCTTGCCAGACAACAATTTAAGAGACTTACAGTAAAACTTAATCTCACCTGGAACTTTCGGTACCTGGACTCTGGAGATAAAAGCTTAGCCAGGAACATTTCTTAATTAAGTTAAGGAATTAATTTCGCCCAGGTTTCTTCGGCTTTTAAACGAATTTGTAGCAAATGCTTAAGCCCTGGGGGTCTTAAGAATAATACGTATCTTATTACTAAGTCTAGATTAACAGAGAGATACGTATTAATATTAATGAGACATTATTATTTCTTTTATATATTTTTACACATATTATTTTCATTTTTAAAATATTTAAATATAAAACAATATAAAAAGACATTTAAAAATTTACAAAAAAAGTAGCCCACCTGCATTGGGAACAAGGTCCGAGCTACCGGTGGTCAGGGCTGTTGAGAGAGGAACTTCCTGACAATACGCGCCGTGTTCAGAAGTACTGCTTTCTGAATCAAGCGCTTGATCCAGCTGCCAAGCGAGAGCCTCCTTAGATGTCGGTCGAGGCTACTGGCTATTAAGCAGTTGGCTCAATGAGACATTATTATTATAGTTCAGATTTACTAACTTCGTCAGGCTTACACCTGAAACTGCCTAAATGCCTTGAAAACTTTTGAGACGAAAGTTTTACGAGTACACTATGCTGTGTCAGTTATTTCAATAACTCCTTCAACCAAAACTTCACAACGCTGACGATGGCAATATTTTCTAAGTGTTCCACTAGCTCTGCTTACGTTCGACCATTATTCTAGCTGATTGATGTATAGGGCTGTAAATCTAGGTGATGATGATGATGATGATGCCATCTAGCTGATTTCGACCTCAGCGACTGCATTCGATGGCTTTCAAGGGTAGTTGTCCAGAGCTTTGGTGTGCTGCTCTTTGTACTCTCAGGTGGCTAGCATATCCAGCTTTGGGTAAAAGATCCGAGCACAAACCGAACATATGGAAACACCATGACGACATGGCACCATGGCCCGCCGCCGCCGCGCGTGGCCGGAGCGCGGCGGCGGTTCGTGCTGCCACTATATTTGCCACTTTTTACTACCTAATTATTTTGTGCTATTACTATTTGAACCAAAAATGTATTAAGACGAGCGCTAATCCCGCCGACAAACTGTTACGCAGTTTGGTGGGTGGTGGTGGTTTGGCATAAAATGTACAAAATGTTTGGTCCTAATTAAATGATTTATTTATTATTTATTATTATTATTACATTATAGAGAATAGCTGTTGGTGGTCTATTTTTAAGGTCAACACGTTTTAAACCTAACTGTAGGACATACAAACGTATACATTATGGTGCTCTACACACATGCACGTTGTTACGAACATCGTGACAAAAAATTCAGTATTTCAAATTCAAATTGGAATTCAAAATATTTTATTTTAGGTACAGTTCTTAAATAGTTGAAAATTTTGATCAGCTACTCGTATGTCCCGCCTGTGGGGCATACAATAATCACAGAAGAAATTGACTGTTTGATAAAATTAACATTATTACTAAGTATTATTATTTTCCCTCTAGCACAATAAATAAAAAATAAAAAAAAAACCAAAAGGGCACAAATTAAGAGAAATGTCAAATTCAAATTATATAGAAAATAAACTTAATTACATATAACACTCAAAAGATAAAAAGATAAAGTCAAACATAACAAATTAAGATAGGAACATGTCAAATTATACACATAAAATTCAAAAAAATAAAATTATTCATAACAAATTAAAATGTCAAATTGTATAAATCATACATAAAATTAAAAAATAGATAATACTGAAGAGAACAAAATTAATTAAAGTCTGTAGGTCATCTAACACATGACTGGGTGGGACTATATTTAAGCAAAGACTTGTCGGACAGAAATTCTTTTACAGAGTAATAGCTTTTGTTTACTAACAGATCATGGAGAGTCCTTTTAAAATTTTCCTTTTTCATAATTGTTCTAATAGGCCCCGGTATATCATTAAAGATGCGAGAAGCTGGACAAAAGATGCTCTCATGTATTAGATGAGTTTTACTGGTCCGTACGCCGTAAACGTGTGTAATAGCTAAACATGTGGATATTGTTTTTAACAAATACTGCTGCCTCCAATATATATATACATGGCAGTGTTAATATATATATATTTTTTAATGGTTCACAGGAGTCAGTTCTGCATAAATTAAATATAACCCTGATGCAGCGTTTTTGAGCAATGAAACCACGCTCTTTTTCCATACTGTAGCCCCAAACTATTACACCGTATCTGAGAATAGAGCCAACGTAACCATGGTAAGCTGTTAGCAAAGTACTCTGATTCGCTATTTTCCCTAATCTATATAGTGCATATGAAAATTGTCCCAGCTTTTAGCAAACATGCTCAATATGAAATTTCCAATTAAATTTGTGGTCAATATGTAGCCCTAGAAATTTCGTTACTTCCGTTTCCTCAAATTCACTATCTAGGTGATGAATTTTTAAAGCACCTGTACGTCGAGTTCTTATTTTAAAATCCATTATTTTAGTTTTATAAATATTAATCATTAAATTATTCATTTTATTTAATAATCAATAATATTGTTTGGTTAATGTCAGATTCTAAATTAATTGAATTATCATTAGCAAATAAAACGGTGCTATCATTAGCAAACAGTGTAACGTCATGAATAGTTACCGAAGGCATATCATTTGTATAGATCAGATTCCATACACTCGTAACTCGAAATTTTCAAGTTTATAGCTATTTTTCTTCTTGTGACCGGCCTGCTTCACTTTTCTCAACGACTGCACCTACTCATCATCATTTGTCTAGCCTTTTCCCAACTATGTTGGCGTCAGCTTCCGGACTTACCGGATGCAGCTGAATACCACTATTTTACATGGAGCAACTGACTATCTGACCTCCAAACCCAGACATTACTGGGTAATACCCCTTGGTAACCACTGCACCTCCTTTAAGCACAGTCTTCTTGCTGTTGTCGCCAACAGGTTGGATGGACCTTTCATGCAGCACTGGCAGGTTTTACATGCACCGGTGTATCGTGCCTGGGGCAGGTGAATATGGTAAAAGCACCACAGAATTTAAAAGTTTTATAATTGAATATTGGTTTATTAATTTTTAATGTTGATTATGATAACGTATTTTTATGCTATAATTAATGATTGATTATGTACCTATTGAAAGTAAATCATTTTATTTTAAATTTTATTGCGGACATTATACAATGCATAATTATTTTATTTGACGAAAATTTAATGTATTAATTTAATTTAAATTTAATTTTTGTGTACAACTTAGTTATAATAGTATTGTGTGGTGTGTATTTTGTCTCTGATTATTTGATTTCATACTAACATTATTTTTAAGTGTATTTACTAACTAAATTATGGATCATTGTGTCTGAAGCAAATAAATAATAATAATAATAATAATAATAATAATAAGCCAGAATCATCCGTTGCCACCAGAATGAAGTTCCCAGAGAAACGATACAACTGTCTTGAATCATCATCATCAGCCTATAATGTTCCCACTGCTGGGACACAGGCCTCCTCTCTATGAGACGGAATGGGCTATAATCCACCACGCGGGCCCAGTACGGATTGGTAGATGTCATTTGTCTTCGAATTTTTGGTTCTGGGACCAGCCGGTTTCCTCACGATGTTTTCTTTCACCACTTTTTGAGAGCAGTGGTGATGAAATAAATTACACAAGGTAATGCGCCTGCCTGGGTTCGAACCACTCTGGTTTCGTACAGGTCGCTACCGCTGGGCCACCGCTGCTCTCAAACCGTCTTGAATCCCACAACGAAATTAATCAGAAAGACGGAGGAGTAAGTAAAAATAAATATTTTCCTCCGTCAGGTATCACGCCAATTTCCTCAGCCTTTTTACAAACTGTCGCGTCACATTATGAATCGTAACACGTTTCATAAACAATCTGCCCATTTCCCCAACATCAATATTTATACAGCAATAACAAACTCGCGTCAGCCGCTGACCTTGATTCACCTCAACGCTGAACTTTGCTCGTGTTGTTCATGTTACATTATTTATTTTGTTATGTATCTACATTTTTGGGTGGAAGTGTGCATAGATATGTTGTGTCTGGGTAGGAAAGGGACTTATGCCCGTTTCGTCACTGTCCTGGTTCTTCACCAATTATTTGGAGTATTCCCATTTGAGCACTGATTTGAAGAGCACCAAAGATTTTTCCTTTTGAGCAAAGGGAATATCTGTGGCTCTAAGCATTGGTGCTCTTGAAATCGGTGCTCAAATGGGAATTCTCCAATTATTTTTCCATACAATAACTCCCGGTTCGTCATCATAAGAAAACAAATGAATTTTTCATTTTGAAGTGAAGTTCCGGTTCGTCATCAGTATAGTTCGCATGAAAAATAAAAGTTAATCGTAACTATGGTGGTGAACCTGCATCGGTTGGATAGCTAGGAGATTCGTGGCTAACTGAGCCCTGGATTGTAAAATTTGTGTTGCCTCACAAACAATGGGTCAATAAATATCTTTTCCTGTGTGTCTTGTTGTTTGCAAGTTACAGGAACTGATGAACGCTACTTAAAGTGCCGAACTCTTTGCCAAATTATGTGCCGATTCTATTGAGAATGCCATCGCCACGCTAAGAAGAAGGTACCTGTGTCGACTCCTGTAATCTTTCATGAACCTTAAGTAGGCACACAAACTTCGTGGCAATTTGGTGATCAAGAAACCACTTAGTATCTAGTAGATTCAACCAATTGGACAAAGGGCAGCTTATGCCAGTGCCAATTCACTGGCATAAGCTGCCGCTTTGCCAGCTCGCAATATCTTTGGAGCAACAATAAGGCACATTTCTGCTTGCGACGTTCTAATTACTAGGAATTGCTTTACATTCCAAATGGGTTAAGAATATTGTTCCTTTGGATATGACCGCCTTAAGTTCGCCAATGATAGACAAAATAAGTCAAAAAAAGATTAGATCCTAACGAAGAGAGTGACTTAAAGAAGTCGTCAAATATCTTAGTCTAGGATATACAGGGTGACTGGAAATTAGTGGCGGAGCCGTTAATGGGAGGTAGTCAAGGGTTATTCCGACAGATATCACTCTGAGACCTACCGTCCTTACTTAACCCTTTCCAAGATATTCCTACTTAAAGAGTGTAACCCAAAAATTCGTACAAAAAAATTTCAAATAGTAATAAATCCTAAAAAAAAGTGATTTTGGCCTACTTTTTTTTTGTTTTGCAACAAAGATATTCTAGATAAGTAATATTAATTGTTAAATTTCCGCAACTGTCATTATTTTATGCAAAAACTGCTAAACAAAAACGGAAAATGTAAAAAAAATACTTTGATGGCTGATAAAACATCAATTTTCTTTAAAAAGTCACCCTTTATTATTACGTACAAAATAATTAAAAAACTTCTACGTTTCGTTCCCTTTCGAATGAGATATTAAAGTCCAAAATCGGTTAAGAAACCATCAAGATAAGACTAATAATAAAAATGAAAGAAAAAACCAAACCACTGAAGAATAAAAATTTATTGAATAAAAAACTGTCTACAGTTCATTTTCGAAGTGCCCACCATTATTTCTAATACAAGCTCGTGCTCTTCTTACGACACCCGTTTTTACAACCCCTGAGTCTGTAAGCTCCCTTTGTATTTCTTGCGCTGCGTTGATTATTCTGGTGCGCAAGTCTTCAACGTTTGGTACAGGGACGTCAGTGGCATAAACCAAAGTTTTCATTCGACCCCACACGAAGAAGTCCATGGGTGTGAGGTCGGGGCTACGTGCCGGCCATGGTATTGGACCACCTCTACCTATCCATCGGTCGGGGAACTGTTGGTCTAGCCAACTTCTCACAGCTAGCCTAAAATGCGCCGGACAGCCATCATGCATGAATATCATGTTTTGCCTCGTTTCTAGCGGCACATCTTCCAGTAATTCAAAAAACACATTCCTCAGAAAATTTTCATATTCAACCCCATCGAGGTTTTGCGGTAGGAAATGTGGTCCAATCAAGCGGTTATTAATAATACCCATCCACACATTTAGATTAAACCTTCTCTGTGAACCTTTTTGTCTTTTTAGGTGTGGATTACCCATGGCTCGTTCACTCCAGTAATGCGCATTATGGTAATTTGTAATGCCGTCCTTGTCAAACTTGGACTCGTCAGTCCATAAAATTCTTCTGAGATAATTTCTATCTTCAACGTCCGCATTTATTAAAAATCTGCAAAACTGCATTCTTCTTAAAGGGTCCCCTTCTTCTATGGCCTGAACAGGTGTGTAATGGTAAGGATGGAGGTCATTTTCGCGAAGAGTGTACCACACCTTCCATTGAGAGAGTCCCATACGGCGAGCTATCATTCGTGTAGACAGCGTAGGGTCTCTTTGGAAATAATTTAAAATTTCCTCTTCGTTGTCCCCGACATCCAGTCGAGGTCTACCTGCGTCACCTAAAAACAAAAACTTTGAACTCCTCCAAACAAAAACTTGAACATGCTTTAAGAATAATAACTTTCTCTTACCTTGGTATCTTACGATGGTTCCGCGCTCTCGCACCCGCCGGAAGGTTCGGGAGAATACGCGGGCATCAGGCAGTCGACGATTAGGGAATACTTCGCCATATTCACGACGAGCTCGTTCAGCGTTTCCTCTGGCAGCTCCGTAATAAAAAAGAATATCTGCGTATTCTTCGTTACTAAACGATGTTCTTCCTGCCATTATTGGTCCGATAAACCACACAGCCAAATCGTAAGGAGTCACAGAAAACAGGGCACAGTCCAAGTTGTCGGGAAGAGAATCAAATACAAAAGTCCAGGAAAAAGCCAAGTCGTTAGAAAAATCAAAACTGAGAGAAAGTAAGCACATCCGAACACAGTAAACCGTAAGAGCGGACTGAGCTGAGCAAGAGGGAGGGGCAAGCTCGACTCGTGCGCGTCGACCGAGTCCTTTGTTCTCGGAACAAAGGACTCGGTCGGGCTCTACGGGTTTTTTCCATTGACCATATCTTCATAATTCCTTAACCGATTTTGGACTTTAATATCTCATTCGAAAGGGAACGAAACGTAGAAGTTTTTTAATTATTTTGTACGTAATAATAAAGGGTGACTTTTTAAAGAAAATTGATGTTTTATCAGCCATCAAAGTATTTTTTTTACATTTTCCGTTTTTGTTTAGCAGTTTTTGCATAAAATAATGACAGTTGCGGAAATTTAACAATTAATATTACTTATCTAGAATATCTTTGTTGCAAAACAAAAAAAAAGTAGGCCAAAATCACTTTTTTTTAGGATTTATTACTATTTGAAATTTTTTTGTACGAATTTTTGGGTTACACTCTTTAAGTAGGAATATCTTGGAAAGGGTTAAGTAAGGACGGTAGGTCTCAGAGTGATATCTGTCGGAATAACCCTTGACTACCTCCCATTAACGGCTCCGCCACTAATTTCCAGTCACCCTGTATGAGCTACTAGAAAGTGCAACACGGAAACAGGTGGGATACTAAAGACCTTTGCCTGGAATAAGAATGGTATCATTCATCATCATTTCAGCCAAAAGACGTCCACTGCTGGACATAGACCTCCCCAAAGGGGGGTTTTGCCGTAACCGCCACGCTTGTCAGGCGGGTTGGCGATCGCAGTACGGTTGTAACAAAGGCACAAAGAACGCCACTGCACATTCTCTAATAAGTCCATTAGTCGCCTCTTACGACACCCACGGGAAGATATGGGATGGTGCTATTCTTTACGTCCGACACCATACAGTACTAGGGATGGTATGGATTAATATTAAAAAAAAATCCGCGTTACATACTAGAATGATGTTTTTCACAAGACATACATCACTCTTGTAATTTACAAAATATTATCAGAGGTGTAACTACAGGACACTCATATTTTGCCAGTTACTAGGGCGAGCATACAGCCATCAATTTTTTTATATCGAAAAAGGACAGTAACACTATGCTCGACCTGGGAACCCTCTTAGTGCCTTCTTACACAGCAGAAGCTTGCCTCCACTAGACCATTGGGAATTATCACTGGCGCACTTAAATAAACATATCGCACAATATGGCTCCGTTATTAGTTCTTTTCGCTTTAATAGGTACCTACCTATTCAACAGAACTCATTCTGCCCACTGATGAATATGGAGATTAAACGACATATTATTAAAATATTATAATTTAATAATTCACTGTATTCAGTCCACGTACTACATTAATATTCAAAAAGTGATTGTGCTCAATGGCTTGCGAACTTGATCACTCGATCAGAACGGAAAGTATATTTACAGCTATAGATAAGTTTTTCTCTTTATTAATATTCAAGTGTTTTCCTGTTTTTCGCAAGAGTTCGCGAAGCTGGCAAGCTTGGTTGAGCGGGTTTTTCCATCAGGAATTTCTCTGTAGCAGCCACGGAGTCTGGATGTGTGCCCGGTTGATTTCAATAGGCTCGCTACCTATTACATGAGGCTTAAACATAATTGGCAAAGTGTGGGTGTACTATTAGGTACACCCCTGCCTATCTCTTTGGGGATTACAGGCGTGATATTTATGTGAAATAAGTACATGATTAGTTTTCTCGACACGAATAAAGATGGCGGCAGGTGGGTACTACTTCCATACAAAGCAGTACGTGATTTGCTACGTCAGAGGTTACTTATGATTGACCGATACACTCTGCAGGATCCTGACATATTGATGAAAAATCGTCAGCTTTCGGTCTTTAATCTTGAATAATGATGAAGATGATGTCACTCCCCTCTGTATAACACAATATATTTTAATGATAACATATACAGGCTCACCTTTCTAAATGCGACCCTGAAGTTCTCAGACAAGAAGGCGTACAGCACGGGGTTGACGCAACTGTTCATGTACGCGAGCACATGCGACACAATCTGCAAAGTCACCGTGAAGTATGTGATGTTGTACGCGTCCAGCGCCTTTACCAGCAGGATTATCTGGAACAGAAGATGAGAAGGATAAGGTAGACGAACGGACTGTTCTTGTTGATAAGTAAGGGATCTGAGACATTACATTAAAAACGGCTCATCGAATTCTCGAATCGACGCGAGATGCCCTAAGCCGAGGCTCGACAGGGGTTATCGTGTAGTCGCTCAGTTCTTTTGCCAAGTTTTTTGCCCCTGGCTGGAGGCCTTGCCTTCAAGGCACCCACAGGATAGTATGATTAAGCAGCCGACAACCTCATCGGTTGACCTAAGAGATGCCATTTTTAAAAACTGGGGCCGAATCAAATTTCAAAAAAAGTTCCGCTTTAAAATAGTCTCTGTCTTTCAAACCAGTTTGATAGGGTCTTCGAAATATCACTTGTATGCTATGAAATGCGAAAAAAAGATTGTGTACTCAAGTAGGCCGCTGCAAATAAATACATTCTGGAGTCCTAGGATGGCGCTTTAGCAGAATTATAACAGGATAATAATAATTATGAATGACGTTAAAATTCTTAAAATTGTCACATACGCAGTTAATATGATGAATTGTCAATTTGTGACCACTTTACGAATTGTAACGTAATTCATACTGTTATAATATATAAGAATAGATCCTTCCTACATTGGCTCACTTTTGGAATGTTCAAAGTGTCTCTGCTCCTGCATATTGATGGGCGTAGAGGACTACTTACGTCGCAATCACCGTGGCCACCTACTAGACAACGTTATACGATTGTTCTTTATAGATTTGAAAAATATTAAAAAGAAACACGATGTATCGTTAATATCCCTACTAACAATAATATTGCACACTGCAGATGATATCATAAGATTAATTGAAGCTTACATTTTACATAAGATTCAAGCAGGTCCTTATTTCAGGAGCTATGTGCTGAAGATTACCGTGGTTTATAATTATTTCGATAAGCCTTTTACAAATGTCGCAAAACTCCCTATATAAATCCTTTAAGGATTAAGCTGAGCATAATCAACCTATGCTCCCACTGCTTGGACACCCATGGCCGCATCTGTGGGAGTGGGCCGTAATCCAATACGCGGGCCATGTGACGTTTCGAATGATTGGTTCGTGGGTATGCCAGTTTCCTTACGATGTTCTTGGCCATTATTGAAAGAAGGGTGACGAAATAATTCACACAAGTGAAAGTGCTCACGTTAACGAAGAAGGAAGGGGAAGTGAGGTGACATGCCCCGTATTCACAAACGCTTCGATTTGATTTCGATTGTATTACTGTTACTGTTAGCTTGTGTCAACCCACTGCTGGGCAAAGGCCTTCTCCCAGGACTTCCAAATCTTTCGATCCAGGGCCAATGGGGACCACTGGTCATTGGTTCTGTCCAGCTGGTCCCGCCATTTCCTGCGAGGTCTACCACGTCGCCTTCTGGCTGTGTCAGTTCTCCAGAACGTGGTTATTTGGGCCCACAGCTCGTCGGGCATACGGTGGACATGGCAAGCCTAGTCCCACTTCAGCTCAGCGGGTTTTTGAGCAACGCTAGTAGTTTGTGTTTCACAAACAAAAAACAAATCGGAACAATACACACTATAGACAGCTATATGAAAAGTATTTCACATGTCATTAGTGTTGGTAAAAGCGCCTAAAACACAGAACGTTTCAATTGAAAGCGTTGAGAATGCTCAAATTAAATGCTTTGGCACCGAACAACACCACATATTGCAGTGGTTGGCCGGATTACGTATACACATGTTGTATTGTGTAATGGTGATTGGTGGATAGAATGTTGGGTTTTCAATTAAATAAGGGATATGATCCACCGAGAATGGATATGGCCCAAATGACAATCATTTGGGCCTAAAAATGAGCAATTGTTATAGGTATTAACTGATGTATGTTAAAGGAGCTCGTGGCTAAATAATAACAGCCGCTTGGGTCGATCTTAAAGTTAAGCCGTGCTTGCCTAAGTTGCTACGTGGATGGGTGACCACCCATTACATACCGAGTTTCCTTCGTGCCTCGGAAAGCACGTTAAGTCATTGGTCCTGGCTGTCATTTGTAGATCATTGACAGTCGTTACAGGTACATACCAGTATTTTACACAGAGCGACTGCCCAGGTGACCTCTACAACGAGTTAGTACTGGGTACTACTATACTCCTTGGTAAGACCGGTTGTCAGGCTCTCGGGCCACTGACTACCGCTACACTGTACATTCTGTTTAATTAACAGGGTCTTTATATTTAATCTATAGTCTTTAACGCTCATTCCCAAGAGTACCAAGAATTCCGTATAATTTCTTAGAACTGTTCTGGTAATTTGGCCTCCGGAAAACTAAGCCCTAATTCAAACTCAAAGAGATACAAATTGGGACAAATTTGTTACAATAGGCCCTTCCTTACATAAACATTTGTTGTGTAAATGCTTTGACCCTATTGTTCCTTTAATTAACTTAGTTCTAACATTATAGGCCGCTATGGTTTTGCGACATTTACCCTCAATGGGTATGCAGGATTACCCTAAATCCTACATTTACCCTTTTTAATTATTTATTATCTTTAGAGGTGGTTTTACAAAGAGATCGACCTTTAGATTTTATTTATATTAAACGTTCGCGAATAAAATAACGGGCTTTGCCCGTGTGGATGTCGGTTATCGCGACCACAAGTAATCATGAAATTTTGATCCCGTTCCCGCAACAAAAACTTGACAAATTATATACTAAAACCTTCCTCGAGAACCACTCTATCCATTCGTGAAACAGCATAAAAATCGGTGCAGTAGTTTTTGAGTTTATCGCGAACAGACAGACAGACGCGGCGGAGGACTTTGTTTTATAATATGTACCTAGTGATAGAGAAGAGTTGGTTTTTATTTAAGTTACGAAGACAATATGGTTCTGCTCAGCCCCTCTGTCAAGGCGTTGCAAAAGCTATTGAATATCTGTGAAGTGTACGCGAGTAAGCATGGTGTCAAAATACAATGTTAAGAAAATGGAATTGATGGTATTTACATACGATAACAGTCCATTACCTACCCCTGATATATCATGATGTAACACCAAACTAAAAGTTGTTAATAATTTAATTTTAAATCATTTTAAATTGCAATTGTAATCAATATTTTTGAAATTTATCTTTCGTAGGGCATCTTGCCTGAAATAAATGTTTGTTTTTTTTTTTAATGCAGAAACTTATAAAGTCTGGCTAAATTAGAATGAATTAGGCCTTGCCTAACTGACTTTTCAAGTTGTAAGTCCCACATACAGTCTTTTTACATATTATATATCGTGATATTTGTATTCATAGCGAGAACGCACGGAGTAAACGATACTTAAATTCAGAATTTTGTAAAGTTGAAATTGGTTTGAAACACAAAGAAGATTTATTTAGACTTGACTCTTATCTTACTTATATCTATGGGTGATAATTAATATGAATTAGTCACAAGAGCCAAATCAAAAATGCTATAGGAAATGTCCTTTGGATTAAAAAAATATATATATTCTATTAAACATTATAATACATCGCACGTTCATGCAATGGTTTCGGTATAACGACGTACCTGTAAACATTACTAAGTGTACACATAATATATCTCTTAATATCCAACAACTTAACCAAACCCAATTGAATCATAAACAACTAGCGAACATCAAGCGGTTACACCCGCGTAGTTCCCGTTCCCGTGGGAGTACGGGAATAAAATATAGCCTATGTTACTCGCTGATAATGTAGCTATCCATTGCTGAAATAATTTTTCAAATCGGTCCAATAGTTTTTAAGTTTATTCGTTACATATAAAAATACAAATCTTTCCTCTTTATAATATTAGTATTAGTATAGCCAACACAAAGCAAATAACCCGAAGAAATAGCTTTAATTACAAGCTGTAATTAAGGTAGAGATACCAATAACCATTAATGAAAAGTCGAAATATCTTTATCAATAAATTCTTGATAATAATTCTCCTTTTAACTGTATCATTAACTTCGTCTTCATTAATTTTAAGTGCCCATTAAAGACTCAAATAATACCCTCCGACATGTTTTAATTGAGTACTTACCATTAGGTATAATTTCATTACAGTCAATAACTATATATAGTAAGTTACGTTAGAAATTGTTGATTGAATAATTAGTATAATAATTGAAGAAAATTACTTCAGATAACTACGCTTTATTAAACCTATAGTAGGTATGTTTTATTGTCTGTTGTTTATTAAGTAAAAATATACGACGTAATCGTTACAGAAAAATATTGGTCTATAACTTAGGTTTCAGGGAGTAAAATTACATTTTTTTTTTCTTAGGGAGTACACATATCAAGCTATACATTTCCATTATAACAAGGCCTCGCTGAGAGATTCGCATAAACTGGTACAACCTGTGAGGATACCACAACCTGGTACTAATAAAATAAATCAGGTTTATTTTTTGGGTAACTTTTAATAATAGCCGGAACGTGGATCCGCACAATTCCGATATACTGCTGAAACACGGCATCACGACGTCACGCGTTTTTGAAAGCAAAAGAAACATCTGGTCTCTCTTTTTTTGCTTCATAAATTCTCATTAAATAATGGGAAATCTTTGCATAACATTCAGAGCAGTGGTGGATCGGTAGTCTTAGTTTCGAACCTGAAAAGGCACATCATAAACACTGCTCTCAAAACTGTACAACAAACAGGAAAATATAGCGAGGCCGGTCTGGCATGGTACCGAACTAACTTGGAGGACATGCCTGTGACACCTACCTGCCTTGGCCTATAGCTATGTTGTGGATAACAGCCGTCTCTTCACAGATATGAGGTCTGTGGCCCAGCAGTGGGAACGTTAGTAAGCTGATGCTAAACAAAGCTAAATCTATCAAGTAAATGTTCCATTGTGTAAGGTTTGTATTAATTACCTACTTTAAGATCTGTATTACCATAATCTATGCACCTTTGTAACCATTTATATGCACTATTCTATGAAATATATCTCGGTATTATTCGAGCACTCGCTGGTTTCATTTACCTTTAACACCGCACCTTACATGGCGACCTTGTCATAGGAATCTATACGCGCTAGGCAAACTTGAGACATTGAGTGTGACTTCATATACCATTCGATGAGTAACGAAAAATATTAGTTCAAATGGGACGAGTACTGATTTTTTGCCTACGTTCTAGACGTCAGCGGGACTGTAAGAATTATCCACGAAAATAGGCAAGCAGCAGTCTAAAGAGGAGACCCTGAGCGTTCTAAACGCGGCGGCTGGCAGTAACAAGCTACAGCAAACGAACTGCGCTTTCATATGTCCACATCCAACATTATTCTGTCCTGTATCCTACTTTTAATACTACTCGGGATATTGGGCTTCGTTTATCGGCTGTACAAAAGGTGCCATAAAAAATGAAAACAATATTATTGGAACCCGTGCACCTAAACACATAAGAATAATAGTCCTTTATAGCCGTTTTCAGTCACGGCGGCTAATCTAGCGGAGATTAGCCTTCGGCGTGTTAGATATTAAAGTGCACAAGTGGATGCGCAGACACAGGTGCACTCTATGATCCTATACTCTCATAGCTTGATGAAATGGCAATACGACGCGACCGCAGGCGTAGGACAACCGGCTTAACGTGCTTTCCGAGGCGCGGGGGTATCATACCGACGACTTCCAAGCTTCGGGCTAGTAGATACTGATATATTTCTGGTGGAAACACCCAGTAGCACTTTTTGCCCAACCCGCTATTCGAACCCCACGATCAGCAGTCGCACATAACTTTCATCATCATCATCATTTCAACGGAAAGACGTCCACTGCTGAACACAGCCCCCCCCAAAGGGGGGTTTTAGTAAAATCGCCACGCTTGGCAGGCGGGTTGGCGATCACAGTACGGTTGTTACAAAGGCACAGAGAACGCTGCTGCCCATTCTCTGGTAAGTCCCTTAGTCGCCTCGACACCCGCACGGGAAGATATGGGATGGTGCTATTCTTTACGTCCGACAACATACGGTACACATAACATTCAAAGAAAACCAAATCATTATTTTTGTCCCCTCAATATATGTCCACTAAGCCAAATAATGTAGAAGATTAAAAGGCGATAATAAGACAAACTAAAAGACCATTACTTATAATAAACGCCAGCCTGAAATTCGGCCTGGATTTATTCCCACTACTCTAGTTCCTAATTTAATTTTAGACATTCGTTCTTCGGGGCAGACAGGATTTCATTACTTCGAATAAGCTTAGCTACTTGATTCGGGTATTTTTTTACGACGAAATTTCCAGGAATTACAAGGTCAACATGTGGGTGTAAACTGGTTTGGAATAACTTAATTAGATGAAGTTGGTTTAGTTATTGGATATCTGAGCATTTTTATAACACACGCTTCTTTTTTATGAAGATATTGTTGACAAAAATTTAATAATGATGCTGCTGTTTTTAAGTTTTTAATAATTATTAAAGAAGTATTTATAAAGTATCACTCCTAACGAATATTATAAATGTGAAAGTGAGTTTGTTTGTATGTTTGTTACCTTTTTACGCCTAAACTACTGAACTGATCTTGAAATTTTGCATATTCGTTGTCAGGTGTACGGAAACGGACATAATATGGTGCCTTTCATCCCAAAAAAAAAGATCTTTTCCCGAGTAAAACAACAACATCGTTCTTATGATAATAGATGGCGCCACGTGTCTTTCGAATCATGATTGAATTATATTATTACAAGCAAAGTACAACCCGAATTGATTGTCAAATTCTAATATACGCGAGCGAAGTCGCGGGCAAAAGCTAGTTTTTATTGAAGCAAAATTAATGTATATAAAAAAAGTATTTTTGTAGGCATGCAGAACAAGGACGTTTTGGCGCTTGAAATGGGGCATTGTTTGTAAAAATTGAGATATATGAAAGATTGCGATGTTAGTTCTGATTTTGGCCACACGCCAAATGATACTTGTACACGCCAAATGGTACTTGTTTGCCAGGGTTATTAGAACAGGTACGACCACAGTACATACATTTCACATTTAACAATAAAAGTAAGTATGTAGGTTAGAGTTCTTATGTAGGTACCAATAATAGGTGTAAATACACAACATTCTTTAAAGTACTCGTACGATAAAGCTAATCAGCTTTATTGCATATGGCAGCCGATACCACGCAAAGGCTAACGCGTACCTTGTACACAGTCTACGGCTATCTAGTATTTGATCCCATTTTAAACTAAATAGAATTTCACTAACCTACTCGTTTAAATAACCTTCATTTACCTAATTACGGTCGATCAATTGAGTCTTTGGAATAATATACCAACTAATAATTGAAATATTTATAGCCAATCTTACAAGAGTATTTCCAAAAAGCTGCTTAAAAGGAAAGTCGGAAAGGAAGGATCTCAGTAAGACGATCCCAGAAAACGATTCGTTCTCATTCAAGATAATTATCATTTTGAAGAACCCGTTTAATTGGCAATTAAGTTAAATTTATGAAGAGAGAGAATGATGCTTCAGTACATAAAACATTTTTTCTTGATAAAGGTGAACTAATTAATAAACTGGAGATACAAACAGCTCGTTTTTCTGCGTGAATTGATGAAAAAAATAGATTCAGCAATAGACAACAGAGCTGAGAACGGAATAAAAAAGTATCGGATACTAATTATCTTCGTTCTGAAATTACATATCAATTATTTTTGCTAGAATATATCCATAAAACAAAATATTGTGTCTTCATTTTGGGCTTATTACCTTCATTATTATCGTAAATCAAACATACAAAACCATTACATCTAATATATATTACGAAGTATCAAAAGAATGATCAATATAAACATACAGGGTCTAAACAGACTCTTCACGAAGCCGTCAACCAAGCATGATGTACATCAAACTAAGTAACTTTACGCAAAAATTAGTGCTGGGAAACAACTTTTTTTTGGGGCTGAAAAATCACGTTTTGCAGTAGGACTCAATGTTACGCACTCAAAACACTGTGCTGATGGATGGATTGAATAGTAAGGGGGTCCTGGAGGTGTTTAAAGTAAAAATCTGACATTACAAACTTTGACCCCAAATATCTCCGTAACTAGAAGGTTCCCAGATATGGTCTAGAACAAAAAAATGATCGCAATGACGGGGAGAACAAATGCCTTTCGGCTTCGTTAAGAGTCTGTTTACACCCTTTATAGGAAACACTTATATCTCACCTGTATTGGGCACCAGCAGACGGCAAATACGACAACGACGACCACAACCATCCTCGTGACCTTCTTCTTCCCCCTCCGGCTCTCCTCAGACACCCTCCCCCCCGGAGCACTCTTCCACAACCTCGTCAGCATACACATATACAACACACTAATCAAAGCTAACGGAATCACATACGAAGACAAAAAGAAAGACATCTGGAAACCCAGCTTGCTGTAACCTTGCTCCTCGAGGAAGACACAGGATGAATGGTTCCTATGGAAGTAGGAATACTCCCTCTCCCCGTGGCAGATACCCACAGGAATAGCAGTGGTTAAGATCACCACCCAAATACAGGCTATGGCTAGTAAAGCATTCTTTTCTGTCCTTATAGACATGGAAGCTATTGGGTGAACCACAGCCATGAATCTGTCTAGAGACATGAGGACGAGCGTGTAGACTGAGGCATGAGCAGTGACTACAATGAAGTATTGGACAACCTTGCACCACCAGTCCCCGAAGGGCCATCGTGGCATGACATAATCAGTAGCAGTGAAGGGTACGCAGAAAATGACGAAGAGCAGATCAGCGACGGCCAAGTTGATGATGAGAAGGTTCGTGGTGGATCTCATGCCAGGATTGGCGGCGACGACAAGAACGACCAGAGCATTGCCAACTAGTCCAACAATGCCGATGAAGCCAAAGAAGATGGGGACTACCCTCGAGACGACTTTCTCCAGTAGTTCTCCATTTTCGTATTCAGAGCTGTAGTTGCATCCTCCCAGTAATGCCTCCTCGTTTGTAAGATTCAGGCATATGCTCATGAAATCGTCTTCTGTTGCATCTGTCCCCATCTTGGAAGATTATTGATTTAATTCTTCATATCTTGGTAGTTTTCTGGAACAATGAGAAATAAAATTGTATTATTTAATTAGTGGAAAAAAATATAATTACATTTGACTTTGTTTGTCTGATACGTAATAACTTGATATCCACTCATATTGTCATAATTTTGTGCCAATAATATAATATCAGTAAAGAAAGCTGTTGTCTCGAATAATGTCTTTTCAACATTTTCGTCTAGATTTTTAGGTTGGAACGATCCAAACGATATTCTGGTTGTCTTGTGCCATTTCGTGCGAGAGAACATATTGAACTAAATTTATGGCCCAAAGGGATACGTAAAGGTGTTCTTTTGTATACAATAAGTAAGTTTTATCGCGAACAGCCATCTATTGTTGCCATCCAACTGAATACAAGGTGTTGGAAGACGGACACAAATTTCTGATCAACATAATCTAGTTTTCTCCTACAGAACCTCGGTCTTAAGTAAGAACGTAATACATATTTTTTGTTGATTGTGCCTAAAAAAACTTAAAATTGAGTCGATTTATATTTTTAATTCAAGCTGGCAAATGACATGCCCAAGGAAAAAACCGTGACGGTTCTTATACCAAACAACCTGTATATTTAGTTCAACATGAATTGGCATAATTAGGTTTTATTAATGTTCTAACTCTTCTCAATCCTATGGGATTGCGTAAAAACATGAAATATTATAAGTAACTTTCTCCGTTTTAGTTAATTATCTCCCCACATTGTGCTACCAACCTAAAATCTTCGTTACGTTACTCGTCACATAATTTACAATCTACGATTCGTTTCTTTTGATTGTTATTCTGTTTTTCCGTGTAATGGAATCTCAGCTTACGACATCTCTTCTTATATGATAGTAATTTTGGTCTTATTCTCAAACGATATCTTTGTATTCATGAATCCCATTATGGTAAGGCAGAAAAAACTTTTTAAATGACATTATCCGAGTTTTTTGGGTAATGTTGGGGTTGTAATTATACGGTTAAAGTATGGTTACACCTAGTTATACAGGGTGTTAAAGAAATGGCGTGCCATAGCTTAGGGGTAGGTTCAGTATCGATAAAGGAATCTAGGAAATGTTTAATAAAAACACAAAAAAGTTATTGTTAGATCAACCCAATTTTGTACCTACTAACTTAAAATAGCAATCGTTTTCAGTAGCAAATCCCTCAGTATTCGGACGCGAGAAGTGAAGGACACAAAGAGACAACACGTTCGATAGTAGGTAAGTAATTAAAGTATTTAAACAAATAAAATAATTCTAAACGATTGCTATTTTAAGTTAGTAGGTATTAAATTAGGTTGATTTTGCAATAGCGTTTTTTATGTTTTTATTTGTTTTTTTTTATTTTATTTACATGGCTCCTTTATCGATACTGAACAACCCTGTATATTTCTTACACTAACGGAAAATTCAATGGCTGTTTTCTCCTCAAAAAACGATTGCAACTGGGAGAAAAAGTATATTCTAATATCCCTTATTTCTTTGAAAATAGGAGTAAATAGGGATTCGCTTTCGAAAGTGGCGTGATTGTGAGGTATTTATGCTCTTGACTGTACCTACTCATTCACCGTATCTTGTAATGCGCTCATTCTTAAAGTGTAAATTTAAATAAAAAAAACTAAACTAAACCGCCATAGTCCCAAACAAATAAAGAGAAAAACAAAATCATTAAACTCATCCTTAAATCCCCAACCATATTTTTCCCTTAACAAAAATGAAAACCCAAGGATCAAGCAAACCTTTTCCATCAAAACCATTCATCACATCTCCTAAGCAAAAACGTTTGCGAAATCATTTGTTTTATTTCAAAGAAAATTCCCGGAATCTTAAGTAGCGCACAAGGTTTGGGTCGGCACAAGATGGCAACTGTAATAACAAAGGTTATGAGCGTACGAGCATAACATACTTAGGTATGTTATGCTCGTACGCTACACCAATAGGAATGGCTTAATTTGTTGCTCGAGCAATCTGTCGTATTCCAGGCGAAACCCGGATGGTTTCGTACTCTGTTACGTGTGTGGGAGACGTGAATGATTTGAATACTGTGCGAGTCCACGGTTTGTGTTAGTCAATAACTCTGTATTTCTGTGCTCGTGACTTGGTATTTCAAATTCAATCATTTACATATTATAACACATATTACACACATTATACATAAATTATACATATTATTTTTCATATTATAAAACTTAACTATATGTCGGGGAAAGCCTGGATTTATGCAGTTAGGCTCGAGCATTATGTGGGCAGACGATGGGTTTTGTGCTATGAAAACACACTTGGTACGATACATTGTTTCTAGCAAAACTAACGAATTACTTAAGATTACAACTTAACACAATAACTCGGGACACAATGAATCGAGTACAGTTTCAAGACGTCTCAACTCGGCCGCGATCAGACACTGACTGTCGTCCTAGCGTCGAGCTGTAATAATCAAGACTCTGTAAGCACGCCTCGGTGGGAGTAAGTACGTCGTCTGACGTCACCACAGGCGTACTGCGATTCATTCCAAGTCTATACCAATGACCCGCTCCGTCATATAACTATTCTACACTGGAAAAAATGAACAATTTATTAAGCGAGTAAACAAATAAACAACTTGAAATAAAATAAATAATTAATAAATAGATAGACTTGCATATAAAATATTATTAGAATAAGTAAATGAACAGAAAAATATAAAATACTTAATAGGAAGGAAAAGTAACAAAGCGCTCTTCCTCTCTCTACTTATTTAAAAATTTGCTGTACCCGACAGGGTCCATAATTGTTTCTATTTTTTTTATTTAACACCTGTAAGTGTAGATTATGGATATAGCAATAAACAATTTGAATTTTACATTTCAATCTGAGATGTAAATTACAGACAAAGCTCTTTGCAATTCTTATCTGTTCTAAAAGAGAAAATTGCTGTTGATATAGCCGGTGTAGTACGTTTTGACCGTGTAGGTATCATAATATAGCACTTTAATCTAAACCATTATCAATTTCTTGCCCTTATACCAATTTATTTGGGGTCGGTGCAGCATGTCTTCTTCTTTCATATTTCTCTCTCTGTGTTTCTTCTCTATCTGACATGTCAACAGCCACCTCCTTTTTAGCCACATCATCCTTCATACAGTCCATCCAATCGCTTCTTTGGTCTTCCTCTACTGTTTCAGCACTTTAACTTTAACCGAAGAAAAATGTAAACGCTGCTAGAAAAATAAAGTAGGTACTATTTAGATATGTATGTTTTAATACGTCCTAATAGCTTGCGTCCCTTATACCGTATATTACAGGTGGGAACTTCTCTACCTAGATACAGATACCTAAAATAACAGCTTTGGATCGTGTTCCCATTTGTTTATTAAGTACCCACCCATTAATTAGTTTTATTAGAGAACAAACTAAATAATGTTTGCTAATATTAATCTTAAACTGGGCGTTTTTGAATAACCTTATTTATGTATGAAGCAATTTTAATGATCTATTTAATAGGTAGACTCTGAAAATATGTAAAACTTGTTGTGTTAGACTTTCAATGCTGAGTGCACAAAACATAAAACTAAGAAATAATATTGCTCTCACGGCTGCGCCAAATAGAGTTATGTGAGAAGCATAGGATCAAACCAGGACTGGACGACATTCAGCAGGTAATGATGCCTTGGAAGTCGCTCACGAACAATTTCAGTAAATTGCATCACAACAACGACCTGTACAACTCCACCTGTACTGCCAAAGCTACTGCCAACGCTGTCGATGTGCCAGAATTCTGTTTGAAAGCAAATACTTGAATAACTTAAGAATCTTCAACTTAACGAGGAAGAAGAAAGCTAATCTATAAATAAAACATTGACACAAGTTGAAGATATTCGCTGAATGTCAAGTACAAACCCAAGAGTAGGTTCAAGCCACGTACTGTCATAACAAGAAAATAAAAACTTTTATGAGTAGACACTAGAATACTAAGAATAAATTGCCAACAGCAGGTACTGTATCTTTAAGAATATTATGCTCCTGACATTATAAAGGAAAATAACTTTGTTAAAATATTCTAGACAACAATCACAGATGGTCTTGTTGTGTTGAAAGAGAATCTCAGAATACTGTGAAAGACAAATGAGCTAGCGGGAAAGATCAAAGCTGTTTGGTATTATAAACAAATTATGATATAGGAGTTAATACTCTGGGTAAGGCAGGGGTTTCAAAAGGAGCTTTACAATTATTAATAGCTATAATAATTTAGTTTATAAAGTTGTGAATATTGTTTTTTTATTTTTTATCATGCAATGTCTGTGTCCGGCTGGACACAGACAACTGACTGACTGTCAAAAGTCGGAGCTGGCTGTTCGTGTGGCTGAATTTTGGGCTAACACATTTGATCTTTTTGCCATTGATACGCTACGAAGAAGTAGCACGGGATAGCTCATGGCCGATCCATTTTTAGATGATTGAACAACTTAGGTATATGGTCAGAAAAAGTAAAAAAAAAGCAATTGTTCAAAAATATACTGAAATACTCTCTGTTGTCAAAAAATCTAATAAGTTCCACAAGAAGAAGTCACACTGAGAGATATCAATAAACGATTGAAAATTTTCGATGCAATTAATAAATCCAACCGAAGGGTTAAAATTACCATCTTAAATGCAAAACCTACATATTTTCGGTCCCATCACAGCCCGTAGAAGCAGCAGATGAAAATGAATATTTACAAAATCCCGCTTTTACAAACAGATTATCGCTCCTCTTCACAGCATTAATCAATGAAGGCAAACGCCAAACGTCAGATGCTCCATTAAGTGAAAAAAAATGTCTAAAAAAAGATGACTAATAAAATTGAAAGAAAATTATTAAAGTTCAAATTCTTTAAATGGGAATGCAGACACGTCGTAATCGCTGTCGTTATGCCTGATAGGCATAAGGATTTCCATGCACCACAGTTATGTGGAGTGAAGGAATTTATATTGAGTGCTCCCATTATGTTCATAGCATGTTTAATGCCCCGGATCATTTGCAAATAACTTCACTGCTCTTACTGGTTGACTTGCATTCAGCAAGGTTAGTTTTAATGGCCAAGAGTTCTATTTTGAAGCTACTGAAGAGTTTCGATTTTCCGCAAAAAGTTCCCGTGTTTTAAACGGAACTAGACAAGCGAATGATTAAATTATTCAACCGTTGAACGGTTTGGAAACGGAACCCGTTAAAAATCAGTGCACTGCCAGTGTGCGGTTTATTTATTTTTTATGTTGGTAACTGAATCGGGGTTCGATTTTTTATTTAAAACTTCGTAATTTATTACCCGATTTGTTGGAACATGGGTGTGGCTTTAAAAATGGAACAGTTGTGAAAAATTTATTCTGAGCTGTAAAGTTTTAATGAAATACGATTGAAAATATCCAGTTATACAGTTCTATTGTCGACTTTAGCCATTTTCTATACAGTATATTTAACATATTCTGTATCCCAAGTCTTTGAGTAATACAGACACAGATAAAGCACCGACTATTCAATTTAAAAAAATATTACCGGTATAATTTAAGCAAAAGAAACCCACCTACAACCACTTATCATCATTCTAACCAAGTGTTACATAAAATCCCTTATATTTCCACTACTTAGGGTTTTATAGCGGATTATGGACTCCCCTCATAAATGGCATCATAACCCTTTTCTTTCTCAGCTTTTACTACTTCAGTAAAATAGAAACCTTAAATTTTATTACTTGTAGGTACATTATCGTTATCTTCAATATATACTATAGCATTATTATCGCTGAAAATGGGCCCTCCGTTTAAATTACCTGATAAATTAACTATAAGTTTCAAATAAATTGCATCAGAGTGGTAATCTTCACGAATTTTCAAACTCATAACATTTAGTGAAATTCAAACCCCATAACAGCCACCAAACTAGCAGGATAACTAATATCTTTCCAATCTTGCAACTGAAGGCAATCTTTGTACTTCAGATCTTCTCCCAAATCGATTGAAGCAATCAGATTACGAGTATCGTCAGTAAAAAACTCAACTGTATTTTCTGAGTTAATTTATTGAAGTATCTATCAGATTTATTCCATTAAATGTTTATAAGATATACAGTCTGGAGGCTTTGATCGTTCGTTGGACATCTTAGACTTTTCGAATTAGTATCTTAACCGGGTCTTGTGTCTTTGAGTTTGTTTCTGTTTGTGTCGTCTTGAGAGTCTTTGGGATTAACTGTTTTAATCTTTATCGTAATTTGTATTGTTATAGCTTAAAGCATTCGTTTAAACTAACATAATAGCTCTCAAAGTATTACAGTCTCTTGTTTTATCTTCAAATAAAACCACCTTGTTATCTTATCCTATCTGAAATAACAAACCTTATATTGGTTCTGATATAGGAGCTCGTGGCTAAACAATAACAGCCGCTCGGGTCGATCTTTAGGTTAAGCCGTGCTTGCCTAGGTTGGTCTGTGGATGGGTGACCACCCATTACATACCGAGTTTCCTCCGTGCCTCGGAAAGCACGTTAAGCCGTTGGTCCCGGCTGTCATTTGAAGATCTTTGACAGTCGTTAAAGTAGTCAGTGACCCAAAAAGTCTGACAACCAGTCTTACCAAGGGGTATCGTATTTCCCAGTAGTAACTGGGTTGTGGAGGTCAGATAGGCAGTCGCTCCATGTAAAATACTGATATTCAGCTGCATCCGGTTAGACTGGAAGCCGACCCCAACATAGTTGGGAAAAGGCTAGGCAGATGATGATGATATTGGTTCTGATAAAATTAGGAGCTAACATATCCAAGGATACCTACTGGCAGAAAAATCAAGCAATATTCATTTACGTTCTACCTTGATAGTGAAAATACATTTCATCTGAATCAGGCACTTATTTTTTATTTCTATTTATAAATATTTCCGTACCTACTTTAATTGTATACCCACAATACTTTAGTTGTAAATTCACTTGAGTTATGTACCGTGACGTGGGTTCCCGCTAAAATTATTTACGGGGCTATTATTTTGAAAGGTTTATTATTTGTTTTTAGGAATCTTAGCTCTTCTCATCAAATGTACGAGTATATTGGTGGTAAATAAAAATTTGAATTGAACGAAATCAGACTATGTGCTTTTGAATAGTTAATATTTAGCAAACTTTGTGAAATCCTTAATGTGACTCAAAGTGTTAACAACACAACTACAACATAACTTTCCTTCTTCCCTTCTTCTTCTTTCTTTCTTTTCTTTTCATTCTTGTAAAAAAAACAACTATATGTAGTAAAAATGAAGCAGCTTCCCTAAAAAGTTCGCTACCATAAAGTTTTGACTCTCGGTACTAAAAGACAACAGAGTTCGGAAATGCCGAGCTTTGTGTACTTAACAAAGTTATAAGCCCAAGTAAAACATATGCGCATAATCAAGTGGTCTTTATATTCAACACATTGAACGTATGTGTATTCTAAGTTGCTCTTTTAATATTCAAGTTTATTGTTTCAAAATTATACATGTGATCTTTTGTTATTTAGCATAACATCACGCCTGTCTGTCTGTATCCCCTAGGGTTAGGCAGAGGTTTACCTAATAGTACACCCACATTTTGCCAGTTATTTCCCATGTAGTAGGGGGCTAGCCTTGTCTTCAACCAGACGCAAAACCAGACTCCGTGGCTGCTACTGAGAAAATCTAGATGGGAAAACCCAACACCACTTTGCCCAACATGCGAATCGATCCCAGGACCTCATCTTAGCAGTCGCGTTTGCGACCGCTAGACCAATGAAGCAGATATACTACTACCTCATACTTTTTTTTTTATTTTCTTTTTTTATAAAAATGTTGCCCCACACTAGGAATTTCTCCTGTATCGCGGGTGCGTTCACAAACATTTAAACTCACATACACAAACAGCCAGACCCGGAACAACTATCTGTATGTCATACAAATATTTGCTCCGTGCGGGGATCGAACCCGCGACACGCAGCGCAGCAGTGAATCGCCCAGCCACTGCGCCAACCGTGCCGTCAACTACTACTATACTATTTATTTACTTTGTTTTCCTTATTCCAGTAACAATGTCCTTTAAATTAACCAACGATTTTAGTGTAATTATAATATTATCACTATCTTGGAAAAACTATTTAGCGAAATCTGTTGTCTTACTTTTTTTTTTTTTATTACAAGGGTCTGGGGCCTGTTCTTGACCTCGATCCCGCCTGATGGAAAGCTCAATCGAGCAATCAGCTCGGATCGAGCGTGTCCAAAAGATGGCTGTTTACTCTATTTTGGTTAAATACTCATAAACTTTTAAGAAATAATAATTATCGTAAACCTTATCGTTATCTTGGGTGTCCAGGGTTTGTCTTTGCTATCCTTACCTTGTTCTACACCTAAATTAGATTTTATTTTTGTACAAATACAACTTATATTACAATCTGTAAACAAGGTAGAAGGAACACAAAAACAAACAGCTGTTTCCTACAAAAGTGCAAAACGTACACGGCGGGTCAAAAGTGCAAGACGTACACGGCGGGTCAAAAGTGCAAGACGTACACGGCGGGTCAAAAACGAAAATTTCTAGCTGTTTTTTAAGCTATTGCATAGCTTCTTTCGCGGGCCTTGAGCGTGGAGACCGAATCCAGAAATTCCGTAACGAAAATAACACCTAGTGCCTACACATAGTGTCAGATATTGACAAGCCTAGGTTATTATTTTTAATCTACCGCTGGAGCTAGGAGGTTAGGTTGAAAACCTATACAACCTAACCTCCTAGCTCCAGCAGTAGATTAAAAATAATAAACTAGGCTTGTCAATATCTGACACTACGAAAGTGAATAAATAATTATAATTACATAAGTTGATAAAAATGCTATGCAATAGCTTTATCGCGGCAGTCTCAGTGCCACACGTCTTTTTTTTTATTATTTACCGATGAACATTTTCTATGTGCGGGTTTTCAGAATTAACAAATACGTTGTAACTGTTATGCGTCCCTTCACCCTGTATAATCTCATGCTGTCCACTAATTTATAGACTAAAACACCATATTTCGTTCTAAGAGGATTATGAACTGTTTGTGTTTACAAAATGGCTATTCGTAATCGTTGGATATCCATTGGCAAACTTCATACCTATCGTAGCCAATCATTGGGTTATTTAGCGAATGGTTTTTCATGACTTACTTTATTTATAACTAGCTGTTGTCCGCGACTTTCGTTCGCGTGATATTATTATTACAAAATTCCCATTATTATAAGTATTTCCCTATTTTAATCGAATTTTGTTACCAATTTCATGGGTTTTATTATTTGCACGGAACCCTAATTATTTATCTAAAATAAAAGTAGCGTAAGTACTCATATTGTCTTGGTATAAAGGGTGAAAACAGACTCTTAACGAAGCCGAAAGTTACTTGTTCTCCCTGTCATTTTGATCATTTTTTGTGTTCTAGACCATACCTTCTAGTTACGGAGATATTGGGGGTCAAAGTTCCAACTTTTTCACAAGTTTTTTTTTTAAATACATGTTTTTAATGTAAAATTTTTACTTTAAACACCCCCAGGACCCTCTTACTATTCAATTCATTCATCAGCACAATGTTTTGAGGGCGTAACATTGAGTCCTACTGTAAAACGTGATATTTCATCGCAAAAAAAAAAGTCGTTACCCAGCACTAATTTTTGCGTAAAGTTACTTAGTTTGATGTACAGTCAACAAAATAGATAAGTATCCATGGTCGTTAGATATTGTTGCAGTTTTTTTAGAAACTGTTGCACATCTTCCAATGAAATTGAGTTAATTTAACCAATTGTTTATTTTTCTTCATTTAATTTTAATTTCATTCGAAAACATCGATAGGTTTTTAAGAAAAAATCAATTATATCTTTTGACCCTGGATACTTATCTATTTTCGACTTTACAGTCCGTATAGTGTGACGTATACACGTGATTGTACTCATAATAACAAACAACTTTCCCAAAGTTTTTTTTTTAATATTTGTTTTCACTTTTATCAGAATATAACAAAACAGCCGTATGGATACGGCTGTTCTAATAGTGTGATAAAAGTGAATGAGTATAAAAATAAAGGTTTGTTTGGGAAAATTGTTTGTTATCATGAGTACAATCACGTATTTAAGTATCGGTCACAATTGCCAGTCACCCTATACAACGCAGTTTCACAAACTAATGCTTAAGACCTGCCATCTCACTTAAAGAGCAAAGGACGAGACAATATGAAAAGGAACAAAGAACACGTCCAACCCATTTCCAAGCTCGCAATAGATAAAATCGTATGAAATTCCAAAGTGCTGACGTAGCTTAAACTTCGGAATTGCAATTTTTTCGCATAAAGCCATCGACATCCACGCCTCGGCGCAGTTTCGCCATCCGATCAAATGCATGATCGCTTTTTTGTGTGCGGCGATCAAAAATGTGCTGATTCAATTAAAAGTGACTGATCTAGCTTTTTCGGCAAAAGTTTCAGCAAAATTAATTTTGATTGGCTTTTTATTACAGCTGATTTTTCGTAACAGCATTATGTCTGTGTAGAGCTTAAGTTGCGGCTAAACCTCTCGGTACTTAAAATAAAACAAACTACTATGAAGCCATTCACTCTTTTCATTATTCAACAATAATTCTCCTGAAACTCCTTCAACAAACTCGTGGACCATAACTTATGAATTATTAAATAGCCTCACAAACAAAACACTGAGCACGGCAAGCTTTAGGGTGGGACTTACGATGAATCGGTCTAAAATCTAGATTATGAGAAACAACACCAAGCGTAGGGTCGAGGTTGATGGGCAGGAAATACATTACGTCGATTATCTAGTTGGGCCAGCTAGTATCATTCAAACACAGGCAAGAAAGAGACATCGATCGCCGAGTCGAAAACGGTTGGAAAAGCTACTGGTCCATGAAGACGCTAATGAAGGGTGATCTTCCGATTTCCCTGAAGCGAAAACTCATCGAAATGTGGATTCTGCCTATCCTAACCTACGGTGCTCAGACCTGGTCCCTCACCGAGACTCAGAAGTTCCGCCTTGGAGTTTGCCAAAGGGCAATGGAACGCAGCATTCTGGCTGTCAAAAGACAACACAGGGTTCGTAACACCACGCTGTGTTCCAAAACGGGCATAGTGGACATTGGCAAGAAGGCTGCTAGGCTAAAATGGGATTGGGCGGGTCACGTCAGCCGCATGCACGATGACCGCTGGGCAAGAGTCTCCACAAGATGGTTGCCGGAACACGGACGGTCCCGCTGAGGCCGGCCCAAAATATGGTGGCGAGACGATCTGGACTCGTACCGCGAGGGCTGGTTCGAGGAGGCACGTGAAAAGAGCACGTGGCAGGAGTTAGGGGAGGCCTTTGCCCAGCAGTGGGACAGTACAGGCTGTTGAAAAAAAAAAAGAGTGATTGTGTGTATTTGGCGTTGCCCAGTGGCAATCGGTTTCACTGAGTTTTTCTACGGCAATTTTCCACCGTATTTACATTAGCTTCGGTAGCTTAGGTCAGGGCCTCAGGGGGTTACTGTGACGTCTTAAAGCAGTTGTGATTCCAGTGTGGGAAAGAGACAGAGCTATACAGGTCGTCTAGCGCCATCTCTTTCCCACACTGGAATGACAACTGGTTTAAGACGTCATGGTAGGTCACCAGGTCCATTCATTTTTTACTTTTCCGTCATTGTTATCGATGATAGATGTCACTTTTTCTAGACCCTAAGATCGAAATGGATTCACACTTAATATAAATAGAATTGAGTAACCTTATAAAAAAACTGCGAGGTTCCTGTCTCTGGAGCCCTAACCACCGGTAGCTTGGACCCTGTTCCCGACACCGGCGGACCGCTATTTTTTTATATTTTTAAATGTTTTTTAAATGGATTTTTTAAGAAATATTTAAAAATGTTAAAAAATGTGTATATATAAATGAATAAACGGAATAATAATAATAAAGCTTTATTTATTCCACACAATCAAACAATATATAATCATCACTAAGAAATTAAATAAAAAATCAATTAAGGATTAAAAAAATAACCTTAACTATAAAATCAACAAATAAATTACATTAAATTAAAAACATTCATTAAATCTTCATCTTTCATGGAGCGACTGCCTATCTGACCTCCACAACCCAGTTAGTACTGGGTAATCTCTTTGGCAAGGCTGATTGTCAGACTTTCGAGCCATTGACTAATGATCTATAAGTAGCAATCGCAACCTACGGCTTCGTGCTTTCCGAGGCACGGAGTAAATTCAGTAAGTATTGGGTCCGTTCGGTATGTAGGTATGCTGAATTCGGGTTGAATTTTCCTAAGTCAAGTAGAGCTTTAATATGTCAGGCAAGGCTTTTTATAAATTGGACTTCCTGCCCTGTTAGAGACTTCACCTTGGTTACCAGATGCTACAAATGCCAACAATTTGGTCATGCAGCAAAATCATGCAGGGAGGTAAACTCTACGTGTGGTCACTGTGGAGAAGAAGGACACTCGATGTCTGAGTGCGCGAAGAAAGCGGACACCCCTAAATGTGCAACCTGCTCGCGGTTTAAAAAGCCCAACAACCACAAAACCGGAGATGTTGATTGCCCAGCTAAGAAATTAGCAGAATATAGGTATATCAACTCCATCGACTACGAGGGCTCGTAGAGCGTCATACTCTAGGTTAGACTTCCGCGTTTGACGCATGTTGCTGACACAACGTGGCAATAACAGACCACTGCACTGACATACTTACCATCGATTTTATTTATTGTCTAAGCATATTTGTCGCTAGGTGCAAATATCGAATATAAGCAAGTGCGCTTCGAATGTGTTTTTGCAACCTAGTTTATAATTCTGCTGACGCCAATATTTTCGTTTAATAATTATGTATTTAGTTCTAAGTTAATAGAGTTTATGTTAATCAAAATAAGTTTTAAATAGTTTTAATTGTTAAATAAAATATATTGTCCTATGTAAAGAATATTCTTTCTTATTTACCATTCATCATTCTTATTCTCCAGCCTGTGATACAGGATTATCCTAGTACAGGCATCCTACATTATTAGACCTACATTGTTAGTTTTAGACTCATTTTGTATTTTACCTTGAGATTCTGAATAAAGATTTATTTATTATTAGATAAGTATTTTAATACCTATCGCCACATTTTTGCAGTTTTTTTTGCGATAAAAACAAATTGTTCTGTGATAATCCTGAAATAATAAGCCATATAAAATGGTGACTTTAGCGTTCAGGAATAAAGTAATTATAGAACTCGACAATAATGGTGGCATCGTGTGCAATTTTTGCTGCTTTGCTGCTCGCACTGGCAGCCGACGGCGAAGAACTGAACCCATTCTCCGATGAATTCATTAATTTGATTAATTCCAAGCAAAACTCTTGGAAAGCTGGCAGAAACTTTCCAGTGAATACACCAATTTCGTTCATCAAAAGTCGACTGGGTGCCTTCATGGACAAAAATTTCGCGGAAATACCAATAGTGAAACATGACGCCGAGCTCATTGCAAGTCTTCCAGAGAGCTTCGACCCGAGGGATCAATGGCCGAACTGTCCCTCCTTGAACGAAATAAGAGACCAAGGCTCATGCGGCAGTTGCTGGGCGTACGGCGCTGTCGAAGCCATGACCGACCGCTACTGTATACACTCCAACGGACAGAATTTCCATTTCTCTGCAGAAGATCTTTTGAGCTGTTCAGGTTGTGGTGACTGCAATGGGACAGGACAAGACAAATTGTTTTGTGCTTGGTCTTACTGGAACTCCACGGGTATTGTGTCAGGAGGAAACTATAACTCGAATCAAGGTTGTAGACCGTACACGATACCAGCATGTAAACACTTTATAGCTAGCAAATTACCGCCTTGTAAAGTGGACCCTTATCCTACCCCGGAATGCGTCAAGTCCTGTGAGTCGGGCTACAACGTTGATTATGCTAAAGATTTGCGGCGCGGCAAAAATGTTTATAGCTTAGACTCAGATGAAGACCAAATAAAAGCTGAATTGTTTAAGAATGGCCCTGTACAGGCTGGTTTTTCTGTATATTCAGATTTTTTACATTATAAAGAAGGGGTATACAAACATGTGGAAGGCCTACCAGAAGGTGGACATGTTGTTAAAATGTTAGGCTGGGGAGTAGAGAACGGTGACAAGTATTGGCTTATGGCAAATTCTTGGAACACAGAATGGGGTGATAAGGGTTTCTTGAAAATACTTCGTGGAGAAAACCACTGCGGTATAGAGAAACATATCATAACTGGTATACCACTAGTAGAATGACTTACTTGTAATGTTTGACTTTAAGTGTCATTGTTTCGGTTTTTGAATTATGTTTGTTTTTTTTAGAGACTTCATTTAATTTTGTGTCTGTATTTACTCTAAGTGGACGAGATTTTGTCCTTCATTTAGTACTACTATATCAAGTTTATGATGCTACAGTTACTCTGCATACTATGAAACAGATGTAAGTTGATGTGTGTGTAACGATGACCGTGCATAAAATGTTTTCATTTTGAAATATACTTAAATAAAATACCAATCTATTAAACATAAAGACATTTTTTTTATTCTTTAATGCACACATGACAAAAAGATTTGCACACATATTTTCTTTCAGCAAACCTTACTTCGATCGCGAGATTTGCAAAAGAGAAAAATATATAATATATATAGATAGATATAATATTTTTTAAATTACGTAATCTGTATGATATTAGCAAACTCAAACTCAAAAGCATTTAGGTATTTCAATTAGACGATTACAGACACTTTTAAATGTCAGAAAAACAAAGAAGGCTAAGCTACAGTCACAGACACAAGGCATAATTACTTGTGAAAGTTCTGTAGTTGCCCATTCCAAAGCGTAGATCTCTATGGAGAAGAATGGGCAAAAAACTCCATGGACACTCTTTTCAGAAAAAAATATTGTTACAAAATCTTACCTACTTCCGTACTAATTTTATAAAGCTACGTATAGCTTTCTAAAATGTATGTTATTTACAAAATTAATATCCAAATCCACTACAAATCAATGAGATATATTAGTAGCAACATAAAAAGTCTCACAAATACTGAACCTAATAACTCTTCGCGCCCACCACAAGGTCGACATATCCAAGATTAAAATCATAATGTCTGAACACAGTTTATTTCCTCAACTCCTGAACTAATGGAGTACAAGCATGCATTATGAGTGGGCGCAAGAGTTTTAAAAATAGAAGTAGAAATACCAAGATCGATATTTTATGTTTTTAAATTATTATTCGAGGGCAGGAATTTAAAAAAAAAAAACATCTAAATGAGGTAACTGTCACAGTTTGAAAATCGTGTAGATTCTTTTGTTGTTTTTCTTTTAAAAGTGATGATTGATTTTTCGTTATAACATCACGCCTGTAATCCCCGAAGGGTTACACAGAGGTGTTCCTAATAGTAAACTCACACTTCATCATTTATATTTGTTAAGTCCCATGTAATAGGCGGCGAGCCTATTTCCATCAACCGGGCACAAATCCAGACTCCGTAGCTGCTAATGAGAAATTCCTGATGGAAAAACCCAATAACAGTTTGCTCAACCCGGGAATCGAACCCAGGACCTCATGCTCAGCAGTCGCTAGCGACCACTAGACCAACGAGGCAGTCTATCATCAATTTCGAAGTCAAAAAATAAAAGCATCAACTGTTCTCTACTGTAGTAATCACTTTAGTAGCACAGAAATGGATTACAGGCTGTTAACTTCCTCGAAGCTTTGCCATCGCAAAAATCCAAATAATATGCTGTGTCGTGTGTAATTATATGGGCAACTACAGTACTTTCACAGTTTTTATGCCTTGTAACTGGGACTGTAGCTTCATTACATTGTTATCTTGTCGACAATTCAAAAGTGCCTGTAATTGGCCTACTTGAAATAAATGCTTTGATTTTGATTTTGTGGAGTTTGTGGCGCCACTTCTTCCCAGCTAACACTACGAAGTAACGAAGGACGGGCTTTTTGGGGACAGCCTCTTGTTAACTTTGACGTTCAAAAAGTGTCGATTAACAGCCCAATTGGAATAAATTAATTTTGATTTGATTTCGAAATTAATTCCCAAAATCATCATCTTCCCAGCCTTTTCCCAACTTTATTGGCATCGGCTTCCATTCTACCGGATGCAGCTGATTATCAGTATTTTACATGGAGCGACTGCCTATTTGACCTCCACAGCCCAGTTAGTACTAGGTAGGTAATACGTTACCCCTTGGTAAGACTGGTTGTCAGACTTTCGGGTCACTGACTACCTGTAACGACTGTTACAGATCTAAAAATGACAGCCAGGACCAATAGCTTAACATGATTTTTGAGGTGCGGAGGAAACTCGGTATTTAATAGGCGGTCACCCATCCACGGACCATCCTAGGCAAGCGCGGCTTAACGTGAAGATCGCCCCGAGTGGCTGTTTATATTTAGTCCATTGAAGTATTGAACTTAAATAGAATTTGTCCTTTACAGATATTAAAGTTCATGAAGACATTGTGGGATCGTTATTCAAAATATATTATGCTATGGGAACCCAATAAGTATAATTATGCTATATTGAGAATATAAAACCATATTTGCCATATTGGTTCATTGGGATGCCGTAAAATATTTTGAACATCGAATAACTCACTACATAAAGAATCCGACCCAAATAAACACGTTGACTTTCAGTTAGTATATCTGTAACTTGAATATTTACGAGTATCTCATGAAAAAGATTTATTTACGATCCTACTTATCAAAGTGTCAGGAACTGAAATAGTTCAGTGATGAAACAAACAATTTTCTTAGGAAAAACTAATGTTGTTTGTTATTATAGGCCAAAATAGATGGGAAGTCGAGTATATTTCCCGAGACAGGCTTTTAATTTTCCCGTTGAGATTTAAGTGGTATTTGATGGACTTTAGTTATGTGTTTAATGCATAAATCAGTTGTAGATTTTATAAGGCCATTACTGGGTGCAATGGAGTAATGGGCAAAAATTCCAACTCAGTGGATACCAAATGACAGGAAACGAAAACGCGGCACAGGCCTAGAAGGAGATGGCGGGATGAGCTGGACTCTTTCGCAAAGGATTGAGCTGCAATCGCACTGGATCGCGAAATGTGGAAAGAAGGAAGGGAGGCCTTTGCCCTGCAGTGGGACAACATAGGCTTATAATAATAAAAACCGATTACAAACACCGCCATGACCAAGTAGCTGCAATCATACATCAACACTTAGCCTTTAAATATAAACTAGTTTCTGAAATAAAACCGTATTATAAATATAAACCAGAAGTAGCATTAGAGAATAACGATCAAAAAAATTTACTGGGACCGAACCATAATAACCGATAAAACAATTCATTACAATAAACAGTTTATCTGATAGACATAGCAATACCTAACTCTCATAATATTCAAACCACAATATCCGAAAAGCTCACCAGGCATACCAGGATCTTGCCATTGAAATTAAAACCCAATGGAAAGTACAAACTGTTCATATAGTCCCCATTGTTCTCTCATCTACTGGTATTTTACCAAAATCTCTCGCACAAAGCCTCAATACTGTACAGATGCCGAATCACATACTTTACATGCTGCAAAAAGCTACCATTCTCAACACCTGTCGAATCACCCGAAAGTTTCTGACTTCTTCTACATTATCATCCACTGTCTCTATCTAAATTTCACCTTAAATCCTTGCTCCCGACCCGCGTGTAAGGTTTCTTAGGCTCTCTTAAATGAGAAGAAACATAAAAAACAACAAAATAATAATAATAATTACTTGGTGAATTATTATCATAACATTTCCAGATAAGTAGCCATCAAGATCTTTCCGCCCTTATCCCGTTCTACTTGGGGTTAGCGCAACACGTTTTCTTCTTACATTCTCTCCTGTCAGACATCACCTACTCCTTTCTCTTTCATATCATTCCTCACACAATCCATTCATCTTTTCTTTGGCTTTACTCTCCCTTTCCATCTCCATCCATCAACATTAAATATCCATCACTCTTTTGGTAAATATTTTAAAAAGATATTAAGTATACTTTTATGGAAGCAGTTGTAAAACACTGAAAACGAGATATTTGCCATTTTACACGCTTTTTATTAGTTTCACCTGTATGTTTGTTTGTTTGTAACCGACTCCTTTGGGCGTGATTTTTTTACTATTAGTTTCGAGCTCACAATATTTCGGCGTTGTTGCAAGCACCATGATCACGGAAAAACTGAAGTTATTGTGGGTGGGTGTTTTTGTGCAGACAAATCGGACTACTCTCTTGCTTGATCGTTTTTTGCGCTCGGTATCGCCACAATCTAAAAATCGTATCGCTATCACTCTCACTCGCCACTTGAATCTATTCCCGACACAGGAAACTCACTGTGTCCGCTCGCGAACTATTTACGGCACTTTTGGTTTTTACACAATTGAACTACTGGATGCCGTTAACGTTTCTATAATTGGTAATCTAGATGGCTTCTCTATCCAGTCTAGATATATAGTGGTGTTCTGTCGAGATGATCTGAGGGTTATGTAAATCAATCCAGTGGTTCGAACCTGATTCCAAAAGATGTTGAGCTGTGGTCGATTTTGGATGTCGTTATTTTGACCATGTCAGTTTAAAAAGTTATATTGCAGCTAGGAAACTTCAAAACTTCTGGCAAATGATAATGACTGACCCGAACTCATTTAAAAGCAACCGTTTTTAGGGTTCCGTACCCAAAGGGTAAAACCGGGACCATATTACTAAGATTCCACTGTCGGTCTGTCTGGCTGTCGGTCACCAGGCTGTATCTCATGAACCGTGGTAGCTAGACAGTTATTTTTTTTACAGATGATGTTTTTTCTGTTGCCGCTATAACAACAAATAATAAAAAATATAAATTATTTACTAATTAAAGGGGGCTCCTATACAAGAAACGTGTTTTTTTCGGTTTATGATACAGAACCCTTCGTACTTGAGTCTGACTCGCACTTGGCCAGTTTTATTCTGTAAACAAGCCTTGCGGAACTATTCAAAGCCGCAAAATAAGAGAAGAAGAACAGAGAACAGAGAAGAATGACAAACAGAAAAAAAAAGGTGATAGACAGTGGCCGGACTCATCAGTGGCCGGACTGATCGCAATAAAAAACGAAATGTCTCAGTTTCCGAAGGCCAGAAATAATAAACCCGAATGAAGCCTAGGGAGTCGATTTATATCTTCAATTCCCAGACAAGACGAAGCACTTCGGGAAGTGTTTCAGTTTCTTTGTTTTTCAGAGTGATTTATGACAGAATCATGGAGCTTGTCACCAGTAACTATAAAAGAATGTTTCTAGGACACCCCGGGGGTATAATGCGAGAAAGTTTTCTCATAAATATGAGCGCAAAAAATGTGGGAGTCGAGAACAAAGTTGGGTCGGCCCTGTAGTGTTATCTTTTGGGTATGGAAACAATGTGCCCAGTATCATTTTTGAAGATTTCTTGAATTTAAGATGATAAAGTAGTATTTATGATATTTTCTTATATACATTTTGAGTTGTTAAAATGCTCTTAGAGCTTACTTGTATAACAGTGTAGATATTTTACAATTGATACCGTCCATTATCTTATTCATCTGAGGAATATTTTGTCAAATACCTAAAAAAAACCGTTTTGGGAGGAAATAGTTTTGTAACAATTAAAAGGTCCACCAAGATAATATTTACAAATTCCTGCCCTCAAATTCAACGGTATTTCGTAATATTGCGCAACTCATTCTTAATTTTAAAACTAATTTAACCCGTAACACGGAAATTAGAGCAGCAAGAGTTAACTTTAAATCTGTTTTTCTAAAAGGAATTCGCAGGAAACAGAAAATAACTGGAGACTTCGTACATAAATATTTGCTGTAATACCAATTCTAATTTCCCTCCTCCATGTTTTCCTGAGACATAATTTCAGCGTACAATATTGCATGCGTAGGCAGATGTAACATATTTTTCCAAACCCCTGACGGTTTGTAAAACATAATTTAAGCGTAACAGATAGATTTAAGACAATTTACCGTATTGTAGTTTCATTATTTCTATTTTAATCTTGGAATTAAAGAAAAACAGCGTGCATTAGTTTATCTGCCTACGCAGGTTTGTACAGAATATTCTGCGTAATTTGTTATTTTAAGTTCTTTTTGGCTCGGCTCTTATTACGTTAAAACGAATCATTTTTTTATCTTGTATTTATGTAACTTTAGTCTGTTTCTATATGAACGAAGTTCATTAGATACTGTTTGTATGCTCTGGAGTCTGGAGTCTTAGTAATTTATTTTGTTCATTTCTAATTTTTTATCAGTCAGAACACTTTTTTCTGAAGAGTAATTAAGACAGTTCGATATAATTTACACAGAAGTAAACAGAAGATTGAAAAATCGAACCTAAAGCAATTAATTCATAATTGAGATACTCAACGTTTCTGATTTCAAGATGTAATTTCAACAATTTGATGTCAGTCAACCAGGATCCACAAATACTATTTTCGCAGGAAATACAAACCTCTTTTCACGAAGCACTTTAATTTTTTATCAACAAAATCTCTCTCTCATCTCTGCCTAGCCTTTTCCCAACTATGCTGGGGTCGGCTTCCAGTCTAACCGGATGCAGCTGAATACCAGTATTTTACATGGAGCGACTGCCTATCTGACCTCCACAACCCAGTTAGTACTGGGTAATACGATACCCCTTGGTTAGACTGGTTGTCAGACTTTTTTGGGCCACTGACTACTTAACGACTGTGAAAGATCTTCAAATGACAGCCGGGACCAACGGCCTAACGTGCTTTCCGAGGCACGGAGGAAACTCGGTATGTAGTGGGTGGTCACCCATCCACAGACCAACCTAGGCAAGCACGGCTTAACCTAAAGATCGACCCGAGCGGCTGATATTATTTAGCCACGAGCTCCTCCTTGTATCAACAAAATATGAAATTAAATTATCAGACCTTATTTGAAAGGGAAAAATTACCGGAAGAAAAACAAGCTTAAAAGGATCATAATTTTGGTCTGTCATGTTCCTGTCTATCACAGGCTGGATCCAGTTCGTTAAGTTATCAAAGGTCAGGCTAATTACGTTGTAAATCTTCTTTCGTAAATGAGTCGTAAATAAACAAAAAAATGTCGGCGTCCTGTTTAACAAGGCCCTTATTATTGGCAAAATTAATAAGGTGCGCGAGTCCAACTCGCACTTGGCCGGTTTTTTTTTACCACTTCGATATGTGATATTTACTTACTCTGAAGGATTGGATGAATTGGATTTTAAAACTAACTTCGAAAATAAATTAGGATTCGCCTACTCTCAGAAAACTGAAACAAACAAACAAACTGAGACTTTTCTATAAAAGTCTAGACATGATCCCAGGATAAATACTACCTACCTATCTCTAATTTCTACTTATCATATTATTGACCTAGAAGCTTTGGACAAGACTTGTAATTTACATAAGTTATGGAAACAGACGTTATTTGCTGAATTCTGAGGCAGTCAAATATTTTGCATTTTGAGAGACGGCGGAAAAATTGTTGGCAGACCAACGGCCAATTGTGTGGATGGCATTCAGAAGGTCAGAGGTAAAACCTGACAAAAGCATGTCTAGTTAAGTTATTCTAACGATTGTCTGGCAGTTTGAGTACCTTATGCGGCCCACCCAAATGTCCTTTCCTTAGTATTGTTCATCGTGTCGTTGAACTCTTTGAGTTACGAGTCGAGCTATACGATCACTGACAAATGCTTGCACTGACTGGATAGCTGCACTGGCCATCAAACCACTCGACCAATGCCTGGACTTTAAAAGAGACAGCGTTTGAGTTTGTTTCGGCTGCTTCTTCTCAGAGTAGTCAGGTACGAAACACCGGCTCCATCTAGTTTTAAAACATAACATGATGTGACGTGTAAAAGTGTTTAGAAATAAACGTGATTTATGATTTACAAAAGAGATCAGAACAAGGATGAATGCTGAAAAAGTGACAGTACCGCCCTCTCACTGGCAAAAATATCTACATGCAGAAGGTGCGGTATTTATAAGGCAACACATATAAGGTCTATCTATTCATACACGAAATCTCTTAAGGGCTCATTGTTCTCATCGTTACGAACAACTTTCAGTATGGGAACAAACTTGAAATCAAAGCAGAAACATGCCTTTTTCGTCACGTTCATACATCTGGTCATACACGCGCGTTACAGGTAATCTGCAGGTAGTCTGTGTACTGGCTGCGAGTCCTACGCAACTGACTCTTTTTGAAGAACATCCCCAAAAAGGTCAGATGATCTAGGGCAACAAGCAACAACATACAACCAAAGCTGATTAAACTCGTACGTATTTCACCGTCATCTCTTGATGACTTTTCCATTATTATTGCGTATGAAAATAATGGTATTAGTCTATGGTTGCTGCATGGTACCGAACCACCTGATGCAATCACTTAGTCGTCCCCTACGACACCCATGGGAACTGATGTTATTTTGTTTCGGGGAACAAACGACATATATTTTTTCTAATCCCTCAGAGGAGTACACATAAAAAGTTATATTATTACATTCAGTCAAAAAAGTACCGGGAATGGATCATTTGTTTATGGTACCATATTCAATTTTTTTTTTTTTGTTCGATTGGCACCACTGTTTTCCATTTCGGCGCAAAGTTTGAGTTGCATCTGTTATTTAGATTAAATACTGAGCTGTTTTTAGTTAGATCATATCTAGTTTGTAATACCGGCCAAAAACTCAACAAATACCATCGAGAAACCACCTTATTCACCAGATTTGGCTCCAGCCGACTTTTTTCTTTTTCCTAAACTAAAGGAGAATTCGCGGCAAGATCTGAATTCCATTCCGGAGAAAACGTTAAAAAATATTCTAATGATTGGATTATTCGTTGGCGTAAGTGTATCGTTTCTGAAGGAGCATACTTTGAAGGCGATAAAATAACTTTGGATGAATAAAAACATTTTGTGTATTATTGATCGTTTCCCGGTACTTTCTTGACAGAGTAGTATACCTATGTTTATTATCTTTTCTCTTGTGGATATGCCATTTGATAAATAGGAGTAATTGTTACATTTGACCATCAATCTGCACTGGGTCCACGTGGTGGATTATGGCCTATTCCCTCTCATTGAGCAGGTGCTAACATTAAAGGATATTGCTTTTTTTGCTTACTTACAAGTTGAAATATTCTTTATGATGAGTTCCTACTTAAAGTACTTACTTCAAGATTTTTTACTGGAATGATCTTTATTACATTATTACATTACATAGTATAAAACAAAGTCGCTCCCGCTGTCTGTCCGTCCCTATGTATGCTTAGATCTTTAAAACTACGCAACGGATTTTGATGCGGGTTTTTTTAATAGATAGAATGATTCAAGAGGAAGGTTTATATCTACATTGCATCTGTGCGAAGCCGGGGCGGGTCACTAGTTATGTAATAAAAATGAGTAAATGATAGCGTGACGGTTGACAGGGGAGAATAGAAGCTAACAGGTGTTCCGCAGACGCCACATAAAATAGGACAAAACCAAGAAGAAGACACTTCTAGAAGTTTGCTGTGTATGAAATGGGCTTGCTTTCTATATTTATTTTAAAGTATTTTCTTACTTTTTTGAAGATTTGCAATAAAGTATGAAGTTTTTGTTATGAACAAATTACTAACATTGACCTGTTGAACAAATTACTAACATTGTTTTCAGTAACAGAGAGCCTAATTGACATGGAGCTCACTTAGAAAATTCACTGTTGACAAAATCAACCTAATTTAAGAAACAAATAAGGTTCAAATTACACATTTGTCACTGCTGAATCAGATTTTATCGACGAAGCAGTAAGTTTCAAATTAGTTCGAATCCTTCAAACTTACATTGGACACATTAATGCAAATTTGAACTGTATTGTCTGTAGATAAGATTGAAAATAGTTTGTGTTAATTGGAAACGGTTTTCAAACGTATGTTAACGTCGCTAATTGAGTTCGGCCATGTTTGTTTTTGTAAGTAGGGTTCTTGATGTTTTTACAGAGGGATCTAATGTAAGTACTTGATGAAGATACAGGGTAAGTGGGTAGTAAGATTATTACATAATTAAAGGTTATAAATATAAAGACTTGTTATAACTTTGTTATCTATTTTCCGGGTATATTTTTAGGGTTCCGTACACAAAGGGTAAAACGGGATAGTACTAGAGTCCGCTGTCCGTCCGTCTCTCTCTCTGTCTGTCCGTTTGTCACCAGGCTGTATCTCATGAACCGTGATACTTAGACAGTTGAAATTTTCACAGATGATGTATTTCTATTGTTGCTATAACAAAAAATACTAAAAACAGATTAAAATAAATATTTAAGAGGGGCTCCGATACCACAAACGTGTTTTTTTTGCCGTTTTTGTCTAATGTTGCATAGATAATGGTACGGAACCCTTCCTGCGCGAGTCCAACTCGCACTTGGCCAGTTGTTTTTAAACGTGGAGCTCGTGCCTGAATAGTTACAGCCGCACGGGTTGATCTTGAAGGCCGCGCTTTCCTAGGTCACATAGAAAGAGAGAGAGTTACGTTTTTGAATTTGACAGACGATTGTTCGGCATTTTTTTAGTTTTACTTCAGTCGTGTGTTCTAAATAAAGCACACTCGTTTTTTTTTTATTTATGCCCCGGAAAACACGTTAAGCTGTTGGCCCCGGCTGTTATTTGTAGATCTATGACAGTTGTTACAGGTAGTCAGTGATGATTATCTAGTAATATAGTATTTAGCTGCATCCGATTAGACTGGAAGCCAACCTTAACATATTTGGGAAAAAGATGATGATGATAATATTTTGTTGCAGAGGTGACCTTCCTGTAGTTCATCTACATATCGCCAGTTGTGTTTTTTTTAGTCCCATAAAATAGGGGGCGAGCCTATTACCACCAGCTGAACACTATACTCAGGCTACTACTGACAAATTCCTAATAGAAAACCCAATACCAGTTTCCGGAAATCGAACCCAGGACCACATGCTCAGCAAGTTATTTATTTATTGTTTAAATAGTTCCTTGCCGCACTTACAGTTTGCACCAAAGCGTGCAGCAAGCCAACAGCATAGCGTACTAACTAACTAAACTTAACTACTACCAAGATAGGTTAGCACTAGAGACTAAAGTGGCAAATTGAACTTTAGTAAATGCAGAAAATCTTATGTCTGCTGGTGCTCTGAAGAAGAAACGTTTACACCAGAAAAAGGAATAAAAACATGCGACTACCAATAACACTGCCATTCCCAATACAGGTATATATTCCCAACCAGCTATTCCTCATGCATTTGTATTTAGCTATCGGGTTTCGGCCAAACATAACGTACATGGAAGTTTGTCGATGTATTTCCTTACATGTGGGGAGTCGGGTTGAATCGAGGTATTGTTACATCATGCATAATGTGAGAGGTAATCGAAGATGCTAGGAGGTACCACGGTGCTTGGTAGGTATTACTGATGCAGGTAGATCGATTTTCAAGTAAGATATTTTATTTGGACTTTTATTTTCGTTTTAGTTATATGAAAAAACAACTGATGTGGCTCAAATGGGACTGGGCACGACATGTCTGCCGCTTGTCGGACAAACTGTTGACTAAAATAGCAGGAATATACTCGTATAATAGTGCTCTGAGACAGAGAGGTGAGTCGTGGCAGGCCACAAAGAAGGTGGCGGGTTCGTGGCAGGCCACGAAGGAGATGGCGGGACGAACTGGACCGGTTCCGTCGAAACTGGAAGGAGGACGCACTGGTTCGAGAGAAATAGAAGGAGAGGAGGGAGGCTTATGCCCAGAAGTGTGACAGAGCAGGATAGCAAAAAAGCGTTTTAAAGGCTTTTTTTAATAATTTTTTGAGTAAACCATATTCCTAACAAATGTGCATTTTCTGTTTTAAAATCTGGTATAGAAGATCTGGCTCGGCTCTCATGGCAAATTTAGATACACTCGACACTACACCTCTACCCAGCCTTCCGGGCAAAAAAGGGTGAAAATCAGCACCTTTTGCTGCAGCAACTTTGAACATCTAAATAATTTAAAATAGTCCCCGAAAAGTCCCTCATTCACCAATCCTTAGTGTTTTAACTGGTAAAGAAACCTAGCGGATCAAACTCCTAGCAACACATTTGTGTGTTCATTTAAAATAGCGTGTGAAGGCATTGGTGCTCAAATAGACTGTGGTAAATTCTAAAAGTAAATGAGATATTTTAGAACCAAAACTCATACGCTTATGTAAACTTTTACAGCTCAAATAATCTCACTACCGTTGCTAACCCGATTTTGTTTCATACAAAAACTGAAACAGGGACGAAATTCTGCAAATTCTCAAACTTTGCGGTAGTGTCGAGCTGGGAATAGACTGTTTGTAGTGTTCTGAAGCGAAAATTGTGATTTCCTAAAAAAAAATGTTTTTATGCCAAAGGTTTGTTCGTCGAAAAAATAGTATTGGGTGTTGTTTTGGCATTAGAGCAACAAAAAAGACTAGAAATAGTGTAAATAGTTGGTTTCAGACCTTTTTTGTTTCTCATCTCTTTCGTGTTTCTAAGCTTATTAACAATTTTATGTTCGTGCATCGTTACTACCTACTTATGGCAGTCATGCAAACTATTTTCTTTAAGGATGACATACATACTGTTTTCTATCTGAATCATAGACTGTTTTCTGTATCATTGCATACTAAGGTATGAACGATGGAGGCAATGCTCTGCATAGAGTGCACCAGACTTCAAAAGAGCACCTTTAAACTCAGTACGCCATATTCAATGTCGTAATGCAGAATTACCATATTCCATATCTTCCCGTGGGTGTCGTAAGAGACGACTAAGGATCTTACCAGAGAATGTGCAGCAGCGTTCTCTGTGCCTTTGTAACAACCGTACTGTGTTCGCCAACCCGGCTGCCAAGCGTGGCGCTTATGGTAAAACCTCCCTTTGGGGGAGACCTATGTCCAGCAGTGGACGTCTTTCGGTTGAAATGATGATGCAGAATTAATTGCATCATCAGTCTTCTGGACTTATCCCAATTTATTTGGGATCGGCGTCATTCATGATATTATCATCCTTCACACAATTCATCCATCAATTCTTTGGTCTTCCTCTACTCTTAAACCCATCCACATTCATACTCAAAACTTTTCACACGACAATTTCCTTATACCCCCGCATCTCATTACATCAATATGCATTAATGATTAAAATAATAGAACATTTTAAATTAAAGGCTGTATGATACATTGATCCAATTTTCAGTAACTATTGTCCCAAAGAAGACCGCGGACAGACGGCAATTAGGCAACAAATTAATGACGGCATTAAGGTCCAGACAAGAATTCCAGTAAATGAAGACAAACTTCTAAGCATATTAAATTTCTAAAGTCAAATATAAATTTAAAATGGTGACGACGTGGTAACATTATATTAAACTAGCTTATTGACAGAAAATCCCAATGGAAATATTTTCTGAATGACTTTAATTTGGCAAGAATGTCATGTCACATCATATTATTTGAACATAACGGCTATTATCCCCGAATGGTTTAGGCAAAGATGTACCTGTTTTATTTAGGTATCATGTGGTAGAGGACGAGCCTATTGTTGCTTTCAACAGGCATAGGGCACCATATAAACACTGGGTTGCTAAGGAGAAATTCTTGGTGGAAAAACCTAATTGCTTGACCCAAACTCAAACTCAAAGCATTTATTTCAATTAGACCCTTACAGGCACTTTTGAATATCAGAAAAAACGCCTAAAAAACAAAACCGATCTTCCTGTATAAAAAAGGATATACACACACCTTTCATCCCGAAAAAAGTACTGTTCCAAGGAAAACAACAATAACGTTCTTATGATAACAGATGGCGCCACGCGTCTTTCACAAGCGACCCACCCCGGCTTCGCACGGGTGCAATGTTGTACATGTAAACCTTTCTCTTTAATCATCTTTTATCTATTGCTAATAGTACATTATGGTACAAGTGTGTAATGTTGGTGATTACCGCTGAGGCGCCATTGAGACCCGAGCCGTTAGGTGAGGGTCTTAAGAGAGCCGAGGACGGTAATCATCAATACACACGTGTATCATACGACGTTTTTCAACACAATTGTGAAGAAAATAATACTAAAAAATCATTTTATTTCGTAGAAAAAAAGTTTATTTGATAAACAATTAGTAAATGTGAAGTTAAGTAGTAAAATTATAATTAACTGTTTTTCATGGCATAGCGGTCTTATCAGATAGATTATTTGTACTATTGAACACGATTTTTTTTTGTATCGAAACTTTTTTTAAGAATAAAGCAACTTGACCAATAAAAAAACCTTATAACTCACTTGTGAATAATAGCAATAAAAAGTCACAGTTTGATTACAGGTGTCATTAAGTGCCCAATTGCGGTGAAATTAGAACCATTTTATGATCAAGTGTGTTGAAAAAACTGCATTAAAATCCGTTGCGTTGTTTAAAAGATTTAAGCGTACAGGCAACGCGAGTGACTTCATTTTATACTATGTAAAGATTATTATAAGCAGAGTACAACCCGAATTGATGGCGAAATTTTATAATAAACAACGCGACCGAAGCCGCGGGCAAAAACTAGTAAATAGTAGTTTCCTTGATGTTATTATGGCTTGCTTTGACATGTCCTTGATGTTAATTCTAGGAAGCAAGGACAGGATCCCACCGTTTTTGTAAGGCATCATACAGAGTCGAATCCCACCGACGATACACAAACGGTTGTCGCGTATTTAGTACATCATTCTGAACCCCACACATAAATATTTCATCATTTCGATAGTTACATTCATTTTTATAAAGGTCCAAAGTTTTTTTCTTATTTAGCTCATGCATAGTCATTTTAATTTGTACATACATACATACATAAACTCACGCCCTTTTCCCATGGGGGTAGGCAGAAACCACAGAACGCCACCTGCTACGATCCTTACATACTCCTTTTGCCTCGTCCACGTTCATACATCTGGTCATTTAATTTGTAATGCAGTAATAACGGTTTAATAATTTAATAACAGCTGGTTACACAACAAGGGTTACAGTATCTAAGAGCTTGCTTTATTCTACTTTAATACATATAAGGTCCCATTAAAATAGATAGACAAATTTTAACACAGCGTTGAGTACGTCTAACCAAAGATATCCAAGCAAAAAAAAACACTAATTCAAGTGATTTTATTTTGACCTAAAATAATAAATTGCGGCATTTTTAGTGTATTTTTTGTTAACTGTTTTTTTTTTCTTGTAAGTTATCTAATGTGTTTTCTTAGTTTTTTTTTACCGTTGTCCTTATTTTGGTGATCTGAATGACGTAGTCCACGAACAGCACCCGTCCGAATAGCACCGGCGCGAATAGCACCGAGCCTAGTCCACGAACAGCACCTATCAATATTTTTGGCAGGTGCTATTCGTGGATACAAATCTATTTTATTATTTGTGTCCACGAACAGCACCTACGGCTCGGCAGCCTAGTGCTGGGATGCATTTGTTTAACAGGACATTATTAAATGAAACATATCGATAAAAATCACTAGAACGTTTATTAAGAAATATGTCTAGGCGACATTTAAATATAAGAAAAAACAATAAAAAGCCTTATGATAATAATTATTAATCTTACAAAATAATAAATCTGTAACACTTTCTTAATTTTTAATGTATCACAATCAGTCTTTTCAGATCACCTCACCTTTATTGCAAAATTAGACTTAGTTTAATCTTACTAAATAATATCACTTTCTTATTTTATAATATATCACAATCAGTCTCCACATATCACATTTATTGAAAAATCAGCAAATACAAATATTTCGGTCTAGGCGACATTTAAATATAAGAAAAAACAATAAAAAGTCTTATGATAATAATAACTAATCTTACAAAATTATAAATCTGTAACACTTTCTTAATTTTTAACCCATTCACTGCCCAGTACTTTGCGAAAACTTCGTGAATTTCGTTCGTGTGCCCACAACCCGAATCCTAGTCGTCGTAATAATGAACTATAGATGTCTTGTATTCATGCCCAGAACCCGACTAGCGAGTCCATAGCTACGGATACGGATAGTGCGAACAAACAAATTATTGTTCGACTCATATGCTGGGTTCTGGGCACTGAATGGGTTAATGTATCACAATCAGTCTCCACATATCACATTTATTGAAAAATCAGCAAATACAAATATTTCGGTCTAGGCGACATTTAAATATAAGAAAAAACAATAAAAAGTCTTATGATAATAATTACTAATCTTACAAAATTATAAATCTGTAACACTTTCTTAATTTTTAATGTATCACAATCAGTCTCCACATATCACATTTATTGAAAAATCAGCAAAATCAGCCTTAGATCCTTATTGATGTACTAATAACAGCGCTCCGTGAACATTTTGTATATTGTCCTTCACTATCCGTCGATTGCGCAGGTGTTACATTATTCTAATTTAAATTTAAAAATAGAAAGCCTTAAAATCGCAGCTTTTCCATGCAGTGGCCAAGAGAAATAAATCCACTTTTATATTCTTTTATAATATTGTCTATTAGTTGGTTTCTTTTTGCGGCATTTTTTTGTGAATTAGAAGTAGCAAATTTTTTTCGTATGTCAGTGAAATTCTTACAATTTTCCTGTAAGACTCTTAAAACATTAAGTAAGTTCTTATTATTTTTATTAATTGATTTGTTAATGACCGAATAATGAGTCTCAGTATAATTGTTCGTTTTGTGAGTCTGGCCATAACAACACCATTTGTTTGACCAAAATTTGTGGTCAATCCATTGTGTGATCATGTAGTCGTTAAATTTTGTTATATTACTATCTTGAGGACTCTCACTCATAATGTAAAGCCAAGCGTCATCTAAATCATTCGGTGGCAAATAAGGGAGCACTGTACATAGAGCAACGTGCTTTCTATATATACTATTGTCGTTAAGACCTAGCTCCTTCTGTTTTTTTTTTAACGCCTTCTTAAAGTGAAAGTAACATCCCTTTACTGCTACGTTGGGAAATACAGACAGTATTCCTCTCACTGCGGCTTCTTCAAAGTCACTCGTGAAAAAATCTACAGTCATTGCTGGTATCGAAGATTTTAATAATTGAAATAATGTTTTATATGTAGACATTTTTTTATTTAGAAGCATAGCATATGCTAACGGCTTAACGACACCATCGATATCACCATGGATACTATAAATCTGCAGAAAAGGTTTCGGCGCAGATTTAAAAGTTCCATCACAATACAGATGACGTGTTTTGGCAAGTTCTTCTTTGCTTCTTGACGTGGCGAATAGTAGAATTCGATTTTTCCCATCGTAGTAATCAGCTAACAAGAAGTCCAAATATTGTTTGGGTACCTTAAAATAAATAGATTAGCTTAGTTTAGGATTAAATGGTGCTGTATATAGATGTCCAAACATTATTACTATTATACTCCTATAATCCATAAGCAATATCATAAAATTACATTTTTAATAAATATAATTATAAAAAACAAATAATATTTTAAAAAAATATTTAATAATATGGGGAAAGTACCTAGAAAAGGTGTTCATAAATAGACAAATTAGGTAGATATATCATTGTGTGTAACAAAATCACGGATCTAGAAAAAAATTAAAACACTAACTTTCAACGTACAGTTTTAGCAAAATAAAAAAATAGTTGTTTTAATTTTTTTACTTCATAGTCTATGTGAACTACTACCTACTGATTAAATTTATATATTTCAAATTGCAATTTTTTATATTGTGAATAAAAAAATAAAAGAATAATAATATAATATAATAATATTAATAGGATGGCGGCTAGAAGATTACTTACTTGTACCTCGCCCGCGGTTTTTGCATTTAGTCGGCTAACTCCACAAGCCCTATTTCTTATGTTATAAAGACTAGACTTAATGTTTTTATAATTTGGGCAATCGGCTACTAAGTTGAGACCTTCATCGAGTAGTTTATTTATTTTGCTCTTGTATAACGTAGGAATAGGACCATCGGTGGCTGCAGCTTCTTGTCGAAGTTCATCCATACTTTTCTTTATTTCTGTCTGGGCACTGCTCATGGGTTCACAGGTGTGTTCTGTAATTTTTATTACATCTTCATTGCCATCAAGCGTCAGGAACCCTCTACACGATATTTTTATGCACCGCCATAACACATTAGCATTATTTTTATATGTTTTGAATTTTCTGTACTGTCTATCACTATGTATTAGTAATGGCGCTCCTTTTCTACTGGAAATGTAGCTAATGTTACTATTTTTATCACTTCTACCGGCAACAGGCTCCATTATTGTGTTTTATAGATACTCACTAATAAATCTACTACACCTTTTGTTAGCACGGAACATACAGATACAAACTATTATAAACTATTCTTGTGACGTCCCTTTGTGCCCTGTCGAGCTATCCGAACTAATAATATTATTTGCAATTTTACGTAAACAAGCTCCGGAAGCGTTCGGTTAAATTCGTCATACTTTCGTGTGCTCCGGCGCATTGTCGCGTCGCTAGAACAGTGACAAGAAATCACGGCTACACGATAAACAGTCTTAACGCACTATCAGCCAAAGGTCCAATGTATGGCGTCCGATGGGTGGAATCGGTCGAAAATTGCTTGCTCGCAATGCGCAAGGGTACGACAAGCTGCACCCTATAAGAATTGTAGAGTAGCGATACTGTGTCACGTGTCTTTGCACGTTACACAGTATCGCTACTCTCATCACCTTTGATGTGAATAGACTGATTGTGATACATTAAAAATTAAGAAAGTGTTACAGATTTATAATTTTGTAAGATTAGTAATTATTATCATAAGACTTTTTATTGTTTTTTCTTATATTTAAATGTCGCCTAGACCGAAATATTTGTATTTGCTGATTTTTCAATAAATGTGATATGTGGAGACTGATTGTGATATATTATAAAATAAGAAAGTGATATTATTTAGTAAGATTAAACTAAGTCTAATTTTGCAATAAAGGTGAGGTGATCTGAAAAGACTGATTGTGATACATTAAAAATTAAGAAAGTGTTACAGATTTATTATTTTGTAAGATTAATAATTATTATCATAAGGCTTTTTATTGTTTTTTCTTATATTTAAATGTCGCCTAGACATATTTCTTAATAAACGTTCTAGTGATTTTTATCGATATGTTTCATTTAATAATGTCCTGTTAAACAAATGCATCCCAGCACTAGGCTGCCGAGCCGTAGGTGCTGTTCGTGGACACAAATAATAAAATAGATTTGTATCCACGAATAGCACCTGCCAAAAATATTGATAGGTGCTGTTCGTGGACTAGGCTCGGTGCTATTCGCGCCGGTGCTATTCGGACGGGTGCTGTTCGTGGACTACGTCATCTGAATGATTGCTAAAAGTTTGTCCATCTATTTTAATGGGACCAATATACACAATCCAACTTTAATTTAATTTTTTTACAGCTGTTACCATATCAACAGTGTTTAAGTAAAAAAAAAGCAAAAAATCTTCAATTAGCGGGGGGGTGTTGAAATTGTAACGGAGGGATGCCTTATTCAATATAGAATTAAAGAAGAAAAAGCTATTTCACTGGCCTCTGGCCATTATAAAAATCAACAGTAGATACAAGTTTTTTAACAAAAAAACTGTCAAGAGAACCTTACCCGCGGGCATTCTGATTGAGAAAATATTTGTTTGAACTTGCGAACTTCAAAATAAGAACCTTATTAGTAATCTGACTGTTTGAAAGAATAATGAAGTTTTAAAGAAAGAAAAACCATGTCTCATATATTAATATAATATGTAGATGTTTTATGTTCTCGTAGAGGACTGTTTAGAGAAGTCTGACAACCAGTCTTACCAAGGGGTATCGTATTACCCAGTACTAACTGGGTTGTGGAGGTCAGATAGGCAGTCGCTCCATGTAAAATACTGGTATTCAGCTGCATCCGGTTAGACTGGAAGCCGACCCCAACATAGTTGGGAAAAGGCTAGGCAGATGATGAGAGGACTGTTTAGAGATGCACTGAGATTTTTATCGACACTTTTGAATTGTAACTAATCAATACAATTCAAATATTGAATTGTATCGTAATTGCACCAGCTGTGTAAACTCATAAATCATAATAATAATGGTTGTAAGTAATTGAAAGGAAGTCGTTTGTCTTGGTATGGACATGTAATGAGGAGGGATGAAACGCATGTGACTAAAAGAGTGATGAACATGAATGTTGATGGATGGAGAGGGAGAGGCAGGCCAAAGAAAAGATGGATGGATTGTGTGAAGACTGATATGAAAGAGAAAGGAGTCAACGATGCCGTGACGTCTGACAGGGGAGAATGGAAGAAGAAAACATGTTGCGCCGACCCCAAATAAAATGGGATAAGGGCAGGAAGATGATGAATGGTTGTAAGTAATTGTAGCCAATAAGCCTGATATAGTGGTGGTGGATCGATCAGAGCGGCGCGCAATGATTGTTGACATTACGGTCACGCATGACGCGAACCTTGTGAAAGCCGAGAAAGATAAACAAATCAAGTATCTTGACTTAGCTCGCGAGGTTGTCGACATGTGGGATGTGGGGTGTGGAGGTTCCTCTCTCTGGAGCCCTGACCGCCGGTAGCTTGGACCCTGTTCCCGATACCAGTGGGCTACTATTTTTTATATTTTTAATTTTTTTTTTATGTCATTTTATATTTAAAAATGTAACAAATATATATATAAGGATATATTAATGGGTGTAAGTACATTTTTTTTATATTTTTTTATTTAAGGAATATATCAAAATTTATGTTTGTATAGAAATAAATAAAGTAAATAATGATGGGTGTTAAAAAACCCTTAACGAAACGGAACGCATTTGTTTATGTTCTCATCATGCGATCATAGTTAGATGTACAGAATGCTTGGTTAACAGCTTCGGCTTCCATCAAAACGCATCGCCGCCATAACATTCTAGACACCTAAGTATGCTATCAAATAAAACAAGTGTAATTCATGACTGATCAAGCAATTTATGACAATGTGGTAAAATACAATCCATTTAATCCGAATATACTTTTGTAATCCAAGCATCATTGTATCGTATGCGTCTTTATCGATAAAAAATATCAGAGTATCGGATCGCGCATCACTAACTCTTAGTCGTGAGCTAAGAGATTCAAAGCCGAAGGCAAGGATTGTGGGGAAATACAATATCTACACACGGGTCAAAGGTGAGTAAGAACCGAAATACATCTCCCTGACAACGCGGGTTTTTTAAACACGACGTGTAAGCCGAGGGCAAGGAAAAGGTCACAAATGTTTTTGTCATACAATATGAACAAATATAAGAATATTGTGATTATCCAGAAATAGACGGTTACTGCCTCGTTGATCTTGTGGTCTCAATGCAAGCATGCAGTTCTGGGTTCGATTCTATCATCATGGATTTGTGCCCGGTTGATGTCAATCGGCTTGCCCTATCGGCCTTATATTACATAGGACTTAAACATAACTGGTGAAATGTTGGTGTATTATTAGGTACACCTTTGCCTAAACCTTCGCAGATTACAAACGTAATGTTATGATGATGGTGAGATGGTTACGATTGATTTTATTCACAAGAGATGGTAATACTGACTATATACCAGGTTGTAACTGTCCTACTCAAAGGAAACACCTCTTCTATTTTGGAGAAGGCACGGGAATGAATCAACCACCAAAGACAATTTTAGACTTACATTTTACTTGTTCTTAGCGTGTCCATGACAGTTTAAGGTGGTTGCGTCATGGTAGCCCGCGAAATTCAAATTTTCTTACGTTAATTCTGTAACTAAATACGTGTTACTGGCACGACTCATTTTTCATCAACGTACAGCCTGACAATGACCTACAAATTACAAAAAACGTAAGATCATTTGAATTTCGCGGGCTACCCTGACGCAACCAGCTTAAATTGAGTCAGCCCAGAATTTAGGGACGAGTTTGGCACTTGCAGTAGCGTCCGATACGTTACGATATCGCGATACATTTCACTATGAGAACAAGTCTGCTCTCGATGTTTGCCTACACCGATATCTGTGATGTGATGTCTACAGTGTGTAAAAAGACTCTTCACGAAGCCGTCAACCAAGCTTTATGTAAATCAAACTAAGTAACTTTACGCAAAAATTAGTGTTGGGAAACTACTTTTTTTTTGGGCTGAAAAATCACGTTTTACAGTAGGACTCAATGCAGCGCACTTAAAACATTGTGCTGATGGATGGATTGAATATTAAGGGGGTCCTGGAGGTGTTTAAAGTAAAAATCTTACATTAAAACATGTATTTAAAAAAAAAAAAAACTTTTGAAAAAGTTGAAATTTTGACCCCCAACATCTCCGTAACTAGAAGGTTCCCAAGTATGGTCTACTCTAAAAAAATTATCGCAATGACGGGGAGAACAAGTGCCTTTCGGCTTCGTTAAGAGTCTGTTTATACCCTTTATGTAAGACATAAAAACACAAGTAAAACACATTTTGAATCGAAAAGGAATCATTCCCGTTACGTCCACTCGTGATTTGCATTGATTTTTGTTTCACTTCGACATTATGGATGTCACAGAGTACAGTCACATTAAAAACGTAAGTCACATTGGTACTTGTTTTAAACTCACAACCTCAAAAAGTTTATGTTATTCTTTTGCTCATACCTGTACTGAAAGCACATTTCACAAAAAAATGTTTTATTCACTAGGTATATTTCATTCATAACTACGCAAGATTTAGCCATAAATTTGAAAGAAACACCTTTTACAAATAACCAAACGCGTATCAAAAGGCAATGAATCAAAACTTTCAAAATGATCAAAGAGTTCATATATGGCGTAGTTTACACTGAACCATGTTAGTTAGGTAATTGTACTGGGTTGGAAATAACCCTAGTTTCATCGGTGTGAACGTGGTCTAACCGGTAAGCTTTGGCGAATGAGCGATTCACCTGTTGGACGTATCAGCTAGTTCCGTTCTTGATAACATAGGACAAAAATACAGAACAAGTCTACCTATTGCTTTATTATATTAATTATATTCTTTAGGCTAAGTAATAAAAGCTGCACGGGACGAGCTAAGGTTAAGCTACGCTTGCCGCGGTCAGTCCGTGGATGGGTGACCATTCATAACATAGTGCGTGTATCAAAAAGGTGCGGGCATCGTTGTGGTACAGACAATCAAACTGAACAACTTTCTCTATTGTCCACAAAGACGTCATGATAGCGAAAAAAAACATCAGGTCTCATTCTCCTGCCTTTATCCCAAACTTATTTGGAGTCGGCGCTGAATGTCTTCTTCTTCCATACTTGTCTATTACATCATCTCAGTAGTCATCTCCTTTCTAGCCATATCATTCTTCACATAATCCACCCATCGTTTCTCTATACCCATCCACATTCATACTTCAAAATTTTTTCACAACATTATCCTCATTTCTCCGATTCCAGAACTTTTCTGACCAAATTAGTTTGTCCTAGGCCAAACTAGAGCTTCTCACAAAAGGATGATCCTAGAGCACCCCGACTTAATGGGTTAGGTTAGGTTAGCTTTGGTGACCTTCCAAGGCACGAGTCGAGCGCGTGCGCCGCGGCAGCAGCCCGGCGAGCGCTATATCCAAGTTGGGCGCAGTGTAATTGCTTTCGGATAGGCATCGCTCCATGTAAAAATACAAATTTTCAGCTGCATCCGGTTAGACTGGAAGCCGAACCCAACTTAGTTGGGAAAATTAAATTAATGATTGATAGATATATATAATATATGGATATATTATTATTCAAAGCACTTTAACATATGAAGGAAAGAACGGTTGATCCTTTACGAGATACTAAGCGGATAACGGTTATCATATTAAGGTTTAGGAGTTTAGGAGCATAATACAAAGCACCGATATAAAAACAGTGACCAATTTCCATAATCTTTAGGCTGTCGGCTATAAACTTCAGAAATCGAAGGCTACAAGGAATATAAATCCATAAATTACCATCAGAATGTGTTTTATTCTATGCTAGCTTTTGTTAGGGACTTCGCTCGTATTAAGGAATTCACGGGTCTAATGCCGAAAATTATCCTAGCTTGTGGCAGTCGGGGATATGTAGCTTTCCATGAAAGAAATATAGTCAACACAGTTCCTAAGATTACCACGTACATTACAGCCAAACTTTACCGATTTATAATATTAAGTTCTAGCTTAGCCCCGCGATTTCCACCACCGGACGGCTTCTAAGGATATTAATAAGAGGTTATTTTAAATATCTTACCTATCTACACCTTCTTCAAAAATTGTGCTATGAATTGCAAGAACTGTTTTTATATCCAACTGATGTGGAAAGATTATGCTTACGTATAACCAAAAAAACAAACATTCTTTTTTATACACTAGTAGATAGATTATTGGTATAGCTCCCTACCCGCCATCACTAGCAACTCGAGGCAAATCGCAATAATACTTCGATAATCCTTCATTGTTTGATCGATGATCGCGCGGGATTAGATTGGCAAAGCAGCGCTTACAGCGATGTATACCCATCATGATTTATCTTCTTGTTATTACAGTTGAAGCGGCTTAGCGCTGTCGGTGCGGTGGGCACAAAAATATTATGCAAACGGGGCTTACGTCTGAAGGACATGGAGATCGCGTGCTCTGGATAAGTCAATATTGTTCGATTGATGGGAACGTGGAGTTGGATTATTTATATTTCCTTTACTGTCTTGCTATGGTTTTAACTGGGATTCCCAAGTATGTAGTAACATAAGTAATATTAGTAAATATAGAGTTATATATTTTACTAAGTTTACTAGTAAAATGTTTAGCTTACAACTAGCATAATTAATTATTATTGTTGTTTTGTTTTTGTTCATGGGGTTACCTTTAAGTAATTGTTGCACTGTGTAGACTTTCAGGTGCGTCCAGACCTGGCGAATGCGCTTTCATACGCAGCCCTTGCGCCGTGCGAGAGCCGCTCGCGCGCAAGCTACGCTCCGTACTCGAGCGGCGCAGGAGGAGCGCGCGTTGCGCCCGCGTTGCGTCCGCGGTGCACTACCGTCGCCCCGTTCGCGTGTCGTCACTAACATTCCCGCTGTTAGTTTCTATATGTCGGAGACTAAATACATGTTGACATAGAGTGGACGAATGAAACGGACTCTGAAAATGAAGATGAAGCATGGACGCGAAAGAAGCTATGTGCGCACGACTAGCGCGCGCGCTGCACGCGAGTCCCACTCAAGCTTTGCCAGACTTGCATTCAAGCGGCGCACCAAACGTAGGCTGTAATCGCACGCGAGCAACACGCGCGCAGTTCGCAAGCGGCTCGCGAGCGGCGCATTCGCCAGGTCTGGACGCACCTTTAAACGCATGTTTTATTTTTGTTTGTAGATTAGTTTAAGCAATTGTTGGTAGACCTAATAAATAAAGTAAAATAATGGGTTGGTTACAAAAGTACGACGAAAACTTTTGAGACAAGCGAATATTTGATGTGAGGTTGAGAGAAATCTGTCATTTACCCCTAGATTGTATTTTTGAATAAACATAAGGTTTTTGGCTATGTCCCGAGTATCAGAATAAGGCAAGTTCTCATACAGAGAATCTTCTTATTTTTTGTGGAGCTAGTGTCTAACCTGGTGTCAGAGTTTTTATGCCGCCCTTATATTTATATATTTTATGGGCCTCTGACTTGACCTTATATGTTGTCGAGATAATATCTTTCAGGTATGCTGATTTGCTCACGATGTTTTCCTTTACCGAAGCAAATGATAATTGTACAATACGTACATAAATCCGAAAAATCAGAGGTCTTGGGTCCGCCCCTCCTATGGTCCCACCTCTATCACAGCCCATACAGAGCATTGAGAGAATAAATGAGCTTGATCACCACACTTGCTCAATAAAGGCCGCTGATTTCAGACCGAAGGTATTCTCGCGATATTTCCCTTCATTATCATTCAATGATGTCTAAGAAACTGCTCCGAAAGCATCTACTTAAGATTTTTAATTTGAACTGAGTTTGAATAAAAGAAGATTCATATTCATCAGCCAAGATTTTCAATAGATTGTATTTATAAGCCAGTATCAACGCAAATCTATAGACTTGCTTGATTATACAGTTCGTTTTAATGATAATCTTCGACTATAAAGTAGACTGTTTGCTTCTTCGGTATTCTAAAAGGCAATTTAGAGACAAATTCTATTTCTTAAGGCTTTTATTTGTTCTGTTTAATATTTTCCTTCGGTTTCAGACCGAATAAAAGATATTTCCCCTGAGATATTTTGGCTTTATATATTGTTTGAAACAACGGTTCATTTGTACAAATGATCCACTACACAACTGTTGTCGAGATCAAAATTTTAGAAGTCTACAAAACGAAGATGTTTTAAGAAAAACTGAAAGAAATAAGTTTCATGAAGCTGTCTTTTTTTTTTTTTAATGTTTTTCGTCTTGAAACAAAATATACATAAAACTTGTACTTTAACTTGTTGAACGAACTCCAAGGAGCTAGAATATGGCAGGGTGTTAGACATGCAATCTTGCATAATTTAGACTTAATGCTTTTCTCCTGACTTCACAGAAGTAACATTTTATTTTAATAGGGCTTGAGTTACTGCTGCCAGAGAAATGTGAGGTTCTATAAAATTTGCACGACCCAGTTCTCCCCAGACCCCAGTTCTAGCGAATATTGCACAGATCCATCATTCTTCAGTCAAAACTGTTTGTTAGAAATTGTATTTTTTCTTCAACTTTCCTGTTTGAAAGTGCGTTTCCGTTATTAAATTTTTCATCATGTTTTCCTTTTTCCAGTTAATAAACTTCTAGTTGTATCAAATATGTTTTTATTAATATTTGGGAAAGGGAAGTGTCCCTTTCCCAACATCCGGGGCACTGAAAAACCAAAAACGTTAACTCAATTGGTTTATTTAATTCTTGTAAAGTGGTGGAAATATTCTTTAAAAATGCTTCTTTGTGTTACTGAAAGTACTCAAAGTCACTGCAATGAACTGAATATGGTACGGACGTTTTCGGTTTCAATATTGAAGTAGAATACTTAGGTCTCTCAAAACGTCATGAGGATCTTGTAAGGTGATGTCAGTATTCTATCCCACTTGACTGCCTCGTTGGTCTAGTGGCCGCAAGCGCAACTTCTGAGCTTGAAGTCCTGGGTTCGATTCCGGGGTCGGGCAAATTGATATCGGGTTTTTCCATCCGGAATTTCTCAGTAGCAGCCACAGAGTCAGGATTTGTACCCAGTTGATGGCAATAGGCTTGCCCTCTATAACATGAAACTTAAAAACATAACTGGTGAAATGTCTCCCTGACCCTTCAGGGATTACAGGCGTGATGTTATGTTATGTTAGTCTATCTCACTACCGGGAAAAGACCTCTCTCCATTCTCTCCCTGGTTCTAGTACGCGACACTTCTTGTCGATTCCAAAATCCACGTCGCCCCGCCATTTTTGAGGTTATACTTCTTTTGGCGCGTTAGGGAAAAATGATAAGCGTATTTTTTTACGATGCGCGCGCACACCGTCACGAAAAACCGACACCCTCAAGTTAGCTAGTCAACCTACAGCCTGAAGTAAGCTAGTTAACACTTTAGTTTTATACGCCAAAGAAGTATACTATCTTACTTGCGTACATAAGTACACACACACACTTTTTTTTCTGTGGAAATGCTAACTAACAACTATCCAATTATATTATCCACATCACACTGTCCATTAATATCCTACTTCGAAGTAATAGGAAGCAATAACACGACTTATACATCGGATGCTGTGACGCTGCCATTAATCTTAGTAACGTCATCAAACTTGGCAGCTACAGGACCTCAGTAATTGACAAACTTTGTTACTTCCCCCAGGAATTGTCCATGTCCAAAGAACCAGCGGTGTTTTGAGCAGAAGTTTTAAATGCATCTGTGACAGTTAATTTTTTAAGGTTGGTAGGTATTCAGGTTGAGACTGTACGACTGAATCTGTAGATGTTTCTCTCTACTTGTATGTTGCCGGTGTCAATTGAAAAAGTCCAAGAAAACTTCTACAAGGATGTCTTACCCTTTTTTTTTTAGGGTTTCCGTAAAGGGTAAAAACGGGACCCTATTACAAAGACTTCGCTGTCTGTCCGTCCGTTTGTCTGTCATGTCACCACGCTGTATCTCATGAACCGTGATAGCTAGACAGTTGAAATTTGCACAGATGATGTATTTCTATTGCCGCTATAACAACAAATAATAAAAATATAAATTATTTAATATTTAAAGGGGGCTCCCATACAAGAAACGTGTTTTTTTTTCGGTTTATGGTACGGAACCCTTCGTGCGCGAGTCCGACTTGCACTTGGCCAGGTTTTAAAGTGAGAATATGTTCATGGATGCTCTTCGTCTGGGGTGAGTGGAGGGTTATGTCGGACTCTAACCGAATAAAAAACCCACTGTTCCTACTACTACCATGTGTTGGAAGCCCAGGACATACAACACCCACAAGGATGTATGACCCTGCGTTTGAAACAAGGTATTAAACTTTTACCTAATCTATATGTTGAATCTACTAGTTTTGTTTATTATTTACGGCTAAAACAGTTGTTGTATACAAAACTTGCAAAATGGTGAACAATAAGTTTCCCATACATATCGAACATCCGCTCAAAGAGTGCCACAACTAAAAAAAAATTAAACAAAAAAAAATTAACTCTATTATTGAACCATTCGTTTCAGAAAACTTCGATATCTTATTTATCCCTAAATGTTACTAGTGTCATTATAATGTAAAGTGAAAGTTATGTCATACCAAAAATTTCAAACGCCTTTTTCTCGAAAGTTTACTTTTCTGAACCACGGTTACGATACGATTGACACTATTCGAGTGGTGGTGCGATATAGGGTGACTTGTAATTAGTGACCGATACTTAAACACGTGATTGTACTCATGATAACAAACAACTTTCCCAAATAAACATTTTTTCACATTTATCACAAAAAAAACACAACAGCCGTATGAAATTCGCGCGCGCGCGCCTGTGACTTATCAGCTGTTATAGCCCGTTTTGTCTCATTACTATGGTACTGTGCAACAAAGTAAACAAATTAAATAATATCCAAATTAGACGGTAAAAAAGTCTTAAATGCAAGACAAGGTTAGTGTTAAAAAAAAGTTCTTTGGGAAATTTGTTTGTTAACATGAGTACGATCATGTGTTTAAGTATCGGTCACTAACTACCAGTCACCCTTTAAAGGTAACAACATCAATACAACAATAGTAAGGAACTCATTTAATTAATGGGCTGCGGGACTGTTCGAAAGAGATACCGCGGCCCTGGAACACAAAGGGCAAGGAAGGAACATGGATAGGTTTTGGTCAGTACAAGTCTGACACTCCCTTCCGCTCTGCCCAGAGCGGGAGAAGTCATTTGATGATTACCCATCGGAAAAAAAAGAACTCATTTAATACGGCAAGACTTGTGGAAAACTAGTACGATAACTTGTGTAAGGATGGAAACGCAGGGTTGAAGTGAGAATACGGAGGACCATGACAGTAGTGTGCTATATGTGTGTGCTCTTTGATCCAGTGATCACAAACCTTATGTTCAATTGGAATTTTTCACAGTGATATAATAGGCCTAATAAACACGTTACCACTTAAACCTTTTTTCAGACTTCTCTTTGTTTAAACTCAAACTCAAAGCATTTATTTCAATTAGACCTTTACAGGCACTTTTGAATATCAGAAAACAAAGATAGCAAAGCTACAGTCCATGTCACAAGGCATAATAACTTGTGAAAGTACTGCAGTGGCTGCAGTTTCGTCGTGTTTACTTCAACTGCGGTATTAGGGTTTTAAATAGGTCCCTCAAGAAAATGAAGCACAAAGATAAGACTGATTAACCAAGAAGACACTTTTGCCTTCTTTGTTTTTACAAAGAAAATATGTATCTTTGCTTTCACCTAAAACAAAATAGATTTATAAAAATAATTAATCAACAGAAGTAGCTTGCTAACTGGCTTTACACATAGTAGGTATATTGTATTTTAATAATCAATTATATCTTTTTTTTTATTTTATATATTATGTGTGTATCATCTAATGCTAATCTTGCGCCGCTTTTAACGTTATTTTAATTTTGTTAACATGCCAAAAATATAGTGGGCTGCAATATTGTTAATACTGCATATATATATTATTTTTATTTGTAAACATTATATATATTGTAGCTGTTTATTGTCGATAAGATAAGATAAGATAAGATTATTTATTTCGTGTTTGTGTACATTCTTTGTTGGAGATCCTAAACAAATAAATAAAAAAAGCCCTTTGAAGAAACTCAAAGCAGACGGTTGGTGATTGCTTTGAATGCATTAAATGTAAGCTGTATGTATATTGTATGTGTCTCAAAGAATAATAGAAACCACGGGTGTAAAACTATACACATTAGTATTTATATATTTGTACATTGAATATGGAAGGGCGTGAGTAGGAGGATACAGGCGTGTGTCTCAATGTACGCTGTTGTCAATTGCAGTGGGTTCATCGGCTTTATGTAACACGTTATTTGGAATAGGAGTATTTCTATTAGACAGAATATTATTATGATTTACGGTGAATTTCAAATCAGTTCTACCAGTATGTAGTTTAGGGCGCTTTTGGATAATCTCCTCTGCAGGCCAGTAAATTGGAAACTGATGACGCATTTGCTAATGAGTATCATATCCACATGGCCATCATCTGCATAGCATTTTCCAACCATGTCAGAACCTATTACTTTGGGAAGTGTTTTTCACAAAATTTCGGATACTGACTACCTGTAACGACTGTCAAACACTTCTACATATGACAGCCGGGACCAACGGTTTGAAGTGCTTTTCGAGGCACGGAAGAAACTCGATCTGTAATGGAACCCATCCCCGGTTTGTGAATAACCTTGTAATCGTCCCCCTTACAAAGTAAGAATCAAGTTTAAATTTATTTATTTATTTATTATAAGCCTATATTGTCCCACTTACAAAAGCACAGAGAACGCTGCTGCCCATTCTCTGGTAAGTCCCTTAGTCACCTCTTACGACACCCACGGGAAGATATGGGATGGTGCTATTCTTTACGTCCGACACTATACAGTACAATCTTTTGTAACCACCGTACTGCGATCGCCAACCCCTTGCCAAGCGTGGTGATTATGGCAAAACCCCCCTTTGGGGGAGGCCTAAGTCCAGCAGTGGACGTCTTTCGGGAGGGCAAAAGTCTCCCTTCCCTTCTTCCACATTTCACGATCCAGTGTGATTGTTGGGCAATCCAATAAGTTTCAATGGTGGTTTATAATTTTTCATAATTTCTTCTTCTTAAACGTCATCTCAGTATATACACACACCGGCAAAATTAGAGGAACATAAAAAAATTGAATTATTTTTTGGGATTTAATGCATTTTATTTATTGTTTTCGGTTTATTTGAGTGTGTTTGTTTATTTTATGAAAGAAAACAACAAAATGTGGGGTAGTTAGAATTGATTTATTGAGAAATAATAAAAATGGTCGTAACTGAAAAATATTGAAGTCCTAAATTTACAACAAAAAAAAGTAAAAACTCAGAGTTAATAGCGTGTGTACCTCCACGTGCTCTTCTTAGCGCTTCAATACGTCTACCCATGCTCCTGATGACACCTCCAATCATTTCCTGGGGCAAAATGTCCCATTCTTCAACCAACGCCAATTTCAATTCTTCGACATTCCTAGGGGTGGATTTCTTTCTCGGACCCTGCGTCCTATCATGTTCCAGACATGTTCTATTGGATTCATGTCTGGAGATCGTGCTGGCCAGTCTATCTGCGTTATACCGGTCTCATTAAGGTAATCCTGCACTATGCGCGCTGTGTGGGGGCGTGCATTATCGTGCATAAACATGAAATTTGAGCCTATGAATGGAGCAAAAGGGATAACATGAGGTTCTAGGATCTCCGTTATGTACCTGTGTGTAGTCAGAGAACCGCCATCAATGATGACTAGAGCGGTGCGTGCCGTTAAACTTATACCACCCCACACCATTACCGACCCTCCACCGTAAGCCGTTGTTTCGGAAAAATTTGCTTGATAGTAACGTTCTCCTCGATATCTCCACATCCTCTTCCTTCCGTCAATGAAATTTACACAGTAGCGACTTTCGTCGGAGAATAAAACTTGACTCCACTCATCGGACCAATTTTGATACTGACGGGCGAATGCTAATCTGGCAACTCGATGGCTCACTTCAAGTTTTGGCGCTTTTGCTGGCACGTATGACTTCAAACCAACTTCATTCAACCTTCTCCTCACTGTTCGTTCACTAACACGTACGTTACGCACTTCTTCCAAGACATTTCGGGTCTGGACAGCCGTTTGACGACGATTTCTTAATGTTTGCACCCTTATAAAATGGTCGTCTACGGCACTGGTTGCACGATTTCTGCCTTGCCCTCGCCTGCGCACGTAAGATCCTGTCTGTCTGTATCGTTGCACATTACGGTGGATCACGGATACTGATACACCCAACGTTCGACTGACTGGACGGTAGGTGTGACCTTCCTCAATCATTGTTACAGCCCTGGCGACTTCAGTTGCTGGCAAATCACTCATTCTGTATGCGATACAATGTTAACTCTCCAAGCAAAACAAATAAAATGAGCTAGGGCCACCATTGACTGCTTAAACCAACTTCCTTATCAAAAACACTTAGAAGCGTTAATTGTAAACAAACACTTAAGAGGGTACAATTTCTGTAAGAGGGTTGAAAAATGTCAAAATGGCCCATTATGCTATGTTGAAAAAGGGTAATCATTCCAATATACCGGACCACTTGTCGAAATACCTATAGGTTTAAAAAAAGAGGCACCTTTTTTTTGCGTTCCTCTAATTTTGCCGGTGTGTGTAATTTTCACACAACCCATTCTCTTTGGCCCTTCCCTTATCATGGCCATCCACAGTCATACTCCAAAGGTTCCTCACGACATTTTCCTCATTCCTCCGCAACACATGTCCATACCATGACAAGTATTACAAACTCACTCAAAATAATCATGGTCAAATAAAAATACAGTTCAATCCCACTAATTATTGTAAATCTCTAGACAGAGAAGAGATATTTTATTCTTGGAACATTTATAAATTGTTGTAATTATCATCACAATAACACACGTGCTTATAATTAATCAAACTTCTTTTTCTTCAAAATAACTGAATTCATTTGTCAAATCCTGATTGGTTTTAATCAATTTAATCAACTACTTGATGAAAGTTCATCAACATCTTAATAAGTAGATGTCTCTTTATAATACCAACATTGCCACGACAGCAAATGACCTTCTGCTCTCCGCAATAAAGGTAAGTACATCATCAGATCTAGAACTAATTCAAGAAAGCCCTTGAAAATTGACTTAAGGTTCTATCTAGGTATACATCTTGTTTTATCTTCCAAGGACTTTCAATTTATAGACATCTTAAAAATTGAGCCTTATACTTTACAGTTTTGAAACTAAGCTTATCTAGCTTGACAACTTTCTCTCACTTTTAGTACAAACTTGTAAGTACATTACTTAGCTGAAGATCTTGAGGGTACGTTGCCTCATTTATGCACATACATAAAGACGGGTACAGTCAGGGACAAAGTACTATGACAGCCTTAGACCGCGGGATTCCTTTGGATGCGATAAGTACAGGACTGGTTGATATGGTGACGCTTGGGGGAAGACCTGTTTCCAGCTATGGACGTTTATCGTTATTTTTGCGCTGATATCGTATGACGGTAGCCTAAGTAATGAGTATCCCAGTACATGGGTTGTGGAAATCTGCAAGTTTCATAATGTTAAATAAAGGTATTCAGCTGCATCCCGTTAGACAAGAAAGTTATATGCAGCATAGTTGGAAACAGGCTAGACAGAGGCAATAAATAAGGAGAAGCAAACGCAAAATCGTTTGAATCAAAATACTTTTTTTTCAAACATGATGTTATTCACATAAATAGTAATCTAAACTGTCACGGTACGACAGAACTACAATGAAATGTATAATTTGTTAGTACATGTTTCTGGGAAAATGGTAGTTAGCATTGTCAGTACGTAAAATATAAATATTTGTGTCTCTGACTGTACCTATACACGATGTGTCGACTGCAGACGAATACTAAATGCGGGACAGATGTTGCCACTTTGCCAATACACGGTACATTATGTAGATATGCGCACATAAATATAGCCCTTATGTTTGAAGTTTGGGAACTAGATGAAAAACAGATTGATTAGGCAAATCAGTCGCTAACTCAAGTTATAAAATTTTTACTCACTGGTTTGTTATTCTGTCCCGCAGTTTTCATGTCTGTTTTCGCATACTTACTTACACCCCATTACCCAATTCCCTGTCATAGAGAGAACATTATCAGCTGATTCATGCTTGTGCCTATGCTTTTACTCTCACTTATCATATTCTTGCCTTGTCTGATGTTACTTATTGTTGGCGCACCACCTTTTTATATTGACCAGTCTTTTAGTCACATCCTCTTCATTGGTTTCCTTAGCACTACGTGATATTAATAGAAACGTCAATTTATTTAAGAATTCATGTTGCTGTCATCTAGTTATAGTATATTTGCATCACAGTTCACAGATATGGATAAACTTATAATACTTTAGAAAGGATTATTGCTAAAAAAGCTTTTCGACTTTCTAGTTTTAAAAACTTCGAGATTTTTCTTTTGTCTAGTTTATTATTTAAGCCTCTGTTTTTATTTTTACTGTTTTTTTTTTTCATGATCCCTACCGAGGTTTCAGTATTTTTCCCGGAGTTCAGTGTTTTTTACATTTAGTAATTCTAACACGTCATGTTACAAAATCTCTTCAAGAGAGCACAAAGAATTTAATGGATAATTTATTCTGGCTGTTTCCTCGAATTTACTAATGGAGAAAACTTTGAAAAACTAATCTACGAATCGGGGCACGAACCAATATGTCAAAGGTCAACTAGCTTGCTAACGTAATATATTTTTAATGATAAAATATCACCATGCCTGTTGTCCCCGAAGGCTTAGGCAGAAGTGTATTTATATGTAGTATTGTAGTAGAAGAGGGTGAGTCTATAGCCAACAATAAACGGATACAAATTCAGACCAATTTGCTACAAAGATGGAAAAACCCAATAACACTTTACCAGACCTGGAAATCGAACTCGGTACCTCATGCTCAATAGTAGCGTTTGCGACCACTAGACCGCTGAGATAGATTTAATGTAAATAAAATTGTGGTGTGAAAAAATATCATTATTTGCCTAATTTTATACCCAATTATTGCTAGAAATCAATAACTCTGCTATCAAAATCAGACAATTTGAATATTTTGTTGCTCTTTATAAATAGATTATTGGTAATTCTACATTATAATTATTATTTAAATATTGAAAACTATCTAGTGGTAAATAACAGAAATGAATGCTTTGTGAATGT